>JAFFJZ010000047.1:0-1200000 GCA_018340375.1 Gonatopus flavifemur | reverse complement strand
TTTAAACCAATCGCTTTCACAATTTCTTTTAGAGCGTTCGATCAGAAATCTATAAAGAATTGTGCATTGGTTCAATTTTCATTCCGCCGGAACGAATTCCGGTCCATGGGAGGCCAGCCTAATACTGGAATCGTGGTATGGTTTTTGGACTAGCGGAATCACGCGGCAATGATACCAACTGATAAATAAATATTTGATGATTGCTCAGATCGAACGGAATTCCTGAAATCCAATGAAATTAACCAATCATTGTGGTTCCACTTTTTAGTTGGTATCATTGCCGCATGATGTCGCTAGTCCAAAAACCATTGTGGGGGTTTCTTCAATTATTGATACGTTTTTAAGATCCTTGGTGTTAAATATGTTTATTCTCATAAATCTGGTAGAAACACATTACAATTATAATATTTGGAATAATCTTTACTTTAATAAATAAAGACTGATGTATCACAAAAATGAAGAAACAAAAGTAGTAAAAGTATATATATATATATATATAGTAGCGCTGTAGGCTTCTCCGAACACAACCGAATCCCTTCGCAGTGAGTATCCGCCACGATTTCAGTATTACGTTAGCAATCTCTTCACTCATCTCTGGCTTATGCTTATGCTACTTTGTGTCTTGGTGTACTTCTGTGCCTACTCCTTCAATTTCACATTGGATGGGGGCCAAATCAACGAAATCAGTGTTTGAAAAGAGAGAGTGTGACGTATCTCTCTTTTCAACCAACTTTTCGTTGATTTGGTTCTTCGTTGATTTGGCCCCCATCCTTCACATTGAACATGAAATTTATACAGGGTGATTCAGAACTCGCGCACCGTACTTCGGGTAAACACCAGGGATGAGTTATGTGTGCGTGCGATCAGTAATATGCGTCAACTATGCGCAGATTACGCATAAAACATGTAGAATACGCAGAAAATGCAGAAAATGCATAAAACATTGTAAAATTAATTCCGACTCAAAATTCAAAATTCAGAATATATGAAATAGATATTTATGAGTGTTGAAATGGTAAACAATTCATAGTTTTAAAATTATACCCCAACTTGACCATAAAAAAAGATGATGCAGAAAACCCCCTTTAGTTATCTGCATTATATGCATGAGTTTTATGCGCACATTATTCCTTGCATAAAACCTACCGTATTATGCGTACCCAACCCTGGTAAACACCCGTTGGGCCGAAAGACCGTTGGACCCAAATTAATTCATTTTACCGAATGACCATAATCCGAAAAAGTCTTGGTGACATTTTGGGTAGTATGCGAGAAGCCCGACTGGTAGTAAGCCCGAATGGCACTTGAGCCCGACTGCATTTAACCCAAACGACTTTAAACCCGGATGACAGTTGACCCGACTAATTATAAAAATATAATTAAATAAAATGGAAAATTAATCGAAATCAAAGCGTAATTAATCTTTGATCTATACATCTTTACAGTAAAAGCTTGAATAAGCTTTGATTTCGATTAATTTTCCATTTTATTTGATTATATTTTTATAACTAGTCGGCTCAACTGTCATTCGAGTTATAATCCGGTCGGGCTAACGCCAGTCGGGCTTCTCGCATACTACTACATTTTGTCTTATTCCAGGGGGCATAATCTGAAATAGAAAATTTTCAAACGGATTTCAGCGCTGCCATACGGTAGTGGTAGTACAGTGAACTATTGTACATGTATACGCCAACACTCATTCGAAAATCGGTGTGATTTGTTCATTGTTTGTGTTAGTTGTATCTATGTCAAATAGTTCACTGTACTACCGTACGGCAGCGCTGAAATCCATTTGAGAATGTTCAATTTGAGATTATGCCCCCTGTCTTATTCGCACACGACTAGTAACGTATAGTAAGATTTCAGATTATTGTCATTCGGTAAAATAAATTTCGGTCCAACAGTGTTCCGGCCTAACGGGCTTTCGCTCCACGGGTGTTTACCCGTACTTTGTAGCCTACCGGAATAGCTGATCCAAGCGATCCGGATCACTTTCCAACCAATCGAAATGCTTGAAAAGTGATCCAGATCACTTGGATCAGCTCTTAGAGCATATCCCTGGTGGAAATATTTCTCCGAATTTTCTCCGAATTCCTCATTTTTGAAAGTTCCGGAGGAATTCGGAGAAAAAGTTATGGAAAATATCCTCAAATCTCCGTTTTTTGACGAAACGTTCATATTTCCTCCTAAATGGTCCAAATTTCTCCGCTAATCAGAAAAAGGAAATTGAGAAGTTTGAAATGTTTCGAATGCAACACATTCGAAAGAATTTTTGATTTTTTGTCAAAAGTTGAACACTTTCTCACTAAATTCTGGCAGTAAATCATACCGATTTCCTTCGAATTTCTCCGAATTTCATCCATATTTGTGTTCAATATATATTAGGGAATGTTCGGAGAGAATCCGGGAAATTTTCAGAAATTGAATGTAACTATTTCCACATCTTCTCAGAAGCAAATTAGAGAAAGTCATATAAATTACTTGAATTGTTCAATCGATCCGAGTATTCCGATTTTCTCCGAATTCCTCCGAAAACATGTAACAAATAGAGGGTTTAGTGGATTTCTAGGCATGATTTTTTGTCAGACTGAGGGGAAATTCGGAGGAAATCGGATATATGTTTGAAGATTTATTGACATGTATTTTTCAAGAAAATTCAGAGGAATTCGGATCACTCACCAACATTTAAACGCGAGATGGATTAATCCGATTGTCTTCGAATGGCTACGAAAGCAGGTGGAAAGGACCTGCCTCTCCGAAGTTCTCCGAATTTTATCTGAATTCAAATTTCCATACATTAGGGAATTTTCGGAGAAAATCGGGGGGATTGTCAAAGGTTAAGTAGAACAGTTCCCATCCTCCCTCGGAAGCAGTTAGGAGAAATTCGGAAAAATATTCTGATTATGGAATGAATTATGTTAAGAATATAAATAATTCGAAGAATGCTATAATCATTTCAGAAAGAATTCGGAGAAAATCTGAGCTCATGATTCAGAAAAATCATTTGAGGCGGAGTATTTCGGAGAAACTCGTGAATTCAATATGAAATTAGGAGAAAATCTGGATAAATCGGAGAAAATTTCGGAATGAGCCGGAAAAGATTGGAGAAATATTTCGATCACGAAATAAATTACGTTGGACAAATGAATAATTCGGAGAAAAATGTGATCTTTCGAGAAGAAATTCGGGAAAAATCTGAATCTTCCAATTCGGAGAAGTGACTATGAGCGAAGTGTTTCGGAGAAACGGCTCAATTTGGTATAAAATTCGGAGAAACCCTAGTAACACACAATCTTCGTCAAATGTTCTGAGAATGTTTGCAGGACGTTTAAATATTCAAGGAACGTTCGGAGAATATTCTACGCACATTGGTGTTACTTGGGAATTCCCGAACAAAATCGGAGAAAAACGGAGAAAAATTCGGAAAAAATCGGAGAAAATTCGGAGAAATATTTCCACCAGGGATACTACTGGGTCGAATTCGATGCAAGAGAGAAAGGAGAACAAGCGAGGACGATCTCTTTTCCTAATCATTCAGGGACATCGCAAAATGTTATGACAGAACCCTGCACTTTCACAACAGTACATCAACCTCAAAATCAAATCTTATTTTATTTGGATTATATGTGATTACATGCAATATTTTGTGCATAAAGTGATCATAGTTGAACAGAATTGTGGAAAGACAAATATATTCAATACCCATGTAACACAGAATATTCTGAGATCCTCACAACATCCGTAAAACATACTGTATCGAATATTCTTACAAAGAGCGTAGAAGCTTCGTAAATATTAATAGAAGCTTCTTAGAACATTTTAATGAGACTGCTTCGAATATTCTAGGAACGTTCGTACAATATGCGTACAAAGTTTGTAGGAAGATTGATGAGCAGCGCATGCGCAAGCATCTTGATGACATGAATTCAGTAATGGCGGATAATGTTGTTGACAGACTACAGACCCTTGGATAATATATCATGTTGATTTGTATTTGGGGAATGAGAAATTTATATATGTGCATTTTAAGGGCATTCATCAGAGGGAAAGTTACTACCCACACAGCACGCAGTTCTTGAAGATATCTAAAAGAATACTCAATTGAGACATCTTCAAGAACGTTCTTGAAGAGTTCTTAAAGATATCTTTCAGAAGTGTTGGAAGGACATCTTGTGAAAGATTTCTAAAAGATGTCTCAATTCAAGACATCTCCAAGACGACCATGCGAGATATCTTAAAGATATGTTTGAGAAGCGTTTGAAAGATATTTTCCTGGAAGACTTTGACAAAATATGTTTAAGAAGATAGATTGTCAGCAGGTTTAGGTTATAAATACCTGATCATATGAATTGACATGAATAACACTCGGAATGTGCCTTTAATTATAATCGAATTACACATGTGATGAATTCGGTCACAAATCGAAAGCTTGAAAAATCTATGAACATGCCAAGAGATTTGAAATTGTGCGAAAATTACGATTTTGTAACCTTTTAATACCCGCGCTGGAATTAACGAATCTTCAAGACACAAATATTTTACAAATTACTGAACTTTTTATGCTCAATTTTATGTACAGCCTCCAAGTAAATGCAAAAAAATTCTCATTCATACTCATTAATAAGTTATTCTTTAATAACGTTGGGATAGAAATAATTTAGGAAGAATCTTTGGTATCCACGACCAACTTATCTGACATTTGTTTATATAATAACAGTTTTTTCAAAAGATCACTTCTACTCTGAAAATGTACACCACTGATACGATTCCACTGTGTTATATTGACAATCATAAGCATCAAAACCGAACTGTCTCTATAGCTCGGGTCACTGAAGCGTAAGTACATCGTAAGATGCGCGGGTTCGATTCCCGCAACCATAAGGATTGAGATAAAGTCAACTTCATAGGAGTGCGAGAGCGACAAATACAAATATGGGGGGAGGGAGGGGAAGGAAAAAGAGAGGTTAGATTTTTTTTTCGTGAATAAATTCAAGCTTCTTCCAAGACATTTTTATGAATTTTGCAAGATATCTTTAAGAAATCTTGAAGAACTCTTTTAGATTTCTTAATTTCTTCTTAAAGATATCTTGGAGAAGTCCCCAAGACATCTTTTAGAAATCTATTCATGTTGCATAAGACATCTTTTCGAATACGAAAAGATATCTTTTAGAAAATTCTTCAAGACTTCTTGTACTTTTGGAAGATATCTTTTAGAATTCTAAAAGATATCTTCGTGTCTGTTTGGGTAGATCTCTCCCCCCAGTTTTCTCAACGATTAATGAATACAATCGATTTTAATGAGCAGGTGCATCTTCTTAGCATATCAAATAAAGTGCAGCTGCTCTTTATTTTTCATTTTATTTGTTCGTTTCTGAGAAAACTGGGGGGGGGGGGGCGATTTTGGAATCTAGTAACTTTTTGGGAAGGTGGTGAATGCCGTTAATATCTCGAATGTTTTGAAAGCGTCATACGTGAAAAATAATCATCAAAAGTGTAATGAAATATTAAGAAATATCGTATATATTAGGCTGCCGTCTCATGCAATAAAAATTAACAACGGAGCGGAACGTGCAGAATGAGCGGCACCAATCAAAGTTATTCCGCTGTTTCTTCTTTCCTACTGTCCCATGAACGGAAAAAGTCGTGGAAAGCGGATCGCGGAACCAATACATTTTCAGAATTTTTAGTGATTGTTGGATGAAACCGGATAAAACTAGGCATACTTGAAAAGTATTGGTACCGCGGTCCGCTTTCCGCTACTTTTTCCGTTCATGGGACAGTAGGGAAGAGAAAACAGCGGAATGACTTTGATTGGTGACGCTCATTCTTCACGTTCCGTTCCATAGTTACTTTTTGTACCATGGGACGGCAGCCTTATGATTAGTGATGCCAGATTCGAGACCGAGACCGCTCTTACCCTCTCCATCGACCGCTTCCCCTTTCTCCCACCATGCGGATTAAATTGGGCGAGCGAGAGAGAAAGAGTAAGTATCACTCTCTCGCTCGCCCAATTTAATCCGCATGGTGGGAGAAAGGGGAAGCGGTCGATGGTGAGGGTAAGAGCGGTCTCGGTCTCGAATCTGGCATTACTGCTTATGATTGCTTGTTGCGATCATAAATATCTCCCCCATCCATGTGAATCCATAATATTGCTAAAAATCCATGATCACAGATGTTTAATGAGTGAAAAAATTGATTGCTAATTAGTTTTCGGTTACATACAGAAGTTATATTGGCAGGAATTTCTATTTCGATAGCATTTTCTTATAATATTCCCACAACATTCGTGGCATAATATTCTGAGAATATTTGAAACAGTCTGATTCAAACATTCTGAGAATGTGCGTAGAATATATTCGCACGTAATAAGAATCTCCATGGAATATCCGAATATCCTCAACGTATATTCTTAGAACATTCTCGGAACGTGCTTGTGCTACCTGGGTATTCAATTACTTATTGCCTTGGCGAAAAAGTTTTACATAATTTTTCATATGTTTTAGTATTTTTTCATATTCCTTATAATTTCTCATAAATTTTCATAAATGTCATGAATTTTCATAATTTTTCAAGAAATTGGAACATTTCGTATGAGAAATGTTTTCTCATAATAAGTCATAATTTCTCATAAATGAAATCATATTATTTCGTATATTTTCATAATTTCTCATAAAATTTTTCATAAATATCATGATGACTATGAGACATGGTTTTTCATAAAAAGTCATAATTTTTCATAAAAACTCATAATTTTTGACCAAAAAGGTGATAATTATTCATAAATAAAAAGTATATCATCATATAATTTTCTAATTTATCAAAAAAATTGCATATATGTCTCAATTTCTTAAAAATTTCATACAGTTTCTTCTCGAATCCGTAAAGACGAGAAGGATAATATGAAATATCAACACATATGAAAACATACAAACCTGCTGAAGTAACTGATTCAAGTGATCCGGATCAATTTTCAAACTTTTTGATTGGTTGAAAAGTGATTCGGATCACTTGGATTAGCTACTTTCGAAGGTTCCATAGCGTTTTTATCAAAAAAATAAATAATAAATTTTATGTGACTTTATGAACATGTTTATGTTTTATGAATATGTTTTGGAGAGATTATACCAAATTTGGAAATTTAAGAAAGGAATTGTTTTTTTTTATAACAGGACCTCTTTTTTCAAAAATGGTGAGATTTTATTCAAAATTTATGAGAAATTATGAAAAGTTATGAGATATTATCAAATAGTATGAGGATTATGAAAAAGTATGGAAAATTATGAAAAAAGCATTTCTCATGAGAGTTTTCAAACTCCTGCAGAGATTATGGAAATTCATGCAAAAATTATGAGAAAATTATGGAAAATTATGAGAACATTATATCTCATAATGATGTTCCAAATCCTTAAGAAATTATGAGAAAATTATGGAAAATTATGAGAACATTATATCTCATAATGATGTTCCAAATCCTTAAGAAATTATGAGATTTCATGAGAAAATTATGGGAAAAAATGATGAAAAAATATGAGAAATTGTGAGAAATTTTTTCGCCAGGGTGACTAACGGTGACGTTTATACAAGTAGGATTTTTTAAGCAGGATTCTATTGATTGTGTAGTTTTGTTTTGAATCTTTAGCACTCGGGGTTTTCTGTTCATCATCGTTATCATCACGTAAAACTTGAATCTTGTGAAAATAATATTATCAGTCAAAATTAATGAACAAAGTATCAATCAATATTGTATATGAATCAGAAAAATTATTCTTTGGCTACTGTTATATTCAAACTAAGATCTTTCAAGCATTTGATTCAAGTCAAGTAATTTAAAAATGTATATACGTTTTGAGAATAATGAATAAAAAACTATGAATGCAAAGGACGTAATAAATATTTCATTTTTATGTAAACAACCATAAGAAATTTCTCACATTTTCATTTGCAAAAATTAACATTAAAATATGAATATTGCACATAATTAATATCCCTGCTTAAAATAAACGATTGATTCTGACCAAATCTGATTAAATAAATAGTACGTACTTTGGAGCATCAATATTTGACGATTGAGCCTCAATCAGAATTGGTCAGATTTAATCAGAACCAATAGACATGCTTTGATGAATGGTAGTGAATCAGGGACATACAGGTGAAACAAGGGACACTTCTTCACAGGAAAATGGGGGAAAAAAACATAATCAGATCGAATGCGGTTTGAACATATTCAAGTTTCTGGATTCAATAGTCATGTAAACATTTCGATTTTCGCATGATATTTGATAGGATGCAATGATCGTTTCACTGATTGCAATCCAATCAGAATCAAATGGTGGATTGGAAATAGAAAAATCGGAGATTATATTGATTGGGAATTAATACGGAAATCAACGGATGGACGAATGGGGATGAATCGGCATTTGCCCAGTAATGTTGAAACGCAATAGACAATGAGATTGAATAGGAGAAAGAACAATATAAGCGGGGAATGGTGGCAATGAGAAATGAATGAGATTGAATCAGGACATTGTTCAGTCGATATCCCGATTGCATACAATTGGATTTATTGAGCATGCCAACGAATCAACCAATATAAATACTTGAGAATCAATCGGTAAATGTACGGAGTTGAGGAATCGCAATGAATAGGGAATTTGAACGTTGTGAGCGAATTTGATTCGTTGAAAGTTTTTCAGTTAAAAATATTGTCAAAAGGCTGTACATTCGGAATCAGATTCATTAGGAGAATAGCTGATTCGATTCTACAGTATTCAGTGATTCATGACACGATTGAGACTCAAAAACTCACTATAATACTGATATGCAATTTTTCATTTTTTCAAGGTAGATTCAACTGAGGTTGAAAGTATTCACCCAGTCGGAGTCAATGAGAGTTTTGCTAATTCTAAATCTCTCTGAGCGAGTGAGATTCCATCAGGAATGGGCTCTGTTTTTCAATTGGTTTCGATATGATAATGAACGATTGGATGCTATAATATTCAATGCGCTGCACAATTGACCGCATCGGATTCAATAGGGATGTAGCCGATTCAAAAAATCTGTAGACGACTGGAATTCTATCAGAAATAGGCGCTACTACTCAATCGGATTTGATAAGAACATGACCAATAGCGTTCTATAGTATTTAATGATTTACATTACGATACGGGATGGAAATCACGCTCAGCCGCTCATATACAAGGTGCACTTCTGCAAGTGAGTTGTACACAGGAATCGCTTCATTTACCCAGTCGGATTCAATGAGCGTTCAGTCAATTTGAAACATCTGGAACCGAGTGGACCTTTATCAGTGTAGGATCTACTACTCAATCGGATTCGATAGTGGTATGACCGATGACATTCTATGGTATTCCCCTGGTGAAAATGGAGCGTTCTGGGAAGAGTTACAAAGACGTCATTAGAGAGTCCTATAAGAGTAATCGAAGGGTCAACTCAAAGTATCAGAAGTGTTTCGGAGGAGTCATTTGGCGGATCTAAAGCGGGCATGAAAGTGAGCCTAATGAAAGTAAAGAAAAAAAGAATTTGCAAAGGGGAATCGAACCAAGAACTTCTGAACCCGGCAGAAAGTCCTTTACCGCTAGGCTGACATCGGTGATTGAAAAATTGGAACTTTATTTTCCTTATGAACTGTGTCATAAGGGAATGTGCTTTAAATTCAATCTTTCTCATTGAATTGAAATGATTTTTCATCCTGAAAGTTTACAAATCAATTTCAATATCCCATGTGTAATCATTAAATGTGCAAAAGGATTTAATTAACTTGCACATATCAAACATCATCAAATTACAGTTCGATAATTCAAAACAATTGTTGTTTAGTAATTATATTGGTAAATGTATCTTGAATACGAATAAAATTTTTTAGCTTAACAACTGGTATAAAAGGTAAAGAATACCCTCTAAATATTCTAACCTCAAAATCATATAATTCTCAATCAATCAAAACATATACACAAGGGAAGTCCTATAAGCGTGTTGAAAACCTTCACTACCGAAACATCGTAAACATCAGGAAAGAGTTATTGAAGAGTTGGAGAAGAGTGTTCAGTAAGAAAAGGTGCGTTGGACGTTCAATGAAATGTGATAGCACGCTCAACCAAATTTGCCTTAGAGTCATTTGGCGGTCGAAACTTTTTACAGACGCTTCTGTCACTTTATTGCACGCTTTGACGGTATTTCAAGCACGTTCGAATTTTACCAGGGTCTTTGAGCCGCATCACGGTATGAAATGCAAATCGCACTGAGACGCTAATATACGAGGTACACTATTCTGAGTGTTTCGCGAACAGCAATCTCATGATTGACCCAATGGGATGTAATGGGGGCCGAGCTGATTCTAAACATTTGTAGGCGAATGAAATTTTCCTAGAGATCGGGTCTACTACTCAATCGGATCCAATAGGGATATGACCGACTGGATTCTATCGGACTCGTCAAGTTATATTAAGAGATGTGGAATGGGAAGCATACCGAAACACTGATTATGCAAATGGTACTATTCACAATGAGCTATACAGAGGAATCGCACGACTAACCCAAGTGGATCCAATGGGGGTTTAACCGATCCAAAACACCTTTTGTGAATCAAATTTCTTCAGACACAGACTCTAGTATTGAACCGGATTCGCTACGGGTTCGATGGATTGAATTCTATCGTAATCAATGAGTCATATGACGATACACAATAATATTACACCAAAACATGGTTTTGCAAATTACACTATTCAAAATGAACTGTAAAAAGAAATCGCACAACTGACCCAATCGGATCCAATGGGCAATTAGCCGATTCACAACATCTGTTTGCGAATAAAATTTCATCAAAGATAGACTGGACTACTCAATCGGATTCGATAGAGACATGACCAATTGGATTCGATAGTATTCTATAGTTCACTGGTTCATATCACGATAGAGGATGGGAATCATACTGAGATGCTGATATGCAAGGTATACTATTGCAACTAAGTTGTGAACAGGAATCGCCCAATTGACTCAATCGGATTCAATGGAGGTTTAGTCGACTCAGAAAATCTGTAGACGAATGAAATTCTATTAAAGAGAGGTTCTACTACTCAATCGGATCCGATCATGCACTGAGAGAAATGTCATAATAAATAATAGGAGCAAACCAAGGTTTATTTACAATTTTTGATAGTAAGTGGAGGACATTAACGACTTGGAAGTATATATTACCATCTAGATGGAAAATTTTTCATATCTCAGGAATGACTGTTTTATATCATGGAAATTCTAATCGCAGTCGTTCTTTTTGGTAACACGTTACTACATTACTACACAAAGCTGGAAGTACAATTTTTACCATCAATGCTAGCATTAAATTTGGAATAGAGTGTAGGAATTTCTTATAATACGATAGAAAAATTTTTTTGGTATGAATTTTTGAAAAAATTTTATGATTTACGGTACTTATCCCCCTCTCTCCAGCTTTTTTCCGAAGGTTATTTATATGATAGAAATCGTTAAAGATATTATCACAGTTTTAAGGAGATTTCTATTTGACATATATATACTTATCTTACAAACTCCTTGTAATTTTCCCGCAGAGGAGGGTTCCACATATTGTACTGGCATACCTATAGGCAATCGGGGGGTTCAGATAATAATAACAATAACGGATACATATAGCATGATACATATTTCTACAATACAAAATGAAAGTAGTGATAGCGAGAAAACATTTTCTTGATCATGCCATCTATTTTGAAGAAGGAAAGTTTCAACCCGCGAAATTTGAATTTTGTCGTAGCGGAAATATGTTTCACAATTGAAGAATTGTTCATAACTGAAAAATGTCAGTTTATCTCTAGTGGAAGAGAATGAATGCTCAATATACTTATAATTGTTGAATATTTGTGTGTATAGATCCCAGAGAAAAATTGAATAAGTTTTGGACCAATTTTGTACATTCTTTATGATGTCTATAAGTCTCGTTTTCATCAGATGGATCTAAGAAATCAACCTTCTTAGTGGCAGAAATGTTTGATGAAGTAATCTAGTTTATATATTCATTTGATTCAAGAAATCTCAAATAATCGAATGAATATATCCAGATTGTGCAGAATACGGAAATAACATAAAACGTAAGATACACATCGACGGTCATAACAATTAGATGAGAATAATTTGATATCAGAAATTCAATCAATAACCGTTAATAGCAAGTTAGGTTTTTTATTTGCAACTGAATAAATTTCACAATTCACAAAACTTATATCCAAGTTTTAACTACATAATAAAATCCATCACTTAACCTATTCATTTTGGAAACATAAATATTTTGGAAATCATTTTCATGTAAAATTCGCCAAGAATAATTCTCTAGATCAAAAATTTTATAAGCTCTATAATGTTCACTTAAGAAAATATCTTCAAATTTCTTTGTTACGATACTTAAAATGTCTTTCTTCTCATTCCACAATAAAGCATGCACTGCGTGAAATTCTACTTCAGACTCATGGATTTGAATTAAAATGCTATTGCATGTGATTTTTTCGCCTAAATAAATAACAGATTTACATAAATGAAAATCAGTTTCCAAAATATCAAACGCATTTTGTACAGGAGCCATTATTTGATACAGTTGTTTTTTGTCAATTTTTCTTTTTCTGCCTGGTATTACATTTTTACATGAAGTTCTTTTGCATTTGAACCGATCACACAGAATTAATTGATTTTTAATTGCTATAGTTTTGCACACATTTAGGCGGCTACAGGACACATGAGAAATTTGCTTAGCTTGGCGATGCTTTCCTTCGAATCTGACACAAGAAATGTTCCAAAGTGGACCAATTTCTTTCATCACACGAGAATAATGCACTAATAAGTGATGCTTAGGTTTAAAGTAATCAGGGTATAACTGGCTTAAACAAGATAAATATTCACTGACTCTTACACCAAGAATAGTATGAGTATTGATATCAATTTTCTTACTAGTAACAACTTCAACTATACTTTTCAACATTATTAAGAGTTCCCGAACTTCGTTTTGTTCTGGTATTAGATCGCCAATCATCAGAGTAATATTATTAATTAATTGTAACATTTCTGCTGTTGATAAAATTATGCACTTCGACTTTTGTTTCAAATAGTGTTCTGCTATTTCAGGTACTTTATTTATACCGATATTTGCGCCGTAATAAAATCCTCGTATTCTTTCATTCAAAGTGGACAATGAAAAAAATTTAGCAATATAAATGAAGTGATGCAAATATAAAGCCAAATCATAACGACATACGCCTTCCAGTACATCATGCATTGCATCTACCGAAAGGTTGTGAATAACATGAAAACCTTGAAGTTTATGGAAAGTACATTTTTCTCTAATTCCAGTTTTTTTCAGATTATCTTCATGAATCATTTCTTCATAATTATCCTCATTTCGTAAAATACATTGCTCTTCATTGAAAACTGTATTTATGGTTTTTCTTTCTATTAAACAGAAGCGACAAAACATATTTGAATTGAAACTTTCTGTGAAACCAAGAAGAGAATGCAAACCGAGATTATCTCCTACAATTAAACTCAACTTGAAAAATATTTTTTTTTGGCCGGATAAGTGATTAATTATAATACCTTCGGTTTGTAAAAAATTCAGTTCTTCAATAATTTTAGAACAAATAATATCGTTTTTAAAAATTTGACGATCAAGCGTATTAAAAAGAGCAAATAAAATTATATTTTCCAACTTGGATGTCATGTTAGGAGGTAAACAAGGGATTGATAAATATATAGCTCCACACTTTGAGATACCCTTGTGAGTACCGATACAATTATTGTTCTCATAATCATCGAAAAATAATACCAATGGCAAAACAATTTCATGCCCGTACATTTCAGTTTTCTTCTTCCAGAGAGGACTTTGTATAATGTTTGAAATGATGGATTTTGAAGATTGTAAGTTTTCAACGAAATATATTGTTTCGTCAAATATACCGGGCAGTTCAAACATTTGCGTCAAAACTTTCCTAACAGGAATGAACTGGGCACATATCGGAACATTTTCTAAAATCATGACTCCATTTTTCATTTTATATTCACTCCTTTCTCCAATGAGGTAAGACTCGGGAGGAATGTACGCTTCACTTTTTCGAAGAAAATTCAATCTTAGAAATTCTGTTTCGAGTTTTGAAAATGGTTCTGAAAATTCGCGGAAAGCATTATTGACTGACAGCAGACATTTTTGACAACATTCTGAAGTACTTAAATTAGTTCCAATTTTTTGCTGCAGACATATGAGATTTGCGTTATAAAATTTGTCAGTTTCCATAATGAAGTCATCAATTCTTTTCCGAGAAACGTCAGTGAATGAATACAGTTTCGTTATGAACTGTGCTGCATATCCATTCACAACACTATCGTCGTGCAAATTCAAAATCTCATCTGAAAAAACTTCTGATTCCGAGTCTTCAGAATCGGTCTCATAATAAGTGTATATTTCATTATTGGATTGGGTTCTTTCATCGGGACATTCATCCTCTTCGGATTCATCGTCAGTATTAATAATTTCACGTCTTTCTGTTGAATCTTGCATTTCATTCGGATCTTGAAGCTGTTTAGTAGGACTATGTTTATTCCGTCTATGTTTTATATAAGATTCTAAGGATGAGTATTTTCGGGAACAACTCATCTCATTGCAATGAAAAACATGTAGATTGTGATGAGAATATCGAACATGACGTATCAAAGTCAGATTATCATCAAAAGTCTCACTGCATCCGAAACACTTGAACATTTTTTACGGAAATTTGTATCAATTAAATCCAATTAATATCGAAAATTCTCATTAGTAAATTGAAAGGAGTTCATACAAATCTATGCCTTTGAAGCAATGGACAACGCTGATTAAAATCTCTGATCTTTACCCACATATTCCATTAAATAAATCAAAAGTGATAAAATGATGAATGATGAAACAAGGACTAATTTCAACCACATGAATTGGCGGTGGCCTGTGTGAAATGCTTTACTTTAGCATCTAAAACTCTCAAAGACGTGTTAATTTTATCAGTGCATAAATGTATATCGTAGCATGTTGATTGGATAAATGTCCATAATGATGCTGAGAATAGAGGATAAGCGCAGTCCGTGATGAAAGAAAGCTTGAAGGCTAGATCAAGAGCCTCTAAACAAGAATCCGTATCGTATCGAATGTCATTTACACATACGTAACTCTTTTCTATACTACATAAGGGACCAACTATGAATACTGTTGGTTGTAGAGTTAATCCACGTTTTGATAAATTTTGTCTGTGGTCATTTAATTTTGATTCCAAATCATTCGCATTCTGAAAAACATAAATAAGAAAATGAGACAAGTTCGAGAAATGAGTGTATATTATTCAGAGAAACCTTAAGCTAAATTCGAAAGTCAATCAAATCATACATTTATGTGACTCACTTCAATATGTAAGATAAAAGATTGTCTCCTTTCTTCAATGCTTGTCCTTTTACTGTGTGTGTTAGAATTCTCTATTGTACCGTTACTTTTTCTTTTGTTGGATACTTTGAAGGGATCAATGATATAAGGTAATAAGTATAAAGCAGGAGCATCTTTTTGATCTATAAGGGAAATATATGATGAACGGTGTGGAAAAACTGACTACACAACAGTGAAAATTGAGATTATGTCCATATTTTAATCACAAGGATCTCTTTTTCAACATGATTTTATCAAATTGCTTCGGATTACACCCAAGCGGCACAGGGGTGTTCCAGATGTAATATGAACATGCTTAGAACCTTCGAATGAGATTATTCTGTATAACTGTTTTCTGAGCATATCCATAAAATGCTGTGCATTATCATTCCTCCTAGTGCTGCTTGGGCATTGGAAGTTCAATTTGAAAACAACTAGTGAACGTATTACTTGATTTCAACGAGGGCCAGGCAAATGTGATTCCTTTTGCAGTTGCGTCAATTTTAGCCGCTTTAGCCTCACGAAAAATCACTTCTTTCACCATATCCCATCTTCGATTGAAATCTATTGATTTATTTGGAAATAATTTTTCAAAGTCTGCTGCAATCTTTAATGAACGAATGAAGGATTAATATCAAATGATACCTCAGTGACTAGATTTCCATTATGTACAATTTTCGAAAAAAGAGAATTACGTACTAATTCTTTACCACTTTGTGTTCTTAAAACTGGGAATTTGTTGAAATACTCGTGTATTTCAAAGTTTTTATTGGATAATAGAGATTGTCGATAATCAAACGTGGCGTTCCAATATTGTTTTATGCAATCCAATGGTTCTAAGTTTTCAGTAAGCCATGTAATTTTTTCAGTTACTTCCGGATTCAAAGTTTCTGGGAAAAATTTTCAGATTCATTATGAAATATATCACAATTTCGGACTTGAAACGTCTGTTTTTTTCAATCTTAAGATATCATTATCATTTGCATTTATCAGTATCCCGATTGAAAGAATTCACTTTCAAAGAACTAACTTTGAACTATTTTGTAGAAGCTTGAATCGTTTATAGAACCCAAACAGTGTTAATGGAGTACGAATTCGTTCCAATAAACGAACCAAACTTTAGTAAAATGAAAAAAGAAGTTGGAATGTTACCGTTCACAGTTGAATTGTGATGAGTCGATTGGATGTTCTGAATGTTCTGTTTTCCTTTTTCCGCTGATTGTAAAATACGATATTTTCTCAAACGCTCTTTTGCATAGTTGTAATGGTCCCAAAGTTTACCAGCGGTTTGAATTCTGAGACCATTTTCCATTTTTCCATGACAATAATAAACCACTGGTGATTCACCAGGAAATATTTCAGCAATTTCTTCAGCTAATCGTTGAAATTTTTTTGAAGATAACCTATAATAATTGGAATCCATAATAATAGTGTATTCTCTCATTGTTGAGTGTTCAAAGAGCCAGGATGGAGATGAACGGAAGAATTTGAATAAGGAAGTTCTGTGCAATTCTTTGCAATTTTTCAATCATAAAGACTTGAGAAAAAATTTCAGAAAATGTTCATCTCAAATTTGGGCAACATGTGTTTGTAATATGGAGAAAATTATTTGATACTTTACTGAAAACTTTCTAAAGATGCTCCAACCGGAATATCGCGTAGGATGAAATCTTTTTCCCTCTTGATCACTAATCGTACCAATAGAGATCGTAGATTCCCCATCAATACATTGTCATTATCCTGGAAAGACTTCAAAATAAGTTTTCCTTCATTACAATTCTGCAAGTATTTTAAAAGACCCTGAAAATGTAAAATACTCTTACCACATTTGCCAAACTAGTGCACAAATAGGGTCAGGAAGGACAAAATTATCTTAATCCACTGTGAAACTACTGGAAAATAATTTTTACTTGAAATCTTGAGGATGGTACGGATTTGATCTTAAGTTATTTTTCACTGGATAATTTAATTCTAGGCACGCGAAAAAATTTCAGAACATTTCTAAAACTTTTTGATAGAATTAGGAATATTTGTTTGAACATTTCGAAAGAAGAAGTAATTACAAAGCTCATATTTCATGGGGCGTTGAGCATCAATCTGATTTCCTCAACATGCTGGTCAAATTTTCTACAGGGATAATTTTAAATACTTCATCAAATCAAAATCAAAATATTAGCTGGAATCTGAAATTCCCATGAAGATAATAATCATTTTTCATCACGTTCAGACAGTTATACTTACAGAATCACGATTCAAATGTCCATCATTTTTATTATTATTCTCAGGTGATTTAGAATGATCCATACACTGGACTGTAGAGTGAGGGTGAATTACATCATCATTCGTCTGTGTCGTGGATAAGATATCGTTTCCCTTATTGTTTTTGGATTGATCTGAGACATTGATTGGGTCCAATTTATGTGTTTGCTAGATAGTAAAAAAATTGCAAGTACAGATCACGCGAGAAAAAATGAAATTAAAAAAATCACTACACTCCTAATAAATTGGCAGGATAAGAGAAAATATCACTGTTATTGATAGATAGCGTAGTAAAAATATGTACTTCATCATTCATAAGGTTGCACGCTCATACTAAAAAATTCTTGTTGAATAATTCATTTTCACTACACTGTCTAACAATAACAGTGGTATTTTTTCTTATCCTGCCAATTTAGTAGAAAATGTGGTAATTCCTGACCTCTTATTTTGCTCAGCGCAGTGGTCAATAATAATAAAAGGAAAACAATGTGAAATTCATTATTCGTTACGTTTATGTTATGTTGACTTTCTGCGTGGATCACAGGAACATTCTGCAATACAGTGTACACTCCCTCAATCCATGGTTCTTTATGTGAAGACGTACTTGCACCGACAGAAAGCAAATTCTATAAAATATTCAATTCGATTGTGATATATTATTCAGCAAAATGGGCGTCCATCAATGAAAATTCAATTTATCAATCTATCAAATGTATAACTGTCATGTTGGAATGGAAGCCTATTCCAAATATATATAAATAATGCAACTTGCTTTTTTTTACTTACCATTTCAGGATGTAAGTTCGACATTTCGGAATTTATTTTAATCACAAATTCGTTACATTGAATATTCGGGTAGTTCAATTATTTCTATGTGAAAAAATCACATCTGATATAAACAATTTGTGAAGCGTTTATTTGAAACGAGTTGGGAATCAGGTTTTATATTATATTATTGATAGGTTAGGTTTACACATTCCATCTACTTTCGAAATTGATTTATCAGTAATGAAGACATGTTTAATAGATTTATTCACGTAAGCTTCACTTTGAATGGCAGCATTGAATGTGTTGAAAACTTTTGGAATGACTTTTAACAGAAAACAACACGTGCATATTTGTGTGTGCACGTTGATTATTACCGTAGAGGTTATAACCTCGTATAATCAGACACCATTGAATATTTGTCTTCAAACTGAATCACGCTGATTTCGAGGATTCCAATAAATAACGTAAATATGTTGCAAAAGAACTTCAACTTCCGATTCCACGATCAAGGATAAGTATTAAACACTCACAATAACAGACTGAATAATGCCAATTGGCGACACAGCCAGTATGGCATACAGTAATTATTGCGCATGTCAAGATGAAAACGGTTGTAAGATTTGAAATTGTTTTAGGAAAAGGTAGGTCGACAAACATTGATACCCAATGTGTTTGTCGTTTCAGTTTTCACATTTTGCGGTGGCCAATCACGAGTTATTTAGGCAAAAGTACCATCAGAGATAGGAATATACTTGGCATTCGCTTGGACTTTGCATTTTAGTAACATATTAAGAAATTATCTGTATATTATATGGTAAATTATTCAAAGTTAGATAATTCATTTTTCATACTTGCTGAGAATGAATTCATTTATTTGAGGAATTTTGACTACGTTTAGATACTTCTTTGAAGGAAACAAAATGTTTGTATCAAAGTATACACATTTTACTATCGTCAATATGAGAAATGAATCCATTCGAACGTAATTAAAACGAAAATTCTTTAATGTCCTTCACTTGCCAGTAAAAATGGGAGTTTTGAATATCGGATTTCTCTCAGTGTGGTATAGCCGATTGGATTGTATCTTATTCAATGAGTCATATCAATATACGAAATCTAAACCACACTGAACACCCTAAAAAGTATTATATACCTTCTGATCAAAAAGTACTCGGAATTCTCTATTCAAACAAACCGCATTTGAGATATTGTCGGAATCTTTCGTTTTCCATGTTATTTCATCTGTTATTCAGCGCTCAAATGTCTGTTTGCGCCTCATTCGTCAGAAGTTAGTGCGTGTTGCCTTGTGAACGAGTCAGTGTTTGTTGTGGTCTGCGAATTTCGCAATGTCGAATTTGGTTGAGCAAAGAGTTTGTCTAAAATTTTGTGTTTTTAACAAAATTTCATGTGCGGAAGCGTTGAAGATGTTAACAGAAACCTACGGGGACTCGATGATGTCGAAAACACAAGCGTACGAGTGGTACAAAGAGTTTAAGGCAGGTCGTATTGTGGTTGATGATTTGCCTCGTTCCGGTCGTCCATCCACCAGTATCACTGACGAAAATATTGATAAAATTGAAGAAATCGTCCTCGCAAATCGTCGTGTGAGTATTAGGGAGATGGCATCCGATCTTGGTGTCTCGTTCGGATCGGTGCAGAACGTTATACACAATATTTTGCCCATGAGACGAGTTGAAGCACGGCTTGTGCTGAGAGTGTTGAATTTGTTGCAGAAACAGCATGGCATTGATGTTGCTAAACAAATGCTCTCTTTGGGCCAAAATGTTATCGAAGGCATCATTACCGGTGACGAAACATGGGTCTATGAATATGATATCGGAACTAACCAACAATCATCGGAATGGCGCTTTTCAGACGAGCCAAAACCTAAAAAACCGCGACAGAGTCGATCTAAAATCAAGGTTTTGTTGACTGTTTTCTTTGATTGCCGGTGTGTGGTCCACTCCGAATTGCTCCCACCAGGTCAAATTCAATTTTAGACTTTATTCCACCGCATTAGCCCTGGTTAAAAAATCCGATAAGATCCGATAGAAACCGATTCAGAATTAATCGGACTGCATAGGATCAATCGGAACAGTTCAATCCCCGATTCAAAATCAATAAGAGTTTATCGGAATCTCTTTTCTATAAGTTTCAATCGGGGATTCGCCGATTAAAAAATCTGCATTTTATGGGAATTAATCAGACTTCACATAATCTATTGGTCTGTATAAGAGATATCTGATTGGATGATTGAAATTTTCTCCATTCCATCAGGCAAACGGTTTTTATCAGAAGTTTCCACAATTTCAATCTATTGGAACTAATGGGAAAATTTGTGGAATTGAATGATGAATGGGTTTGTTATGGGAGATTTCTGACTGCATTTAAGGATGTATCAATTTCATTGATCAATGGGTTTTACTTGGGTTATTCCAACATTCAAATTTATTGGAAATAATAGGCAAGTTTACAGATTCTGAAGTCCTATAGGTATGTACCGGCAATAACCGATTCAGTTTTGGAATTTATTTCATTGCATCAGATCATTGATTTTTATCGGAATCCCTGGTGACCTCGATGTATTGGAACTAATGGGAAAGTTGCTGGAATAGGAAACTATAATCATAGAATGCCAAGAGAATCCAATTAGAAAATATTTCATTGGTATCAATCGGAATTTTTATCAGTGATGGAATATCCATTGGATTCCATTGAAAAATATGTTACTGGTACCAATTATAATTGTAATGATTAATAAAATGCCGATTGAATCAAATTAAAGAATATTGTGTCCGTACGAATTGGAATTTTTATGATTGATAAAATACCTATTGGATGCCATTGGAAAATATTTGACCGCTATCAGTTAGAATCTTCATGATTAATGAAATACCGATTCAATCCAATTAAAAAATATTTGATTGGCATCCATCGGAATTTTTCATCAACCATAAAATACCCATTGAATCTAATGAGAAAATATTTTCTTGGTATCAATTGGAATTTTTATGATTAATAAAATACTTATTCAATTAAATAAGAAACATTTTATTGTCCACAATTGGAATTTTTATTATTGATACCAATTGGATCCCATTGAAAAACGTTTTACTGGTATCAATTAGAATTTTCATGATTGATAAAACTCCGAATGAATCAAATTGGAAAATATTGTATTGGTATCAACCAGAATTTTTAATATTGATAAAATACCAATTGGATCCCATTGAAAAATATTTGACTGGTATCAAATAAAATTTTCATGATTAATAAAATACCGATTCAATCCAATTAAAAAATATTTTATTGGTATTAATCGGAATTTTTATCAACCATAAAATACCCATTGAATCCAATTAGAAAATATTTCCTCGGTATCATTTGGAATTTTTGTGATTAATGAAATACCCATTGAATTCCATTGAAAAATATTTCACTGATATCAATGAAAATTTCAATAATCAATAAAATTTCGATTCAATCTAATGAAAAATATTTTTTTGGTATCAATAGTAATTCTGATTATTGATAAAATACCTATTGGATGCCATTGAAAAATATTTGACTGGTATCAAATAGAATCTTCATTATTAATAACATACTGATTCAATCCAATTGAAAAATATTGTATTGGCGTCAATCGGAATTTTCATTGATCATAAAATACCAAGTGAATCCAATTACACAATATTTAATTGATATCAATCGGAATTCTTATTACTGATAAAATACCTATTGGATCCCATTGGAAAATATTGTATTGATATCAATCGGAATTTTTCATCCATCATAAAATACCGATTGAATCCTATTGGAAAATATTTTCTTGGTCTTCATTGGGATTTTTATTATTAATGATCTCCCATCCTCTCATTAAGACCGATACAATCCCTCATATGTCCAATGGACCATTACCGATTGAATCTTATTACTATAGGACATCCATCCCTGACATAAGACAGTCATTTGGTTCACATTGATAGGAAGCGAACCACGGCATCGAGCGAGCGGGTGTTCCAGATCGATCTTCTAGGTTAAGCAACGACAACTGCGGTACAAGGTGGATGGGTGATCACCATGTTAAACACATAAATGATCGTTTGAATTTATCTCAGCAATAATTTGTCATACGTAATGATTGAATAAATGATATATGTGTTTGTTTAATTGATATAAAATGCGCGTATATAATGTATATAAACCGTTCGTTGGTTGGGTTAACAACCAATAAAATTCAATAAAAAAATCGCGATGCAGGAACCAATTCATTCCGATAAGTTTTTTTTATCGGATTTAATCGGATTTTTCCACCAGGGAAAATGTCGATTGAATCCAGTTAAAAATTATTTTATTGGTATCAATGGGAAATTTCCGATGCAGAAACTCAATCCATTCCGATGAAATGTTTTTTTATCGGATTCAATCGGATTGTTCAACCAGGGATTTTACCATTCAAATGCAGATACAGTCTCATTCATCGAATCATTGAATGCCTCATTGAACCCATTCAAATCGCAGCAAAAAGTTTGTGGGATCTTGTTTGTTAATCCCGATCCGAATCATGAAAAAACCTGTAGGATCCGATTGAGAGGCCCTGCGTTGCCCTGTGAATCCGCTCATCGATTCCAATTCAATTTGGTCTAAATGAACCGGCCACTTGCTGATTGGAACTCCTCAATGAATCGGCAGGATACCTAACGAATTCTATTGAGATGACGATATTAACATCACCGACCATGAAACCCAAACCCATGTGCCAACGCGGATTCATTCTCATTAAGTTCATTCGTTATCACCCGGATTCAGTACATGATACCCAACTGTCAAAATGCTGATACAATCTCATTGAATAAGATTCTCAAATGCCTGAATCGATTGCGATTCAGTGTAATCGAAGCTTATCATTCTCATACACATTGGAGCCCATTCAATCCATCAGTCATACTCGCTTCTTTTCTTATTCATGAATAAGACAGCCCATGGCAGTGATCCGATTGGATTCAATCAGCATTCCGACTGCACAATGTTCTGATTCATTCCGATTAGTCGATTGATCAATAGTATTTGGTCGGAATCAATCGTTTTTTTTACCAGGGATCTCTAGTGAAAATGCAGAATAGGAATGGATTGGAATTCTATCCTTTTGAATCCATTCGAATCTATTTCTATAACGTCTATTCCAAGAGAAGTGAGGAGTCTATCCAATGCATTCCGAATTTCATTCCAATATAATTGTATTCATGAAAGTGTAAAAAAATTTAAGACATTTTTATCCATTTGAATTTTCAATCCTTCTCAATATGTACCCTGCTCAAAAACCCGGATAGGACCCGGATAAGGTCCCGGTAAACATCGGAACTTCATCCGGGTCAATACGACGCTTTATCCGGTTTTTGTGTCCGGGTCTCATCCGGGACTACCCGAGACTCGGTCGGGAATTTTCCCACGAATTAGACTTGAGACCCGTATAGGATCCGTATAGGTGTCGGGACTTCATACGGGTTCATTCGGGAATCAATCGGGTTCTTGTATTCGGGTCCTAATCGGGTTCTATCCGGGTCCATCTAAAAAATTTCGATCTATATTTCGTGCAGGAAAAAAAATTTTTGTGATAATTCGATTTTATATGTGTTGCAGACGATTTTTCTTATTTTAATTACCGATGAAGATCAACTTACAATTGAATTGTTGGAAGTTCGCTCAGCGAGGATTGAACCCTGGTCCTGCGAGTGAGAGACAAAGCCTCTATCACATCAGCGGATCTCTGAGATGACGACAAAACACTTACAGAGTCTTTTATTACACCCTGGTGAGGAAAACCGGATAAAGACTAAATAGGACCCGGACTGGGACCCGAACGGACTGGTATCCCGGTGCATACGGGTATTATACGGGAAAGGTTGTTCTTTTCGGGTATATATTCGGGTCTGTACGGGTGCAGTATCGGGACTGCCAGGTTCATTCAGGTCATATCTGGAAAAATTTTCGGGAATAGGTTTTGGGTACGGGTGTATCCGGGTAGTGGCCGGAAACTTTGAGGCTTAAGATGGATACGTATTCGGGTTTATCCGGGAATGATACGGGAATAATTCACCGAAATCTATTTATAAGTCTCAATCGGGATCCATTCCGGGTCTATCCGCTTCTATCTGAGACAATTTCAGGAATATGGTTTTATGTACGGGTCTATCCGGGCTAGGCTCGGAAACTTTGGAGCTCAAAACGAATACGTATCCGGGTTTATCCGGGAGTAATACGGGAATAATTCACCAAAATTTATTTGTAAGTATCAATCGGAATTTATTTCGGGTGTATCCGGGTTCTATCTGGGACAGTTTCAGAAAGATGGTTTTCTATACTGGTCCATTCGGGTTGTGTCCGGGAATCTTGGAGCTGAAAACGGATACGTATCCGGGTTCATCCGGGTGTAATACAAAAATTCATCATCGAAATTCATTCACAAGTTTCAATCGGCATGGATTCCAGATTTATCTAGATGCGATCTGAAAAAGTTTTCGAAGAATGGTTTCATATACAGATTTGTCCGGGCTGCTACTCGTTAACTACACCGCTTAAAGCAGATATATGCTCGGCTTTATCCGGGTTCCATCTGGAAAAGTCAAGATGTATTCTCGTATTACTCCCGGACGAACCCGGATACGTATCCGCTGTGAGCTTCAAAGTTCCCGTGCACAATCTGGATAGACCTGTATAAAAAACCATGGGTCTGAGACTGCCCCAGATAGAACCCGGAAAGCCCCGGAATGAATCGATTGAGACTTATAAATGAATTCCGGTGAATCGTTCCGCATCACTCCCGGATGAGCCTGGATACGTATCCGTCTCAAGCTTCAAAGTTCCCGGTTACCACCCGGATATACCCGTATACAAAACCTTTTCCCGAAAATTTTCCTAGAAGGAATCCGAATAAACCCGGATACATGTCCGATTCCCACTTCGGAGTCCCGCCACTGCACCCGTATAGACCCATATGTGTATCCGAAACGAAAAATAACCCCGTATAAAACCCGGATGCACTCGGATACCATTTCGTTCCGGGCCCAGTCCGGATGCTATCCGGTCTTTAGCCGGTTTTTTTCACCAGGGATGCCGACTGAAACTTATTAAATAATTTCGGTGACAAATTCCCGTATTACTCCCGGATGAACCCGGATACATATCCATTTTCAGCTTCGTAGTTCCCGGCTACTACCTGGATAGACCCGTATACAAACCCTATTCGTGAAAATTTTCCCAGATAGGACCCGAATGAACCTGGATTCATGTCCGAATCCCACTTCGCAGTCCCGATACTGCACCCGTATAGACCCGTATATGTACCCCAAATGGAAAACCTTCCCCGTGTAAAACCCGTATGCACCCGGATATCAATCCGTTCCGGGGCTAGTCCGGGTTCTATCCGGTCCTTATCCGGTTTCTATCCGGTCTTTTTACCAGGGTAATGAATTTTCAAGTCGCGATAATTCAATCCATATTTATACTGATCACGGTATAGACATTGAATCCGTTTCACTCATTTTTCATCCCCTATCCATTTCAATCTCAGATTCGAAATACGATTATTTTCCAATTGAATCCCTCAAACCCGATAATCTGTATGGGTTCCAAGTGACATGAAAATCCTGTCGAATTCAATCCGAACTTCATTCCGATATATGGTAAGTGTATTCATGAAAAGGTAACAAAATTTAATACATTTTCATGCATTTTGATCTTTAATCTGTCTCAATGCTGAATCCGGGGTATAATTTCTATTACATGTAATGAATTTTCAAGTCGCGATAATTCAATCCATTTTCATACTGATCACGATCACGGTATAGACATTGGATCTGTTTCAACCATTTTTCATCCCCTATCCATTTCGAACTCAGATTCGAAATACGATTCTTTTCCAATTGAATCCCTCAAAGCCGATAATCTGTATGGATTCCAAGTGACCTGAAAATCCTATCCAATTGAATCCGAACTTCATTCCGATATAAGTGTATTCATGAAAGGGTAACGAAATTTAATGCATTTTCATGCATTTGAATCTTTAATCTTTCTCAATGCTGAATCCGGGGTATAATTTCTATTACATGTAATGAATTTTCAAGTCGCGATAATTCAATCCATTTTTATACTGATCACGGTATAGACATTGAATCCATTTCAATCGTTTCTCATCCCCTATCCATTTCAATTTGTGAATTGATAATCAGAATAGATCAACAGGTGTACACTGAAATCCATTTTTTGGGATTGAATAAGATAAAGGCCTCTTATTACAATCGAAAGATAAAGTGACATTTCCCACATAGCACAAATGTTTCAGTGATATCAACAGAATATTCTGCAACATTCTGAAGATATTGTAATATTGTCAGAATCTTGTGGAGATATAACCGAGACATTTGTGCTATGTGGGTTAGGATGGTATTTAATCCTCATTGAAGATCATCAGGCCCGGATCAAGGGGGGGGGGGGGCAAACAGGACATCTTGCTCCGGGCGGCAATATCAGGGGGGCGGCACAACGAGTACTAATCGAAATTTTCCATTTCAAACCCAATTTGAAAAATAATTATAGTTTTATGTTCACTGTAAAAAAATAATGTGGGAATTACACAATATAGCATTGGTAATATGTTAGCCAATGATATATTGTGGAATTTTATAAGGAATTTGTCATTTCCCCCAATGATTTATGATGTGATTTCACCAAAAATGGTGATTTTATGCAATATAACATTGTGAGAAGTCACAATAATGTTCTGTATACTACCAATGATATATTATGGACTACATGAAATTTTTTTACAGTATATGCAGTAAGCAGAAATACTCTAACATATCTAATCATATTGGAAATCAATTTCGAGTGTACGTGTACACAGTTGAAAATTTTGTGTAAATGTGTTAAAAAATCCGTGTGTCATGAATTTTCTGTTAAATATTCAACACAACCACGTGTAACTTCTACAGACAGTCCTTGTGTAATCAGGTCTTAACTGATTTATAATGTGAAATCATTCAAACAAGTGAAAAAAAGTGTCAAAATGACACAAATGTTATTCAACTCAAGATTGAACATAAAAATTGTGTTGTTCTCAACTACCAAGGGGAGATCGCCAGTGGTGGGAGCTATTTTTTTATGAAACTTCTATGTACGTGTAACTTTAGTAGTCGTCGGAAGAACTGTTCATGCATTTTGGTTTTAGCTTTCATTGTAATGGAAATTCGTTTTCTAGATATGTGAATTTGAAGATAGAGTGCGAGTCGATATACGCAAAGAAAGTACACTCAATCAAAGGACCGGCAGTGGCTTGAGTGATACAGCTTCAACATTCGGTCCCGACGATCCATGTTCAATGCTCATTGAAGTACTGTTTTTTTTCAATTTATTCTTATGCATTGTTTCAACACGAAAAAAGTGTGATTTTCACATTTGATTGATGTAAAAAAATCCATAAATTACACTTTTGAACTGTTGATTCATTCCTTATTTTGGATTTCATTTGACAGTACTTATCTGTTGAATTTACACGATCGGAAATTCCAATCAAAATTTTATCAACATCCTTTTGTGTTATATTATTTACATCGAGCTTGAGTTATTAGCTAACACAAATACATTATGTGATATCGACACAAAAATATGTGTGGACCGTTTGGGACATGTGAAATGTGTTGAATTTAACACAAAATTTCCAACTGTGTGGGTGATATGGAATTAAAATTTTCAAAAATTACAATTTTTGAGAACTTCAATTGAGTCGGACAGAGAATAAAAAATGTCAAAAGTGTGAGTTTTTTGCATTTTCAAGGAATATTGTTTCTCAAAATCATTTTTTTTTTAATTTATAGTTCTATGATTCTGATGAACAAATCGGTTTCTTCCTTTAAATCGCCTATCTCTATATCACACATTTTGAACATCATAAAGTAGTAATGTTTTGGGTTTCATCAAATTTCCTATTATTCTGAAGAGACGAAAGGTGGGGGGGGGGGCAAATTCCATCTTTGTACCCCCACGAGAATGCTCTAGATCCGGGCCTGAGGATCATGATCAACTCTAATTAATTTTGATATATTGAATGAACAGATGTGCACTTGAATCCATTTTGCTTCCTCGTTTAGAGGGAAGCTTTGTGATCGTTTCGAGGAGCCGACAATTTTTTTGTCTCGAAATTAAAAATCTCCTAGACCAAAATGTTCCTCAGAATTCGGGGAACAATTTTGTTACCGTGTCTGTCTGTCTGTGTGGCTGTAGCCCCTCCTAAGTTTCGTACGCGCATATCTCCCGTTCTGCTTATTCGATTGTTTTCAAATTTTTATCACAGTTGTGGACTAGGGTGATAGTGGTCCCATATAAGTTTCAACTTGATTCATTCAGAAGAATTGGGTGGATGAGAAGAATTCTGACAAAAAATGAACATTTTGCGTACGCGTGTATCTTTGCTTCCTATTATCCGAATCCGATCAAACTCTAACCACGTCTTAGTCATGACCCGATAGTGGTCCCATATAAGTTTTATCCAAATTGGTTGAACACTGTGGGAAATTTTTCTTCGGAATCTGTATTTTTTTTTAAGCATACCTTCCCCATGTCCATATTATCCGAATGTCTTGGAACTCTGAGTATATTCGATTCACGAGATGTTAGTTATATGATATAAATTTCAGGCACATTGGAATTGGGGGGAGTAAAAGAAAAGCAAATCAGGTTCCTTTTTGTCTGTATATTTGTCTGTGTGTATGCAACAAATTTGCGAACGTGTATATCTTTTGTTCGCATTATTCGATCGTGATGAAATTTTCACCAGAGTCATGTGCAGTGTTGATGGTGGTATGAGTTTTGCTCTATTTTATACTTATTATTTAATAATCAATTATTTATTCTATTTTATTTTCTCTTCACAGGTTGATCAATAAAGTTGATGGGATGGGGTATGAACAAGTATCGTTCCTTCTTGTCATATTTTCACTGATTATCTTAATCTATTCTGATTTGCTTTTCAGGCTTACATGAAGTTGGAGAAAGCACCTTTACCTCACCCTGGTGAAAATGGAAGCAGAAAGGAAAAGTAAATGAAGCGTATGCTGGAAAGTAACAGAAAAGATAATGAAAAATATACGGAGCCTCAACGAAAGGTGTAAGAAGAGTATGTGAAGCGGGAATTGAAATAAACAAAGACTATACAATCGAAAGAAAAAAAATTAAACTCTTTGGCGAGAATCGAACCAGGGACTTCTACCATAGTGTAAGAGGGTTTCATCAACTAAGCTATGGACCGCCGTTGGCATTGCCTGCTTAAAAACATTATTTGAACTTCGAATAGATATAATTCGCACACGCTTGATGTAACCTACAGTTACGTCACATGAAGCGTGTTTAAAACGGGATCAAAGGCTTATGGAGCGTATATGGAACGTATGATTCCATCACTTCACAGCAAACGAGCATTACACGCTCCAGGAAGAGGGAATTAAAACATTTTCCGCTTCGTATGCGCTTCCGTCGCGTTTTGTGTATACGCTTCATTTTCGCCAGGGCACCTTATGGATCGGATGCCTATTTTCCTTCGGTACGTATGCTCGGTTATAGTATTTTCCTGATTTTAATGCTATCTTCGTTACAGGTTTTGAAGAGGATAACCCTTTTCCAACGTACAGGCAGGATCCAGACGAGACATATCAACCATCATTAGGATTGCTGGCTAATCCAGGAGGTGACGGGCATGGTGAGGTTGTATCGCTCCTAATTCGGATAACCTCGTCTTCTTTTTTTTTATTAATCTTATATGTATTTTCTCAGGTTTTTTCGACTGACATAAATATGCCCGTCTCAAGAATGACGGGCATGGTAAGGTTGTATCGCTCCTAATTCGAATAACCTCGTCTTCCTTCTTTTTATTAATCCTATATATATTTTCTCAGGTTTCTTCGACTGACATAAATATGCCCATCTCAAGAATGACGAGTATGTTGCAAAAGCATGCCTTCCCTATGTTCGTATCATCCGAATGCTTTGAAACTTTGAGCTTATTCATTTTATGAGGTGTTATTTGTACGTTTTAAATTCCGAGAAAATCGGAAGCACTGAGCTTCGAAACAAAATTTGGAAATTTCGTAAACATCGTTAACATGCGGATAACTTCCGTTTCTATCATCCAATTGTCATGAAATTTCCACCACAGCTTCATGCAGTGTTGATCGCAGTCCTATGTCAATTTCAACCTGATTCTCTAAGAAAAACGGGAGAGAGAAAGAAAACATGTATTTTTTTCAACACAAACGAAGAAGTCATGTGCCAATTGGCAGACTTGTTTGGAATTGAAAAAGATAAAGGAATCTTATTACAATTGAAATATGAAGTGACATTCAAATAATATTTAATTCAAATGGAAACCCAATTAAATTATAATTCATTTTCATGCATTCAAGCGGATACAACAAAGCCCTATTCAGGCCCGATGCCAAAAAGCAATGCAGAAAATGACATTGAAAGTGGGTAGGAATGAACACAAATTTCCTTATCCATTCTTATTCTCGATCCTCACTTTTTCTGATCCATTTTTATGGAATGAAATGGATAAACCAAATTTCTATGCGGTTCAATATCCAAAAGTGGTGCAGAAAATGACATTAAAAGTGGGTAGGAATGAATACAAATTTCCTTATACATTTCTATTCTCAATCCTCACTTTTCCTAATCCAATTTTATGGATTGAAATGGATAAACTAAATTTCTATCCAGGTCAATGTCCAAAAATGGTGCAGAAAATGACGTTCAAAGGGGATAGAAGCAAATACGAATTTTCTGTCCATTTCTATCCTCGATTTTCATCAGGGATTCCTTTATTGATATTTTTTCAAAAGAATAAGCATCTTTCTTTATGTCTAATACTAAAACCATAAATTTGTGTGATTCTTTTTAATGCATTTCGTGCACATATTTCTTGTTAAAATGATTTGTTTCAGATTTTTCGATGAGAATGAAGATTGTATTGTGAGTCGATTTTGACAATTAATTCAAATATCTGATGATAAAACTGAGGAGAATGCTTCCGCTACGGCGGAACATTTATACAATCGACTTATTTCAACTTTTACCGAAAGATCCATTCCTCTCAAGAATATAATTGGATTCGCCTCAGACGGATGCAATGTCATGATGGTTATCCACAATTCCGTATCAACTAGATTTCAATCTTCATTTCCAGGAATATTTATATCAAAATGCATTTGCCATCCCTGCTCCAAATGACCAATAGATGCGGATTGGTTTTCAATTGGTATCAATACAGTCCAATCTCCCATTTCCAAAATGAATCTGTTGCAGATAGAAAATTAATGCGTTTCTTTCAATATTTCCAACTGCAAGGGACTAAACTGGATTTGCATTATCAAAATTGTCTGGTTTCTATACGGATATGCCATTTTCAGGAATCCAATTGTTTCCTGTACGGCATGGCGAGGATGAAATGTAATGGTTTCAAAGCGGATGCGCAAAGAAATTACCTGAATGAGATGCAATACGTGAAGACAGTTTGAGAGAGTGACAGGATGAATAAGATTTTCCCACAAAGTGATTCTCACCCCGTATTCACATCTAAAAGGTTCGAATCAGGGGTTCCTACAAGAATAATTCTGTAAACGAACAGCGGATCTTATACGGAATGACCGATTCGGATCTTATTGGGATGAATCTGCTTGCGGGAGATATTGAATTCAATACGTTTCGAAGCGCATTTGCAGATCGAGGGTGGAACGGAATTAAAACGTTTTTTCCAGACATTGATTCCAACTCGGATTCACCTGGATTTCCGTATTGGAATTCAAAAGGTTTTAAACCGGCGTTCCGAGATCAATGATCATATAGAAGTATTCGAATTTAATTTGGACTGACCGATTCGAATCTTATTGGGCTGCATCCGCTTATGGGAGACTTATGGGAGAGACCAGCAAAATGAGTGATTGAGCACATTGGGAAGTACGTGTTGATACGAATTGATTTCGATATGTAAATACAATTACAAACCAATAAGAACTTACAACGGAAATCCTGATTAATACTATCAAAATTTCAATCTGGCTTTGCGGATAGGACCAGTGGAATGGGGTATCCAGGACATCAGAAAATACGTGTTCATACGGATTGATTCTAACATGTAAACACAATTACAAACCAATAGGAATTCCTAATGGAACTCCTGATTGATACTATTGAGTTTTCAATGCGACTTCCCACATTAGTTCACTGGAATGGATGATCAATGACATCATCAAATACGTATTGATACGAATTGATTTCATTCTACAAATATTATTACAAACTAGAAACTCCTAACGGAAATGCTCATTCATACGCTTAATATTCCAACCTGGCTTTTCATATAGGAACACATACCCATGTGCAAATAGCCAGAGTTGACAAATGGCGCGATACTTGCCAAGTTGCATTTGCCAGACTTCGGCAGATATAACTGTGCCCATTCAGAATCATTACCGTTTTTCAGCAGGCGCTAAATGTTTGCCGGATTTCAAACAGTACTGGCTTGCGCGGTCAGACGGTCTTCAGCCAGTATCGAATTAATAATGTTCGGAGAATACCAAGACCATACAGAAACGGAACCGTGCCAGTACCGAATCAGAGTTAGTTGGATGGTAAAATGCGAACAAAAGACGATACTGCACCAGTATCGATGCAACGTTGTTCTAATACAGAATAGATAGTGGATAGTAATTTCACTGATCTTTCCAATAACACGGTTACTTTGACGAGAGAATACTGCACCAGTACTGAGTCAGAGTTAGTATTTGCATTCAATATGTTCCATAGACGACAATGTGCCAGTATTGATTAGACTCTGACTGATTACGAAATCGGTAGTCAACTGGCGTTAAAATCATGATTTTAGCAAGTTGGCTGTTGTAGTGAGCCGAAGTCTTACCAGCATTAGGCCCGAGTTGGTATGATCAGTCAATATGTTTGAAAAACAGCAATATGCCAGTATTAATAGGACTGTGACTTTATACGGAATCTGTGGTCGAATGACATTAAAATCACAATCTCAGCAACTTGGCTATTGCAGTGAGTCGAAGTCGCGCTAGCATTCTGGAATCTAATAGTGCGCAAAAGTCGCCTCGAAAGAATACAAATCGAGCTCAAAAAGAAAAATTCAAATCGGTCAAGATTTGGGTTAGCGCATCGAATGTGAAAATCCTCATTTTTCACAATTTTCGGCGATTAACATGTATTTTCTCAAATATGTGTATATTTCACTATTCATTATCAAAAAAATAATTCTTGAGCATATAAGAGTACATGTACATATATATTATATCTACAATATACACGGATTTCAAAAGTGCCTTGCCGGTGCAGCTCTTGGCTCGACTTAAATATGTAACGCGACTCAGAACTCACCACAAGAAGGTGGCTGCACTTCGAGTTCCGCCTACGCCCTTCCCAACCAACCATCCAAATAGGGCATACATAACATACATATTATTGAGTATGTACTTTTCTATAATTATTGAAAAGTAATCTCCTGCTCCTAAACAGGGAATTGCCCTGGTGAAAGGGAAGCGTTTCATAAAGAGTAACGGAAGCGTAAGACTGTTTCAGATGACTTTTCTAATACTTTTTTCATGCTTCCTATCCACTCTCCAATTACGCTTCCGTGTGTAAAGCCCGGTTTCTATGAAATTGGTGTTTCTTCCCATACGCTTTGCACACTCCAAATATACGTTCGAACTACTCCTAATGTCCCACTTGACGCTCGGTATACGCTTAAATCCACGTTCCAAATACTTCCTAACTACGTTTCTGACACTTCCCAACACACGCTTCCCTTTCACCAGGGTGTGCCTTGTTCGAGAACGAAGGCATACTTTTCCTGGACATGAAGGTGGCTCGGATAAAACCATCTCTATTCTTATACCCAACAACTGTTTTTGCTGACTCTGTCACTAACTTGACACAGCGCTCAACTGATTGTGTATGACAAGGAAAGCCTTTGATATCCCAATCTGGTATAGATCTACTTTCAATCAGCGAAGCTATGTGTTCAGTCGAGACATGACGTAAAAGGGGTGGCGAAGACGGTTCAGTGGAATTCCAGTCGATACACTGTGAGTATTCCATCGCAGCAAAGTTAATTTTTGGAATCACGAAGTTACGAACTGGCTTCTTCTCCTTCAGAGTCGATTCTCTTGCTTCAATTATTTTGTTCAGGCCAAGTTCTCTTACATCTCTTCTATTATCCATTGCCATTGACAAGAGTAAGTTCTCCGGATGAGCAAAGTACGCATTTCGCTGAATACCAGGATCTATAATATCAAGGAGGTTTCTAGGTAAGTACCTTGAGGTTTCGATAACTTTGAACACGTGTTTAGGTCCATCTGTAATAGAACTATTTTTCTTAATAGCAAACCATACAGGCACATAGCAAGTAAGTATGAACTTCACTATCTGTATCAGTCCATTGGAAGGATTGATTGTTGATATATATAACCTGAGAATTCGATTTGCATCGAGCATGACACAGAGGACCAGGATCTGAAACAGCTTGATCTGGAGGACAGCATCTTGATTTGATCGTTGGAACGATATTCAGCATATACTTCTGATCCTTGCTAAGTTCCTTGAAAATTTCCTTATCGACAGATGGAATGTCACAATCAATGCTCCTGAACACAACGACGGGTAAACTTTCGCAACCCAAAAGACGCTTACCAATTAGACCAGAAAATGATTTTGGACCTGTAGTTTGGCCATCTAAATGCTCAAATAAATGTCTGAATGGAAGTTCATTAAAGTGTAACAAGCAAATGATCCATTGGAGTGGTCTTCTAAGAATCATTTCTACATTGTGAATCACACCACCCTCCTATCCAGTATTAGGTACTGTTCCATCACAACCAATGACATCTAAGTCCTCAAGGGAAGTCTCCAACTCTTTTAGATGTGAGATAATGCTATCCGAAATGTTTCTCGCAGAGCCTAATGTTGGAGACACATGACTGATGTAATTGGACCCTGGCTCTTGAATCAATGAAATGTGTTCCTCTTTCACCACTCTGCGAAAGTTTTTTGAATGTATAGTTACAACAACCAGAGTATCGTCTTTCCTGCCATCAAAGTATAATCCTCGAACAATAATATTAGTACTTTTCTGTAAGTTCGATCTTAAACGTGCTTTTTCTCTCCTCAATTTATTCTTGTCAATGACAAATGATTTCTCAGATTCATTTATAATCCTTATATCCTTGAGAACACTTCAGGCGATTGCTGCAGTCGCCCTATCAAAAATTCCGTACCTATCGCTTACCAACGCAGTCGATTTGAGTTCAATTCTCATCTGTGTGCTTGATGATAGCTTAGATTTTTTTGAGGATGTAAAATCTTCATCCTTGTCATGCTGTTCAGAGTCAGAGCTTTGATGTTCCACTTTTTCTGAAGTCGATTCAAAAGCACTATCGGTCAAGACTATATCATCTGAGCTGATGGCATGAAATTGACTCGAAGACTCTGCCCTTTTGCTGACGGAGTGAGGAGGTGGTCGCTCTTTTCTCATAACTTTTTCGGTAAGTTTCTCAGATTTTTTTTTGTCAACTGCTCTCATTTTTTCAAATATCCCATTTCTTTGTTTATACATGAATCTGATTTTAAGATGTGGAATTTTCTTTGGTTTCTCACAACAACACCTCCTGGGAATTGCACATGTACAACTCTGAATGCTCTTTCTACAGATGCAATTCAAAGTCATTGGACATTTGCAGAATGCTATATCGAAAAGTCTTACAGCTTCGCTTTTAAACTTCATCAGCTCATCTTTATAACCCAGATAGAAAAATGTCTTGATAATGCCATCATAATGGCGACATGCACGTCAAGAAATGTTCGCATCATGGTACCAAGGTGTTTCTGCATAAAGCATCGTTGTTGGTAGCAAAACGAGGGGATGGTACCATAATGAAGACATAATGTTTACATTTTATATATCATCGCAAGCTGAGCGAAGTTTATGATGGTATGTTTACAGCACATCATGTTACAGAATATTTAGAGCATGGTTTTCTATCTGGGAAGTTTGCTTGTTTTTGTCTCTTTTGTAAGATTTCATTAATTTGCAATATGAATCATGGTACGATTGTATCCCTGGTTGAACAATCCGATTGAATCCGATAAAAAAAAATTTTATCGGAATGAATTGAGTTTTTGCATCGGAAATTTCCTATTGATACCAATAAGATAATTTTTAATTGGATTCAATCGGTCTTTCCCCTGGTTAAAAAATCCGATTGAATCCGATAAAAAAACATTTCATCGGAATGGATTGAGTTTCTGCATCGGAAATTTCCCATTGATACCAATAAAATAATTTTTAACTGGATTTAATCGGCATTTTCCCTGGTGAAAAAATCCGATTGAATCCGATAAAAAAACCTTATAGGAATGGATTGATTCCTGCATCGCGATTTTTTTATTGAATTTTATTGGTTGTTAACCCAACCAACGAACGGCTTATATACATTATATACGCGCATTTTATATCAATTAAACAAACACATATATCATTTATTCAATCATTACGTATGACAAATTATTGCTGAGATAAATTCAAACGATCATTTATGTTTTATTAACATGGTGATGACCCATCCACCTTGTACCGCAGTTGTCGTTGCTCAACCTAGAAGATCGATCTGGAACACCCGCTCGCTCGATGCCGTGGTTCGCTTCCTATCCATGTGAACTAAATGACTGTCTTATGTCAGGGATGGGTGTCCTATAGTAATAAGATTCAATTGGTAATAGTCCATTGGACATATAAGGGATTGTATCGGTCTTAATGAGAGCATGGGAGTTCATTAATAATAAAAATCCCAATAAAGACCGAGAGAATATTTTTCAATTGGATTCAATCGGTATTTTATCAATTATGAAAATTCTAATTGATACGAGTCAAATATTTTCCAATGGGATCCAATAGGTATTTTATCAATAATAAGAATTCCGATTGATATCAATGAAATATTGTGTAATTGGATTCACTTGGTATTTTATGATCAATGAAAATTCCGATTGACGCCAATACAATATTTTTCAATTGGATTGAATCGGTATGTTATTAATTATGAAGATTCTAATTGATACCAGTCAAATATTTCCCAATGGCATCCAATAGGTATTTTATCAATAATAAGGATTCCTATTGATACCAAGAAAATATTTTTCATTTGATCAAATAGGTATTTTATTGATCATTAAAATTCTAATTGATATCAGTGAACTATTTTTCTATAGAATTCAATGGGTATGTCATTAATCATGAAAATTCCAATTGATACCAAGAAAATATTTTCTCATTAGATTCAATGGGTATTTTATGATTGATAAGAAATTCCGATGGATACCAATAAAATATTTTTTAATTGGATTGAATCGGTATTTCATCGATCATGAAAATTTCAATTGATACCAGTCAAATATTTTTCAATGGGATCCAATTGATATTTTATCAATAATAATTATTCCGATTGATATCAATGAAATATTGTGTAATTGCATTCACTTGGTATTTTATGACCAATGAGAATCCCGATTGATGCCAATACAATATTTTCCAATTGGATTCAATCGGTATGTTATTAATCATGAAGATTCTAATTGATACCAGTCAAATATTTTCCAATGGCATCCAATAGGTATTCTATCAATAATAAAAATTCCAATTCGTACGAACACAATATTTTTTAATTTGATTTAACCGGCATTTCATTAATCATTACAATTATAATTGGTACCAGTAAGATATTTTTCAGTGGGATCCAATGGATATTCCATCACTGATAAAAATTCCGATTGATACCAATGAAATATTTTCTAATTGGATTCTCTTGGTATTCTATGATTATAGTTCCCTATTCCAGCAACTTTCCCATTAGTTCCAATACATCGAGGTCACCAGGGATTCTGATAAAAACCAATGATTTGATGCAATGAAAGAAATTTCAGAACTGAATCGGTTATTGCCGGTACATACCTATAGGACTTCAGAATCTGTAAACTTGCCTATTATTTTCAATAAATTTGAATGTTGGAATAATCCAATTAACACCTATTGATTAATGAAATCGATACATCCTTAAATGCAGTCAGAAATCTCCCATAAGAAACCCATTCATCATTCAATTTCACAAATTTTCCCATTAGTTCCAATAGATTGAAATTGTGGAAACTTCCGATAAAAACCGTTTGCCTGATGGAATGGAGAAAATTTCAATCATCCAATCAGATATCTCTTATACAGACCAATAGATTATGTGAAGTTTGATTAATTCCCATAAAATGCAGATTTTTTAATTGGTGAATCCCCGATTGAAACCTATAGAAAAGAGATTCCGATAAACTCTTATTGATTTTGAATCGGGGATTGAACTGTTCCGATTAATCCCATGCAGTCCGATTAATTCCGAATCGGTTTCTATCGGATCTTATCGGATTCTTGAACCAGGGCTAATGCGGTGGAATAAAGTCTAAAATTGAATTGGACATTTCTCATTCAATGCTATTGAATATTCAATCCCGTAAATATTCCTTTTATTCCCCATAAATTGCACTGAAAAAAAAATTTCATCGAAAATCAATTATATTTTGTTGTTAGGGTAACTGGATGTCATAGTCAAGTCAACGAATATATTATCAGATTGACAGTATAATCGTTGACTTGACACCATGATGGTTGATTCAACTGCATGTAGTTGAGTCAACAGTGCATGCAGTTGAGGTAACAGTCAGATTCAGTTGGATATATCCAATCGTATTCTACTGTTGAATCAACTATATCACCGTTGTCTGTACCCACCTTCTTTTCAGTGTGGGATGATCGAATAATCCAATTGAAACCTATTGACCAATAAAATAAACAAACTCAAATCGAATTGGATATTCTGGATAGAAACCCAGTAAGTCTTGAATTTTGTACAATTTTCCCTTTGGTTCCGATAGACCGAAATCACCGAAAATTCTGACAAAAACCGATAATTTAATCCGCTGCAAGGAATTCTGAATTCGAATTGGATATTTCTCATTCAATCCTATTCAATTTTCAGATCCGTAAATGGTCCTATCATTCCCCATGAATTCGGATAGTGGAATAATCCGATTAAAACCTACAGACCGATCAAATCTGTACGAACTCTAATCGAATTTGACATTCTTTATAAAAACCGATTAAATTTCCCATTACGTAACATTTACGATCTGTTCCAATAGCTTTAGGTCATGGAAATTTCCGATAAAAACCATTTGCCTCATGAAATGGAGAAATTTTCATATTCTCAATCAGATATCTCTCATACAAACCTATTGATCACTGAAAGTCATATTAATTCCAATAAAACAAATATTTTTCTATCGGTAAATCCTCGATTCAATCCTATATATACCACGTTTCAATTAATTCCTATTCATCTTGAATCGGTAGTTGAGCCTCTCCGATTGACCCTATTCATTCCGATTAATTTTGAATCGGTTTTTATCGGTTTCTATTGGACCTTTTAACCAGGGATCATTTGTACGATTTCCTGTTTCTGAAACTGTAGGGATAGATGCTAAATCGTACAAAGCCATAATTTTGTATGCAACTGGCTGAGCTACAGAAGAAAAACATAATGTTCTCCCTAGCGATTTTGAGTTTACCAAAAAGTTACCAAAAAATTTCGGTACGTTTGTGACTTTTTCTTACCACAAAATAACCAACAATCGCATCTTCAGTGCTACTCATCAGTCACGATTCGGTATCTTTTTGGAACCAAACCATTTGTTTACCAGACCACAGAAATGGTGTTTTTGGTCATTTCTTGGATGCTTCGTGGTTAAGAACCGAAAATTTACCGAATGTAGAGAATCCTGCATTGGTTGCAATTTAGTCCCGTTTTGGAAAAAAAGGCCTAAGACTACCCCCTGCTTAAAATGTCATATAGAATCGTATAGAATATCATAAAATATGATTCAAAAACATGATAGAAACTGTGAATCTTATGTTTTTGAATCATAATCTATGATATTCTATGCGATTCTATATGACACTTTAAGCAGGGCCGCGAATAGGTGGAACCAAATTGGTCAGTTTTTGGTAAATTTCCGGTTTGAAACCATAAAATTACCGGATATCCAGTGCCACTCATCGGTCACGATTCGGTACCTTTTTGGAACCAAACCACTTTTTTTACCAGATTACAGAGATGATCTTCTTGGTCATTTCTTGGTTGCTTCGTGGTTAAAAACCGAACACTTACCGAATGTTGAGAATCCTGCATTGGTTACAATTTGGTTCCTTCCATCTGCGGTAATTCCAGGTTTTTTTTTCCAAAAAGGAACCAAATTGTTGCCAATCAGTCGCACTCAAGTTTTGGTAATTCTATGGTTGTGAACCGGAAATTATCCAAATACTTACCAATTTAGTTCCTTCTATCTGCGATAATTCCAGGCATATCATTTCCAAAAATGAACCAACTTTCCACCAATCAGTGGCACTGAAGTTTTGGTAATTCTATGGTTGTGAACCGGAATGTATCCAAAAACTGACCGATTTGGGTGCTTTTATCTGTGGTGATTTCAGGCATATTTTTTTCCGAAAAGAAACCAACTTTTCCCCAATCAGTGGCTCTGAAGTTTTGGCGATTCTATAGTTGTGAACCGGAAATTATCCAAAAACTGACCAATTTTGTTCCTTCCATCTGCAGTAATCCCAGGTATACTCTTTCCAAGAAAGCACCAAATTGTTACCAATGAGTACCAATGCAAATTCGGTAATCCCATGGTTATGAACCGGAAAGTAACCAAAAACTGACCAATTTGGTTCCTCCCATCAGCGGTATTTTCAAGATGTTTTTCCAAAAAGGAACCACATTGTTACCAATCAGTAGCCCTGAAGATTCGCTGGTTTCATGGTGATGAACTTGAAATTATCCAAAAACTTACCAATTTTGATCCTTCCATTTGCGATAATGTCAGGCATAATTGTTCCAAAAAGGAACCGAATTGCACATCCTGTTGATTCCGTCATTCTTTACCAAAATTTGTCCAAAACTTCTCCCATAAAAATACCGATCGTGTAGTAATTTGTTGGGAATTATGTGGTACAAAAAAGTGTCACAAACGGTACGACGATTTGACCACAATATAACCAATTTCCAACCACAATATTACCAAACCACAAAATTACCAATTTCTTACCAAAAATTTCGGTGAAAACGAAATCGCTAGGGCTGTAATTAACTCTTGAAACTAAGGCTGGCTTCCCATGGACCGGAATTCGTTCCGGCGGAATGAAAATTTAACCAATGCACAACTTTTTATAGATTTCTAATAGAACGCTCTAAAAGAAATTGTGAAAGCGATTGGTTTAAAGTCATTCCGCCGGAACGAATTCAGGTCCATGGAAGGCCAGCCTAACATCTTGAATCGTTCTTCAAAACAGCATCCTAAAACTGCTTCGTACGTAGGAAGTTGGGAAGTTGGTAAATCTTTTGTATTACCGAAAATCGGAGACTTCCATCTTTTTCTTGTCGCTTCCATCATTTATGGATGGCGAAGCCTCAGAACTACAAAATGCGGAGAGAACTGTATATAATATGATGAAATGAAAGTCTATGTTCTAAATATCGACAATATCAGTAACAAGAAAATCAAAGCGCTTGAAGTACTAATTTTCAGATTCATACGAAAAAAATACACGTCCGCTGTTTGAACTACTTTCTGAAACAGTACGCGTTTACTCCTTGCCGAAACAAATGAAGTGATTTGGTCGTATATCTGATGCGTCGCGCAATAGTTGATCCAAATTTCTGAGCAATACACTTCTAATCAACAAATCCAGAACGGACACGAAAACTCACGCATAGGGTAAAGTGCAGCCACCTTCTCGTGGTGGGTTCTGAGTTACATATTAAAGTTACATATTTAAGTTGCGCCAACAGCTCAACTCTATTCATATGCTCAAAAATTATTTTTTTGATAATGAATAGTGAAATATACACATATTTAAAAATATGATGAAAATACATGTTAATCGCTGAAAATTCTGAAAAATGAGGATTTTCACATTCGATGCGCTAACCCGAATCTTGACCGATTTGAATTTTTCTTTTTGGACTCGATTTGTATTCCTTCAAGGCAACTTTTGCGCACTATCAGATTCCGGAATTCGAAAACTCGGGTTTTTCGGCCCACCCTATTGAACGTTCGTCAGCTCTAAGAGCTCTAAAAAAAGACTTCTCTCATTTGTGTTCACTGGGTAATCGGATTTATTCACATACAAGCCAATTGAGTCAATCCCACGCAGCACAAATCTCCTGGCGATGTCCTCAGGATATCCTAGAGAGGTTGTAATATCCCCAGGATCTTCCGAGGAGATTGCCAGGACATTTGTGCTGTATGGGATTCAGGTCTATATACATATTGGAGTGAGCGCATCAACGTACGACCTTGAAACGTAGGAAAGGATGTCGCTATACAGAATGAAACAAGACAGAATCCCCACCGATTTGGTCTTGTGTCTTCTGTTTCGCGTTGGATGAACAAAGATGAAATCTCCACCGTCCGGATGGGGGCCAAATTAACGAAAAACCAAATCAACGAAAAGTTGGTTGAAAAGAGAGATACGTCACACTCTCTCTTTTCAAACACTGATTTCGTTGATTTGTCTTTTCGTTGATTTGGCCCCCATCCCACCGTCCCATCAGGATGTCTCAGAAAAGGTAGTATGCAAGAAGCCCGACTGCTTGTCATTGGCTCAAAACTGGTGATTGCTAGTAAAATCACTAAATATTCCTAGTGATCAACCAATAATAGTGGTGTCGGGCTTCTTGTATACTACCCCAGAAAGCAGTTCTCGGCGTTCATCAGCGTATTCCTGTTAGGAAGCCAAACAACGTTGCATTGACCATTTTTTTATCTTGGGCCCAGTTTCAGAGTTGACTTCAATCAATCGAGCAGAAGCTACATAAGTCCACTCATTGATCATTGCAGTAGCCGATGTACTTGTCACCTGAATGGTCAACTTATATTTTTAATAACTCTGAAACTGAACCTTGAATAAAAAAATGGTACATAGAACAGTTGTTCAGTGTTCTCTCAGGAATACGCTAGCAGAGATTAGTTGAAGAGATTGCTAACGAGATATGAAAACCATAGTCCAGTTTCTGATTGGCAGTATCGCGTTTTCCGTTTATCTCTTCATGCTGGTTGGCTTAGAAGAAAAATTCAACCGATCATATATTTTTCTTCAAATGAAAAAAACGTGATACGGACCATGATTTTAACATTGCCTTAGCAATCTCTGCTATTCATCTCCGTCTATATAGACCTCACTGATTGAGCCCTACCAACAGTTGGTAATCACCAGTTAGCCCGAAAGTCTGTTAGCCCGAAAGTCTGTTAGCCAGACATTTTTGATTCGTTTGAAACTAGTACTTTTCAGAAAAATTACTAAAAAGTACTGGTTTTCGACCAATTCAAAAATTTCGAGCCAGCAGACTTCTGGTCCAAAGGATGGTCACTCCAAAAGTCACCCGGGTACTCATGCTAGCAACTGTCGCGCGCATTGAGCTCTTTAATATCCGAAAACTATGACTATGTTTCCGCCGTACCAGAATGAAACGGAAGCGGAATGAGATTATCAAATCGCTATGGGATGATGACCAGAATGCGAGTAGTTTCGTGTTATAAGATTGGATGTGATTGGATAATCTCATTTCACTCCTATTTTATTCCGGTACGGTAGAAACATAGCCATTGATGATTTCCATAATGTTCGTAGCGAAGGTAGTAGTTGGATGGGTAACGCCATCTCTCTCATGCATCCACTGGATGGGTGCCGAATCAACGAAATTACTGTTTGAAAAGAGAGAGTGTGATGTATTATTCTTTTCAACGAACGATTTCGTTGATTTGGTTTTTCGTTGATTTGGCACCCACCCCATCCACTGCTTCTCTCTCTCTCTCTCTCTCTCTCTCTCTCTCTCTCTCTCTCTCTCTGACGAAGGGTTTCTCTTTCTATGCCAGTGAATATCTGGGGAATGCGCACTTCAGTATATTATAAAGCTCAATGATACAATCACGTGTACAAAGAGGGAGGTGCGAACGGGTGTGAATTCGTCCTTATCAATTTGATCATAATGACGAGGAGAAACTGGAACAGGTGGTGTTAATCTATATTCGTTCTCTATATAGATAGCGTTGTCTTCTTCTAATATCCTCTCTCTCTCTCTCTCTGAACATGCGGTTGTAATGCTGCGCTCACTCCAGTATGTATATAGAGCTCAATGCCGCACATCAGAGTACCGTTGCCGCAAAAGCTGTAATTTCATGGGGCGTCGAGCATCAAGCGTCAACATTAGAAGGAAAGAGAAAAACTGTGTGACCTCTCTTTCTTTCTAATGTTGACGCTTGATGCTCGACGCCCCATGAAATTACAGCTAAACACACGTCGTGTGAAAGCACCTCCACAGTTCTTGAACGGTGACACTGGCACCTTCAATCTTTCGCACAGGAAAAAAATCCCTAGACCGAACCCAACACCCCCATCTCTTAGAAGAAAGGCAACCATCTTGAATCATTTTTCACGGGTTGTTGACACGGACAGCTTCCAGCCGGTCGTGAAAGTGTTTCTCGGCGTTGAATCCGAACTCCGTTCAATTGTTTTAATTTCAATTTAATCAATACGTGTGAAGAATATTATTTTTATAAAAAAGTTTCGTTCCCGCGGATATTAAAATCGAAAAAAATTATAAAAAACCGTGAATCAATGGCTGAAACGGGCATCTGTCAGGTATTTCAAGGGTGCCTAAGTACTTGACAGTTGATAAGTAAATGTGGTGTTCGTTCAGGAAGTTTGAAAACATATTCTACAGCAATTTCACAGGAGTGTGCTTGTGTATAGCCAAGTAATCTATTTATACCAAAGAGACAGACGAAGAACACGAGAAAAACGAATCACCTTTTATGTGGCAATGCTTCTGCGGATATGCTGATACTTTTGGTTAGTTGTTTTCTTATTCCATCCCCAATATGTATACATTTAATTTATAAAAATAATCCGTTGCTAACATTCTTTGTGAGTTGTTTAGTTCTTTTGTATTTTTCTTATGTAACGACATTCTTTATTATCTGATTTCTTTATCTATTATTTATTCGTGAAATTTTCCTTTTTCCATGCGTTATCGTATCAATTGAATCATAATAAGAATAGATAAGCCAATAGAAGAAAAGTAATGATGGGTCCCAAATTGAATTTGAATCCGTGATTGTGTTTTAACAACAAAATCGCATATCACATCAGTGGAATTCTGATGCTTTCGAATGTGCAATATCGGAATTTTGACTTTGAGTTTCTTGAGAAATCCACTGATATGTTGTTATTGTTATCGTGAGAGATAAGAAAATTCGACATATTCGTACCGGTGTAAAAATCAAAACGATCTTGTGGTGAAGCACTCTGAATCTCCAATTTTTTTCACGCAACATCGCATGAGAACTTTCTCCTTCTCCATGTACAGGGAGCAAACTTCATTCCTCCTTTATATTTTCTTACAATTTTATCAATTCATTCGATTTGAAAGAGAAAGAGAGAGAATGGTGAAGAGAAGGATCTTTCGACACACGTAAATTGAAATAAAATATCGGTTTTTTTGCCTTTTCTTTTGAACTGCATGGACAGTATTCAAGTATTGATTGCCAGAACGTGGTGTGCTATGGCAATGGAGGAGGAAGGATGGGGTGGGAGGCGGGAGGTGATGCCCAGACAAGACTCACCTGTATATAAAATATACTTCTTTGAATTTAAGAGTATTTGGAATTTGTTTGCTGTTGTTCGTTTATCCGTTTCAATAAAATCACAAGACCAAATGCTTCAAGACGGAACTATTCTCGTACGAATATCGACTGTATCATCCGAAAGCATAAGCAAAACTTTTATAGTACTTTCGCGAGTATAAGTGTGTAGTAACTTTTGCTAGTATAAGCAAAAAATTTTTGCAATAATCGTAACTCGTGTTACTCATGGTTTTGTTCATATTTCACGATCTTCAATCAATCATTAATTCACGAATGTTTAACAAAAAATGTAAAGAATGGATTAATAAATAAGGTCCCACCCATTTTACCTTACGGATCAGGGTAGGTAAGTGTTGAAATTATCAGTGTATTCGATCTCAAATAGAGCCGAGTTGTTCATTCTGTTTACGAATTCGAATTACAGAGAAGAGGAGTGAAATGCCTTAGAATCTTTCATTGACAGGTCAATCAACCAATTCTACTCTTTTTATCACCTTCGCACCGTCCGTTGACCTTTGACGAAATTTCCCCAAATATGAATCGAGAACTCCCGGTCACTGTAGATCAGCATTTTATTTCGATCTGATGAAAAGTTCTTTCGATTGATCGATTGATATGTCATTTGATATCTCTTTGATTCACTTGGATGCATTGTTTCATATACTGATAATTTTACTAACTATTTCTTAACCCTACGCACACATTTTCATGAAACTGAAATTAGAAGATTTGAGTTAGCAGACTTGCACATTGTAGCATTGTCGTAGAATGATAGAACCGACACCAATGAGATTTTTGAATCGTAATCTTTGAAAATATGTATTTTGAAAAAATTCCAATTTACATTACCTCAGTTTATAAACGAGGTTTGCTAGTTTCTCCGCGATGTTTACATGTTTGGTATTCTGGCAGACATGAACGGATTTTTATGAAACACGGGTGCTAGGGGTTTTCGAGGGTGCTGAATCCGAATCTGACGTCTGAAAATGAATTCAAAATGATCGATTTTGTATAGTGGACGTTAATTTAGTAATTTTTGCATTCGTGGACAGATTTGTATGAAACATGGGTTTTGTGGGTTTTCGAAGGTGCTGAATCCGAAACTGACGTTGACAAATGAATTCAAGATGATCGATTTTGTATAGTGAACGTTAATTTAGTCATTTCTGCATTTGTGAACAGATTTATATGAAAAATGGGTTCTAGGGGTTTTCGAGAGTTAGGAATTTCAATCTGGAGTCTGAGAATGGATTCAAGATAGTAGATCGAACATGGCGGACATGAATTTAGTTGTTTTTGCATTTGTTGAAAGATTTATATGAAATATTGGTTCCAGGGCTTTTCGAAGGTTCTGAATCCAAATGTGTGGTCTGAAAACTAATTCGAGATGGAGAATCTAATATGGGGGACGTGAATACAGTCATTCTCACATTTGGGGACATATTTATATGGAGCATGGGTTCTGTAGGTTTTCGGGGGTACCTAATCCAAATCTGGGATCAAATGTTCGAGAAACAAAAGTGTTTTGATTTTCTCTTGTAAGTTTTCTTGTATTCAAACACTCTCCAAAAGCTGGTTGACGTCATGACAACCGCACCCCAGTGAGACTCCAGAAGTGAAGAGGGTAGTTATTGAAACAAATCAAGCGTGAAAATATTCCAATTCGTCCCAAATTACGCTAACAGGACTCTCCGTTACGCTCAAATGACTCTCATCTCACGCTCTCGTCGCACTTCCACGCTCCATTTTCACCAGGACAGCTGTCCAAATTCTGCAGTTGTTTAGGAACATGTTTCTAAATCATTTGAAGATTGTATAAAGAATGGTTACAGAATGGAAATTGGAGTGGTGAATATGTCACAGGCAAGTATAAAGGTGAGTAGCACAGGGAGAATCAATTGAGTGCTTCCTAGATTAATACACATAATCATAACATAGGATTGGAGATGTGGGAAAACCCTGGTAACATACTTGTGACATGGATGTAATAAAGTTGTGGGGAAGGTGATCGCGCGGATTTGAAGAATCGGATGCGGACTGAAATGTACACGATCGATCATTACTTTGATCGACTTGGACTGACTGATCTGAGATTAGGGTTCTGGATCATAAGAAAACGTTCCGGAGTGTATGAGGGTGGATAGAAGTGGAAAATAATGACGGACGAGAGATTGGATGATCAACTCATGCACTCAGAGAGATGAGATGGATGATTCCTACATTGTAAAGAGGGGATGTGGAATTTCCACCCAGATTTCGTGGCGGCGAAAATCCCCCACGTGGGGTGAATTCAATTCCTCCAAAGAATGGGGGAATGTATATAATTGTGGCTGCTGGGAAAACACAAGCTGTTACAGAGAAATAGTCGAGGTAACTATGGGGAGATTCTTTTTTCTAATTTTCTGTGTCCGTAGTAGAAATTCTTACTATGTTCTTGGGCTCTGTGATCGACTAGGCATGCGACTAACTGAATCCGATGATCAGCGGAATATTCCAAGAAAGAATCACCGCGGTGATTCCCCGGTGCACCGGGCGACAAAACCAAAAATGTCTAGAAATCCCACACCATGGATGATATGTAACTCCTTTGCAGGTTTCCCAGGTCTCAGCTGGAATTCCGCACTATAATCTCCGGCTTTTTATATACGAAATATTCCATGGAAAATCGCCGGGCGACAAAATCGAAAATCATCAGGAATCCGAAATCGTAGGTGGGGGGTCGATTCAACGTTGGCTTTTTGAGTGTGTCATCAGATTTCTCACCATATTCTTGCGCTTTGTGGTTGATTAGGCTTCCAATGAATAGGAACTGATGAGCGACAAAATATTCCATCAAAGTCACTGAGTGACAAAATCAATGATAATTGGAAATCCAACATCCTTGACAAAATGGAATTTGCATATGGGTTTTCTGAGTCTCTGCTGGAATTACTTACTACATTCTTGGGCGTTGTGGTTGATTAGACCTCCTATCAGTAGAAACCGAGGAGCGACAAAATATTCCATGAAAAATCACCCAGCGATAAAATTGAAGATCATTAGAAAACAGACATCGTAAGTGAGTGGTCGATTCAACGTGGGCTTTTTGGGTACGTAATCGAATTTCTCACCATGTTATTGGGCCTTGTGATTGATAAGGCTTCCAATCGGTAAGAACTGATAAGCGACAAAAAATCCCCTTGACAATCACTGAGCGACAAAATCAAGAGTGATTAGAAATCCTACATCCTTGGTCATATATAATGATTTGAAAAAATGGGTTTCCCTCGATCTCCACCCATTTTTAATGAATGCTACTCTCTAAAACTGAATCAGTGGAATTCCACTGGATTACAGTGATGAGTATCGCACTGCGAACCAGTGCATATACACTGCGAATCAGTGAATACTCACTGATTTTCATACAGGTTGGTTGAAAAGTTCCTGCGCTCACCAAGAGATAGCACTGCTAGCTCAAATTTTTTTTTTCTCAAGTTGGTATATCTGTCCTGAGAACACATGCAAAGTTACAAGTCATTCTGTCAATTCATTCTTTGTTTACAAGCCATTTGAAGTTGACGTGTCATTGATTTTTCTTAATATGGAAAAAATTGAATATCGCGCAGTCATTAGATTCTTTGTTTTGAAGGGTTTAAAAGCGAAGGAAATTTATGAACAATTGTTAGAAGTGTATAAGGAGTCCTCACCTTCAAAACGCACCGTTGAATTTTGGACTGGTGGATTTAAACGTGGTCGTACTAGCCTTGAAGACGATCCACGCGAAGGACGACCAAAAACTGCAACCACAGCAGAAATCATTGAGCATGTACATAATATGGTTAGTGAAGATCCAAGTTTGACTAAGCGTGAAATTGCTAATGCCATAGGCATCTCAGACGAACGAGTACTCCATATTTTACATGAAGAATTACGTATGAAAAAACTGTTTGGAAAGTTAGTGCCGCACACGTTAACAATTCAACAAAAACTGGATCGAAAACAAATTTCTCAACGTAATTTGGAGCGTTTTAAGCAGCATAAAACCGACTTCTTGCGTCGTTTTATAACTATGGATGAGACTTGGATCTACCACCATGATCCTAAATTGAAACAAGAACGTTTACAGTGGACTGAAACTGGTTGTTCAGCTCCAAAGCAAGTGAAGTCACAACGATCAGCAAAGAAGGTTATGACATCAGTTTTTTGGGATGCAAAAGGAATTTTGTTCATTGATTATCTTCAGAAAGGTAAAACAATCAACTCCGAATATTACTGCAGCCTTTTGGATCAGCTGGATGAAAAAATCCGTGAGAAAAGACCTGGTTTAAAGGAGAAAAAAATCATTTTTCATCAAGATAATGCACCTGCTCACAAAAGTGTTTTGACGATGGCTAAATTCGAAGAACTCAAGTACGAATTGCTTGAACATCCACCGTATTCGCCAGATTTGGCTCCTAGCGACTACTATCTCTTCAGAAATCTCAAACAATTCCTTCGTGGAAAGCATTTTTCGTCGAATGAAGAGGCCATAGCAGCCGTAGACGGTTATTTTGCAGAGCTTCCGGAAAACCATTATAAGGATGGGATAAAATTAATGGAAGATCATTGGAACAAGTGTATTGAGCTTCTAGGAGATTATATTGAATAAAGAAATATATTTCGTAACAAAAACAGTATATGAAGTGAAAGCTGTCGGCCACGAGCTGTCGGCCGCAGGGGTTATGTTTTGGCTGGGACTGTACCTGAACAAAACGACCGAACTATTTGGATATTTTCTCCATGAAAACATGCTAAAATGAGATAATGATGATATCTAAAGATATGAATTTGTAGTATTTGAGACGAGGAATTCGAAAATGGAAGATTTGTCACGATACGAGGTCGTTTTCATAGGATTTTTTGCAGAGAAACGAGAAGTTATATATTGGTTCTAACGAATTTCATCACCTACTGATGAGACGACGTCCGATTCGGAGGATAAAATGCATCAATTCTTATAGGATTTTGTCTGAGGAATCCGATGGTATATGATTCATTTTGGTACGCGGCCGTTTTCATGGAGTTTTCGTCGAGAGAAGGGGAGATTTTTGTCAATTTTCACAGAATTTGCATGAATTTCGTTATTTAAAGACAAGTCAACGTCCGATTCTTGAAGTAAAATCTTTGGATTCTTATGAGGAATGGTTTGCAGAATCCAGTGATATACGGCTCATTCCGGTACGCGGCCGTGCTCTTGATTTTTCACGCCAAAAGTCGTTGGCTGGTATTTGACGGAATTATCAATACATATGCAAATTCTTCCATCGGCTGCAGGGTTCTTGTTGGATTTGAAGGATGGAATACGTGAATTCTTATAGTGAATTGTCCACGGAATCCAATGGTGTATGGCTCATTCCGGTACGCGGCCGTTTTCATGGAGTTTTCGTCGAGAGAAGGGGAGATTTTTGTCAATTTCCACAGGATTTGCATGAATTTTGTTATTCGAAGACAAGACGACGTCCGATTCTTGGAATAAAATCTTTGGATTCTTATGAGGAATGGTTTGCAGAATCCAGTGATATACGGCTCATTCCGGTACGCGGCCGTGCTCTTGATTTTTCACGCCAAAAGTCGTTGACTGGTATATGACGGAATTATCAATACATATGCAAATTCTTCCATCGGCTGCAGGGTTCTTGTTGGATTGGAAGAATCTGATAGATCGATTCTCATAGGAAATCGTCTAAGGAATTCAATGGTGTATAGCTCAATCCGGTACGCGGCCGTTTCCATGGAGTTTTCGTCGAGAGAAGGGGAGATTTTTGTGAATTTCCATAGGATTTGCATGAATTTTGTTATTCGAAGACAAGACGACGTCCGATTCTTGGAATAAAATCTTTGGATTCTTATGAGAATGGTTTGCAGAATCCAGTGATATACGGCTCATTCCGGTACGCGGCCGTGCTCTTGATTTTTCACGCCAAAAGTCGTTGACTGGTATTTGACGGAATTATCAATACATATGCAAATTCTTCCATCGGCTGCAGGGTTCTTGTTGGATTGGAAGAATCTGATAGATCGATTCTCATAGGAAATCGTCCAAGGAATTCAATGGTGTATAGCTCAATCCGGTACGCGGCCGTTTTCATGGAGTTTTCGTCGAGGGAAGGGGAGGATTTTGTCAATTTCCACACAATTTGCATGAATCTCGTTATTTGAAGAGAAGTCGACGTCCGATTCTTGGGGTAAAATCTATACATTCTTATGAGGAATTGTCTGCAGAATCCAGGGATGTACGGCTCATTCCGGTACGCGGCCGTGTTCTTGATTTTTCACGCCAAAAGTCGTTGACTGGTATTTGACGGAATTATCAATACATATGCAAATTCTTCCATCGGCTGCGGGGTTCTCATTCGATTGGAAGAGTGAGATGCATCAATTCTTATAGTAAATTGTCCAAAGAATCCAATGATGAATGGCTCATTCCGGTACGTGGCCGTTTTCATGGAGTTTTCGTCGGGGGAAGGGGAGGATCTTGTTAATTTCCACACAATTTGCATGAATCTCGTTATTTGAAGAGAAGTCGACGTCCGATTCTTGGGGTAAAATCTATAGATTCTTGTGAGGAATTGTCTGCAGAATCCAGTGATATACGGCTCATTCCGGTACGCGGCCATGTTCTTGATTTTTCACGCCAGAAGTCGTTGACTGGTGTTTGACGGAATTATCAATACATATGCAAATTCTTCCATCGGCTGCAGGGTTCTTGTTGGATTTGAAGGATGGAATACGTGAATTCTTATAGTGAATTGTCCACGGAATCCAATGGTGTATGGCTCATTCCGGTACGCGGCCGTTTTCATGGAGTTTTCGTCGAGAGAAGGGGAGATTTTTGTCAATTTCCACACAATTTGCATGAATTTCGTTATTTAAAGACAAGTCGACGTCCGATTCTTGGGGTAAAATCTTTGGATTCTTATGAGGAATGGTTTGCAGAATCCAGTGATATGCGGCTCATTCCGGTACGCGGCCGTGCTCTTGATTTTTCACGCCAAAAGTCGTTGGCTGGTATTTGACGGAATTATCAATACATATGCAAATTCTTCCATCGGCTGCAGGGTTCTTGTTGGATTGGAAGGATGGAATACGTGAATTCTTATAGTGAATTGTCCACGGAATCCAATGGTGTATGGCTCATTCCGGTACGCGGCCGTTTTCATGGAGTTTTCGTCGAGAGAAGGGGAGATTTTTGTCAATTTCCACACAATTTGCATGAATTTCGTTATTCAAAGACAAGTCGACGTCCGATTCTTGGGGTAAAATCTTTGGATTCTTATGAGGAATGGTTTGCAGAATCCAGTGATATACGGCTCATTCCGGTACGCGGCCATGTTCTTGATTTTTCACGCCAGAAGTCGTTGACTGGTATTTGACGGAATTATCAATACATATGCAAATTCTTCCATCGGCTGCAGGGTTCTTGTTGGATTGGAAGGATGAGATACATGAATTCCTATAGTGAATTGTCCACGGAATCCAATGGTGTATGGCTCATTCCGGTACGCGGCCGTTTTCATGGAGTTTTCGTCGAGAGAAGGGGACATTTTTGTCAATTTCCACAGAATTTGCATGAATTTCGTTATATAAAGACAAGTCGACGTCCGATTCTTGGGGTGAAATCTATGGATTCTTATGAGGAATTGTCTGCAGAATCCAGTGATTTACGTCTCATCCCGGTACGCGGCCGTGCTCTTGATTTTTCACGCCAAAAGTCGTTGGCTGGTATTTGACGGAATTATCAATACATATGCAAATTCTTCCATCGGCTGCAGGGTTCTCATTCGATTGGAAGAGTGAGATGCATCAATTCTTATAGTAAATTGTCCAAAGAATCCAATGGTGTATAGCTCATTCCGGTACGCGGCCGTTTCCATGGAGTTTGCGTCGAGAGAAGGGGAGATTTTTGTGAATTTCCACAGGATTTGCATGAATTTTATTATTCGAAGACAAGACGACGTCCGATTCTTGGAATAAAATCTTTGGATTCTTATGAGGAATGGTTTGCAGAATCCAGTGATATACGGCTCATTCCGGTACGCGGCCGTGCTCTTGATTTTTCACGCCAAAAGTCGTTGACTGGTATTTGACGGAATTATCAATACATATGCAAATTCTTCCATCGGCTGCAGTTATCCACCCTCAGCAGTTAGTTTCCACTCTTCACCCCTCCATGACGGTGAAATCGTTATCTCGAAGATGCACTCACCTTATTTTTCCCTCTGTCGCAGATGAAGGAACCCAAACTCCTTGAGATATGATGTTTTGAGGTTCCTCCAAATATCTGGAAGATTTAACTGTCAACAATCAACCATTTGACCCTTCTGAGGGGATGGAATCGTTTTTTCATTTCTCATTGAAAAACTTTCCCTGTACCTTTTTCAATGGAAAATTTGTCATCCACAGCTCTTTCCAGATCAGATACCTAAATTCCTCGGAATACCTGGAGTTTTTACGACTTGCCTCACACCCCTCTATAGAGATGGAATCGTGATTTTTGAGATAATTTCACTGCATAGTTTCTGTGGGATATTGAAGAAACACAACCATTTCAAATATAATATATCAAACTCTCTCAAGCTATCCAAGAGATTTGACCTTCGACTATCAACCCTTCATCCTCCTATGGGGCTAGTAATCATTGTTTTCACAAATGACACGGCCTTGAACTTTTTCGATGGGAAACTTAATAACGAAGACTGCCCCAAAATCACATTCCGAAGTTCCTTCGAATATCTGGGAACCTGGAGCTTTTACGACCTACCCTTACCTGCTCTGAAGGGAGGGAATCGTGATTTGTGAGATAAATTCACCTTATGGTTTTTTACTATAGGAAATGAAGGGGCTCAAACCACTTCAAATATAATATTTTGTGGTTCCTCGACTTCAAAGATTCAACTGTCCACAATTGACCCTCCATGCCTGTCAGGGGGTGGAATCATTTTTTGTTTAATTTTGTTTTTGTTCTGAAAAACCGACCCGTATTCCTATCGATCGGAAATTTCAGAATCCCATCTGCCTCCCAATCATATTTCGAAGTCTCTTGGAATACACGGAAAGACAGAGGTTATGATTATTTAGAAAAATGACTGACAATTTAGGGAAAAAGAGTATCGCTGAAGAATTTTCGTAGTAAATTCATCAAAAGTTGATAACTTCACTGTAAACAATAACAATAACACTATCAACGTTTAGTATTCCCACTACGAATTTTTGATAACCTCACTGCAAAGATTTTTCAGCGGTGCTCTTTTTCCCTAAATTGACAGTCATTTTTCTAAATATTAATAAATGTCATTCAAGTATTGATAACTTTCTTCTTTCCGTGTATCAAAACTTTCAAAACTTTCCAACCAACCTGTAATATACATAATATATATATATATATATTTGATTGAGAATAAGAGGAAAGAGAAAAAAAAATATGAGAATGTAACGAGGATGTTACAGTCGCCACACTAGCTTCGCAATATTGGATTGCCAGAAAAGCCTAGTGTGTAAGATAAACTAGACAACCAACGCGTTCATTTGAGATCTCAGTCATATTCTTACGTCAATCTCAATTTTGGCCGGGGGGAGGGTCAGATTTGGCAAAGAATGCCACATAATTTTTCGAATCCTTTTTTCAAACCTCTGATCTTCAATCAAAATTTTCAGGACAGAAAATGATTTCTGGAATTCATAAACATATAGAACCAACTTTCCTAAGTGTTCTTGATGTACCTATTTCACTTTTTTATTTAAAGGCGTTTTCATAACTTTTTTTGTCATTTGTACTATATGTTACTTCGTTCTTGATTTGAATTCATATTAATCAAGTTCGGAGTGCAAGGTAACAATTTTTGTTCTATAACATCGAGACAATGAGTTCAATGATACTGTCTGGGATGACGACAATTTTATGCTTTATGGAAATCTTTCGGTACTTATGATTATCAGATTAAATGAAGTGCGCATGGATGTGCACGCCAAACTTTTTGTGATAATGTGTAATCGTTGATGACTTCGTTTTTTTGAAGTATTTGTTGCACGAATGTGCACAATATATTCTGAAAATTGAGCTCTACCAATCAGGTTTGCACATAATAGAAAGTCAAATAAAGCTTGTAAAATAATGCAGGCTTGTAAGAGTCATGCTATTGATGATTACAATAAATCTAGTGTGCATAGATGTGCGTGCGGTTTTTTTTGTAACATCAAAAGTATAATAGCAAAATTCGAGATTCACGGAAAAAATTAGTGATCCAAATTTTCGTTGACTAGTATGTCACTTTGGGACGGAGTACAAATTCCAGAAGAATTCGTACACTGGATTTCAATAATTCGTTGACTCTTCCTATTCTTTCGACAGTCAAAATGAAAAGTGGATTCCATCGGTGAAATCATGGACAAAGTCAACTAACTCATGCTCTTTCAAAATCTTCTCCTCTTGCTAATTTGAAGAGAAGAGTTAGGAGACTATATCCTGAGTAATTGTACGCTAGGAGGCTATAAGCTCCACAAGTGTCATTACTTAAGGGCATTCATCAGAGGCAAAGTTACTAGATCTCTCCCCCCAGTTTTCTCAACGATTAATGAGTATAATCGATTTTAATGATCAGGTGCATCTTCTTAGCATATGAAAGACAGTGCAGCTACTCTTTATTGTTCATTTTATTTGTTCGTTTCTGAGAAAACTGGGGGGGGGGGCGATTTTGGAATCTAGTAACTTTTTGGAAAGGTGGTGAATGCCATTAAGGGGATACGAGCGGCTGGGCTTTTCTGAATTTTCACGTACTTTGTCTCGAAAGAATTGGACCGCTCGTATCCCCTTAAGTTCGTAGACACCATTCATAGGAGCCAGTCTTAGGAGCTATCCAAAATGACGTTACCTCGTAAGGGCTAATTACTAAAATCTAGTTTCTGAATTGAAACTAGAATGAATTCTCGGATTTGTATCTCGTCCAGAAGTGACATACTAGTCAACGAAAATTTGGATCACTAATTTCTTCCGTGTATCGTTGAAGTTGATTCTATTTCAATACTCATTCAGGTTGCGTCGTTTGTTATTCAGACTAGAAAAAATGGATGATTTTGATTTCCTCAATCATTTGTTGCACGAATGTGCACAATATATTCCGAAAATTTAGCTCTACCAATCAAGTTTTCACATAATAGGAAGTCAAATAAAGCTTGTGAAATAATGCAGTCTTGTAAGAGTTATAGTGTGTATGGATGTGTGCGCATTTTTCTGTTTGTAATATCCAAAGTTAGGGTTGCGACAAAATAGTCGGATTGAAATCCCCTGACTTTTTCCTGACTTTCCCTGACTGACAAATTTTTTCTCCCTGACGTTTTTGAAGCCATAAAAAACCACATATTAGGTCGATTATGTGACTATGCAAGTGCATTATAGGATTTCAATCAATAATACGGACTTCTATAGTGTATTGAACAGATTTATTGAACATTTAGGTGAAGATTTGAAACTAAAACAATAATAAATAATTTTCATGATTCATTGATATAAATAAAAATTATAAAGAGATAATAAAAATATGTGATAAAAATATGCTATTCATACGTTTTGCTGTTTCTTCATGTTCTCTTTGGGTCGAAGAATCCGAATATCCAGTTTCTTTTGCAAAATTCGGAATCGTCTATACGTCATGGACAATTGAATTGTTTATAACAATCAAACGATCCCGAATTTTTTCCAAAATAACTGATTATTGGGATTCTCCGACCCAAAAAACATGAAGGAACATCCAAGTGTATGAATAGCATATTTTTATGATTTATTTTCTTTATTTGTTTATAATTTTTCTTGATTTAAATGAATGATGAAAATGTCGAAAAAATTCTCAAAGTTTCTTTCTCATGATAATAAATACTGTTTTTGTTCAAATAATTTTCCTCTAAACTCAACAGATTAGTCATAAAATCGCTATGAGCAATTCAATTCTATATAACAATTGAACGACCCCGAATTTTGCAAAAATAATTAGATATTCGGATTTTCCGACCCAAAATCCTCAAGGTATTGTTGATGAATCGCATGTACAGAATTTCGCATACAGACTCTTATGTACAGCCGATGGACTATCTGCAAATCCATAGAAAACACATAAGAGCTTTCCAAAGCAGCTGATCTAGGTAATCTGAATCATTTTTCAAATTTTCTGATTGGTTGAGAAGCTGATCCGATCACTTGGATCAGCTACTTCGGAAGGCTCCACAGACTCATATTACTACACTGTAAAAATTTTCTATGGAAAACTTCCCATAAATGTTCGGAAGTAATTAACACATGCACGCATTGGGAGTTTTCCAGATTCAATCGGAAATTTATTGGAAAATGGTGGTAAAAATCCCATAAAGTTTGGAATTTTCAGTTAAATATATGGTAGGATTCATATAAATGTACCAGAAGTTGATTTCCTATCGCATCATCGGAATTTTTCGGTTGCTGCGTATAGGAAAACCTCGATCATTCTTTACAATGTAGACGAAATGCTCTTAACAGGATACTAACGCATCGATGGCTCCACCTGCACTGAGAGAAGAGCAATTTGGAGGTTAAGTGAATAATATTATGCTTGATCGATAAATCTGAATATTACTAAACTTTCAACGATGTTTCGTGAAATTTCAGGAAACGCTGCTGAAATTTCGCTTTACATTACTCAGTGTTCTACAATCGTTATCATATAATACAATATTCACGACCAAATTTGCTGTGCCACTCAATTCCTAAACGTTTAGCAATTGAGTGATACACAGCGAATTTGGTCATGAATATTGTATTATATAACAACGATTGTGGAACACTGAGTAATGTAAAGCGAAATTTCAGCAATCCTTCTCGAAATTTCATGAAACATCGCTGAAAGTTCAGTAGTATTTAGATTCATCGAACAAGTACATCACTATTTACCGAACTTCTAAATCGTTCTTCTCTCAGTGTGGTAGCAATTTTTTCGCTCGAAATTTAATTCATAAAAAAACTCAGATATTTTTAGGGATGAATCTTGAGAGACTCATCTACGTTTGTGAAAAGCCAATACGGAGAAAAATGGATTATACAAATCGTGTTATACAAATTTCTCAGAACCTTCAATATCTATTAATCAATTACAGTCGGAACTCTCTATATCGAACTGCGCGGGACCGGAATATCTTTCTATATCGAACTTTCGTCTCACTCCTATCAAGGAAAATAAAAGAGGAGGGACAGAGAGAAGTTACATATACAGCATGAATGCATGGATTCAAAATGAATTGATTATGAACTTTTTCTGAACTGTGGTTCTGTAGGAGTTTATGCAGGGGGATGTACCTCAACGTCATAAGAATAAGATGAATTTGGACTGACTTCTGCGCCCTCATAGTGGTATACTTTCATGCGAACTAAAAATCAAAATGGCGGCCTCGCGTAGCAGGATAACCTCAAGATTATTCTGATTTTGAAACATCAATAGTATTTCAACAATGACGCGTGAAAATGAGAAAATTCTAAAGCCAAATTATATATCAACACACACGGAAAAAAAAGTATGGCTATTATAACGATCTAAAGTATGGTTAAGAAGAGATAGCTGTAGGGACAATACTGTATCGCTATGGTGACGATACAGATGGCTATGCTGGCGATCTATATCGTTCCTCGGATGACTAGCATGATCATAGCAACGATGCTGATACCACTAAACTTTGGATAGTCATCACAACTATCCAGTATCGTTATGGTAGCGATATTTTTTTCTCCGTGCATATAATTTGTTTTTAGAATTGATGTTCACAATTTGTTGTTAAAATACCGTTGATGTTTTGATATCAAAATTGATCGACATAATTTTGAAGTTACCTCGATTTAATACGATCGAAGCGCCATTCATCATGCTAGTGAACTTGTCCTTGATTAGAATGTGATTTGGGGTCATCCTACACAGTTGAAGCCCTCTGAGTGTATGTTGATGGAAAGGATGTGGATTTGTACGTATTCCAATAAACGTGTTCATGAGACAATTTTTTCATTTTTTCCCACCGGTCATCGGACTCAGAAAAATTTTGCAATCTTAGAAATAATCGAGGTGATGACTGGCGACTTACGAGCGCACGGCGCGTCTCGAATCAATTTGAATTCATGTTTTGGGTGTTTCTGAGTCGGATGAAACGATTTTTGAAAATTTTCAAGTCCTACACGGAGAAAAATGGTCTGCTAAAAAGTACCATACTTTATAGTGTTTAAGCACCAGTCTTGCTCAGATCAAATTATTTACGTAAAAATACCTCTGAAAGTACCATACTGGCTTGAACATTCCTAAAGAAGTATACTACATTTGTAGAGATTTTCATGTAAATAATTTGATCTTGACAAGACCGATGCTCGAACACTATAAATTATGGTACTTTTTTAGCAGATCTTTTTTCTCCGTGTACGGCGGTCGCACGACTCATGAAATTTTTCATCCAATATTTTTTTCTAGAAACAAACACGATTTTCGCGTGAGTTTCCCACCCCCAATCATTTTCACATGAATAAACTTCATTTCGTGCATCACACCAACCATGTTGTTCTCCTCTCGATAGTCCCACACACTCAGCTGATACTAGTAGCGCTCCTGATTGGTCAACTTTGAATCCTTGTAATCCAAAATTTAAGGCCCGGATCAAAATTTGGTAGAGGAAAAATATTTCAGTTTTTCCTCAGGAATCCGCCCCTTTAAGGCAGTGATGCCAGAATGGAGGGCGAGGACCGTCGAGGCTACCCTCTCTCCGTTACATTCCCCCTGCAGTCCTCTTCTGGTACGTACACAATCAAGTTTTGTGTACGTTTGTGTAACGGGGAGAGGGTAGCCTCGACGGTCCTTGCCCTGCATTCTGGCATCACTGCTTTAAGCGTGATCAGGCATTTCAAATCAACCTGTGGAAAGGTTGCATATAGAGAGTTCTGACTAGAGTTCTAAATTTTCAGGAAAAATATATTTTGGAAAAAAACGACGGAAAAAAAACGTTTTTTTCCCGAAAGTCGCCTAATACATGGAATTTCGGCATTTTCTGGAGAAAATTCGTTGCCAGGCAGAATTTTGAAGATATGACGATGAACTTGGGCTCAAAATACTCGTAAGGGATCCATCTTCGATAATGATCTACCTTTTTTCGTGAGGAGGTTTTTTGACGTTTTTTACGAAGGGTGAAGTTCACGAAACACGTGTAAAATGGGAATAATAATGATGAAACAAAGTGAAACCGTACAAACTATCGACCGAATGTTATTGACCTGTATTTTCCCGTAGAGAAGGAAACATTAGATGAGTCAAGAGTTCTCAGTATGATTCAGTACTAGCTAGCAACCATGTTGCTGAAGTTCGAATCGTTTTTTGAAACGAATTCGTAATTGAATAAACAGAATATTCAGCTATTGGAGACCCCAAATTTTGCAGTACATTCTTAAATTGATGTTTCTCGTGACAAAGAGTCAATTCGAGGGAATAAATACAGATGACTCGTTAGATCCCATGAGTTTGGATTTTCGTTTCGGTTTTATAAACGATTCAAACTTCAGCAACATCTAGCAACCCCCATCTAGGGGTGAGAAATGAATTTTCCCAAAAATGGGAGTTGTTTTTTCAAACCAGACGGATATGCAAAAGATTGCATATGGATTCATGGAATGCTGAGGAGTGTACAAAGTTGCAATAAGAGAACCATGGAAAAAATTTTTTGAAACAATATCATGTAAATAGAACAGAAAAAATTATTCCACGCAAAAACTGATACCGCAATTCAGTAATGGGCGATATTCCACAATATCTATTCTCAATATAAAATTCTTATCAAATTTTTATCGATATTTTATGAAATTCAATATAAACTCGACAAAATTTCTATAAAAAATATCGATATTTCCAGATACCGCTCATCACTACCGCCATTCGATCCTATGGAAAAACTCGTACTGAAAATATGTGTAACATTGCCATATTGGACCCTGTGTTTGTTTAAAAAAAATGGTACACAATTCTTAGATATGGATTACCCCTGTTCCAGCCCACCGTCAAACCAGTCGGGATATGAAAGAGTTTGCATATGGATTCATGGGATGCTGAGGAGTATACAAATTCGCAATAAGAAAACCTTGAAAAAAAGTTTTTTAATGAAAAAATTATTTAAACAAATTATAGAAAAAATCATTCCACGTAAAAGCTGATACCGCTATTCGATTCTACGGAAAAAAATCGTCCTGGAATATCGGAAGGCGATATCAGGTTTCACTTGGAATAATTTTTTCTTCAATTTGTTTGAATAATTTGTTTACAAACAATTTTTTCGCAAGGTTTCCTTATTGCAAATTTGTACACTCCTCAGCCTTCCATGAATCTATATGCAAACTTTTCCATATCCCGTCTGGTTTAAGAAAACAACTCCTATTTTTAGGAAAATCCATTTCTCACCCCTAGATGGGGGTTGCTGGCTGTTACTGAATCATACTGAAAATTCTTGACTCATGTAATGTTCCCTTTTCCACGTGAAAATACTAGTCAATAACATTTTGCCGATAGTTTGTACGGTTTCACTTCGTTTTATCATTATTATTTCCATTTCACACGTGTTTTGTGAACTTCACCCTTTGTGAAAAACGTCAAACACCCTTCTGACGGAAAAAGGGGTAGATCACCATCGAAGATGGATCCCTTACGAGTATTTTGAGCCCAAGTTCATCGTCATATCTTCAAAATTGTGCCTGGCAGCGAATTTTCTCCAGAAAATGCCGAAATGCCATATATTAGGTGACTTTTCAAACTGGCAGTAAAATCGGAATATAAAACTCGTTTGAGCGACCTTTAAAGTTGAAACTAGAGACCTGAGGTTTCGGGAGGTTCAGTTTGGGGTCGGGATGAAGGGTTTAAATGAAGCTGAAGCTAGCAGACGTAAATTAGCAGACCACGTTCATGAACTGAGGTAATTTAAACTTGACTTTTTTTACAAAATACATATTTTCACAAATTAGGATTCGGAAATCTCATTGGTGTAGGTTTTATCATTCTACGACAATTCTACGATGAGCTATAGTGCAAGTCTGCTAGCTCAAATCTGCTAGTTTCAGCTCCATAGGGTTTGAGCCCCTTTAATAAAAAAAAAATTTTTTTTGACACACCCTAATGTTTATATATATTTAATTGAAGCAGATTTCTGAAATTTAATGGGTCGAGTATGTTTCAATATTGCAAAAAATCGACAACTGCTTCATTCCTTTATGTGATAGTGGAACTTTTCATGAATATTTCCCAAAAATCCCAAATCAATCCGAATAAATGTCTAGGAGGGAGAGCCTTTTAAAGTGCCCCTTCTCCTTCACTGTCTTTTATGCATACTCAAAACATTAAATGCATATGTTTCGGAATTATGTTTTTGAAGTCGGTGCATACATTTTCTCAAAAAATATTGTCTTGATATCGTTGAAATTTTGTAGATTTTTCGAGAAGTGATTGACTAATCATTCAACGTTATGTATTACGTTAAAAGAAATCATTTAATATAAAAAAAATCATGTCACGTTTTCACGATTATTTCATGTGAATAAACGATTTTGTGAACATACTACTTGTTCAAATAGGTACATGCATCTACTGATCAATATTATTCTCTGAACGTTCTAAAGAGGTTTCCGTCATTTATGGGGTCAAAATGTGAAAAAATACGAACTTATTGTATTATGAATACTGCTGTCGCAAAACGCAAAATTCGTATGTTTTTAGATAGAACATATTCTTTAGAAATTATATGCAGAAGTCATGAAATTAAAGCCATAAAGCAGAATTTGCGCTACTCGTGTCATGCCATTGGAGCAAAAAATCCCAAGTCAAAAGAAACAAATGGTAATGAAGACAACACCATCGAAGATGTCAATGACTCGTGTTCAGATTATGATTCAGATTCCTCAGATTTCGACTAAGATCGATTAGATTACAAACACTTCGCAACTTAAGAAGTAATCCTCATCTTGATCCTGCCAAAGTTAACTGGTCTGTGATAATATGAGTCATATTCCTGTTGTATGGAAGAATTGTATGTGAGAAATCGAAGTTCTATTGTTTGTTTTAAATTATGAATCATTATATACATTTTTAGATACGTACTGTGATTCAAATGTGATGCTAACTTATTTTAATTTCACAGATCAAGATTTAATTATACTACACTAATATCAAATGAATACTAAAACATCACGTACATTTTATTTTATTTTTTTATTTTCATTGATAAGAATACACTTAATGCACCAAAACACATGGAGTAATGTAGATTTTCGTTTCTATGACATCAAGTTATGTTCTAATGGAGGAAAAAACTACATTTGTTCATGTTCTGGATACTAAGGGGAGATTTTTATTTTTCGATATTTTTCTTGAAAAATACGTCGGGAAAATTCCCGAGAAAAACCGTTTTTTCCCGTTTTTTTCATGTTTTTTTTCCGTCACTTCGAACCCTAGTTCTGACTGTAGTAGTAAACCAGATGTTGATGGTTGATAAAATACCTTGGAAGTTATTATTGACTGGTATCTAGATAGTAAAGGGTATAATCTAGATGCTTGTCCTCATGCTTAATAAAAAAATATACTAACTGATATAATATTGATTATATCCATGATTATCTATTTTGCTCATGCAGATGTTGAATTTTCAAAATTAGCCGAATTTTGAAAAGAATTTGTTGATGAATTGAAAGATTCATATAAAGTCATTCTAATTTTTATGAATAATGAGATTAATTTGATATAAAAGACTGACGATTTGCCGTTGTACTTACTTTTTCATATTTACGAATAAGTAGATTTGCATTTCATGTTTCAATTGACCTTTTATTTCAAATATCTATAGTATCTGTATCGAAAACTGCGTGAAAATTCTCTGAAAATGAAGGATATGACTTGGGAAGTTCAGTGAAATGAAAAATTCCATTGTGACTCGTGATTATTTCAATACTTCACGTAAATACGAAACTACGTCCCTTCCGGTGGAAAGCCCACGGAGAGAAAAAATTTGCTGACGCAGCAAATCGAGGTATTATATATAGGATAGCAAAATTTTTTGCTGACCTAGCTAAAAATTTGCTATAACAGCAATCGTGTTAGCTACGACAGCAATTTTTTAGCTGTGGCAGCAAAAAATGTTTGCTCCGCCAGCAAATTTTCAGTATTATATACAGAATAGCAAACAAATTTTGCTGGGATAGCAAACATTTTTTGCTGCCACAGCTAAAAATTCGCTGTCGCAGCTAACAAGATTGCTGGAACAGCAAATAGTTGGCTGTCACAGCAAAAAATTTGCTGCTCTGGCAAAAGGAACCCAGCAAAAGTAGATTTCGCTGCCACAGCGAATTCCTTTTTCTCCGTGCCCATAACGACAAAGTCAAATGTCACATATATAGGAATTTGTCGCTTTTTTGTCGCTAGTTTATTACCGCATTAAGAATTTTGTCGCTCCCCTAGAAACCGAAAAAATCGAAAGTTTTCTAACGAAAGTCTTCCGCTGGAAAGGCCAAAGTGCTGAACACTGTTGGCCCAGTCATTTTCGAGAAAAACAAGAATAACTGAAATTGGAGTGGTGGACATGTCAGAGACAAGTATAAAGGCGAGTGGCACAGGAAGAATCAATTGACCGCTTCCTAGATTAATACACATGACTATAAGATGCGAGTGGGGATGCGGAAAAAACCTTGTAACATACTTGTATCATGGATGTAACAAACTTGTGAGAGGGTGATCGCACGGATTAGAAGAATCGGATGCGGACTGAAATGTACACGATCGACTATTGCCTTGATCGACTTGGACTGACTGACTCGAGATTAGGGTTCTGGATCATATAAAAACGTTTTGGAGTGGATAAGGGTGGAGAGAAGTGTAAGATAATGACGAACAAGAGATTGGATGATCAAACATGCACTGAATGATCAAACATGCACTGAATGAGTTGAAATGAGTGATTCCTATATTGTGAAGGGTGAATGTGGAATTTTCACCCAGATGCGGTGGCAGCAAAAATCCCCCCCGAGGTTTAATTCCTCCATAATATAGGAGAAATGAATTCCCCTAACGTGGGGTATTTTTGCTGCTACCAAACTTTTGGGAGAACTTCACTTACGTTTTTCCGGGTCCGTCCTCAAAATTCTGACTATGTTCTCCAACTGTGTGATTGAGTAGGCATCCAACTAACCGAATCCGATGAATAGCGGAATATTCCAATGAAAAACCGCGAGCGACAGAGTAGCGAATGATGAAAGAAATCAAGGATTTGTTCTGCAGTCGGGACTCATCAGGGTTTCCTGGGTCTTGGATGAACTTCTCCGATATATTTTTGAGCTTCGTGATTGATTTGCCATCCAATTGAGAGGAACACAGGAGCGACAGATTATTCCATAAAAAACCACCGAGCGACAAAATCTGAGATCATTGGAAATCGGAAATCGTAGGTCAGAGGTCGATTTAACGTAGATTTTCTGAGCCTGTAATCGATTCTCTCACCCGATTCTCGGACTTTCTGGTTCATTGGACTTCTGACAAGTAGGAACCGGCGAGTGACAAAATATTCCATGAGAATTCACCGAGCGACAAAATCGAGAATCATTGGGAATCCAAGGTCGTAGGTGATGGGTCGATTCAACGTGGGCTTTCTGGGTCTGTAATCGAATTTCCCACCATATTCTTGGGCTTTGTGGTTGATGTGGGTTCCAATAAATGGAAACTGATGAGCGAAAAAATATTCCATCGACAATCACTGAGTGACAAATTTAAGAGTGATTGGAAATCCCGGTTACTTGAGAATATGTAACTTCCATATGGGCTCTCTGGGTCTTTGCTGAGATTTCTCACTATATTCTTGGGCTTTATGGTTAATCATACTCCTTATCAGTGGGAACCGATGAGCGACAAAATATTCCATGAAGAATCACCCAGCGACAAAATCGAGAATCATTGGGAATCCAAGATCGTAGGTGAGGGATCGATTCAACGTGGGCTTTCTGGGTCTGTAGGCGAATTTCCCACCATATTCTTGGGCTTTATGGTTGATGAGGGTTCCAATAAATGGAAACTGATGAGCGACAAAATATTCCATCGACAATCACTGAGTGACAAATTCAAGAGTGATTGATTATCCTATTAGTGAGAACCGATGAGTCATCGGGAGTATGATTAACCACAAAGCCCAAGAATACAGTGAGGAATCCAAGCAGAGATCCAGAAAGCCCACATGGAAGTTACACATTCTCAAGGAACCGGAATTTCCAATCAACGTTGAATTTTTCGCTCAGTCATTGTCGATGGAATATTTTGTCGCTCATCAGTTTCCATTTATTGGAACCCTCATCAACCACAAAGCCCAAGAATATGGTGGGAAATTTCATCATAGACCCAGAAAGCCCACGTTGAATCGACCCCTCACCTACGATCTTGGATTTCCAATGATTCTCGATTTTGTCGCTAGGTGATTTTTCATGGGATATTTTGTCGCTCATCGGTTCTCACTGATAGGGAGTATGATTAACCACGAAGCCCGAGAATACAGTGAGGAATCTAAGCAGGACCCAGAAAGCCCACATGGAAGTTACATATTCTCAAGGAACCGGGATTTCCAATCACCGTTGAATTTTTCGCTTAGTCATTGTCGATGGAATATTTTGTCGCTCATCAGTTTCCATTTATTGGAACCCTCATCAACCACAAAGCCCAAGAATATAGTGGGAAATTTGATTACAGACCCAGAAAGCCCACGTTGAATCGACTCCTCACCTACGAACTTGGATTCCCAATGATTCTCGATTTTGTCGCTCGATGAATTTTCATGGAATATTTTGTCATTCGCCGGTTCCTACTTGTCAGAAGTCCAATGAACCAGAAAGCCCGAGAATCGGGTGAGAGAATCAAATACAGGCTCAGAAAATCTGCGTTAAATCGACTTCTGACCTACGATTTCGGATTTCCAATGATCTCAGATTTTGTCGCTCGCGGTTTTTCATTGGAATATTCCGCTATTCATCGGATTCGGTTAGTTGGATGCCTACTCAATCACACAGTTGAAGAACATAGTCAGAATTTTGATGACGGACCCAGAAAAACGTAAGTGAAGTTCTCCCAAAAGTTTGGTAGCAGCAAAAATACCCCACGTTAGGGGAATTCATTTCTCCTATATTTTGGAGGAATTGAACCTCAGGGCAGTGACGCCAGATTCGAGACCGAGACCGTTTTTACTCACCCCATTGACCGCTTCCCCTTTCTCCTACCATGCGGAATACGACGGGTGAACGTCAGAGAAAGAGTGACTATCATTCTCTCGCTCGCCCAACTTGTTTCGCATGGTGGGAGAAAGGGGAAGCGGTCGATGGAGAGGGTAAGAGCGGTCTCGGTCTCGAATCTGGCATCACTGCCTCAGGGGGGATTCTTGCTGCCACTACATCTGGGTGAAAATTCCACATTCACCCTTCACAATATAGGAATCCCTCATTTCAACTCTTTCAGTGCATGTTTGATCATCCAATCTCTTGTTCGTCATTATCTTACACTTCTCTCCACCCTTATCCACTCCAAAACGTTTTTATATAATCCAGAACCCTAATCTCGAGTCAGTCAGTCCAAGTCGATCAAGGCAATAGTCAATCGTGTACATTTCAGTCCGCATCCGATTCTTCTAATCCGTGCGATCACCCTCCCACAAGTTTGTTACATCCATGATACAAGTATGTTACAAGGTTTTTCCCGCATCCCCACTCGCATCTTATAGTCATGTGTATTAATCTAGGAAGCGGTCAATTGATTCTTCCTGTGCCACTCGCCTTTATACTTGTCTCTGACATGTCCACCACTCCAATTTCAGTTATTCTTGTTTTTCTCGAAAATGACTGGGCCAACAGTGTTCTAATTGGGGTCAAATTTCAGCGACTAAAGAGCGACAAATCTCTATGGCAATTCGAACCCATTCCACCCAATTCAGCACTTTGGGCTTTCCAGCGGAAGACTTCCGTTAGAAAACCCTCGATTTTTCCGGTTTCTAGGGGAGCGACAAAATTCTCAATGCGGTAACAAATTAGCGACAAAAAAGCGACAAATTCCTGTATATGTGACATTTGGCTTTGTTGTTATGGGCTTTCCACCGGAAGGGACGTAAACTACGTTACGAAACTGTTAATTATGGCAGGGAAATTCCCTGAATTTTCCCTGATTTCCCTGACCAGTTTTGAACCCCCTGACTTCTCCCTGACTTCTCTGACTTTCCTGACCTGTCGCAACCCTGAAAGTATAATAGCAAATTTTGTGAGTAATTTGTGCATATAATACACTCATAAAATTCAAAACTTGAATAAATAATTCTGAGAAGTCAATTTTATGTATACGAAATACGATTTCTAATATAAATTTATCAATTATATCGTTGGTCAGTTTAACAAAAAAATTGGCATCCACTACATGTTGTTACTTTTTGTAGAGTGCGTCTTTTGTTATTTAAACGAGAACAAATCAAAATTGCGACCCGCGGCCACCGAGTACGTGCGATATGCATATCATGTGTACCGGTATGGAATGAGCGTTTTTCCTTGTGAAAATGAAACACTCATTGCGAATGGGAAAGTAAATAAAATTTATCCAAAGTATTCACCATTGCTTCCTACACATTTTGACCATTTTTCTGGCAATTTGTGAATACCACGCCAATAGAAATGTTCGTCTTTTGAAGCAAACCAATCAGACACCCAATTTTCGACTTCTTCGTAGAAATCGAAGTGCTGCTCAGCCAATGAGTGTCCCATCCAAGGAGTATCAGGAGGGACACATAGCGGTGATGGGGATAAAACGGAAACTCACACCCTCAAGATTTACTTTCTTGAAAAAGTAACTTGAAAACCTGAATGAGATATACGAATTCCTACAAAAATGTGAAAGAATCACTTGAAAATGTAGAAAATAGACCTACGCAGTAAGAAAGATGTGTAACACAGGACCTGATGTGTACAAATTAGTGTACAGGAATATTTAAAGAGAATAAGGGGTGTTCTTAATGCAACATAGAATATAAACATAAGCGTAAGGTAGTCTGTAGGTCAAAGTTATTAACCAATAAGAGACCTTTTGTGGTAAAAAAAGTTGTATGTGTATAAATAAAAGTTGAAAAAAAATTCCTCACTCTATCAAAGATGAGCATTTGAGCGAGAAAGAGGTCCGCGGCACTATTCAGAAACTGTATTGTATTGTAACCGTACCAACGAATAATAATGCGAAAGTCATATTTTATTCATCATTAAAAGCAAGAATCAATGGAATTTATTCCTCGCCAACAATTCAATAAAATTCAAATCATCATGATCGATAATTCGAAAGGAGGGATAATGTTCCGTTATTATAAATTATAATCTGGGAAACGATGAAAAATTATTCGAAACAAATATTTGGATTTTATTTAGTGGCGTATTAGGAATAAAACCCATTATCAAGTTTTAAGAAAAATTACAAATTGGCCGAAATTGTGTTTTATTGAAGATTGTCAATGTAACAAGATGAAAAAACAATAATTCGGTAAATTATTGAAGAATCTATGTAATACATTTTATTGTCAATATTATGTTGAAATTGATCCATCGATCATTTTTGTAAAATTGAACAATTTGTTAATTTATGTGAATCCATGCGATGGATCAAGGGAGGTATAAATAGAGGAGAGCCCGACGAGGCAGGCAGTGTTGCATTGGTGCGCTCCAGGGACACATCCCTGAAAATTGAAATAAAGATTTTTCCCAACAAGTTGTTGAAGTATTATTCGATAATTTTGAATATTTTCATAGTTTAGAAAAACTATTCGAGTCTTTCACAATTTCTCCTCGAAGTAGAAATTGTTTTCCAAACGATAGTGATCGAACGATTTCGTTTGGAGATTGTAAATTGAATCAATCCCAAGTGGATTAGAGAACTTCAATGAGTTTGTGGATTTACTTGAATAATAAGAAAAAATCCTCTGGCGACCGTGTAAATGCAGTAAAGTGTATAAGTACGGTTACAGTATTCTCAAAGAATTAAATTTCCAAATAATCGACTTATAAATGAAGCTGAAACTGGCACCCGTGAAGCTAGCAGCCGATTATCATAACTTTTTCCACAAAACTTTTATCAAAGATTTAAGTATCTGCGACATTTAGTAGAATGCTACTTGATTGATTTTTGGTGTGAACACAGCTGGAATCACATTGAATCGAAAGTTACAACAATTAGCTGCTAGCTTTAGGCTGCCGGTTTTAGCTTAATGACTCATAACCTCCCTTCGTATTATTCATAAATTTGAATGAGTTTGAATTGTAAATAAAACTATGAATTACTCTTCAACTAATGAATCAAATTGTTTTTCTTCAATTTTATTCATATTTATCAGATTTTTTCCATGATTAATGAAAAAAACAGGTATAAAATGGAATCATTCCGGCCCTGATGGGAGCCCTGTTGATACCCAATTAAGTTGTAATGATTTTTGTTTATTTAAGAATACACTTTCGGCGTTCGCCATTTCCACTCATAAAATTTCATCTGCGGCATAATTGTCAAGACACGAATGTTCCAAAAAATGTTCTAAAACTGAATTCTTCAAAATTTCAAACATCATGTGTATTTATATACATATACATAAATATATATATAAATGGGTAGGAAAAAGCCCAATGATTTCACCACTCAAACTATTCTGAAGTTTTTGGTTGTCAATTTGGAATTCAATTTTTGCAGTTTCAGTCAACCAGAATTCTCTCTTTCAAAATCGTTGTATATTAAGAAATCAAAAATCTAAAATAGTTGATGCACAGTGACGACGATATGCTTTTGCCTGGCTTAATGAAGTACAAATGATTGACGGGACCCATGATGCGATACACAAGCGATATGTGGTTTTCGATTGAACTTATAATTGTTTGAAGTGGAAAATTGACTTCAATCCTAGGCAAGATAGTGATCATCGCTACGAATTTCAAAATCATTTTTCTCCGTGTAACATGCTTCCGATTCTTCTAATTCAAAATATTATTTATTCAACAATAATATTGTTGAATGCTCCGCATCGTTCCACAGATTCGGGTATTTCCGTGTATGTTCGGATGAAATAGCTCGATCTGCCTGACGCTGCCGCGTCGCTTCAGTTAGTTGCCGCTAAGATGTCTAGAAGGCGACACGCACTTCGTAAATTTCGAATCCTATATTCACGAGCACGAGCCGAATATTAAGTTATCACGTTTTTCTTTATTGTCAAATAAAGTGTTCTATATCAGTAACCAGCGGAAACGATATTTCGCCGAGACGCCTTTCCCTTAAGTACAGATCGAGGGTCTGTGTCTTGAATAAATTGTGACTCGTAAAACAATTTACAAATATATTGAATTGTTGAAACCAAAATATTCTAATAAAAATTTCCAAACAACTTCGATTATTTGATACAAAAGATTAATACTTCATTGGGAGAAAATTTATTTGAATCACATAATTGGAAACCAAATAATTGTGAATTCTGGAATCAAAGAAACAGTTTCATCCGTGCAGCTCATACTTCGGATCTTTATCATAATCACATATTTTTCAGAGTGGGGGAGACCGGTGCTATCTGTCTACAATTCAGGCAATTTGACACGGTGCAAATTACAGGTCGAGTAGGCTTGAAATTTCATAATTCGCACATTTGATGAGTTCATATTGAACGATGGAATTGTGGATCATTTACTCTGATTGCAATCAAAATATCGTTGTAGAAGCAATTTTTCACACGTTGAAATGATTCAATAAAATCTTCACTCCACTGTAAAAAATGTGGGAAGTTTTTCTTCACACCGTTGATGGATTCCATCCCCTTATCGCGTGGGAATTGTTCTTCCATAAAAAATGAGGGATTGTTCCACCAATTAGAGGAATTATTTTGTTTTGTGGGTGTTGAATCCTCCACAAATGAGTGAAAATTTTACCAACTTATGGTGAAAAATTCCCTACTTGTGGAAGAACTTTGCTGCCACCATTTTTTGTGGGAAAATTCCACAATAATTTTTTACAGTGTAGTCATTCGATCAAGTATAACTTATGGTCAGAGCATCGCAGGACAGCGAAAGCTGGTGAATGTGTCATTTATAGATATCCAAATATCTTCTTAGAACGTTAGCCACAGATATACATAAGTTCCTGAGATATCGATACTGTACTGTGAAAAATTGGCGGTGTTAGAAAAAATTCATACCAAATAGTGTTTTTTCAACACCATGTGGTCATTTTCACACCGTAAAGTTTCATTCTAAACTATTTAGTGTTATTCTGACACCGATTTTGGGGTGGACTTGTATAGAATCCACGTTGTGTCAATTCTGTGTTAATTCTGACACCGTTTTGACACCGTTCTTTTACAGTGTGCGACACATAGCCCCCGTAAACAAATAGCCCCGGTCTCTCCTAGGATGTAACTTTTAGATGGATCACCAATTAGAAAAGTATTCGTACACTGAATTTTAATAATTTCTTGACTTTGTCCATTGTTTTAACAATCCAATTCACTTTTTATTTTAATCGTCGAAATAATGGGAATGGTCAACGAATTATTAAAATCCAGCGTATACGAATTCTTCAATTTGTGCTCCGTCTAAAAGTGACACATTTATCAAAGAAAATTTAGATTACTTATTTTTCCGTGTATGTACATAATTACTTGAGCTTCAAGCCATTCGTTAAGTTGGCGATAGCGGATCTCTGGAAAATATGGAAGTTCTCTGTAATTTTTCGATTCGCTAAGTAAAGGCTTGCTTTCATCTTTCGGCCAGCTTGTTGGCATTCGGCCCCACTGTGCAAAAGCACAGAAAGAGGAATTTTTCCTCTGTGTGAACAGTCATTCTAATTTTTGAATACTGGACCTTCCTTAAGGGGATACGAGCGGCTGGGCTTCTCTGAATTTTTTCGAGACAAAGTACGTGAAAATGCGTGCATCGATTCGAAATATCTCTCTGTACAGCATTTCTTGAGATGCTAAAGAAATGCTGTACAGAGAGATATTTTGAATGGATGCACGCATTTTCACGTACTTTGTCTCGAAAGAATTGGACCGCTCGTATCCCCTTAAAGCAAAGGCAAATACCAAGAATTTAGAGTGAAAAGTTCTCCACCCATGAGGTCTGTTCCAACATATTCCAACTTATTTTCAGTCTCTAATGAAGTTCGCTATAAAATAACAGTAACATTCTAATTATGTCGAATACCTCATATCGCACGGAGGAAAAGGAATTCGCTGTGGCAGCGAAATCTACTTTTGCTGGGTTCCTTTTGCCAGAGCAGCAAATTTTTTGCTGTGAAAGCAAACTATTTGCTGTTCCAGAAATCTTGTTAGCTGTGACAGCGAAGTTTTAGCTGTGGCAGCAAAAAATGTTTGTTATCCCCACAAAATTTGTTTGCCATTCTATATATAATACTGAAAATTTGCTGGCGGAGCAAACATTTTTTGCTGCCACAGCTAAAAAATTGCTGTCGTAGCTAACACGATTGCTGTTATAGCTAAGTCAGCAAAAAATTTCGCTATCGTATATATAATACCTCGATTTGCTGCGTCAGCAAATTTTTTCTCTCCGTGCGATTGCTACAATTTCATGGTAAATTAAACTGCATATCCTTCTCTTCAACTATTGAAGTTGAAATCCAATTATCAACATTTTTACAAAATCTGTATTACAATTGAAAATTCAAGGGTTCGTATCATCACTTCTCTGCATCAGTAATTGAATCATTATGAAGAGCTCATGATTGAAATGGGCTAAAGTCTAATAACATAATAGAACAGGCATTCATTCGTAATGAGAAATCTATTATAAGCTCACAATTTTGATTACCTGATTGAATTTTATAAATTCGTAATTACCATATTTCTAAATATACTTCTAAATAAAGGAGATAATATTCAATTTTCAATTTATGCAAATTTAATAATAGCATCCTGTGAAAGAAATTGGATCGAATTCAATTGGTGCATCTGTACAGCGTCCTTATACATGATACCAATAAAGACATATAATATTTTTAATTTGTTGGCTTCTCATTTTAATGGTTTATTTTTACTTCTCACCTCTCAAACCGGAAACCTCTTCACCCGGTATACAAGATCAAGTGATCACTCAATAGAAACTAGGGAAATTTTGTTTGATTTACAATATACGGCTTTTGCTTTTATGCGCCCATTTTTTGTTGTAACTAATCTCGAATGAATAGTTTTTGATTCTTAACACATACTTGAAATTCACTTCTAGAATCCGTCTGTCTGTTATCATGCCGCTATGTTCATTTTAAATTTGACTGCATCATTCAATTTGTTCGAAGAATACATTTTTCGTTCGATTTTTAGAATTTGGATCGGATATTCGGTCAGCATTGAGTTTGTAAAAATACGAAAATTCAACTAGCCGTTCAAAGAGCAGTAACGAATCAAGTTACTTACTAGGTACTACCCGACTGGAAATTGTCATCAGGTTAACCCAACATATGATGAGGACCTGACAAGGTCATCCGAAATAAGGAATACCCGTTACGGTCCTGATCGGGATTAGGTGTGGATGACTCACGTATGGATGACCTCATTTGGTCCTAGTCAGGATTTCCTCAAATTATCCTGAAAAGGTCGAAGTAGGTTTTCCTCGCTGTATCCGCATCAGGACCTCGTTCGGTCATCCTAAGATCATGGACATAGTTTGATAAACTGAATACAAGAATGTACAGACTTGATTTCAGATTGTACACTCTTTGATTAAACAAATTTTCCTTCAACAAGAAGAACATGTTTGAACGATTTTTAACTGTGCCTGTTTTTAAATTCAATCCCTTCATTCCGAACACATTACCTACTTCTGAAAACTGTTGAACAATTTGTTCAATCTATTCTCAATGTGAATTGAAAACTAACTATTTGGGTTTTAATTAGGCGGAACTTATGAAAATTTCACAAGATTTTCCACGTTATGCATACAGCGCAAAAACTTAGCAAACGTTCAACCATCACCAGCGGAATAAGTATTTCATTTAACTTATCACAATTCTCATAAGGTTGATTTATTGACTATTCAGCATCATTTTTCTTTCCTACACATCACATCATCTGAGTATTATTCAAAGAGTATATATGAACTGAATGAATATGTGTTTCGTCATAATCAAATATAAGTTTCGAACAAGTACTCTTCTTTCGTTATTTCTTGATTAATACGCATAAAAAAATCTGTTATTGAGTGCAAAATGAATTATTGAATCAGTTATCACTGCTGTAATATGTAAAAAATCATAAGTTGCTGATGTGGTGACAATTAATTCTATTCAAATATACGATAATATCAACAACGACAATATCTATATCAATATTAATTTACATCAGTATTTCTCGGAAAAAACTCAGAAATCCCAATCATTTTGTAATAATAAAGGTCATGAAGAACTCATTCGATCAAAAATATTTCAAGCGAATGTTCAAAATGAAATGCAAAAACTTGAATTATTCACTTTCAGCTCGACGGATGGTTTTACTTTTCAAATTAAAGAGTACTCTTGAAGTTGAAATTTGTTGATTTCAGAAAAAAGCCTCATTTTCTGAGTTGAATTTGTTGTTAGGGTGATGATAAACTTGTAAGAAGAGTTTGAAAGTTGAGTGGAATCTATATTGATCAGGAAAGTCCAAATCGTGTGGCAAAAGTTAGAAAATCTGTCAACTTAGCTCACGGCGCATGGGCTTTTCTTCGCTAAACCAAATGCTGGCAGGAGAAATTCAACAAAATATAGTGGATTCAAAGTGATGTGAAGTAAGAGAGGACCGAAATATTCATTAGATTTTATTCGTTCTTATAAACGTTCTAAAAAATAAAAAAAGACTATAGAAGATCCAAAGTGTCGTCTTCCCATATTTTTGTTCCAATAATGTTGTGTCATGTTCCTACAAATAAATGTTATTATATTTATGAAACAGGTTCAATACACATGTTTTCTCAACCTAACACTAGTTACTGGTGAAAAGATACGAAAATGCACACTCAAAAATGCAAATCATTGAAACAAAAATATTGAGAGACGATACATTGAGTCATACATAGCCTTACCATATTTATCAACATTTTTATAATAACTAATAAAATTCAATGCATATATCTGTCCTCTCTTACTTCACATCACTTTGAATTCACTATATTTTGATGAATTTCTCCTGCCAGCATTTGGTTTAGTAAAGAAAAGCTGATAGAATACCCATGCGCTGTCAGCTAAGTTGACAGATTTTCTAACTTTTGCCACACGATTTGTACTTCCCTGATCAATATAGATTCCACTCAACTTTCAAACTCTCCCTACAAGTTTATTATCACCCTAACAACAAATTCAACTCAGAAGATAAGGATTTTTTCTCAAATTTGAAAATTTCAATTCCAAGAGTGCTCTTCAATTTGAAAAATAAAACCATCCGACAAGCTGCAAGTGAATAATTCAAGTTTTTTGTTATTCATTGAACATTCTTTTGACATATTTTTGATCAAATGAGTTCTTCATGACTCATATTTCTTACAAAATCAATATGATCTCTGAGTTTTTGCCTAGAAGTGCTGATGTAAGTATTTGAAGAAAATTCATTTTCACTGCATCAACAAATTACGATTTTTTGACACGTTACAACAGCTATGACTGATTTACTTAATCATTTTGCACTTACTAACAGACTTTTTGATACACATTATTCAAGAAATAACCACCACACATTTCACAAAAATAATTCATCCATTTGTTGATCACATAAATTTAACCTCACATCTGTCAACCGAACTGCAATTTTCACACAGGCTCATAGATTAGTTTTGATTTATTTTTGAGGTTTTAGTAAGGAATTCCTCACAAAATCCTAATTAGTCTTTCCTGATAGGGTCCTCATAATAGTGCAGCGTGACATGACTTGTTAGGTCCTGATGAGGTTGCCTTATCAGGACCTGATCTGGATCAAAGTTTACCTGATCTGGTCCATGGGGTAAATTTCTAGTCGGGTACCGGTTTGAATCAAATCTCAGACGGATTTTTGTTTTGTTTGGTCTTTTGATCATTTGTGTAACATAACTCCATGTTTTCTTTTTACATTATTTCATCTATTGAATGCTTGGCAATTTTTCAAAACTTGAATTTAATTTCTGTTCTCAGATCGTGCGCAGAAACATTTAGGTTACAAATATCAAATACAATAAAATGGGCTGAAGTGAGATATCACATTTCAGTGATAATCTTATATCACACTGTCACAATATTCCAAGGTATGATATTTATATAAAAAAATCTTCAAATCGAAATATCGTGTTGATTCATTGTGCTTTCATTCAGGTTTTTCAAAACATGGCAACCATCGAAGAGAAAAAGCGAGTTGGAGGGTCGAAGGTGTCAGCTATAGCCAATATATTTCAATCAAAACCACAAATTGACAATTTGAATCATCGAGCTATCCTGTCGGATGGATTCAAGGAGCCTCCGTTGCCCTTAAAAGAATCACCCACGCAAGTCACAGTGGTGAGAACGGAGAGCCACGTCGCCCGTTTCAACAACGCGCGAGCGTTGTTTGAAAAACTTGGCGAAGAAAACAAATCTCACAGACCGTAAGTTGACAAGTTGATACACTAAAGAGAATTGTTGTGTTAATGTTGTGGGATTATACACTGAGAAAAAATGTAGTGGAGCCAACCGCATATGAGTTTGGATACAGCGAATCTCGCCGCAAGGTTGACTCAACTGAATATCGATTGAAATGACCGAATGAGCATTTACTTTAATCGATATTCAATTGATTCAACCTCGCGGCGAGATTCGCCGTATCCAAACTCATATGCGGCTCCACTACATTTTTTCTCAGTGTACGGAATAAAGCATATCGAATCATATTCCAATCATTATTAGAAAGTTGATTGAAGATGAAATCTTTATTCCTCAGGGTGGATCGCGTTACAAAACCAACGAACTTGCATGGACTGCGATCGCGTTCCAGTTCGGCGAATTCCGGATCGGGATGTACATCCCCCGCGAGATCACCTCGCCCTCGTTCACCTTCTCCTCAAAGCGGAGGAGTCAGGGATTACTTGAGCAATTGGAGCGCTAGCGTTCCAGCACTAAATGCCGAGAGACACTTCGAAAATGGCCATCATGGTCACGGTATAGATCATCACCACATCAATGACAAATTCAAAGTTCGCACAGGATTCAGCAATAAAACCGATAAAATCAGTGGCAAGGAGAATCGATTGGACGATAGACCGGAGAAACCTGAAAAACCAGAGAGAAGATTAAATTCCAAAGAATTGATAGAGAAACAGAAAAATTGGACTAGTCATTTTTCGAAAAGCAGACCAAGCAGATACAATTCCGATCCAAATCGATCTGTAGTTCAAACTTCTTTAAATCAAAATTCAAACAAAGCATGCAACGAGGATAACCTTTCTGGTTCTGGACGAAACCAGACCGGTGCCGCGACGACCATGAAAAATGATTTGAAGAAATCTTCAGTAGATTCGATACCGGCGAATCCAGCGACCAGATCTGCGAGTTTCTGTTCCTCCAGACCCGCTGAAGGTTGTTTATCTCCTTCTCCGCCACCTCCTCCCGTACGTAATTCTTCGAACGTAAAGAAAGAAAGACCGGTCAGTATAGCTTCCGTTAGCTCTGCCGACATTCCTGAGTACACCACCGTCAATAAATATTTTGACGCTTCTCCCTCAATACCCGAATACGCGGTTGTTCAAAAACCTGCATCGTCGAACGCGCAAAGTACAAAACCTTCGAACGAAGTTCCAGAAGTTCAGAAGGTATCCGTAGTTGGAGGAAAACCCCAAAATTCCCTTCCCGAATATGCAGTCATTCAGAAAAATTTCAAGAAAAATAATCATAAAGAACCAACTTTTGCGAAGAATAATTTCACCAGTTCGAGTAGCGATATTTATTTACAATTGAAATCGATTAATAACGCACAAGATAAGAGTTCGGATATTTTGAGCCCGGTTAGAAGCGTTTCCATGGAAAATGTTGCTAGTGGGAGTATTTTTGAGAGTAAATTTCATAAGGATATCGAGCATTCGGAGAATATCCCCGAGTATTCGAATTACCCTACGAGCTCGATACAGTCGCCACCTAAAACCTCTGAGTGGAGAAACGAATGGTTAGCCAAGAACGATGAGATTCTCAGAACAGCTGCCAATCTAAAATCTGACGCTGAAGTGAGAAATCTGATGGCGAAGACGGATTCTAGACCAGATTGGGCCAAACCGATCGTCAATGCCGCTAAAAAGAAAGATACGCCGATTCTTGTAGAAGAGAAAAAAGTTGATACACCGAAGGTACAAGAGCCCGATATTAGACCATCTTCCAGGGATACAGATAGCCCTAGCTCGAGTATGAGTTCGCCTAGTTCCCCATCTAAGCACAGTAAAGAGGAAAAAGCTGACAAGGAGGTGTCGGAGAAATTGCAAACTGGTAATGTAACTACGTATATGAAAACGTTTCACTTCGTTTGATCAATGCACTGTACTTATACAGAAGGTTAGATTGGTGTAAGAGCCGGATTTCTTTCAAATTTTGCAGACAAGTAGAGGGTGTCGAGTTATTAATTACGATGCATGACATTTTTGCGAAAACTCATATTTAGGGGTAAACATCCCCCTCCGATGTATACCGACACAAAAAGTTGAAAGTTCTTTGATCACATTGTTGTTTGCCCATATATTGTAAGACAACGTGCATGTGCATGGAAAATAATTCACAATAAGCACAGTTTTGTAGAATAATAATTATATTGTGATAACAAAACATGCACACTTTATAAATTCTTCTCATGTTGTGTCCTTGTTACAGTAGTGGAATTTCTCAAAAACATGCTGCAAATACAATTGAGGGTCCCCATGCAATAACCACGTAGGCGCTCGAGAAGCGGCATAAGTATTGTGCAAGCCATGACGTCAAGGGTTGAAAAAAAAATTCGGAATTTCGAAAATCTAGAAATACTGGACAAGAGGGCTTGAAAAATGAATATGAGTCTCCGTTTACGATTTTTTTCTAGGATCAGTAGTTTTCGAGAAAAAAAATAAAAACTATCTATTCTTTCGCACCACAAATCAATGTTTTCCAATATTAAACTCGTTCAAACTCGGTCATTTTTCGATGTATCTTGGTGAATCTTGCGGATTCTGATTCGTAAGACTTCCCCGAAGACAACAGCGTATAAAAAATTCATAAAAGTTGATAATAAATTACCAATTTTTTAATCCGAAGTGAAAACCCTGTTTTCCATGCTTTGCATTGAAAAAGTGTCAGGGGAAGTATGAGTTACAAAAAACTTCCAGCGACAAAGTTGTTCACTAGTATATGGACAAACTTTGTGGAAAGTTTCAGATCGATTGGACTCTTAGTTCGCGAAATACAGTGGTTTATTTATTAACGCGCGACCGAAATTTTCCACCATTTTGCGTCATTCATCAATTAAATATCAAGATCCGTAGGAAAGATTGTGTTCGCTCAATATGTGAACCTGGGTTCATGTTTTTGGGGTCAGAAAATTCGAATATCGAACTATTTTCGCAAAATTCTGTATCCATTTCTCTTGAATGAACAATTCAATTGTTTATAACGTTATTATGGAAATACTATTGACCAAAGAGAAACATTTTCTTGACAACAAAAGTTTCAACATAATTATTATGAAAATCGGGACGGTACAACATTTTTCATAGAACAATCATTAACCGTACAGCATTTAGACGAAGCACCACTCACTGAACCAGTGGGCATTTCTAAAGAGAAACAGAATGATTCAAATTATTCAATGAAATATCTCTCTCCAAAGGGAAAAGAATTTTTTGATGCATTAATAGCTAAAGTTGGGGAAAAGGTGTAAAAATAATCGATTTGTGAAAGACACAACATTACAAAGTTAACTGTAAACGTATTGGAAAAATGTATTATAAAATGTATTGTTCAAAAAACAATACATGTGGGGCTTATTTGTTGTATAATGTGTTGTTTAAAAAATTTGATACTCTATGTAATACAGGCCATGTCAATTTATTCAAATATACTTATGATACTCATGAAAATACAAGTGTTTTGATAAAAATTTTGGTGTACAAAATCTAATTATCGCAGGACAAGAAACTTTTGTTGTCAAGAAAATGTTCCCCTTTGGTCAATAGTATTTCCATAATAACGTTATAAACAATTGAATTGTTCATTCAAGAGAAATGGATACAGAATACTGCGAAAATAGTTCGATATTCGAATTTTCTGACCCCAAAAACATAAACCCAGGTTCAAATATTGAGCGAACACAATCTTTCCTACGGACCTTGATATTTAGTTGATGAATGACGCAAAATGGTGAAAAATTTCGGTCGCGCGTTAATAAATAAACCGCTGTATTTCGCGAACTAAGCGTCCAATCGATCTGAAACTTTCCACAAAGTTTGTCCATATACTAGTGAACAACTTTGTCGCTGGAAGTTTTTTGCAACTCATACTCCCCCTGACACTTTTTCAATGCAAAGCATGGAAAACAGGGTTTTCACTTCGGATTCAAAAATTGGTAATTTATTATCAACTTTTATGAATTTTGTATACGCTGTTGTCTTCGGGGAAGTCTTACGAATCAGAATCCGCAAGATGCATCAAGATACATCGAAAAATGACCGAGTCTGAACGAGTTTAATATTGGAAAACATTGATTTGTGGTGCGAAAGAATAGATAGTTTTTATTTTTTTTCTCCAAAACTACTGATCCTGGAAAAAAATCGTAAACAGAGACTCATATTCATTTTTCAAGCCCTATTGTCCAGTATTTCTAGATTTTCGAAATTCCGAATTTTTTTTTCGACCCTTGACGTCATGGCTTGGATAATACTTATGCCGTTTCTCGAGCGCCTACGTGGTTATTGCATGGGGACCCTCAATTGTTGTTCACGCCACGAATATCTTATCACGACTGCTCCTCCGCAGATATCACATTTTGGTTTCATATCGGTATTGAAACAAAATTGTACCGGATTCTCGAATGCAGGAGACTTACTCTCCAGATGTTCGCTTTTAAGAGGCTACCAGCGTTACCATCAGAGCACATTGGTTAGAAGAAGACTAACCTATACGATAAGCATATTTGAATACATCAACATACCTAGGTGATGATAATTGGTTATGTGTTGACGATTAAAGTTTTATGATATTATTTCTGGCATGCAAATTAATGTCGTAGTGCAAAAGCATAACTATATCAGAAAACTTTTTCATAAATCCTTTCCATATTTGAAACCCGTATACATCCAGCGGCTGAATTTTACCTGTTAGTCCTAACCTACCTGGTAGTATGGTCATGAATGTAAGATCTTTGTTACTTGGCACAACGCGATTTTGTGCATCCATTTTCAAGGATACCATAGCCAAACAAAAAAACCTTTGACTTATTCCAAAATCCTATGCCGGGGGTTTTTGAGTGTGCTCTTCCAGAATTTCATGATGGTTTAAAAGAAAATTCAACAACGAAGTGAATTTTGCAATTAAAAAAAAAACTGATTTTTTGACGTGATTTTTTTTTCAAAGACAATTTGCAATGCTTTTCCGTATTTATTTGATTAGAATACCATCATGAATCGTGGTCCAGATGTTTGAACCTTCAGAAACGAAAGATAGCAGATTTTTTTTGCTCTGATTTTTCCAAAATGGCGGTTTTGTGCCATGAGGATATTGAAATATCCATGATTTTTTTTCTTGATAACTATTGACTGTACGAAAAGAATTGCATGCATTTTTTCAGAATTTTTGGATCACTTTAGTAACCCGGAATCGGCCCATATTTTGAAAAATCCGAAAATGTCTTGATCCTTTTATGAATTTTCCTATAGTACCTTCCTCTATGGTACTTACATCATCAGAAAAAGTGGCTTTGAAGGTTTTTGGCGTTGTTCAACCCGAATCTGAGGTCGGATTTCCAAAATTCAAGATGGCGGAAAAAATTCACAAAAAGTCATAGGTTTCGACCAGATTCCTGTTTATAGGTTTTTGGGATCGTTGATTAGGAATTTGAGGTCAGATTATCGAAATTCAGAATGGCGGACACAATCAAACAAATATGGCGGTTCCAATCTTTTCACTTTCATCTTCTGTAGCAGAATTGAATAATACGGTTGCATTTGTAATGGACATTTGGATACACCTTACAAAAATCATCCAAGTCCACTCTTTGGAACAAAATGTGGGCAAAACTTTGTTGCAGTGTTGATCATGAATATCAACACCACTCATATTCTTGTTATAGGCACAAGGAGCTCTAGGAAAACATAATGTTTTTCTCATTTTGTCACTCTTATCATATCGTTCAACAGGAGCAGTAGGATTCTCACCAGCAGCCATAGACAATATCAAGACAGGTCCAGAATCCATTACAGTAATGAAGTTTATCCCACTGTTTATGTCGTGCATTGCATGATACTTTCCACGGTCACCATGTTTTTTGTCAATTTTATGTTTCATCGGTACTCTATCCTGTCTTATCGTTCCAGTGCATCGTAAGCCAAGTTTTTTCAAATGAACCAAAAGGTCAGCAGAACAAAATAGATTATCAAAATGAACATGGTAATTTTCTATGAAGTGGAAGCCTCCGGCCGCGAGCTGTCGGCCGCAGGGGTTATGTTTTGGCTGGGACTGTACCTGGACAAAACGACCGAACTATGTGGATATTTCCTCCATAAATACATGCTAGAATGAGATAATGATAATATCTGAAGATATGAATTTGTAGTATTTGAGACGAGGAATTCGAAAATAAAAGATTTTTCACGATACGAGGTCGTTTTCATAGGATTTTTTGGAGAGAAACGAGGAGTTATATATTGGTTCTAACGAATTTCATCACCTACTGATGAGACGACGTCCGATTCGGAGGATAAAATGCATCAATTCTTATAGGATTTTGTCTGAGGAATCCGATGGTATATGATTCATTTTGGTACGCGGCCGTTTTCGTGGGTTTTTTTGTCCATAAGAAGCGACATTTCTAACAGCTTCTACATGATTTCGGTGAATTTTGTTATCTCATGATAGGACGTCGTCCGAGTCAGGGATTGAAATTCATCAATTCCTAAAGAAAATTGTCCAAGGAATTCAATAGTGTACGAATCATTCCGGTGCGCGGCAGTTTTCATGCAGTTTTCGTCGGAAGAAGGCGAGATTTTTGTCAATTTGCACACAATTTGCATGAATTTCGTTATTTAAAGAGAAGTTGACGTCCGATTCTTGGGGTAAAATCTATGGATTCTTATGAGGAATTGTCTACAGAATCCAGTGATATACGGCCCATTCCGGTACGCGGCCGTGTTCTTGATTTTTCACGCCAAAAGTCGTTGACTGGTATTTGATGGAATTATCAATACATATGCGAATTCTTCCATCGGCCGCGAGGTTATCGTTCGATCGGGAGAATCTGATGCATCAATCCTTATAGGACATTGTCGGAGGAATCCAATGGTGTATGGCTGATTCCGGTACGCGGCCATGTTCATGGAGTTTTCGTCGAGAGAAGGGGAGAGTTTTGTCAATTTCCATAGAGTTTGCATGAATTTCGTTATTCAGAGACAAGTCAACGTCCGATTCTTGGAGTAAAATCTATAGATTCTTATGGGGAATTGTCTGCGGACCCAGTGATAGATAGCTCATTCCGGTACGCGGCCGTGCTCTTGATTTTTCACGCCAAAAGTCGTTGGCTGGTATTTGACGGAATTATCAATACATATGCAAATTCTTCCATCGGCTGCAGGGTTCTCATTCGATTGGAAGAGTGAGATACATGAATTCTTGTAGTAAATTGTCCACGGAATCCAATGGTGTTTGGCTCATTCCGGTACGCGGCCGTTTTCATGGAGTTTTCGTCGAGAGAAGGGGAGATTTTTGTCAATTTGCACACATTTTGCATGAATCTCGTTATTTGAAGAGAAGTCGACGTCCGATTCTTGGGGTAAAATCTATAGATTCTTATGAGGAATTGTCTGCAGAATCCAGGGATATACGGCTCATTCCGGTACGCGGCCGTGTTCTTGATTTTTCACGCCAAAAGTCGTTGACTGGTATTTGACGGAATTATCAATACATATGCAAATTCTTCCATCGGCTGCAGGGTTCTTGTTGGATTGGAAGAATCTGATAGATCGATTCTCATAGGAAATCGTCCAAGGAATTAAATGGTGTATGGCTCATTCCGGTACGCGGCCGTTTCCATGGAGTTTTCGTCCACAGGAGGGGAGATTTTTGTCAATTTCCACAGAATTTGCATGAATTTCGTTATTTAAAGACAAGTCGACGTCCGATTCTTGGGGTAAAATCTATAGATTCTTATGAGGAATTGTCTGCGGAATCCAGTGATATACGGCTCATTCCGGCACGCGGCCATGTTCTTGATTTTCCACGCCAAAAGTCATTGACTGGTATTTGACGCAATAATCGAGATTATGCAAATTCTTCCATCGGCTGCAGGGTTCTCGTTCGATTGAAAGATCGAGATGCATCAATTCTTATAGGAAATTGTCCAAGGAATCCAATGGAATCTCGATTATTCCGTCAAATACCAACCAACGCGTTACGTGAAAAATCAAGCACCTGGCAGCGTACCGGAATGAGCCGTATATCACTGGATCCTGCAGACAATCCCTCATAAGAATCCATAGATTGTACTCCAAGAATCGGACGTCGACTTGTCTCCAAATAACGAAATTCATGTAAATTCTGTGGAAATTGACAAAAATCTCACCTTCTCTCGACGAAAACTCCATGAAAACGGCCGCGTACCGGAATGAGCCATTCACCATTGGATTCCTTGGACAATTTGCTATAAGAATTGATGCATCAGATTCTCCCGATCGAACGACTACCTTGCGGCCGATGGAAGAATTCGCATATGTATTGATAATTCCGTCAAATACCAGTCAACGATTTTTGGCGTGAAAAATCAAGAACGCCGCAGCGTACCGGAATGAGCCGTATATCACTGGATTTTGCAGACAATTCCTCATAAGAATCTGTAGATTTTACTCCAAGAATCGGTCGTCGACTTGTCTCTAAATAACGAAATTCATGCAAATTGTGTGCAAATTGACAAAAATCTCCCCTTCTCTCGACGAAAACTTCATGAAAATGGCCGCGTACCGGAATGTGCCATACACCATTGGATTCCTTGGACAATTTCCTTTAGGAATTGATGAATTTCAATCCCTGACTCGGTCGACGTCCTATCATGAGATAACAAAATTCACCGAAATCATGCAGAAGTTGTTAGAAATGTCGCTTCTTATTGACAAAAAAACCCCCGAAAACGGCCGCGTACCAAAATGAATCATATACCATCGGATTCCTCAGACAAAATCCTATAAGAATTGATGCATTTTATCCTCCGAATCGGACGTCGTCTCATCAGTAGGTGATGAAATTCGTTAGAACCAATATATAACTCCTCGTTTCTCTCCAAAAAATCCTATGAAAACGACCTCGTATCGTGAAAAATCTTTTATTTTCGAATTCCTCGTCTCAAATACTACAAATTCATATCTTCAGATATTATCATTATCTCATTCTAGCATGTATTTATGGAGAAAATATCCAAATAGTTCGGTCGTTTTGTCCAGGTACAGTCCCAGCCAAAACATAACCCCTGCGGCCGACAGCTCGCGGCCGACAGCTTCCACTTCATCAATTTTCTACATGACGTGGAGTTGTTACCAAAAAAAATTGTTCCATTGTTCGAATAACAACGCGGCTACCAAGAGAACTTTGAGATGAGATATTGCAGTTTGCATTCTCACCACAGTATATATCGCAATCGAATAAATATAAATTAGTACCAGCAAGACCCCACAATTTGATACCGAATCTAATTGGCTCACCTTCGATGAATTGTTTCAAAGACTTGAAAAGCTACCAAGATTGTTGTTTACTTCACAAGTTACTGATTTCTGGGGGTGTGCGAGTTGTGATTGACTGTTTGATTGTTGTTTGATGAATTTCGAGTACTCGATTCGACTTGAAAAAATTACTGTAATGGATTATGAACTTGTCTCGATATTGTTCACGGCTGCTGGTGTGAATGCTACTGCTCCTGTTGAACTATATGATAAGAGTGACGAAATGAGAAAAGACTCATGTTTTCCTAGAGCTCTTTGTGCCTACAACAAGAATATGAGTGATGTTGATATTCATTTTCAACACTGCAACAAAGTTTTGCCCACATTTCGTTCCAAAGAGTAGACTTGGGTGATTTTTGTCAAGTGTATCCAAATGTCCATTACAAATGCAACCGTATTATTCAATGCTGCTACAGATAAAAGTAAAAAGATTGAAACTAAAGATGTTGTTACGGCAATTGCTCGAAGTTATTTGAATAAAACATCGGATGTAAAACTTCATAAAGTACAGAGGTGTGAAAATTATTAGAATACTTGTGATTTCCAGAACTGTTCCAACTTTCCTCTAAGAGAATGCAATCATTTATAGACTACCGGTTTTATTTTTTCGACATAAATAGTTCTTAAGCCCTCTATTTTTGAACGAAGGAATATTCCATGATTACTATATAACAATCTCATTTGTACGAAGTTCTTTTTCATTATGAGCATCTCCATATATCTTTCAATAACTAACAATGTGCAATATTTTGATATTAAGAACTGGTGTTTCATTGTATAAAATTTATATACACGACAAGGAATGATAGTTGAGTTACGATGAAACCAATGAAAATCCCGGTCGGAATTTGTTGTCAACTATTTTGAATTCCCTGCAGGTATTTATCGTCACATGCTGTTTAGTTTGAGATCGAGGTGTTGAGATCATTGTAGTGAAAAAAAGATTTGAAAAAAAAATTGTTATAATGATTAACTTAGAGATGAAAGGATGGAAAACTGTTATATCAACAAGACAAATTAGTACTCCACAGATAAATGCATAATCCGAGGCAAAAGTTTTTTTGGAAATAACAATTATTTTAATAATTTTCACACCTCCGTAGAACAAACCAACTGTCAAACATATTGTTCTCGCCAATACTGTTCCATAAGAACAAGAAAAATGTGCAAAACGTGTGATTTATATTTTTGCAAAACTTGTTTTGGATTAGCACATCCACAAAAAATATAGAATTGGAAAAGCTATAGAGGTATGAAAAAATAACAAATAAAAGACCTTGGAAGAATGCGAAAAATGAAAAAAAAAGTAAAAAAGCTATGGAAAAGAATATTAAAAAACTATGGAAAGAGAAAAAAAACATAAAAATATAGAAAACCATGGAGAAAAAAAGGTTCTCTCTTATTGTTCACCTCTCCGTGTTGAGGACCGGACAACGCTGTGGAATTCATAAATTCTACAGTGCCGAAGTAACGATTTCATTCTATCTTAGAGCTTTTGTTCTGTATATACATGAGGACAAACAGTAAATTGTAACATTTTATCGGAAACTAACGACTAAAAAACACATCATCCGCCAATAGTCCACCATTCCGAATTCCGATAAGCTGACCTCAAATTCGTAATCAACGACCCCAAAAACCCATAAAACAGGAATTTGGTCGAAATCTATGACTTGTTGAGAATTTTGTCCACCACATTCAGTCCGCAATTCTGAATTTCGATAATCTGAACTCGAATTCGTAATCAGCGACCCCAAAAACCCATATAACGGGAATTCGATCGAAAGCTATGATTTTTTGAAAGATGTGTCCGCCATTTTGAATTTCGATAATTTGACCTCCAATACGTAATCAGCGATCCCAAAAACCCATAAAGCAGAAATTTGGTTGAAACCTATGACTTTTTGCGAATTTTTTCCCCCATATTGAATTTTGAGATATTTTTGACATTTTCTCCACTTTAATACTTAATTTTCCGCAAATGGTCCCAAGTCGAAGTGATACTGATCGTTGATTCCATTAGTATCAATACAATCGGTATTCATTTGACTGTTTTATTCGCATATCTAACCATACAATTATATTTAAAGTCACTCACTTTTCACTGACTTTTTTAATCGAAAACTCACTTATAACACTTATTTGATACCATTGAACCGCTAGCATGCCTGATCATGTACAATTAATTTGATAGCAATTCAATCTCTGAAACTTTGTAAAGTGAATTGCGCTACCCGGTACGATTTAACATATCTCCTCTGTCGTCCCGACTTTCCATCTGGAAAATTGTCGCTCCGAACGAACTTTTCGAAACTGTTGTACGGATGATCAAGATGATGGCTTTGTTTTCCCACTTTGCTAATAAGCAACTGCTCATCGCTTATATTTGAAATTGATTTTTTCATCCTGAAATAAACATGCCATCACTTGACTGAATAATCTTCTCCATATTCTACAGTTTCTTGATCTTCAACAGCTTCCGTTATGATATCATCCATCGAGTCAAGAAAATCCAATCCCACAACCTCCTCAACTTCAAAGAAAGCTTCTCACATACGTTTTTTAATTATATTGTCGATATCATCTTTTAAATACACTTCGCCCGGTATAATTTCCGTTCATTCTATATCCACTGTACTGAACGTTATAGAAAGTAACATGATAATATTCAGTGGACTGATATACATTGTGCTTCTCTCTGCAAAGATGAATCTCTTCTTCCCCAATTTTCACTGCTGCAAAGTGACTGTTGTTCTGCTCTCAACTGTGAACATTAACAATGAAAGGCCTCACTTTTACCATAACAAAAGCTATAAACACATGAATCATCATCGTTAATCTCTTCCTAACTGGGAATATGGAGATACGACTCAGCAGCAAATACACATTCGCTCCGTAGTAGTAAATAGACATATAAAGGGAGATATTAACATGTGTTGTGTGGCGCATTTATAAATTATCTATCAAAATATTTATATTGATGTCACAGAACCTGAAAAATATGTTCGCATACGTGTTTGCTCATATGGTGTCAACATAATATTTGCGGAGTAGCAATCGTAATGAGGTATTTGTGGAGAATACAATTGTCATGAAACGTTCACATCATGGAGGAAGATTAAAAACTATGTATGGTTAATAGGGTGGTCCTTATTTCACTCGAATAATCTTTTTTTCATTTTTTGTATGCGCCACCCTCTAATTTTGTTCTACATCATGAAAAAATGCTACAATATTTTTTATATGATTTTCAAAAGAGATTTGGGGGCCGTTACCGGCGTTTTAAATGGGCGTTTTTGAAACAAAAACACGTAAAACACCTTTTTAGGAAAGAGATATGTTTCACAACATGGAATCGTTATAATTTTCTGAACATTAATAATATATAATTTCATTTACCTTCAGTGAATTGTACAAGTACTTTTGAGAATTAAAAGCACCCGTTTCACTTGTAGTGTAAGGGAAGGGGAGTGTTTTTTTTACGAGTTTTCAGGATTCTTTGAGATGATTTACATGCACCTGATAGTGAATGACGATCATTTATTATATTTTTACGTGAATACAGAAACAGAGAATTTTTTGAAACGATGAAAAGCCGCAAGTATTCACTTTGTGTCGATATACATCGGAGTGGAATATTCAGCCCTAAGTATGACTTTTCGCAAAAATTTCACACATCATAGTTAATAATTCAACACCCTCTACTTGTCTGCAAAATTTGAAAAAAAATCGGGCTCTGGCACCAATCTAACTTTCCTTGTTAGACGCGAAATGTTTTTTGCTGGCACTAGGAATAACATGTAATGAAAATTGGGTGACATTGACGACTTTTTATCAATCCACGTAAGAGGTGACAAAAACATTTAATATCATGGATAGATATGATGAAATCTAATTCGAGATATAATTTCAGTGGCATGTGAAAGCAGTTTTTACTCTTGCTTTGATGGAAATCAAACCTAATGATATCAAGATATAACAATTTTTTTCCAAGTTTCGACATGAAAGAAGAGTTCTTCGCAGTTATATAGAAGAAAGTACAGTTTTCATACATTTTGAATTAATGATCGATTTATTTCAATCGAAGCGATAAGGCTTTCGGTATTTATATAGAGATTTATAAAATCGTCAATAATTTTAGCTGTTAGGATACCATGTATTGACAATTGAAATGAGTCATCATCGTTACTTTGAAGATACCTCTGACGTATATCTAATAATCGATACGCTAAGGGCAAAAGTGATACTGAAATTGTTGCCAAGTGAAAACAGGACAGGAACTTTTGACTAGAGATCGACCGAAATTTTTTGCCGAAACTGACTAGAATTGAAGCTCTGATTATTGGTTTCGGAAAAAACTTGGTATTGGACGTTGGAAGTGTAGATAAGCTCCTTAATAATGCAATTATCATACTTAAGATCACATATCAATGTGATTAATGAAATAATTTCGATTTTCGGTTTAAATTTTCGGCTAATGCTTGTCGGCCGAAATTGTAAACCGAAAATCGCAAGTATTTTGTTAATTACAATGAAATGTGATCGTAAGTATGATAATTGGATTATTAAGGAGCTCGTCTACATTTCCAACGTCCAGTCCTAAGTTTTTTTCGAAACCAATAATCACAACTTCAATTTTAATCATTTTCGGCAAAAATTTTCGGTCGATCTCTACTTTTGACGTTCCATTTTTGCTCTCGAAAGTCCCTGTCCTGTTTTTGCTTGACCAAAATTTGAGTGTCACTTTTGTTCTTAGCGTATCAATTGTACCAACGTAATATGAGATTAATATCAATATCAGAGATTAATATTAATATCAATATCAAGATCAGAGAGTTGCATCGTTGTATTCATGTTAAATGTTTAGCAGATGCTTCTCAAAAATCAAGTTTTCGAGATTCTTTTGTACAAGAACAACGATTTATTTTATGTGTGATCATGAGGAGTGGATATTTATGTGTAATTTTGATCTACTATATGGGTAATCCTCATTTTCGACAAAAATCAATGTGAACATCATTTTTCTAATCTGTAGTACCTAATTACTGGATTGGTGATTTTTTAAAGTAAATAGTAGATGAAATACTATTCTCTCACACTAAGTTTATGTAAATAAACCACACAATGAATTTTTTATTAAGCTTTAAGGCATCAAGAATGTCACTTCCATGGGTGTGATCACCTCGCTTCCACAAGAACAAAAAATCAGAACTCTTCATTTCTTTATAATATTAACTTTCAAAGTGAGCCAATATCAACTACGATGAATAATTCACCACATAGTAGAGTAGAATATCTATTGTCACACAGATTTTTATATGAACCGTCATATCAAAGTTCGTGATCAGTTTTCTTGTCACTTCCATGGACTTATACACTGGTCACACCCCTCTTATTTTTTAAACTATTGCGCGGGGAACAAAATCTGAAAGGGTGTTAATACTGAGGCACCATCTGAAGCCAGTGGTCCGTTTATATCGGTGTTGTAATCACAACAACAAAATTCAAGTTCAAATTGTGTTCTCATCGCTCGTTGAGCATAACGGTCACAAGTGTGGCAGCTACTTTAAAATATGTAATTTCTGTTAATTAAACTTCAGATATGTGATTTAATTGCGTTTTTGCATGATACACAGGGAGGCAAGTCATCAACTACATATCTGATTGAGAGGTTGTATTTTAAAAATTTTAATACATAAAAAGTTACTTTCATGCCTCTTTGGATGAAAAATATATCCATGAAAGTGTCAAGTTCACAATATATCAGCATGGCTTCATTGAATGCTTATTTTGGTTCTTTCTCAATGTTGTAAGTCGGTTAAGTTTGTGGTATTCGTACAGATTTTATTTCATTACAGTGAGACTCTATAAGACATGCAATAATTAAATTAAGGAAATTAATAGATTTAAGCAAAGTGATGATGAAGTTTTTATTCAGTTCATATAAAACTGATCAAGTGGAAACTTACAGGGTATCATTCAAAGTTGAATCATACAGTTTAATTGTTACATCACTTCCATGGATAAGAGGTCACTTCCATGGGAGACAATTCTTTCCAACCCTCTGTAATTGAGGGCTGTTGGGGTTGCGAACTCAGCGACTACTTTCTTCTTATAGAGTAAGGTCTAAACTTGAAAAATCCACCATAATTTATAATAAAAAGACGTTTTCATTAAATCATCAATTTTTGACCTCCGAAATGAGAATTACCCATATAATCAAACGAGGTCGTTGTCCTCAATTTTTTTCCATATGTTATTTCAATTTTTGTACGTATCATTACTTTTTAGACTCTGTAAATTTCAATCTATGCAATTTGCATTATTTATTGTGTTATGTTTTCGGTTCTTACGATTTGATCCACTTGAAATTGATTGCTGACAGAAAAAATAAGAAGTTTTGCCTGTGATTATACAATTCAATTTGTAACATCTAATCTATCAGTTGAGAATTGAAGATTCGAGATTCTAAACGACTTATTCAATACAACCACAGACTGGAAAAAAAACATCGTAGACTTTTATGTCATTTTTTTACGACTGTATACTGACATCGACACCCAAATGGGAAGTCCTACCCCACCCGCCATATTCCCTAGATATTGCGCCGTTCGATTATCACTTGTTCTGTTCGATGGCATGTGGTCTGGCTAATCAGCAGTTCCGCTCATATGAAGACATCAGAAAATGGCTTGATTCGTGGATAGCCTCAAAAAACGAACACTTTGATCGTAACGGTATTCGAGCTCTGCCAGAAAGATGAGCAAAAGTTGTAGATAGCGATGGGCAATACTTTGAATGATTCATTTGTAACCATTTTTTCACAATAAAGTTGCATTTCCATAAAAAAAAACAGCGAGAACTCAGTTGCGCACCCAATAATTCAGCCCAATTGAATGGACCATTTTGAATCGCGAAAAATCTATCTCGAATTTTAGTTCAGTTATGTTCAAAACCATGTGTAATAACGATGGTAAGTGCTGCATCTCTTCAAACTCTGATAAAGCTCAAAATGTAAGCGGTTTTCTCTTACCATGTAGGTGCTACCATCTTAAAACACCATAATATGAGCTCAGATTGTTTTTATATATCAAAATGAGTGATATATAACTTCAAATAACTCGCCTCATATAATAGTTTTGGCTTACAGACGCCATTCTGAATCCAAAAAACGATAAAAATCAAAATTGTCAGACTCGTTAAATTCAACCACAGACTGGAAAAAAAACATCGTAGACTTCTATGTTATTTTTTTCACGACTGTATACTGACATCATCTCTGGTTTTCGATTTGGAATTATTTTACATTGAAAGTCAATATAAGATAACTTTTCTTTCGTATAAATTCAATGTAACATCATTTCATCCGACTTTGATCATTCAATCCACTTGAATAATTAGATTTTTCTACATGTACCGTTTTGGCATATCGCCAAAAACCCAAAAAGTCAGAGAATAACCAGCTAAACCACTCCTCTCTTTCTCTTCTTCTTCCATTTCTCTTGTTTCTCCTATACAGTCTCCTACGGTGTTATTTATAGAAATCAGTATGAACTCGGTTCAGCGTATATCTGCTTGTACTTCCTTCATACGTTTATATTGTAAAAGTGTTTTTTGAGTATGATTGAAGGACTGACGTGTCGAAATTACAATAAGACGATTGTAAATGTGTAAAAATGTGTGGAATAGAGTTTGAATTGGATCAAGAACGTCATGAATTATTCTGCAGTACATAAATTTTTAATATATTCGACATATACGCACATGAAACTGAAAATTTCCACTTGAAGTTGTTGATATTTTGAATTATTCAGTGTAAAAGTAATGAGTAACTCCTGAATGAATAATCTCAAGTGTATTCATTAGTGCCATGTGTCTGCGATTACTTTGCATTGATTGTCGAGGTATCGTATCATTATAAGCTAATCACATCATAATTGATTTTTACGTCTCACGATATATATATTTATCCATGCACTTTAATTTATAGGATATAACAGGTATGATTTGGAAACAGAAGATCAAGAAAAACCAGCTACGTATACGGCAATTATTTCGGACGACGAGAATATTCCAAAGAAAGAATCCAAGTTCAACGAAACGGATACTACTACAGTGATTCGACGTTCCCACGTGCGGGTAGATTTACAAGCACCACCTGGTTTGGAGCACCGACCTCCATCTGTGATTAGTTTGGATCAAGAGTATCCTTCTTTGGAACATAAGGATATCCCGATACCTTCTCCGTACGCCAGAAGATTGCAACAGCAGCATCAAGAAGAGCAAAATAATCTAGATTCTCAACACCAGGTTGTCAGTTTCAAAACTGAAACAATGAGCGGCAGCATCGAAAGTGAAGAAAGTTCCTTTGCCAAAGCTCATTTTCAAAATATTTGTCAGAATCACGATACGTCCAAAGAGAGTGCAAAAACAAAGAGTATCAATCAAAATTTACTCACAGACGAGAATGTAAAATCAAATTTTCCAGACAAACAAACAACGTTTACGGAAAGCGTATGCCAAAAAACGGTATCCAACGCTAAGAATGATCAAATCAAGATTTTTTTCCGTGAAAAATTAGCCAAGAATAAGGATGAAGTGTCGGATAAGCGTTCGAGCTTTGTCGAAACGGACAACAAATTGGAACAAACAATCTCGAATCAAAGGTTCCAACAGGAATCGAAACAGGTTTCGAACGAGGTGAATGAATCAAGAATTAAAGAAGAAGAACAGTCGGAACTTGACAACACCATCGCTCAATTTCAAACTACTTGGGAACAAGAGAAGCAGAAAGCTGATCAGTTGGCTAAATTACGATTGGAAGGTATCGTTTCCAGCTCTATCCAACAAATCAATAAATCACAGTTATCCTCTTCTTCCTCTTCCACTTCCTCCACTCAGATAAGCGTAGAAAAAAAAACTACGACCATTACCACTATCGTTAACGATCAACAACAACAACAACAACAACCAAAACCACCAGTACCCCTCATTGTGGAAAATAATTTGATAGAGGATAACAGCGAGTCTAGCGAAACAAAAACCTTGACACCCGCGGAAAATTTAATTCTCGCGGGGAACGAAGTTTCTTATAAGCCCAATGCCGCCATTCCTGTGACTCCCGATACAATGACAGCCGACGAAGCTGAAAATTTATTGAGTTCTCGGTAAGTGATCGTTACTCAACCACTCAACATTTAATTATTATTTGCGATATTTTACAAGTTTCGTTGGAAGCTTAATTTTCTAAATGATTATTTTCAATGCCAATTCGATTCAACTTTGTGTGCATCTTCCGGAACTAACAGTATACTCGAGAAGAAAATTAGGTGAGTAAGATCTATCAATAGAGAATCGCGAAGCTCATGACATGCTAAATGAATAAAATGAAAAATCATACATCAGACAAGGATCGGCTTTGCTATCGGACGAAGAGGCGCAAGAGATAGCGAGATTGTTATCTCCGAGCAACAATGCCCCCGAGCCAGTATGCGAAGAGAAGTTTATTGACAAGGATAAGGACGCGGACAGGGATAAAGGTGGAGAAGAACAAGATAGCACTGCCGACTGGCTCTCTGACGTCCTGTCTGCTCCTGATTCCAGTCTGATCAATAGCACCACACATGATTATAGGTGAATGAGTTTAGTTTTTATTTATTTCGCAGCTTATTCTGCAGTTTTATTTATACATAGTTGTTAAATTAATGTAAAAGCTGTAGTATAGTAACGAGATGGACTTGGTAGCTTATCTTACAGGTCACGGAGCGATTTGACGATAGATTCGTTAACGGAAAGTCAAATCGGATCAGTCACGGGGAGCGAAAGCGGCTTGCTTGGATCTGTCAGTAGTTTGAACGATACTCAAACCAATGATGATACGGAAACTGAACATCAAGAGGATTCATGCACTCCCACTCCAGGAAAAATTGTAATGTTTTTTATATTGTCATTTATAATTTAGTCAGGGTGTCCAGCGCGATCAGGGAAGTTAGAGAAACGTCACGGAATTTCCAAAGTGGTCAGGGAAGTCATTTTCAAACAAATTATTGTGCTTCGAATCATTCAAATGAAAATATATAACCCACATGGCACTCCATGTCTCAATGATACTCCTATTACAATATCTCACTTGAAACATTCTGTGTGAAATATTTGTACAGGATTCCATAGACATTACACAAACAATATTCTTTACGAATATTCTGTGAGTCTTCCAATTGAAATATTCTACATATAATATTCTGCGATGTTCTGAGAATCTATGTTGGTGAATATATAAAGTTTGTTGCAAATGAAAGGATTATAAGGATATTTCAGTAGCAATATTATTTACAGGAATAACACTTTTCATCATCCCAAATTAAGACTTGGTAGAATTTGGTAAATGACGGTGAGAAAACCATGCATTTGATGACTCATTTATAATTCGTTTCAGAATATCCTAAGTGGAATGGTCTATGTCTCACGGGCACGAGTTTTTGACAATTTTTCATCGATCTGAGCCAACACTTGGAGACATTTACAAGTCAAGATGGAAAAAAAACTTCTTTCCCACGATCTACTCAGTTTTCGTTCCAGAAGATTCTAAATCGATTCTACACAGCTCACCAGTTCAGGAAGAATTTATAGAGAATTCATTTGGAACCATTGGAATTCAAAATGAATGCATTGAGAACTCTTTCTGAACTTTGGTGCTGTGTGGGATTGGTCTATATTTTATATCTATATTATATTTAAGCCAGCACTTGGTAGAATTTCCAAGTCGGGTACGAAAAAAACCCCTCCTCCACGCCCTATTCATTTTTCGTTCCAAAAGATTCTGAATCGATTGGTCTATGTTCCTCAGAAACAAATTTTTCAAAACTTCGTCGCGATTTTTCCAATGAATGAAATGAGATTTTGAGAGCATCGACATCATCTGGAAGATCCGCTGATGTGATAGAGACTAGGTTCAACTCTCACTATGGGAATTTTCCAATAAACGATACTTCCAATGCGAGTTTTTTTACACAAGGTTATTCTGGTCACCCGTACGGGAATATATCGCTGAAATAACCATGAATGATCTCTGAAAAACATCGCATTTTCTCTGCAAAACTCTGACAAACTCTGAAATTTTGATGAAAAATCTAATTTTTTTGGAAAATTTTGTACGCATTTTTTTCAGATTTTTTTCAAAGTTCATAACTGTTTTTCATTTTTTTCCCCAGGCAAATGGAAACTAAACTACGCTTCGAATAAATTCTGACGGAACTCTGAAAAATTTCTAAAATTTTTCTGACAAAAATTTTCTTCATTTTCAAACACTTCTTCCCATATCGTATTTGAATAGAGAATATGAATGTACGAGGGTGGATTGATAAGTTTCCGGCCTGACCAAGAGATGGCGCCACTAGGCCTACCTTGAGGTGGCGTTCTATAGTACCATCCTTAGATAGCTTGTAGCTATAGTTTCAGTCCGATCGCCATGTTAGTTTAGTTTTGAGAGCACGCTGACCAAGACGCCTCTGTGTTTTTCGTAAAAATGGAAAAGCTGGAAAATCGTGCTGTCATCAAATACTTTTATTTGAAGGGGTTAACGCCGAAGGAAATTAAAGAAGAGATGGACTCAACACTGGGGACATCCTCCCCATCATATTCAACCGTTAAGCAGTGGGTTTCCGAGTTTAAAAAGGGTCGTGTGAGCACCTCTGATGAGCCTCGCTCAGGACGCCCCATTGAGGTCACAACTCCAGATATGATCGAAAAAATCCATCAAATAGTGCTGAAAGATCGCAGATTAAAAGTTCGTGAGATAGCTGAGACCTGTAAGATGTCATATGAACACGTACAAAATATTTTGCACCAACATTTGTATATGGAAAAGCTCTGTGCAAGATGGGTGCCGCGTTTGCTAACAGTCGACCAAAAATTGATTCGAAAGAACATTTCTACCGCCAATTTGGCGTTGTATAAGCGTAATCCAAGCGAATTTTTGCGTCGATTCGTAACCGTTGACGAAACTTGGGTCCACCACTACACTCCTGGAACCAAAGAACAGTCTAAACAGTGGATTGGACCAGGGGAACCAACTCCAAAGAAGGCAAAAACAATTTTTCGGCGAACAAGGTTATGGCTACTGTTTTTTGGGATGCAAGAGGTATTATATACATTGATTACCTTGAAAAGGGTAAAACTATCACTGATCAATACTACGCAGACTTATTGCAACGTTTGAGCCACGAAGTGAAAATTAAACGACCTCATCTGGCGAAGAAAAAAATCTTGTTTCATCACGATAACGCACCAGCGCACACGTCAATCGTTGCGATGGCTAAAATCAACGATCTGAAGTTTGAATTAATGCCGCACCCTCCCTACTCTCCAGACCTAGCCCCGAGTGACTATTATCTGTTTCCTAACCTCAAAAAAAGGCTTGGCGGTAAGAGATTTGCGGACAATGAAGAAGTAATCGAAGCTGTGAATGGGTATTTTGAGGAGCTTGACGAATCAGTCTATAGAGATGGCATTACTAGACTAGAACACCGCTGTGAGAAATGTATCAAGCCTTGGAGGAGATTATGTTGAGAAATAAAAAAAAAAAAATTCTTAAAAACGTTGTTTTTCTTGGTCAGGCCGGAAACTTATCAATCCACCCTCGTATTTATAGAATTTTGAGAATTTTCAAGCAAATGAAACTCAATAATCGTATATTCTGAATCTGCAAACTAAGATAAATATTTCTCCCCCAATTTACATATTCCAAACATATGCTCACTCATTTCTATTTCTGAAAATTGAACCATCGGAACAACTTCCCCACGGCACTTTCAACCCCGCTCTCCCCTATCAGGATTTTTTTTTATTTCCACTATTTTCAGAAATACACGAATTCGAAATTTTACCCATCTGCCAATTACACCAATTTTCAAACCATCATAACTCTGGTTCTATCCATCGTTGAAACTTGATTTTTTTATTTGAAGGTAGTGGAATGAACTTTACTTACAAGGGGGTACCAGTCACAAAAACTTGCAAATTCATATAGTTTTAAACAATTCGAATGTTTAGAACGAGTTTACTCACTGTTACCCAAATTGTAGCCACTGACAAGTGACACCATCGTTTTCCGTGTTCAATTCCTCATAAAAATCTTCTGTATTGATGTAGCTCTTAGAGTTCAGAGTGACCGAAAAAAATGTTTCTTCCGGAAAATTTTCCGACGTATTTTTCTTCAAGAAAAATATCGAGAAATGAAAATTTTTCATCAATTTTCAGGACATGGGAAAATATTCCTTTTATTTCATAAGAATCAAGTGAGATATATTGAATACATCCTTATTAACCAAAATAAAATACAACCTACTCGTGTTTTGAGTATTTCCTTAGTATTGATGCAAATAGTTCTATAGGGTTTTCTATTGAGTTTATAGCCCCTGATATATGCCAAAGTATCACACTGAATATGATGTCATGTATGTCATTGAGATTTGACCGTTTCTTAAACACATTAATAATCGATTGTTGAAAAACCTGAGAAAATGAACAATTATAATTTCTTGATAATCGTTTCTACAAAACATGTTTTATCTATGAACAAAAATTTTGTGAAGCAGTGTTCATGATAGATGTTTTCCCATTCTCAATTTCAATTTCGTTCCAATAAACGATAAAAAATCCAACGATTTGATGCACGTAAAGTGTTTGCAACCCCACCACAAATATGAATGGAGAATCAAGAATCCAATTCCCAAAATCCTCTACAACAAAAAATTTGACCACATAATTGATTTGAAACGTTTTTATTCGGAAAGTAGAGGCTCTGCAAGAAGTGTTGGGGGGATAATAATTTTTCAGGCGCGACGCGTCGAGCAATGACGCGCTGAGTCCGCGGCACCCAAGACTGCATGCTAGTGATGTGGATCTTTTGATTGATCCATTCAAGATCTATCTTTTTGGAAAGAAAAAGATTGATCTTTCGCCGATCCTTGAAACATCTAATACATCATGGAGCGATCCAAAATTTCCCAGGATCGAATTGATCCGTTCTTTTTTCATTTCAAAGTTTGTTGACGAAATTTGATTTGACCATGAATTATGTTTGCAACCACCATGCTTATATGGAATTGTATCAAACAAATTTTTGGAAGCGAAACCCATGGAGTGAGCCAAATTTTGTCTTTCAAATCCATCACAATTCAAATAATGCATACATTCCCTATGTCTTAAATTTCATGAAAATGTTATGAAATTTTTCACATAACACCGTCTATTGAATTTCATAATATTATATTAATTTCAAGAATATAATTCTTGAGTTGAAGATTGTTTGTCTGAATTTCAATACGATATTTGTAAATTGATTGAATACTGATAATTTTTATATAAAAGAAACTACGCAAAACATCACGATTACTGTGAATGCAGTGGATTTATTATAAAGAATAATGGCGGCTCATTTGTTCCGCAATACAAATTAGATAGAAAAAAAGTACGATCCGTACATCAACACATGATAACGCAGACAACAAGATAATACTTGATAACTTAATTCGCGAATGCGCACATTGTGTCATGGATATTCGATGAACTCGCGGGAAATTCGAACTGCAAAATCAACAATTTCTAACACTCCCATTTCGAATAACCATTACACATTTCAAACATCAATCAAATAATGCTTAAAATCAATAAACTTTGCTCATTTCATTGCACCTACGTCCGTAATATTAATTTCTTTCCTCAACAACTCAAAAACATTCTTACACAAGGCCTTCGTACATATATCGGCCTGTTGCTCTTTAGTATTTACATAACGCAAATCAAAACTCCCATTGTTAAAATGCTCCCTTATAAAATGAAAGCGTACATCTATATGTTTTGATCGCCTATGCACTTCTGATTTTTTCATAAGCTTAATAGCACTTTGATTATCTACTAATAACACAGGTATACTAACTTTTCTTGGCATCAAATCACAAAACAATCTATTCAGCCACACAACTTCCTTTATCGTGTAACTTGCAGCCATGTATTCTGCCTCTGTGGTAGACAGGGCAACAGTTTCTTGCTTTCTAGAGCCCCAAGCAATTGGACTATCCCCTAGTTTGACTAAATACCCTGTGGTCGATTTTCTATTGATCAAGTCACCCGCAAAATCTGAATCACTATAAGCTTTTAGCCCTAAATCCCCACAACTCGATTTGAAAGTTGAACGATAATTAATCGTCCCCTTTGAATATTTAAAGATACGTTTGATGGCATTCCAATGTGCCTTAGTACATTTGGCAATAGTACAATGGCGGTCAGTTGAATTCCTAGAAACAAACTAAGATTAGACACCTTTATATTTATCTCCTTCTGTAAGGATGACAATAAATTATCCAATTTGCTCTTATCCTTGGAGATTATTATGCCATCATCTATGTAGATGGCCAAGATGATTACATCGTCGGGATTATTCCCTTTAAAGACACATCGATCTGCCGAAGTTTGAGTTAGATTTAGTTCACTGAGACATTTAACAAATTTCTCATTCCATGTCCTAGAAGATTGTTTCAAGCCCCAAAGGCTTTTGACTAGTTTGCATACCTTTCCTGATTCATCGTCGTATCCTTCCCGCTGCTTCATATAAATGGTTTCTTTTAATTCTCCGTAGAGGAACGCAGTCGTTACATCAAATTGTTTGATTTCCATTTCATGCGCTGCTGCTAATGCCAGAATCATACGAATTGATCAAACTTTGCGACTGGACTATAAGTTTCCTTATAATCAATTCCGTATTTTTGTTTACAACCTTTTGCGACTAGTCTAGCCTTATAGCGGTTCGTTGTTTGGTTTCCTTCATTTTTCAGTTTGAAGACCCATCTGTTGTCCAAAATCGTTGCATTTTCAGGTGGTTGAACCATTATCCATGTTTTATTAATTTTGTGAGCTCGAAGCTCTTCTTCAATGGCTTTTTGCCATTTTGAAGCTTGATTGGATTCCATAGCTTCCTCGTAGTTTGATGGTTCATCACTTTGCGTGAAGAATAAAGAATCTATATCAAAGTCAAAATCACCAAATCTTTTTGGCTGATTTATTGTGCTATGATCTCTCAGCTTATACGGGGTTTTATGTTGTTGCTTCTCCTTTTCTGAACCTTGTTGATTTGATACAGATTGTAGCGTTAAATTCTTTTCATCGTCTTCTTGCTCCAAAACTTCTTGATCCAGAGTTTCTTGATGCAATTCTTCTTGAGGTAGATCTTCCTGTGGTAATGGTTCTCGATGCAAATCTCCTTGAGGTAACTTTTCTTGATGTGAATCTTCTTGATCTTGTTTCTCTTGATTCGAATCCTCTTCATCCGACGAACTGTCCTTTTCATTCGTAGGTGTAGAACTTATCTCCCATTCAAAGTACGAACCCTTTTCGTTTCTAAGCATTTATGAAGATAATTCGTTTTTAAATACATCTTTATAGGTTTGTATTTTGTTCTCTTCTGGGAAGTATACTTTGTACCCTTTTGTACAATTATCGTAGCCAACGAATAGTCCCTGTTTTGCCTTGGCGTCCCATTTTTTCCTCTTTTCTTTTGGCACATGGACGAATACTTCTGTTCCAAATACTTTAAAAATAGGTTATATAGGGCTTTTTCTGCATCCATAATTCATACGGCGTTTTATTGTCAATTTGAGTAGATCTGGTACGGTTGAGTACATAAACCGAAGTATTCACTGCTTCTGCCCACAGAGTTTTCGATAAACCTTTACTCTGTAATAAAGTTCTTGCAGCTTCCGTGATGGTTCGATGTTCTCTCTCGGCTTTACCGTTTTGTTGTGGGGTGTAGGCAGCCGTCCTTTGATGTTGGATACCGTGAGCCTGGGTTGAAGCCTGTACTTCTTTGTTGATGAATTCAAGTCCATTATCCGTCCTGAAAGTATTTATTTCTCTGCCTGTCTCTTGGCTCATTTTTTTAATATAATTCTGAAAACAATATTTAACTTCATTTTTGTTTCTCAGAAAATAGACATTTGGATACCCTGAAAAATCGTCCTTGAAAAGAAGAAAATATCTGGAATTGCCTATTGACTTGACTTCCATGGGACCGCAAACATCTGCATGCACGATTTCTCCCACACGAGTGGTTTTGGTTGTGCTTAATTTATATGTTTTTCTATGCAATTTGCCTAATTGACATGCATCACAGAATGGAGTATCCTTATTCGAAATTTTTATTCCCTGAGATTTCAAGGTTTTCTCTATTTGTACATAGTTTTGATGTACCAATCTTTCGTGCCACAATTTGAGAGAATTATTTTCTTTTGAGGTTAGGTGCTCACTATGGGCTGCTAGTGCATTCTCATTTTCGATTATCGTAAAATCCATAAAATATAACCTTTTAATTCTCGAACCTATTGCCATTATTTTGTCATTTTCTGTGAAAATACACTGCGTATCTGTGGATCCTACTGTATAGCCCTTATCCAGAGCAGCACCCATCGAGAACAAATTGAATTTTAATTCTGGTACAAATAAAACATTAGATAAATACCTCTTTTTCCATTGTTTACTGTCAAAGGCTAGAATGTTTACATTTCCTCTGCCTTCTGCCCATATTTTACTTCCATTTCCTGTGTTGACGGCCAGGTTATTTTCATATTTTTCGTAATCGTACAGCCATTCCTTTCGTGCTGTCATATGGTGGCTGGCTCCAGAATCCAAAATCCATTTTTCCGATAAATTTCCACCCGTAGGCATCGATAATAGAATTCCTGCAAATAATGCTTCTCCGTGTGATTTGTATGAACTAGACTGCACTTGGTGCTTCGGTTTTCTCCGGCATTCCTTTTTCCAATGACCACGTCTTCCACAATTAAAACAAGTGCCAGGTTTCTCTTCCGACGTTTTTGTGTTGTCATATTTCCCCTTGGAATTAGCTTTGGAACACAGAGCACTGTTTGACGTTACTTCTTGCGTCTCAGATCGCATCTCCTCCATCACTAGTCTTGAGGTTAAATTTTCCAACGTCCTTTCTGTTGCTGCTGTAGACTCCCAAGCGGTGATAAAATGTGCATAACCTGCGGGAAGAGTTAATAATATTTTTGTCATCAGCATTGTATCGGAGACTGGTTCACCCATGACCTTCATTCGACAGCTCAAATCTATAATTTCAGCTATGTTTGTTGATATATTATCGGACGGATCTTTCTCTAATTTATACCATGATTGCTGCAACATATATATATTTGTTTCATTTTTGCTCTCATACACAGCATGTAACTTTTCCCACATAGCCTTAGCATCTTCACAATTCATTAGATGCATAATAGTTTTCTCACCTGAATTGATTCACGCAGTGGAAGCGTGCTGGGCCCATAACCTGAAACTACGCAAAACATCACGATTACTGTGTATTTTTGAGCCATACCATCTAATTTGGTTCACGTTTTTAAATCCTTTTGGTATTGACTTTCACCTTCTGGCGTCGATGTCGTTGGTCGTGTCGGTGTCTTATTAATCCCGGTGACTATTTCATAAGCTTCACTCGCTCTCAATAAAACTGTGATTTGAAATTTCCATAAATTCCATTCTTCGACTCCATTCAACTTATTTATTTTAAACGAGTCGTTCTCCATTTCGAGATTGGAAATTTTTTGCTCTTTTGCACGCGGCCGGCTAACCTCCAAAAACTCGTTTCTGACACGTTTTATTTTAACATTACCGCACGACTTCAAACCAGAAAAATATTACGTAGTATTCATCCTGGGCCCATAACCTGATAATTTTTATATAAAGGAAACTACGCAAAACATCACGATTACTGTGAACGCAGTGGATTTATTATAAAGAATAATGGCGGCCCATTTGTTCCGCAATACAAATTAGATAGAAAAAAAGTACGATCCGTACATCAACACATGATAACGCAGACAACAAGATAATACTTGATAACTTAATTCGCGAATGCGCACAATGTGTCATGGATATTCGATGAACTCGCGGGAAATTCAAACTGCAAAATCAACAATTTCTAACAAATACTTTCTTATGTGCCATCAAAACTTTTGAAATTCCATGAATTATATTGAATTTAAAAACTTTGTTAAATTCAACCCATCATAGTCCATGGGCAAACCAAGAGAAATTGAGGGGAGGTCAATATTGAAATGAGGGCAAGGGTGGAAGAGATGATTTTTCGTAGAAAAAATCGGGTTTCCTGATTGTTTGAACAATTATTGTTCAAAGAATTTGTGCAAAAAATGCATGATACGTGAAAAATAAAACCATCATTCGATTCTCCGGGGAAAATTACTGCAGGAAGCAAGGTTTTGAAAGTCTATTGCACCATTCAATTTGTTATCAAAAAACAAATCAACAATTACATATATTGAGACCTGTTCCTGCCCATAGCGAAATCAAAGAGAATTGTGAAGAGGTCAATATTGGAATGAAGACGAGGGCCGATGAGATGATTTTTCGTGGAAAAATCGGGTTCTCCGATTGTTCAAACAATTATTGTTCAACAATTTGTTGAAAAAATGCATGGTATATGAAAAGTAAGACCGCCATTTGATTCTACGGGAAAAATTACCGAAGGAACAAAATTCTGAAAGTCCATTTCTCCTCTCAATTTGTTAATAAAAAATGAATAAACAATCACATGTTTTGAACTTCACTTCTGCCCATAACCAAACCAGCGGGAATTGTGGGACAGTGGATAGTGTAATCATAAGGGGGGTGGGGGGGGTGAAACGTGACGCCCATGAAGGAAAAGTTGAATCCCGAGCTGTTGAGATAATGATTGTTCACGCAATGCAACCAAAAATATGTGATACTAATGAGATCTATGTAAATGTCTTGAGATATAAGTAGATCTCTTCAGATCTAAATACTGGGAAAACAACATCTACGGAGATCCAAAGATATCTTGTTTTCCCAGTATTCAGACCTGAAGAGATCTACATACATCTAAAGAGATCTACTTACATTTCGAGAGATCTACATAAATCTCATTAGATCTAATTCATTTTTCCTAGGGGATCTAGGAACTGAGAGCGCTGATCGCCTCCTCGGAAAAATTTACATCAGAACCCAGAGCCCAATTATTGTTTCTAGCCATCGTTCTGTTAGAACACAATGTACAAACAAGAACCAGTCTCAAATCCCACCTCTGTCTATGCAGTGCAGAGCTGTGTTACCAGGAATTACAGACCAAGAGGTTGAGGACGGGAGATTGTGATTTGATCTGCACTGTAAAAAATTTTATCGGAAAATTCCTGTGTATTTATGTGAAGTAATTAACGCATGCATGCGTTAGGAATTTTCCCAACTTGTCCGGAAATTTGCTGTGAAATGTTGGGAAAAATCACATAGAGTTTGGAATTTTCAGATAAATGTATGGAAAATTTCATATAAATGTACCGGAAATTGATTTCCTAATCAAAACCACTCGTGAACCTAATCCAATACACTTGAGAAAATCTTCAGTCTCATTACTTGCTCTACCGGTATAAATATCCAAGTCAAATAAAAATTCTTCAGGTGAACAAACAGCCCATACTTTTATACCGAATCTCACAGGTTTATTCCTAATGCATTGCTTCATTCCAGACCGTCCAAAGTACTTGACCATCATCTCATCTATTGATAAATTGTAGCTGAACCACCCAAATCGTGCAATATTGCGGCGAAAAATCTCATAAATAGTCCTAACTTTCCATACTCTATCATTATCATTTTTCTCATTGCTTTTATAGAACTTGATCCCTTTTTTTATGGCTGCAAACTCATTTCTTGACATAGCGTTTTTAACGATTTCACATCTTGATACTGATTTAGAGGACCAGTAGTCGCGTAGAGATTTTCTGGAATTGAAAGAAGAAAGAATGACGATGGCAATACATTTATCAAATGACTCTTCTGACATATCCAAGCCAGTTTTCAATGAAGCTACCATGATATGGTCCTTAATTTCTCGAGAGAAGAACAATTCTAATAATTCGACAACACTTTTCTTCCTAATATCATTTAGCATTGTTTCGTCCAAACTATGAGTCAATTCGGGTTGTTTTGGGTGTTTAAAAGTACTCATTTTTCAGCTGAAAATATGGTGTGGTTGTAAAACCTTCCGGGTATTAGAATGAGAATTTTTCACTTCCTCGTAAGAACCATAAGGGAGAAACGTGTCGAGACCTACGTCACCTTCCATGTCTGAATCTAGAGGTGCACTCGAGACTGTTCAGCAAAATTCCAAAATAGTAAATATTATTCAATTTTACAATCTTCGAATACAAATTTCTACATCAAGTCAAGTATGGGCATGTCATAGTTGGCAATAACATGTCTGAGAGGATAAAATTGATTGTATCCAGGACAAAGAGCAATTTTTCTCCACTCAAGACCAAGACAAGACAAGACAAGACCTTTTTCGAGACTGCAACAGTTTTGAATAAACCTTAGTGTTGAAAATCTAAAAAATATTTTCAAAAATGTTCTCTCATTTCATTCTTCAAAGATTTGTACATCGATCCAACGACTCTTGCATTAGAACTGGTGAAATTTAGGTTTTTTGGTTTCAATCGAGAGTCTCGAGTGCAGCCCTATCTGAATCAGAACCTGAATCTGTTTCACCATCCTTTTCAGGAGAAAACGCGATATCGATCCGACTATTTTCAGCATTATCGATATTCTCATGATCCTCAAAAATATCAATAAGATCAGAAACCGTGCAGGTTGATCTTCTTTTCCTTGGCATGGTGAGCACTTGTAACACTAGCCAATATGTTGAAAGAAAAAGAAATGCGAAAGACCCAGGATGTCACAAGTAGAGATGAGTGTTGATACAGCCTGGTAAGGAACTTTGCTTATAACAATTGGAAATACCACTTATGTGGGCAACGAAAACTACTAAGAACGGATAGTAGTGAAAACTCCTGATAAAGAGGAGTTGTGAAAACTTAAGAAATACAGCAACGGGACAAATGATCGAAGGCAATAGTAATAAGAATTGTTAACAAAAAGTAGTGAGAACTACTGTTTCAAGATAACAGTGAGGAAAGCTGCTGAAACTTTAGAGCGAAGAGTATTGATACAGTCAATGATTCGTCCTATTTGGATGAATTATGACACTTCGGTATTAGACGGCAAAGAATATTAGAGAATAGTCTATGTTTGAGCGTTCCTACGTATGACTGTTGGAATAAGCTGGACACGGATATGGAACGAATTACGAAAGTCTGGTTCCCGTTGGGATTTTTTTCCGGAGAATAGAGTGGTGCTCTTAGTTTTTACATATCGTGCTCTTTTGAACTAAATGTTCAAACAATAATTGTTTGAACCATTGAATAACCTGATTTTTCTTACGAAAAATCACCTTTCCCGCCCTTGTCCTCATTCCAATATTGACTTGTCCACAATTCCCTTTGGTCTGGCTATGGGCATGAGTAGGGTTGAATACACATGATTGTTCATTTATTTTTTTCACAACAAACTGAGTGATGCAATAAACTTTCAGAACCTTGTCCCTCCAGTAATTTTTCCCCTAGAACCGAATGACGGTCTGACTTTTCACGTATCATGCATTTTTTAAACAAATTGTTTAAACAATCGGGAAACCTGATTTTTTTTCACGAAAAATCATCCCTCCCACCCTTGTCCTTATTCCAATATTGACCTCTTCACAATTCTCTTTGGTTTGGCTATGGGCAGGAGCAGGTCTCACTATATGTAATTGTTTATTTATTTTTTTTATAAGAAATTGCGTGGTAGGTCATTCCACGTCAGTTCGACCAAAAAAAAAATGACTTTTTATACCCACGGTCTCAGATTTCGATGAAACTCGGTACATTCCATCTTTTCACACATATATAAGCATACCAAATTTTTTTGAGAAATCTCAAAGGGTTCCGGAATTACGAGTATTCAAAGTGACGGTGACAATGCCGATTTCGTTTTCTCCGAGGTAGCGACTACGACGTCTCACATTGCGGACAATAATTCACAACTTCCACATTTTTCAACGAAATTGAACGAAAATTTCAGGGATTGTCAATCAAACTATGAGGATTTTGAAAAAAAAAACATCCAGATCCTGAGTTTCCTCAGGAAAGCTGTAAAAACTTTTTTCTTTCGGCTTTCAACCACATCTTTGACCAAAATAAGGGTTCTAAACAAAATGCATTATCGGTCAAAGGTGTAAATTAAATCGGACTGGGCTTTGTTTTTCCATCAATTAAAATAATTGCAATGAAGCGATTTGAAATAATGATGGATTGCAAAATTTAAATGGAATTGGAAATTATCTTTAATTGTACAAATCTACACAATCCATTCAAATCAAATCCCATGGGATTTGGTGGGAAAATTATAAAGTTTTTATCCTTGAAAGGATAGTAAATTGTTGCGGATACTCTCAAATTGAATGAATATTGCAAGAACAGAATCTCAGGTAGAAACTTTTATTACAATATTTCCGTTTCCTCATACATAAGGAACATGGGAGTAAAAGCATGGGCTCGTGCATTTAACGCACGTTATAACAAATGCGTTAGAAGCGTGAAGTGCTCCCTAGTGAAAATGGAGAATAGGAATGGATTGGAATGGATTGGAATTCTATCCAACTGAATCCATTCAAATTCATTTCTATGACGTCTATTCCAAGATGAATAAAAAGTCTATCCAATACAATCCAAATTTCATTCTAATATAATCGTATTCATGGGAGTGTAAGGAAATTCAATACATTTTTATCCATTTGAATCTGTAATCCATCTCAATGTTGAATTCAGTATATAATTTCTATCGCATGTTATGAATTTCCAAGTCATGGTCATTCAATCCATTCTTATACTGATTACGATATAGACATTGAATCCGTTTTAATAATTTTTTATTCCCTATCCATTTCAATCTTGGATTCGGAATACGATTCTTTTTCAATTGGATTCCTCAAAACCGATGATCTGCATGGATTCCAAGTAAAGAGAAAATCCTATCCAATTCAATTCGAATTTCATTCCAATATAACTTCATTCATGAACGTGTAACAAAATTTAATACATTTTCATCCATTTGAATCTTTATCCTCCTTAATCCAAAATTCGGTATATAATTTTTGATCCATGTAATGAATTTTCAAGGCGTCATCGTTCAATCCATGTCTATACTGATTACGGTAAAGACATTGAATCCATTTCAATCATTTCTAATTCTCTATCCGTTTCAATCACAGATTCGGAATGAGATTGTTTTTCAATCAAATTCCTGAAAACCTTCAATCGGTATGGATTCCAAATGAAGAAAAATTCTGTACAATTCAATCAAAATTTGATTCCAATATAACTTCATTCTTGAAAGCGTAAGAAACTTGATTACATTTGTATTCATTTGAGTCTTCAATTCATTCCCAATCCTGAATTTCATTACATGGAATAAAAAGTATACACTATAGAACCTCGCAATAGAAATGTTACCCCGCTCTCTTCAACGCACGGCAGAAACCGTGAATGAAAAAGAAGAAGAGTTGTGTTATTGCGAGATTCCATTGTATACAGAATTCAGGATGAGAAAGAATTGAAGATTCAAATACATACAAATAAATCAAATTTCATTGAATTTTCAACAATACACTTGTATTGGAAATGAAATTTGGATTGAATTGGATAAGCTTTTTCTATCCTTGGAATCCAAACAGATTATCGGTTTTCAGGAATTCGATTGAAAAACAGTCGTATTCCGAATCTATGATTAAAATGGATAGGAAATAAAAAATGATTGAAACGGATTCAATGTCTATACCGTAATTAGTATAGAAATGGATTGAATAATTACGGCTTGAAAATTCATTACATAGATCAAAAATTATATACCGAATTTAGGATTAAGGAGGATAAAGATTCAAATGGATAAAAATGTATTAAATTTTGTTACACCTTCATGAACAAAGTCATATTGAAATGAAATTTGGATTGAATTGGATAGGATTTTCTCTTCACTTGGAATCCATACAGATCATCGGTTTTAAGGAATCCGATTGAAAAAGAAACGTATTTCGAATTTCAGATTGAACTGGATAGGGAATGAAAAATAATTGAACCGGATTCAATGTTTATACCGCAATCAGTATGACAATGAATAGAATGATGACGACTTGAAAATTCAATACATGGATCAAAAATGATATACTCAATTCAGTATTCGGAAGGATTAAAGATTCAAATGGATTGCGTTTTCGGAATACAATTATATTAGGATCAAATTTGGCTTGATTTGGATATGATTTTCATTCGTCTTGGAATAAACGTCACAGAAGTAGATTCGTATGGTTTTAAGTTGATAGAAATCCAATTCATTCCTTTTTCGATTTCCACTAAAGAAGCATGGTGATTATAGACGCACTTTATCCAGGCCATAACATGTACTCTTGTACAGCAGCGTAGGTTAAGCGTTAGGTAGTTGATAGAATAGGTTAAGCGTTAAGTAGGCAGGTTCGGTATTCGGATGGGTGGTCGGTTGGTCGTTCAGTTCCGGTGAAAAATAGGTAAATGAAAGATACCATGCACGGTAGATTTTCAGTGTTTGAAACTTCCACATTTCTCGCCAATAGACCATCATCAGACACCAAAATTAATTTTTTTCTTCTACTTTTCATGCATTGAAATGGATGGAGCAAATACTTATCCTTGTGAATATCAAAAAATGGTGCAGAAAATGACATCGAAAGTGAATAGAAATGAATACTAAGTTCATCCAATTTCGTGTCGGATTTTTCCTTTTCCTAACCAGATAGACAATTCGCCTCACGTTGTGAGCACAAGCCAACAGGCATATGTGCGTGCATTTGTGGATCATTTGTACCACAGATTGCGAAAAATCAGATGCTGGATTGCATATGTACGACATAAGCATGTCTTGAGCTGACATACGCATGCGCATAACCCACCTCAGAATCTGTTGCTTTTTTGTACTTTATACTGTACCAGAAATCAGCAACAGATTCTGAGGTGGGTTATGCGCATGCGTATGTCGGCTCAAGACATGCTTATGTCGTACATATGCAATCCAGCATCTGATTTTCCACAATCTGTGGTACAAATGATCCACAAATGCACGCACATATGCCTGTTGGCTTGCGCTCACAACGTGAGGCAAATTGTCTATCTGGGTAATCGATTTTTGTGGATTAAAATGGATAAACCAGATTCCTATTCAGGTCAATGTCAAAAAGCGGTGCAGAAAATGACGTTGAAAATGGATAGAAGCGAATACAAATTTTTCTATCCATTTCTATCCTTGATTTTCACTAGGGCTCCCTTGCGTTTAGAGCATGATTTTTCTCTCGGTGTAGCGAATATGTTTAAACTTGTCCTCTACGCTGACATTTTTATTGATCAATCATTGATTACTCCTGGACATGTTTTTTTGACTGAGCTTTCATTTTCTGTACACCCCAATGTCGTAACAAACCACGAAATGTAACACTTGCTCAAGAAACCGATTGAATTCAAAGTTTTACCTCCGAATTCGGTATTTCAAGTTCATTGTGGCACTAGTGATGCAAGATTCACAGGGGAAAGAAGAGTAGCTCGATAGAAGAGGCAGAAACGGCGTATGCGCTGAATCTGGCATCATTCAGCGCTCCTTGAACAGGATATTGATTGGGAATTCATACTAGTTCATTTCTCCAGCAATTGGAACAATTTTTAGGAGATATAAGCGGCTAGATTTTCCCCTATTTTTTCGGGACAAACTACGTGAAAATACATACATTCATTCAAAATATCTCTCTGTACAGCATTTCTTGAAATGTTAGAGCAGTCTTGTACAGAGAGATATTTTGAGTTATTGCATGCATTTTCTTGTGGTTTGTCCCGCAAAAATTTTATCGCTCGTATCATGTCAAGAGGTGAGAGAAAGAAGATCACGACTTTCACTTTTGATTGGGACACCCTGATCAGTACTTGAGTGACTTAGAATTTTTCTATTTTCTTTTTCTATTCAGTTGGTTTGCTACTCATTAATACAATAAATTTGGTGTATTTTGTAGATACTAGTTGAAAATGGCGTACATTATTTCGAGGATGGTCACTTTTGGATGGAAGTGGCTGGGTTGGAAGACGAAGATGAAGAATATTTTCCCAACATCCAAGTGAAAAAGCATTCCAAGGTTTCTTTCGATACGGGACCCATGCGCGTGTACTCGACGCATTCTGTTCATGAGTACGATCGACGTAATGAGGATGTCGATCCTGTTGCGGCAAGCGCGGAATACGAGCTTGAAAAACGAGTGGAAAAAATGGAGGTAAGCAGAACATCCAAGATATCAAATTTCGAAGGTTCTTTGCATTCCTTATCGTTCTTTTTTTTATTCTCCAACTCAGGTGTTCCCGGTTGAACTCATGAAAGGTCCAGAAGGTCTTGGCTTGAGTATCATCGGGATGGGCGTGGGAGCGGACGCGGGTCTGGAAAAATTAGGAATTTTCGTGAAAACAATTACGGAAAAGGGTGCAGCGGCACGCGAGGGAAGAATACAAGTCAACGATCAAATAGTGGAAGTGGACGGGAAATCTTTGGTGGGAGTTACGCAAGCTTATGCCGCTAGTGTACTTCGCAACACATCGGGTCTCGTACGGTTTGTGATCGGTCGAGAGCGAGATCCTAAAAACTCTGAAGTTGCTATGTTGATTCGACAAAGTCTTCAGGCAGATAAAGAGAGAGAGCAAGTTAATACAGCCAGGTATTGATAAATTTGTTATATTCTTATCATCGGTATCAATCTAAACAAGAGTGAAAATCACTTCTATTAATTTTGTTATCAGGAAGTTGAATTTTTCTGACACTTCACCGGATGCTCAACATGACGAAACTCCCGCCGATTCTCACATGAGTGGGATTCCAGGTTCACCTGCGATGTCATCGTGCTCCGAAGGAGAACCTCCTCACAGTCCAATTGAGAACTACTTATCTCCCCCCAATCGTAGCAGGTCTCCTATTTTAAGTTCATCCATGCCTCATCATTCCGGGACAACCCAAAGCGACGTAGATGGTTTGAGACAACTTCTGCAAGAGGTATTTCACGTACTCCATCAATTTCATAGCTTTTTAATGTTCCTAAGTTCATAATAGTTATTTTTCAAACATCGTTTTATCATTCGATCATTTTTTATATTATGAATATGCATGAAAAATGAGTTTCACGCTTGAATTTTATGTTTTGTTGTAGAAATATAGATAGAGATTGGATCGATTTGAGTTATCAAGTTTTGTACATACACTTTAATTTTGTCACTGAGTAAAGAATCTCCGTAATACCCTCACTTTAAAGTTTTTCCTGAAAATTTCCAACAATTATTGTTTGTCTTGTACATCATCGTCTTCATATTCGTTCACATGCTTATATTTTCTTCCCCATTTCCATCGTACGTTAGAAACTGTACGAGCGAATAGTGTGATCACATTTTGGGTTTTGGTTATGCACCTGTGTGTATGTGTGTCATTGGTTGCTTACAGAGTCAATATAAGCTCACTCTAGCTGACGCAGAGATGGAAAAGCTCAAGGCAAAGGTAAGTGCGCGTTTCTTCATTTCACGATTGCACCTCCCAATATGAATTCATTCCACTTTCATTATACGTAACGTTCTCTTGAACACTTATTTTAAATAGGTTGTTGCTCTTTCAGTTGGTGGAATTAGAAAACAGCGGTGCCGGAAGCGAGGAATACGCGACCAAATTACGGGAATCTAGATTACGTCTCCACGAATCTGAAAGAGCTCTGGGAACTGCGCGGCAAGATTTAGCGGCAGCTCGTGAAATGTTATCCCAAGCAACAGCACAAAACGCCTCTTTACAACAAAAATACGCACGCGCAAGACGAGCCGCTCGCGAACTCAGGGCTGATATCGCAGCGAGAGACGAATTCTATCAGCAGTTGTTGCAAGAGAAGGATACGGAATACAACGCGTTGGTTAAGAGCTTGAAAGATAGGGTAATAGTTCTTCACGATGAAATCAATCTACATAGTTTTTCATATTTCCCAATGATGGTATCTATCCTTGCACGCAAATTTCTGTGACGAATACTGTGGGCGCTTCACTTGGAGCTTGAGGCTCGGTGAAGTTCTGAGGGAATCAAATATATGAATCGAAATGAATATATGAATCTATGAATCTAAACACGAAATGTTTGGAAATTACATTAGAATTAGATTGATGAATTTCATCGTATTTTGTTCTAGGTTATTACGTTAGAAGTTGAATTAACTGAAACTCAAAGAAGATTCGGGTTACCCGTAAGATTGCCGTACGATGGCGCAACGACTAAAATAATAACCCCGCAATTGTCGCGCCGTCAACTTCCGCCCCCTCCTTCGTCAACGAGTTGTCAACTCTCCGATACCGAAACGTCCGATCTTAGTAGTCCAGATGACGCAGATAAAACTGCAACGGTGGAAAGAAAATTACCACTCCCTTTGCCCGTTAAAGAAGAATTAGATCGAGCTGTGCCAGCCCATCGTCTCCTCGATAATTCAGCTGGAAAAAGTAAAGCTGAACTAGCTAGTAGAGGAGGACTGGCTAATCGTCAACTTCCGAAAAGATCTGGGGGACTTAGTAATAGTAGCTCGGTACGCATTTTAGAATTCATATCATGTCCCACAATTATATTTAGGGGTAGGGGCTCGTTTAAAAAAATGTGAGGTTTTTGATGATTCATTATCTCGAGCTAACAAGACTATTTTTTGTGGTCTTACAGGATTATGGTTTAGATGAATCAGGTGATAACACGGATGAAGATTTATCTTCGAAACACGTTTCTCAAGATGCCAGTAGTAGGTCGACAAACGATTTAACATCCAAACAATCCAATTTAAGTTCCTATTCGAGTAGTTCATCGATTAGTTCTTTGAAAAGTAAACAGTATCCAGATTCCACTCATTCAGCTATTCGACAGCACAGCACCATTAGCTCCCAAGTTAGAGCTATGACTGAACAGAGTTGGCCGCAATCGCAAAAAAGTATGTCCACTTTTTGTATTTATACACGCGGAAATATTGTACAATGGGCTGCTAATGTTCGTACATTGATCATTCATGTGCAACAATAAATAAATCTTCTAAGCTCGATGTCAAGTGCGACAACATCGATAATTGATGAGTGAATAGTGACTAGCGATGTATTCACATTGGTGATCAATGCGCCCACATTGAAAGTCAAAGTCAGAAAGATATGTTTTCCTTGCACATTGATGATCAATATACGCACATTGACGATCTGTTTTAGAATTTTTCCGTACAACGAGCATGAAAATTTTGAAGAAAAAAACATAATAATAATAATAATGAAATGTTGTTACAGACTTAACAGGACCACCTGCGTCTTTAGCGGAACAATTGAAACAAGTGTTGGCTGAAAGAGAGAGGCGTTTAGGTGGAAATGATGTTTCTTCCTCGAGAGAAAGCTCAGGTGATTTTAGTGATTTAAACCATCCTCATAATAATGATCCGACTATGGTCACTCATCATCTCGTCGAAGAGATAAGACAGGCGGTGAATGAGGCCAATCAAAGAGGTAAAGTTATATCGAATCGAAAGAAAAGTATTCGTGGATTCGATCGAATTGATCGATATTTCAAATTGACGAATTAGATGAGAGAGAATTTTAGTCAATAATTCATCATTCTGTACAAAACGATTCAAGTGAGAATATGATTATTGTTTCATTCATTTTACAGTTAAAAAGGTTAGTATTCCTTCGTCGAATTTAATTGGAAATGCTCCATGGCACCATCCAGGTAGCTCTCCATCCAGTTTATCGTCTGGAGGTTCTGTAAGTCCCCCTGCTGTCGATCCAAGTCCATCCAAGGCTGGCGGTGCAGGTAATACATTTATTTGTTCATTTATGGGCACTGAAGCATCGGGAGATGCAGGTAAAATTTTATGCCAACTTTTTTCATAAATTACTTGATAAAATTACATTGAAAATCAATAATAATCAAGTACGCGCCTTCGAATGGACTGTAAATATGCATTTGGGGTGCTTCATAGTTTGGAGATGTTGGGCAAACGAAATTACAAAAAATTTTTGACAGTTGGAGATTATTACTTTGAAAACCTTCTTATACTCGCCAACAAATCAGGAAAAGACTGAAACTTATATTTAGAGTCTAATCCTGGTCGTGGGTTCTATTATTATCCACCCAAAGTTTCTGTCGAACGCAAAATTTATGAAAAACGTTGGCGCAAAATTTGGCTCGCTTCTTTTGGTGCTTGAGTGCTCATGTGTGAGAAAAAGATTACATGTTTTCAAGTTCATTACTATAAAATTGAAGCGTTGGTAGTGAAGATGATTGAAGTTAAATTAATATATAAATCAAGCATCTCTTGAAGGGATAGCTGTGACTAAGTTATTAAATAATGGTTGAAACCATTTTTTATTAAAATAGCGCGAAATTACCCTGTTTTTGTACTCCAAAAACATCGAATCACCATAAGCATCCTTATCCCATAGTTTTCAAAAGTGCTCTTTCCGAATTTATTCATAATCTTCCAATCAGGGCGGCAGTTTTTCTTACGAAATGATTTCAGATGTATGATTAATTGACAACAGTTAAAATGTGATTCAAGGGGGTGAACCGGGAGGGGGGGGGGATTTTTTTCAGAAACACTAGACAACATATTGAGATTGGGGAAAAGTTCTTTATTATATAACTATTGGAGTGTGTGTTTGAATTTTTTCGGAGCTGTACAGAACAAAATAGTGGTGTCTCAGTGTTTTTCCCTGGACATATTTTATTTTCGTGGCCGGACAAATAACTCCTGCAACTTTCAAGATACAATCATAAAGCAAGGTAATTTCAATTCAATATGATATGAGCTACAGAGTACGTAGGAGTTTTTGCATTGCGTAGTTCAATTTTTATTAACGATTTTCGAACCATTTTTGTTTCTCGTTTTTTCTAATTTTTTTGAAAAACATGCTATTTCAGCAAAAATTACTTGAAAAAAAATTCTACATACTGCTCCACCTAATTCACATGAAATCGAAATTTGCTTGGTTTATGATTGTATATTCAAATTTGCAGAAGTGATGATAAAACTCTGAGACACCCCTATTTTGTTCTTCACTGCTTGGAAAAAAATTCAAAAACACACTCCAATAGTTATGTAATAAAAAACTTTTTACCAAATGTCGATATACTATTTACCCTGAAAAAACTGTTTTGTTGTGCCTACTAAAACATTTTGTTATTATATGCCCAACCAAAATTCTTTGTGGTATAACTAAAAGTTTGGTAGGTGTCACAAAAATGTGGCTGTGCTAAACAAAGTATCTTACCAAATCATGTTTGCTTCTTTAAACTAAAAGTGATTTGATAGGATTTTTTTGGTTGACATACCCGACCTGTGGTTAAACCCACTATCCTTTTAGTTCGCCAACAAAAAATTTTGGTTGGGCATATATCAACCAAATCTTTTTTCTCAGTGTAGTTCTCATGGAAAGACATTGTCGAAATTTTCTTTTTTTCGGCTTCTAGAGTGGTCTCTGCCCCATCAATTTCATTTAGTTATGTGATTCTTCTATCCCAAGCACTACATGATATCTACTCTTGCTTAAGTCAAAATTTTGAATTCACACTATTTATCCCTCTGACGTCAGAAATTGCTCCAAAAAACGATCATTACTAATGTTTAATTCAGAATTGTAGATCTAAGATTTCAGACATTGTTTACTATTGTACACTTCGAGAAATTTTCATGACGAATTTTTTATTTATTTTTGACCCCTCAACCCTCAATCGGTAACATCTTTTTTAGCGCCCGTTAATGGTAGCCATGGATCATTCACTTCCTGCGGATTTTAAATTGTTTTATTATATTCATGAAAATCTGCAAAAATTCGTAAACGTAGTTTAAGCAGCCCCATTGAAAAAAAATATGTCAATGAAAGTACAGTTTTAGGCCAAAACCTAGACTCAATACTTGACGCAGTGGACATTGTTGTGCATACACAACTAAACTCTTCTAGAACAGGTGTGTATTTTTAGTTTCCAAGCAAAATCATGTGAATTCGCGGTGGGAATTTGGACTGAACTTGGAGTTGCATTTACGGGGAACTGTTATTAAAATATTTTGAAGAGTCTGAAAAGTGAAGACAATTTTGCACGCTGGGCTTTTTTGAGGACCTGTAACGAGACATTAACAAGAGTTCTCGAAATTTTAGTCTAATTTTGGAAATCTGAAAAATTAAGACAGTCAGTCATGTTGAATTTTCATCCAGACCTCCAGTGAGATTTCTACGGGACTTCCAAAGATTTTTATATTTCTCTAGAGAACTTAACCTTCAAAGTGATAAGATATGCTGAGAAAATCGGATGGTCATATCAAGTACATCACAAGTCCGGGCAAAGTCAAGCAAGCAATATTACTGAAGCAGTTTCACGGGACTTTTACAGGACTCTTCGAGCACTTTCTGAAATATCGCGAGATCATCAAGTACATCACAAGTTTGGATAAATTAAGCACGCAATATTACTGGAGTACTTTCTCGGGATTTTTGCGTGCCTTCTCATGAATTCTGTGCCAAATCGCGTAATCATCATGCACATCACAAGTCTGGGCGAAGTCAAGCAGGCGGTATTACTAAGGGACTTGTGAGAAACTTTTGCACGACTTCTCATGGACTCTCTGGAATATCACAGGATCATCAAGTACATCACATGTCTGGGTAAAGTCAAGCATGCAATATTGCTGAAGGACTTTCTAGGAACTTTTGCGTTACTTTTCATGGACTCTTGTAAAAATCGGGTGATCATAAAATGAATCACAAGTTCCGGCAAAGTCCACTGAGCAATATTTCTGAGGGACTCCTAAAGGATTTCCGCGAGACTTTTCATTAACTTTAGAGAAAATCGGGTGATCATGAAGTATATCACACTTCCGGGAAAAAACAAACAGTCAATATTACTGCAGAACTTTCTCGGTACTTTTGCGGGACCTTTCATGGACTTCCCAAAATATCGCATAATCATCAAGTCCATTATACGTTCAGGGAAAGTCAAGCATGCAGTATCACTGAGGGATTTATGAGGGACTTTTGAAGGACTTCTCATGAACATTCTGCAATATTGAAAGACCTTCAAGAACACGACCAGTCAGAGTGACGTGAAATATGCAATATTACTGACATATTCTCGACGGAATTTCGCAGCACGTCTTATGGACATTCCGAATGATCGCGTGATCAACAACAGTATCACAAGTCCAGACCGAAGTCAAGCTCGCAATATTCCTGAGGGATTTGTGATGAACCTCTCCAAAGCTGTCCATGCACGGTCTGTGACTTTACTTAATGATCAGTACAAACAGGCCCACAATTTGTAGGTAAAATTTCATAATCAACCCAGAAGTCTGGGCATCCCCTAGTTTTTTGTACTAGTCCTTATAACAAGCATTCTAGCGAACTTCTAAGACCTCACCTTCTTAGAAGACACTGCTCAATGCCCTATAATGTTGAAATAATTCACAAAAATCAGGATTTCTTAGGGTTGATTGAAAAAAATATTATCAGCTGGGTTGTAACAAATAATATGTAATTCATAGTATAGTAGTAGAATATGAAAAACGAATACAGGAAAAATTGTGTGGGAATGACCAAAAAGGATTAACTAATGAATAATTTTGAGAAGATGACGGCTTCAAACTGTCGACAACTGCTTTTTTGGTCGGTCGTGTTGGAACTAATTTTCCGTTGGCCTCTACCACTTGTAAGAGCAACTGCTTTTCTTCTTCGTCTTTTGTTGCAAGTTTATTGAATTCTTTAAACAGTTTGCCTCCACGCTCGGCCAAGTCATTCACAACTTTGAGATTGTTGAAAATAAGTTCCCCTCTTCTGTAATCCTGATTCATGTTCCATTCATTGGATTTGTGGACAATAAACTAGTATTTATTTGCAGCTTATCAAATAACTGCAATGATCTCTTCGAGGTAAAATCAGCCAAAACAACTTGGTTTGTTAAAAGTGCTGAATTTCCTCTGACCTTTCTATCTGTAGGCTCACAATCCGTCTTATTGATGATTGTCAACTTGTCTTAGGTAGATACGTTCATGCCATGTCTGGCGCCACTCTCCTTATATGCACTCTGGTATAAGCATAGAGCCAAGCTTGGCTGAGGCTTATTAATAATCATGTGCGAGTTGTTCACACAATATTCCCAGTAGTTGAGAATACTTTGTCACTCACAGATCCCGCGTAACTCCCCACTTCTATTCTCTTATTTATATGTTTTGACAACGTATGGACATATGAAAACAGAATGGGGTATTTATATTCGATGAAGTTCAATTTAATATTTGAAACCAAAGAATGTGAACTGATTCAATAAATCGAATATCGAGTTATTCAAATCATGCTGTATCCCCAGAAATCTCTGGAAAACTCGAATACATTCGAGTACTTGAAACATTTCAAGAACCTGAAACAAATCGGGTTCTCGAAAATTCAGGGAATTACAAAAATTTTGACCCGTCCCGATTCCCGGAATCGGGAAACCGAATTATTCAGGTCTCGCACACCCCTAACTTGTTTATTATCATTTTATTGTTTATAAGCAATTTCCATAATTCCCAAAATATATTTTTCTGATAACCCTCTGATATTTACACAAACAGATAATATCTAGAATACTTCTAAAATACTTGTAGATGATATCTATCTGTGTGAGAATTAAAAAGTATGTGAATATGCTTTGGAAATTATGGAAATTGGTTATAAATAATAGAATGATGATAAACCAATTGATTGATTGATGAATATCAATCAGATAGAATATGCAATATAGGGGAGACTGAGGCTATCTGTCTACGATTCAGGCTTCTCTCAAACTCGCTCAAAGACTAATGAGAATATTCATCTGAAATTTTCATGATGTAATCTTCCAACCTTCTATGAGAAAAAAAGTATTGTTGAGATATTCAATCTCTTAATGTTTGAAAGATTTTAATTTTCGAAGTAGAAAAATCAAGCGTACACAAATGACTCTGTACGTGGGGTCATATGTCCACTAGGGCGAGCCAAAAACACTCACTCATTGAATTTATGGGTTAAAATGAATCCATATACCGATAAAAAAATTCCCTTGTTCGGCAGAATTTTTAGCTCGATTGTAAAAGGTGTCGGTGAGTATTTAAAATTTCCCGTTTATATCACACGTGAAAATATGTTTTGCATTAAAAATGCTACAACTTCTTTTGAACCGGTTGAAATAAAAATTTTTCTTAGACAGATTCATGTAGGGCATTAAATTCTCTGAAAAATCATCCCAGAATTGATTTTTCAAAGTTGAAAATTCGTATATTTACGGGCCCTGGGAGTAAAAAAAAGCAAAGACTACAATGGCCCGTGAATACACAAGGTTTGATTTAGGAAAATCAACTCAGATATGATTTTTCAGAGAATTTAATGCCCTACAAGAATCTGCCTAAAAAAAATTGTTGTCTCGAATGAATGGTTCAAAAGTTATAGTATTTTCATTGAAAAACAACTGTTGTACATATTATTTGAATGGGAAATTTCAATTGTCTACCGACACCCTTCCAAATTGAGCTAAAAAATTTTGCCACACGGGGGAATTTTTTTCTCGATATATGGATCTATTCCAACCCATGAGTTCAATGCGTTAGTTTTTCTGCTCACTCTAATGGCCACATAATGAAAACCACATTGTCTATATTAGTTATGACGTTTTTTTAATATTCCATCCATGTTTATTATAAAATATTGATGTAAATGTTGCTGCATTAAATTAATAGTAACGGTAAATGTTTTCTCTTGATTTTCTGGCAAGATTCCTACGTTGAGTTGATTCTTACGTTTTTTCTGCTTTCGATGGTACCAAATTGTTTATGAACCCGTGGTACCATCAGTTCAGTCAGTCTTCTCATTTCTTTGAGTTCTTTCATTCTTCCATTCCTTTTCTTCACATCAGCAGCTCTTTTTTTGTTTTTTTTCAAAGTAAGACAGGGAACCCCAAATATGTTTCTGGAAACTTGGCACGTTGTAAATTACTGGCCGAGTGAGATTGAAATTTCATAATTCAAACATCTGATAAGTTCATATTGAACGATAAAATTATCAATTATTCACTTTGCAATCAAAATATCGTTGTAGGAGTAATTTTTCAGACGCTGAAATGATTCAATAAAATCTTCACTAATCATTTAATCACGTATACCTTATGATCAGAGCATCGCAGGACAGCGAAAGCTGCCCAATACAAAAATTTTTGGGCTTCGCCAATGCTGACAATAAAATATAGCTTGGCGCAATGTTGACAGACAAGGCTTGACAATCTATAAATGTTGATTAACAATAAATAAAATGTTCCACCGATCTCGGTGTTCGACAGATTTCGTTTGTAAGCCTATTATTGTGGCACAATTGCGCCAAGCTTGGCTCTTGCTTGGCTCATTCTTGGCCCAACATTGATTAAACGATAGATTCCATTCAAAGCCAGGATCATGTAAAATGTGGTTTAATATTGTCCCAAACTTTGGCCTAGTTGCGGTAGAAATTAGCTTTCGATGTAGCGCCGATCATTGGTAATAGCATGGCTCAATATTGGCAACCTATATGATATTTTTGCTACGTCACTAATCAAGTGTTTCTCGCGAGTGGTGAAACGCGTATACGAGGAATATATAAGGCTTAAGTAAGTCTTTGGAAGAACAGTCAGTCGCTTTTTACTATGAGTCACACCAGAGGGCTCCTACTACTGAGCTACATTGTGTCTACTTCTCATGGCAAAATTTACCGACAAAAGACGCCGAGTTGTTCATCAACAAATGAGGGGAAAACAAATAAGACTTTAAACAACATATGTCAGAAATTGCGGAATGCGTATCCTTTTTATATATTTCTGGGTTAAATATTTTTTACTTTGATCATTGGCGCAACATTGACAAACAAAATTTCCAATTGTTTGCTAATGATGGTATATTTCATTGCCATTGTTTTATCGATGATGGGACTTCATTGGAAAAACACGTAGGTAAATCATAAAATGATGTTATCATTCCAGGTTTGCGCCATGCTTGGTTGCCAAGCCTCGGCCATACTTTATCTACGTTGCACCATGCTAGCGCCAATTGTAAATTTCTCAGGTACCCAAATATTGCCCTAAAATGGTAGCCACAGATATACATAAATTTCTGAAATATCGATCCTATGACACATAGCGCTCGTAGACAGATAGTCCCGGTCTTCCCTACATATGAAATCGAAGATTTCTCCGATTTTAGGGGCGATTAGTTCAATGAAAAATTAATTTGTTAATTAAGGCTGTGCTTACACATTGTGATTTCAGAGAATGCATGAAAATCCGTCTTTTCGCTGATTTCTCGATTGATTCATCTATAATACGTCGTTTCGTAATGTTTGATGTTGAAGAAGGGGGCTGAAAGTAATTTTTTTCACAAAGCAGCTACAAATGATCTATGTATTATCTATAAATTATCAAAAAATCCCACAAAATGTTCAAACAATTTAAGGAATATTTCGTTTCATGTGGAGACAATGTTCACCAGTAATTTCGAGAGCGAATGTGTTCAATAAGGTGAGATATGTTGCAAATAGTGGGTCAACGGTATCAATTTGGTCTAAAACATGACTTCACTATGAATAATTAGTCCGTGCGCAACCCAAACTTGATTCGATGTTCGAGTGATCATAAAACGTTACCCACTGACGTAGTTTTAAGTGGAATTCTCGAATACATTTTTGGGTATTGAATTATGAAAATTTTGTTTTCAATTATTTACAGTAAACCCTCGCAATAGTGCTGAATGGTGTCTTCCTCACTGTATCAGAGAAATACATTTGAGCGATAAAAGAAGCCCCGCGGCACTATAGAGAGGGTTTACTGTATGAAAAATCAACCCGAAAATTATGTAAACTTCGAGGGATTAGGTGTGTATACATTGCATCAAAATTTCATAAAATTCTATACAAAATTACAGAATTTATAAAACATTTTAGAATAGAACAACTTTTTCGCATTCCAAGATAGAAATTTTCTCCGAGACCAGCTAGTTTTTGAGAAAGAAGTTGAAAAAAATAGGAGGACCTGTCCAATTTCAACCCATCAATGCCTATGGCGAAACTGCTTGCCCTACGGAAAGAGTAACTATTGGAAATAAGATATCTGGATGGCGGATGGACATCCACGGGAAAAAAATTTCCCACAATTTGTTTGAACAATTATTGTGTCAACAATCGTTGAAAATGACAACTCACGTGGATAAGAATCCTGGAATCGTATTCTACGGAAGCTTTGTAAGATCGTAATTGATGTAAGGATCAATGGTTCGCTTAAGTTTTAGTCATCACAATTATTGTTGTAAATAAAAATGATAAACCATTTCGAATTATCCATACCTTTTGGTGCCCACAGCGAATCTGCTCAGGCCACAAAAAAAGTAACTATTGGAAATAGGATATCTGGTTGGGGGATAAACATCCGCAGAAGAAAAATTTTTACAATCATTGTTTAAACGAATTGTAAAAATTTTCATAATTATTGTTCAAATAAATTCTAGAGATTTTTTTCCTGTGGATGTTCATCCCTCAACTAGACACTTTATTTCCAATAGTTACTCTTTCCATGAAAGATAAATATATCGATTTTTCTCCGAAACACCCTGATGGCACATATCCCAACTAACATTTCAATTCTTGAAGATATCTAAAAGAATACTTAATTGAGAGATCTTTAAGAACTTTCTTGAAGAGTTCTTAAAGATATCTCTTAGAAGTGTTGGAAAGACATCTTGTAAAAGATTTCTAAAAGATGTCTTGATTCAGAGATCTTCAAGAACGTTATTGGAGAGTTCTTGAAGATATCTTTTAGAAGTCTTGAGGAGATTTCTGAAAGATGTCTTGATTAAGACACGTTTAAGAAGATAAATTTTTCAGCAGCTTTGAGGTTATATGAGCACATGATCATGAATAACACAGAATAAAACTTTGAATGTACCTGTTATTACAATCGTATTGCAAATGAGGTGATTCATATCCATGAATTAAAAGCTTGAATCAATCATTTATTATTTAGAGATATCAAGAAATTTGAAAGTTTGTAAAAAGTACGATTTTTTCGCCTTATGACGTGCACAATAAAATTACCGAATATCCACTTCACAACAATTCGTCAAAAATACTTTAGGAAGAATCTGCGGTATTCACGAAATATTAACGACCACTAGAACACAGAATTGATTCCTAAATATGTTTCACTAAATTTATTCATCTCTCCTATTTGTAATTACATTCAACTCTTTTGATATTTATTCATGTGATAACAGTTTGTTCAAAATATCATTTTCACTTTGAAACTGGACACCGCTGACATATTTCATTATGTCATATCGATAATTATGGGCGTCTCTACCATGTTGTACGTATAGCTCAAGTGACTGAGGCGTAAATATATCGTCAACTCAATGGGTTCGATTCCCCTAACAACAAGGGTCGAAATCAGGTAAACTTTATCGGAACGCGAGAGCAGTTGAAGAAACAGGAGGGAAAGGAAATAGAAAAGGTTAAGAATTTTTTTTGTGAACAAATTCAAGAGTTTTCCAAGACGTTTTTATGAATTCTCCAAGACATCTTTAAGAACTCTTCAAGATATCTTTTCGAATTCTATACGTGTTTCATAAGACATCTTTTAGGATTCGTTTCGGTATCTTTTAGAACGTTTTTTAAGACTTCTTACAAACGCATTGAGACTTCTTAAAGATATCTTTAAGATGTCTGAATGTGAGTTGGGATATCACCATATAAAATGCATATATGATTATTCGATCCATATAATGACCAAACATGACCCATATGTTGACTTAATAACGACATATATAATGTATGTAGGGGGGGGGGGGGGGGTCAAATGTGAATTTATGGAATCATGCATGTTGCATGTTGGTCATATCTTCGACATATATATATATCCAGGACTGCTCAAGCCCGTGGTGGAGGCATGTCTCCAACACCTCGAATATTGACCCTGCGGTTGGTCGTGAGTGCGCAGCACGAAGTAATAGTAAGGAGACATAACTCCAATAGATGCATTTTCAGAATCTGATACACTTTGCCGGGTCAAAAGGGCCAGGTTCGTCAAATGGAATAACTTTTTTTTCTTAATTATCTCACTCGCACCTTGCGAGGATGAGAGAAGGACAAGTATGCTCTAGGACGCATGCGCACTAATTGTAAAAGTCATTCCATTTGACGAACCTGGCCCTTTTGACCCGGCAAAGTGTATCAAGTCTTCTATATGGAGTTATGTCTCCTTACTATTACTTCATGGTGCGCAGGCTTACCATGTGTGCACATGCCCGTTGGGATTTACAAATTACATCGATCAATCGATCAACATCTCTCATCGATTTAATAAGTTCAGGTTAGGTTGTGTTGACATTTTTTTATAACGACACATGCGCATTAGTAACGCGCAAATGCGCACTGGTGATTATTAACAAAATCGGGTTACGAGATGTCGGGGACATTTTTTCGTAATTTTTTCAATATCTTGAGCAGTTCATGCATATATGGTCGAAGGGTTATATATGTCATATATATGCACAGAAAAAAAAACTATCTTGTATCAAGAAAATATTGTTTTCGTTATATATTAAACACGGATTGTCTCAGCTCAATGCAATTTGCTTTGAACCAAACACAGGAAAAAACGAAATTCTTGATTGCAAATTGCATTGAACTGAGACAATCCGTGTTTCATATATAACGAAAACAATATTTTCTTGATACAAGATAGATTTTTTTTCTGTGTGATTCATTTTTAATAGGGTTCTTAAATACTCTGAACGATATTTAAAAAATGTTACCACATAGGTTTGTTACTTTCATTGCCAAAAATATATCATTTTCTAGAGATGGAGTGCCCGAGAATTTACCCACATAATAGTCAAGAAAAAATCCAGAAAATGTATTTCTTAGCTGGTAAGGTGAGAAATAGATGACATTTATTTGTCATTCTAAGCCTTTACAACTCAAGTTGGTTGTTCACTACAGTTCCTTTTTCAATGAAAATGTAAAGTAAAATGACGATTCTATAGAGGTGTGAAAATTATTAGAATAATTGTGATTTCCAAAATTGTTTCAACTTTCCTCTAAGGGAATGCAATCATTTATGGAGTAATGGTTTTATTTCTTGATATAAATAGTTCTTAAACCCTCTATTCTTGAACGAAGGAATATTCCATGATTACTTTATAACAATCTCATTTGTACGAAGTTCTTTTTCATTATGAGCATCTTCATATGTCTTTAAATAACTAACAATGTGCAATATTTTGATATTAAGAACTGGTGTTTCATTGTATAAAATTTATATACACGGCATGGAATGATAGTTAAGTTACGATGAAACCAATAAAAATCCCGGTCGGAATTTGTTGTTAACTATTCTAAATTCCCAGCGGGTGTCTACCGTCACATATTGTTTAGTTTGAAATCGAGGTGTTGAGATCATTGGAGTGGAAAAAAGATTGGAAAGAAAAATTGTTATGATAATTAACTCAAAAATGGAAGGATGAAAAACTATTATATCAACAAGACAAAATAGTACTCCACAGATGAATGCATAATCTGAGGCAAAAGTTGCAGTTATCTTTGAAGTAACAATTATTCTAATAATTTTCACACCTCTGTACAATGAGGAACAATGAAGAATTGTGTAAATTCCGAGCATTCTCGAAAAACAAACACGCTCTTTATAGAGAATATAAATTGAAATTTGAATTTGCATTCCAGAAGTCGTTGATAGATCAACCCACAAACGACCCACTTGGAACATTCATGGTTATTAACTTGAAATCTGGTTTGATTCGCCAGGAAATGTGATTGTGACGTCACATTGATTGCGTTGAATATATATTTTGATTTATTATACCAAAAAAAAATTTGTTCGGTTGGAAAAACTTGAAAAACGTAGGTGTAATATATCCTATCGTGTTGGATACAGGATGAGAGAGACTGCTCATTTAAGAGTTATAAAATATAAGTATTTATTGAGTCATCATGACGAATACTAATAACTATTATGGCCGAAGCCCGGAAGAGAAGGTGCGTCTTCTTTTGGTACAAGACATAGACTGCTCATGACCAGTGATGCCAGCATTTGGTCGACCGAGTCGATTTACCCTCTCCATCTGACCATTTCTCGTTCCCACCATTCCAGCCGGGAGTACGCACACATTGAAACCCGTATTCATGTGATTCGGAACCGGTCGGTTCACTTCGAGTCAGCTCGGACAATCGAGAGAGAACCAACTATCCGTCGGTCTTTGTCTTCTCAATATGTTTTACGATCGGCTAACTCCGTGCAAGATCGGAAAAAATTTAAAGCCCACGCGGTCGACTTACCGAAAAGTTTCACCGCTTTTTCTTTTCCAAGCGACAATTTTATTGTAATCAGTATCGAACTGACTTACCCGGCACCCCGGGCAATTCTCGGCCGGGGCCCTTCGATATTTTTTTCGTTTTTTTTTCAAATCAAGAGCCAGTTCAATACTGATTATTAAATTATCACGATGAAATATAAATTTGATGCATAGCATCATTTAATTGAATTAAAATCGAATATGAGTAAATAATTTTTCAATTATTATTTATTTTTCATAAATTTTATAAGATTATTGGTTATTTTGATGACTGATTATGAAGCTTTCAAGAACTCCTATATGTATTGTATAAAAATTTTCTAATAGTTGCGTATTTCTAATCATTATTTTAAATCTTGATGATTTTTCAATGAATTTCATTAGAAATGTCAATCAATCGATGGTTGAAAAATTCTAAGATAGTTTGGGGATCTATGATAAATGTCCTGCGGTGAATTCCATAATTTTCCCTGATAAATTAATTTTCAGAGATCACTATGATATTCCAGTAATGAGGATAATCAAATCAACATCGATTATCAGATGTTGATCAACATCAAAATAATAAGACTGAATATTCAATTGATTGAGTGCAAATTATTTTCAATGGACTGAATAATTAGATTTGAGCATTCAAATAGATATTTCATCATTTCACGCATTATCAGTCTCTTCCCTTCGCTGCATTACTTCATAGACGTAATATGTGGATCGAAGTATTACAAGACCCCATAGCCTAGCGGCAAAAGACATGTTTCTTGCGGAAGAACGGTCGGGTTCGATTCTGTGTTGGAGACATTTCATTTTTTTTTGTCATCTCTCTGGTGAATAATTAAATTTCACATCCGATTATTATTTTTTATGTCATTACATCGTCATGTTATCAATAATCCTGATCTTTCGGAATGCACTTGCGGATTCGACCAAGTACAGGTCCGAGTCGATTGGAAATTTCCCAAATATTCGTGTCCATGAGATATACACAGTAAAATTGTTCGTCAAATTCAACACACAAGCGAATGTTAACCATTTTTCTTCACACTCAACGTGTGTTGATTCCAGAGTGACACTCACAAAGTGTTAATTTGAACTCGAATAACATTTTAATGTGTTGAAAATGAATCGATCGAACAGCATTTGATCAGTGTGTTAAATGAACACACAAAAGTGTTAAATATTCAACACTTGAATTTTGACACGGACTTCTTTTTGACACAATGACGGAATTCCTTTTTACTGTGTAGACCGATCGATGCAGAATCTTCTGAAATGAGGAATTAATAGCACTTCAGAGGAACGTTTTTGAAGAAGTGTACTTGCAAATTCCATCAATTCCTGTGACGAATTGATGAAAAAATTTCAAAAATTTGTGTCCATCGAATAAAGACCGATCGATTCGAAATCTAATGAGATGAAAAATCAAATCACTTCGGAGGAACGTTTTTGAAAAAGTATACTTGCGGATTCCATCAAACCCTTTGACGAATTGATGAAAAAATTTCGAAACTTTGTCTCCGTGGAATATAGACCGATCGATTCTGAATCCCCTCACGCAGAGCAATGGATTCTAAGGAGGATGACAAATATCATGAAGGCTGGAATATTTCATAATATATTCTCGAGTATGAGGACAAGTATCTAGATTATAAGTGTTATAAGTACAAGTATCCATTTATGATGAAGGTGTTTGTTTTGGGGTAGATGGTACTGTCAACTCCAGAGCTCTATATGAATTCACTAGTTCGAAAAGAATTCTTGAAGAGTTCTATTCTCGCTCTTGAAAAAGGATTCTTCGTGTGGTATCTTGGCGGGTTCATGTCCTGAGGAATATCTTTTTTTCCGATTTCATATCATTCTTTTCTCAATTCAAGCAACTGAAGATAGTAATTGTAATAATCTTATATTATAATAGGAACTAACTTTTTTTCCTTGCTGTTATTATATTGATATATTACTGGTTGACGGTAACCCAAAACGAACACCTTCATCATAAATGGATACTTGTACTCATAACACTTATAATCTAGATACTTGTCCTCATACTCGAGAATATATTATGAAATATTCCAGCCTTCATGATATTTGTCATACTCCTTAGAATCCATTGCTCTGCGTGAGGGGATTCAGAATCGATCGGTCTATATTCCACGGAGACAAAGTTTCGAAATTTTTTTATCAATTCGTCAAAGGGTTTGATGGAATCCGCAAGTATACTTTTTCAAAAACGTTCCTCCGAAGTGATTTGATTTTTCATCTCATTAGAGTTCGAATCGATCGGTCTTTATTCGATGGACACAAATTTTTGAAATTTTTTCATCAATTCGTCACAGGAATTGATGGAATTTGCAAGTACACTTCTTCAAAAACGTTCCTCTGAAGTGCTATTAATTCCTCATTTCAGAAGATTCTGCATCGATCGGTCTACACAGTAAAAGGAATTCCGTCATTGTGTCAAAAAGAAGTCCGTGTCAAAATTCAAGTGTTGAATATTTAACACTTTTGTGTGTTCATTTAACACACTGATCAAATGCTGTTCGATCGATTCATTTTCAACACATTAAAATGTTATTCGAGTTCAAATTAACACTTTGTGAGTGTCACTCTGGAATCAACACACGTTGAGTGTGAAGAAAATGGTTAACATTCGCTTGTGTGTTGAATTTGACGAACAATTTTTACTGTGTATATCTCATGGACACGAATATTTGGGAAATTTCCAATCGACTCGGACCTGTACTTGGTCGAATCCGCAAGTGCATTCCGAAAGATCAGGATTATTGATAACATGACGATGTAATGACATAAAAAATAATAATCGGATGTGAAATTTAATTATTCACCAGAGAGATGACAAAAAAAAATGAAATGTCTCCAACACAGAATCGAACCCGACCGTTCTTCCGCAAGAAACATGTCTTTTGCCGCTAGGCTATGGGGTCTTGTAATACTTCGATCCACATATTACGTCTATGAAGTAATGCAGCGAAGGGAAGAGACTGATAATGCGTGAAATGATGAAATATCTATTTGAATGCTCAAATCTAATTATTCAGTCCATTGAAAATAATTTGCACTCAATCAATTGAATATTCAGTCTTATTATTTTGATGTTGATCAACATCTGATAATCGATGTTGATTTGATTATCCTCATTACTGGAATATCATAGTGATCTCTGAAAATTAATTTATCAGGGAAAATTATGGAATTCACCGCAGGACATTTATCATAGATCCCCAAACTATCTTAGAATTTTTCAACCATCGATTGATTGACATTTCTAATGAAATTCATTGAAAAATCATCAAGATTTAAAATAATGATTAGAAATACGCAACTATTAGAAAATTTTTATACAATACATATAGGAGTTCTTGAAAGCTTCATAATCAGTCATCAAAATAACCAATAATCTTATAAAATTTATGAAAAATAAATAATAATTGAAAAATTATTTACTCATATTCGATTTTAATTCAATTAAATGATGCTATGCATCAAATTTATATTTCATCGTGATAATTTAATAATCAGTATTGAACTGGCTCTTGATTTGAAAAAAAAACGAAAAAAATATCGAAGGGCCCCGGCCGAGAATTGCCCGGGGTGCCGGGTAAGTCAGTTCGATACTGATTACAATAAAATTGTCGCTTGGAAAAGAAAAAGCGGTGAAACTTTTCGGTAAGTCGACCGCGTGGGCTTTAAATTTTTTCCGATCTTGCACGGAGTTAGCCGATCGTAAAACATATTGAGAAGACGAAGACCGACGGATAGTTGGTTCTCTCTCGATTGTCCGAGCTGACTCGAAGTGAACCGACCGGTTCCAAATCACATGAATACGGGTTTCAATGTGTGCGTACTCCCGGCTGGAATGGTGGGGACGAGAAATGGTCAGATGGAGAGGGTAAATCGACTCGGTCGACCAAATGCTGGCATCACTGCTCATGACAAGTAGTAGTCACTTTAGAAACGCAATACAATGCGGCATACACAACGCCATCTGTCGCAACACATATATATATATATCACATTCTCTTACACTTGAATAAAAACATACAACTTACATATTGCGTTTTAAATACAATGATCTTACGTAACTCTTAAAAGTAAAACATGTCATTTCGACAATTCGGTACCAAATCAGAAATAACTTCATTTGATACATCTTCAACTTAAAACTACATTATTATTACAAATCAAGAATCTTACGGGGTTTAGTAACTCTAGCTGAACGTCTCGGACAAGATTGATCTAAACCGACCGTTTTCGTAGCTACTTTCATAACTCTTTGTTCATCCTCCCTCTTACAAAAATTTCCCAATTCCATTTGGTTATTTTCGTTTACAGATCTTTTCACCCCACTGTTTAGTGGATCAATTACAGGTTCCCTCAACACATGATCGTGTCCTTGAGGGACAGTTACAGGATCGTTGTTTACTTCCCATTTTAAATTACATCGCTTAATTTGATCCATATGTCGCTTCCAAGTTCGGTTATCTTCGGTTTGAACATTATATGTGACTGAGCCTATCTCCCCTGTAACTTTTGCCTTACGCCAATTATCAGTAGAATAATCTTTAACCATTACCACCTCTGACTGATCGAAATTCGCCCTCCTATGTCCTCTAAAATTTTTAGTCTGGGCATCTTGGCTTTTGATCACATTTTTCTGAACTTTAGACTTCAACAGATCCCACCTAGTGATCATTTTCCTATTGAGTTGAAGTTCCGCAGGGCTGACTCCAGTCAAACAATGTGGCGTAGAACGGTAGTGATACAAATATTTACATAAAGCTTGATGTTTCGACATACCATCATTAACTAATAATTTAAATTTCTGTTTAAACGTTTTAACAGAATTCTCTGCTGCCCCATTCGAAGCAGGGTGATAAGGAGCTGTTTTGATATGTACGAACCCATTGTTATTGACAAATTCTTTGAACTGTACAGAACAAAAACTCGGTCCGTTATCTGTAACTAATGTATAAGGTAATCCCCAGTTAGCAAAATACTCTCTAAAAGCAGCTATCGTTTTTTCCGATGTTATATTGCCCATAAGTTGGATATCCACCCACTTCGAATAGGCATCCGTAATAACCAGGTACATATCATTCAATACTGGACCCAAGAAATCCGCATGAATTCTTCTGTTAGGCCCTTCCGGCCATTCCCACTTATGCAATACAGATTTTGGTGGATTTACAGAATTTTTTAAACGAGGCTCACACGATCTACTAATGTTTTCAATGTCTGCATCTAATCCAGGCCACCATATATATGACCGTGCGAACATTTTCATTTAAATCATTCCCATGTGTGCACTATGTAACTCGTTTGAAAAATGTTTCCTTAAAAGTTGAGGAATTACCATTCTATGTCCCCACATCACTATTCCATTCTCAATAGATAACTCTTTTTCCTTTCTCTTATACGGTACTAGATCTGGCGGTATTTCGTCTGGCCATTAATTATTAATATATTTCGATACCAAATTTAACGTTTGATCTTCAATAGTTCCCGACTGAATATCTTCAAAACATATTGATCTAAGTCCATCCTTCACGTAATTTAAATAGGTATACTCATCAACCTCAAGCCGCGTATCTACACAGAAAGAATATTATATTAGAGATTACCATATTTATATTGTACTTTTGGGATATATTTGATTATGTCGTTATGAACCACAAGTATATGAGAGTTCACCATACTCTCTTGCGGAGAGAAGAATAAATATGTTGGAATTTGGAATAAATATGATTCTGAGCCTCATAATAAAGTATATCCCAAGAGTACCATACGAATATAGTAATCTTTAATATAAAACTTTTCTCCGTGTATAGATACCTCATTGAGACTTAGTCTAGATGATCCGTCTGCTAAATTATTATCAATTCCTTTTATATGCTTGATCTCATAATCATATCCAGACAAAAATACCCCCCACATTTGTACTCGACTAGCCGCCGTCTGAGGCAACCCCGTTTTTTCTCCAAAAATATGTTTAAGAGGCTTGTGGTCAGTTTCTAATATAAATTTCCGACCATATACATATTGATGGAAAGACTTAACCCCAAAAACTATTGCTAACGCCTCTCTGTCTAATTGAGAGTAGTTGCGCTCCGCTTTAGTCAAGGATCTGGGAGCATAAATTACCGTTCTTTCAGTACCATCCGACAATACATGGCTCAGAACAGCGCCGATACCTACTGGAGAAGCGTCACACGTTATTTTGCATGATAACTTAGTATCAAAGTGCATAAGTACGTGTTGTGACATCAATTCATTCTTCACTGATTTAAACGATTCGGCACAATCTTTATCCCATCGCCAGGGATGATCTTTTTTCAATAATTTATACAGAGGAGCTACAATACTAGAAAAATTCTTAATAAATTTAGAATAATAATTAATAATACCCAAGAATATTTGTACCTCTTTTACATTTTCAGGTGTACGAATATTACAAATAGCTTCGATTTTCTCTTGGGCTGTACGAACCCCCTTATAATCAATTTCGTAGCCCAAAAAAGTAATTTTATCTTGCGCAAAACTACATTTGGATTTTTTTAATTTCAGCCCGGCATCATTTAATCTTTGCAACACCTCTTCCAAACGTGAATTATGCTCATGCAAAGATGACCCACTGATCAAAATGTCATCAAAAAACACGATAACGCCCTCAACATTAGTAAATATTCTTTCCATTTCGCGTTGGAATAAACCGGGTGCCGATGCAATTCCGTAGGATAACCTACTATACTGGAATAGGCCTTTATGCGTCGATATAGTCGTCAATGGTCTACTTTCATGGTCCAATTCGACCTGTTGATACGCCTGGGATAAATCCAATTTTGAAAAGAATTTCCCCGAACCAGAAGTAGCTAAAAGATCTTGAATCCTTGGAATGGGGTACCTATCAATTTTGAGAGATGGATTAATTGTAACTTTGTAGTCACCGCATATTCGAATGTCGCCGTTGCTTTTCAAAACCGGTACAATCGGCGTAGCCCAGTCGCTACTTCCAAATGATTCTAGGATACCTGCGTTACATAATCTATCCAATTCCTTTTCCACTCTTTCCCTTAAAGCATACGGCACTGGTCTTGGTTTAAAAAACTTAGGTTGAACATCGTCTTTCAAGTATAACTTGAACTTATTTTTAGTGTATTTGCCCCATTCATTCGCAAATAAAGATTCAAATTTATTTAACACGATTTCAAGATCATTTTTAATTCGAATATTATTCATTTTAATTACTATTCCGCTTGGAGTTTTTTTGATCATTTGAAATGCGTATAGCCAATCCAACCCAACCATAGGGTTACTTTTGCCTTTCATAACGTACAACTTCAATTTATTTGTTTTATCGCCAAATTCAACTATTACGTCTAATATCCCTAACGGTACCATAACGTCTTCCTGGTAACTCTCGAAATGATTGTTGGCTGGCTTCAAATTTGGAAAATAATGCTTGAAATTATCGAAAAATTTCTCCGATACAGCCGTGATCGGCGATCCCATGTCCAATTCGAAAGCAATAATATGATTTTGAACTCGAAAATTAACTGTGAATCTATCAATCTTATTTATTTTCTCCGAACTACCAAGCTCATCAATATGAAATATTTTATTAAAATCATCCGTCATATCAACATTTTCTCCAATAACATTATGTCTTTGCGACTCAGTTCTATTCGTTCCATCCTTATTTTTTTTGGTTTTGCACACTACCGCAAGGTGCCCTACGTGATTCCACTTATAGAATTTCGAATTTTTATATTTACATTGATGAGCTTTATGATTCAATTTTCCACATCTAAAACATTTAACTCCCATAGAATTATTTTCTTTCTTACCTCTATTAGTTTTTACATTTGACGTATCACTAATAAAAGCAATTTCTTTTTTGCCCGCGTTAACATCTCTCTCCTTCAATCCGCTGTTGCTCGTCTCGCCGCTGATCTCCGCCGCGTCCTTTGCTGCCATCTCCAACGTCGTTGCTAACGTAAAGGCTCGATCACACGTTAGATCTGCTTCCTCCATTAGTCGTTCTCGAATGGCTATATTTCTTATTCCCCAACACAGCTTGTCCCGGAGATACTCATTTAGATGATCGCCGTACTCACAATGAACTGACATTTTCTTAAGCCTTGTGAAGAACGTTTTAATGTCCTCCCCTTCTTCTTGCCGACAATCATTAAATTTGCAGCGTTCTGTTATTTTATTCGGCTTTGGTTGCAGGTGATCTTTCAATATCTTAACAATGTCATCAAATGACTTTGTAGCAGGCTTCACCGGGGCACTAGAGATCGACCGAAATTTTTTGCCGAAACTGACTAAAATTGAAGCTCTGATTATTGGTTTCGAAAAAAACTTGGGATTGGACGTTGGAAGTGTAGATAAGCTCCTTAATAATGCAATTATCATACTTAAGATCACATATCAATGTGATTAATGAAATAATTTCCATTTTCGGTTTAAATTTTCGGCTAATGCTTGTCGGCCGAAATTGTAAACCGAAAATCGCAAGTATTTTGTTAATTACAATGAAATGTGATCGTAAGTATGATAATTGGATTATTAAGGAGCTCGTCTACACTTCAAACGTCCAGTCCTAAGTTTTTTTCGGAACCAATAATCATAACTTCAATTTTAATCATTTTCAGCAAAAATTTTCGGTCGATCCCTACGGGGCACATAGATTCCTGAGCAATAAATACCCGTCATTTCCCAGCAACGTTAATAAGAGTGGAACTTTTTTATTGGCTGCAATTTCATTCACCTGAATATATTGGTCGAGCCTCTCGATCCAACCGTCGAAATCTTCCTGCATCGAATATTCTCGAATCGATCCTATTGTTTTAGACGCCATCTTTGCATTCGCGCTTCTCTCCTCGTTCAATAACTGCTGGTCACGTAACAATTGTTCTCTTTGGATAATCAATTGTCTTTGTTTTTCTTCAAGTTCTTCTTTGGACATTATCTGCTCATACGAGAATTATGTCAAAGATTATAATATTTCTTTGACACTATACAACAACGTCACCTCACACACACTTTGGTACGTCGTTATTTCGCGGCACTTGAATTAAATTTCTTGCACACGATCTCCAATTTTTCTCCTCGTCGCCACTGTAATATATCCTATCGTATTGGATACAGGATGAGAGAGACTGCTCATTTGAGAGTTATACAATATAAGTATTTATTGAGTCATCACGACGAATACTAATAACTATTATGGCCGAAGCCCGGAAGAGAAGGTGCGTCTTCTTTTTGGTACAAGACATAGACTGCTCATGACAAGTAGTAGTCACTTTAGAAACGCAATACAATGCGGCATACACAACGCCATCTGTCGCAACACATGTATATATATTACAGTAGGTAATTTTGGCTTTGATCAATTTTTGTGGACGTGACAATCATATTTCTTGATAAAAAGCACCAGATCTCAAGTTATTGTGACCACGAATGTTCCAACCAGGTTGTTTTTCTGTGTGTACAAGTCTGCACGTCCACCAGATACAAAAAGGAGACTGTATCCGAAAGCACTTTCTTAAAGAAAACAAGCTCCACAGCCGGAAGAAGTTCAACTTACTTGAATTCCTTTTGTTGAAGTCGACATCTCCAAAAGGTGATAGACAGATTTGGAAAGCGTACCCCCAGAAACTGCAGTATACTCTGTGAAAAAAAAAGTTTGAAGTTTTTCATCAAACATTTTTTAGTCAATTTACACTAGGGATCGACCGAAAATTTTTGCCGAAAATGATTAAAATTGAAGTTATGATTATTGGTTTCGAAAAAAACTTAGGACTGGACGTTTGAAGTGTAGACGAGCTCCTCAATAATCCAATTATCATACTTACGATCACATTTCATTGTAATTAACAAAATACTTGCGATTTTCGGTTTACAATTTCGGCCGACAAGCATTAGCCGAAAATTTAAACTGAAAATGGAAATTATTTCATTAATCACATTGATATGTGATCTTAAGTATGATAATTGCATTATTAAGGAGCTTATCTACACTTCCAACGTCCAATACCAAGTTTTTTTCGAAACCAATAATCAGAGCTTCAATTTTAGTCAGTTTCGGCAAAAAATTTCGGTCGATCTCTAATTTACACACAATTTTGGTGAAATTTCAAACCATTTTTGTGAGTTGCCAAACATTTTTTGGAAAGTCATTGAAATTGTTTAAAAATTCACAGAAAATTAGTGGGTTCTCAAATAATCTGGAAATTTACAAATCCATAAGTTCTTATCATTCTTGCGAATTCGCGAATGTTTTTCACAATGTCCGTACGTTTGGACCCACACAACATGGTGATCCCGATGTAGTAATGAAAAATTGTTTATGAATTTATCGTAGGGTCATTCAAGAGTCTCCGTTATGATAGTTCCGAATGAGTTCTTCATGAATTCCTGGTATTCAAAAAGAATTCTCAAAAATTCTTGATGACTTCTCTCGGAACTGACATGAAGGAATTATGTTACTGAAGCTTGAATCAGTAATTGAAACAGTTTATTAGTAATCGAATGACACAATGTTTAACTATTAAGAGAATAGTAGCGGCATGGCAGCAGCCAAATCGTTTATGACAAATTATGAACAAAAGCTTCAATTCAATTAAAATATCACTCTTGTCACGTCCTGTATAGTTGTGTTCAGAACGGCATGTAGTTCTTGAATTCCCCAATTTAACTGTAACGTAAGGAAGGGGTAGGCGATCAAATGAAAATCAATCAAAGGTCGTGAATACAACGTCTTTTACGAAGAAGAATCATTTATTCACGTAAGAACTATAACTAAATACAATTGGAATGAGGAGAACTGTATTTCCACAATTTCCTCCGTTGTTCAATTGATTTTCTTCAACAAACCTAGGGGCATCCATCGATAAATTTTTCTATATTTAGCGCAAGTTTCATGATCGAAAAAATTGACTTCAAAACGGATAAAAAGATTGAGGTACGGCAAATTCATTAATTTGGTGGAGCCATTTTGAGGGTTTCAATTCCTTTTCTAACTTAATAAGAGTCTTCTTATCCTTCACGTGGTTCGCAAAGAATTTAAGGTAGCAGTCGCTATTATCCGTTACCTCCTCCGTGCGAAGGCTGCGTCTTCGTTCCTCCAAATGGGCTTGAATTTTTTCAATTTCAGTCCCTATGGCTACTATTTCCTCTACTATTAAAAAAAAAAACAAGAATAGAATATTATTAGTAATCTATCGACGATCAAATCAATGCAGATTGTGGATCATGATTCAAAGGGGGATGCCTCATGTACGGATGTATATATATATAATAAGCGCGCAACTAAGTTCTCGCTCTTTGTCAATCGTTGGCTCCAGCAGTGCTGGTCGATTTTGACATATCCAAAACGTCATGAATCAAGCTTAGACATACGTATAAGTCACCGCGTAAACAAACCGCGTTGACACGTTAGTGATTTTATTTTGGCGTCATATACCTTTGATTGCGTAAAAATATCTGATTTTGTGCTAAATAATCTTCATTTGCAGGAAGTGTTGATTCTGAAGTGATATTTTTTCTCTCGGATAAAACGGTGACTGCAGCGCATCGAGAGCTCCAAAAAGTTCACGGCAGTGATCCCAGAATGCGGGAGCTGGCGGCCCCCACCACGCGGTCGGTGGGACACTAATACTGTTTCACCGCGTGTCCGTGTGAACAGAGAAAGTCTATATTCTAGACTTTCTTTCTTTCTCATACGGACGCGTGGTGAGACAGTGTTAGTGTCCCACTGACTGCGTGGTGGGGGCCGCCAGCTCCCGTATTCTGGGCTCACTGGTTCACGGAGATACTGTTCTAAGTGAAACAACGTGCCGTTATTGGTTTCGTTGCTTTAAAGACAGTGATTTCGATGTTGACGACCGTCCGCGTTAAGGAAAGCCAAAAACATTCGAAGACGCTGGATTGGAGGCATTGCTCGATGAGAATCCGTGCCAAACGCAGAAACAGCTTGCTTCATCATCAAGAGTTATACCCGCCAACTCATCTCTGAACGATTGCACGCGTTGAGAATGATTCGAAAGCAAGGAACTTGGGTTCATAATGAGTTGAAGCCAAAGGACGTAGAGCGTCGTTTTTTCACCTGTGAACAACTGCTCCAGTGGCAAAAAAAGATGGGTTTTCTTCATCGCATCGTCACGGTTGATGAAAAATGGATTCAATACAGCAACTCAGTGATGCCAGGATGGAGGGCGAGGACCGTCGAGGCTACCCTCTCTCCGTTACACAAACGTACACAAAATTTGATTGTGATCGTACCAGAGGCACGGAAAAATGATTCTACTGCATGCCAACGCTTGACGTCATGTTGCCAAACCTGTTGAACCTACGTGGAAACGTTAAAATGGGAAATCCTACCCCACCTGCTATATTCCCCAGATATTGCGCCGTCCGATTATCACTTGTTCCGTTTGATGGCACATGGTCTCGCTGATCAGCGATTCCGTTCATATGTAGACATAAGAAATGGCTTGATTCGTGGATAGCCTCAAAAAACGAACACTTTTATCGTAATGGTATTCGAGCTCTGCCAGAAGAATAGACAAACGTTTTAGCTATGGGCGATACTTTGAATGATTCATTTGTAACTATTTTGTCACAATAAAGTTGCATTTTCGAAAAAAAACAGCGAGAACTCACTTGCGCAACTAATAATATATATATTAAATATACATTGGGGTTTATGTTCATTAAAATATATATATGAAGGCTGAGAGTTCAAAAGGGCCTAACCCACATCGAAATAATTTTTCAGGAGGTGATAAAAACGCTCTCATTTTTCCTATTCGTCATAATCAACAGATTCATGAGTGATCTTACAATTAATTTGACCCATTTTGTTACCCTGTATGAATTTTTTCGGAATTCATGCATTCTTCTTTATTTCATAAGTACTCCAAGTATTCAGGGGCCTAACCCAAGGGGGTTTGAGAGTTCAAAAGGGCCTAACCCACAAAGTCATGATCTTGATCTTGCGTTGTCACGCATGTGGTATTAGTTTCGCTTTGAACTTGATACACCATCAGTACAGCATGTTATTATTGACTTTTATATGTTCAAACAATACTCATTTATGAATACTTCCTCATAATTCGTAATTCTTTTGAAAATAAATATGTTAAGATATAGTCGAAACATTCGTAGAGAGTTATAATTAGAGGATTTCGAAATCAAAACTCACATTTGCCAACGAAATTACTTTGAGGAGGGTGTTTTTGGTCGCTGATTACAAATTCGTTGTAAAAATTTCCAAATTCAAAATGGCGCATCTAGTATGGTGCACAGTGGGCCAGAAATCTAGTTGCGTGGCCAAAAACGATTCTTTTTCAAATTGATTGAAATTAAATATAAACATCATAATTTGTTTCCATATACTTTGACACACTGAATCACAAAATATTGTTACTTTTGGTAGCTTAGGTCCCTCATAAAGGACATTTTTATTTCAAATTTATGTTGAAAAATGAATGCATTGTCATTGAGTTTATACATGCTCCGAACTCAATATCATTTCTCTAGACATTGCAGCAGTGCATATTTATCTTGTAATTGCATAATTCTAATGATATTTGTGAAGAAATAACATTTTCCATGCTATATTTTTAGTCTAATCATTTCAGTTTGTCTCATTTCATTAGGTTTTACTGCACTTCTGTACCTTTGAATTGAACCTTCCCCGAGCTTCCACTTCCAAATGGACAGAATGATATACCAAACTTTTCGTGAAAGAGTTCTCAACACTGTGGATATGCCCCTTTTTGCCCGTTTTCATTCAGAAGTCAAAAAAATCGTATTTAATGTGAATGAAAACTCGTTACGTCAATGGGACAAATATTTGAACAAGTGGTAAAAATTGAAAATTTCATTAGAACCGTCTGGATTCTGGTGTACAGAGGCTTTTAGGGTTGCTGATTATGAATCTGAGGTCAGATTTTGCAAATTCAAGATGGCGGATCCAATATGGCGGAATAAAATTTGAAAATTCATCAAATTTTCTTAACCCCATAAACACCAACTGTTGCCGTTTTAATGGACCATCAATGGTCCAACGATGCTGATAGCGGCCCTTTAATGGTCCTTTGAAACGCCAGTATTTGTGTGTGTTGGGAAGGTTCTTCGCTAGTGTTGCCGCGAGCCGCAAAACGAGCCGTAACGAGCTTTAGATTTCAACTGGATTCAAATAGGACTATGAGACGTGAAAATTGTCTGAATACTTGGTTGGATGGTCCTATAGTCTCATTCAAAAGTTCATATAAACTCGTAGTTCTGTAATTTGAATTTGCAACCGATTTCTACATCCAACAGCATAGGTCCAGCTCGAGTATAGATTGATTTAAAACTTTTTTCAATAAAGATATATCACAATTTGAACCTTCAAATTCAGTTGAAGGTCTGATAAATTGGATTTTGGGGCAATTTCGTTGACTAAAGAGCAGGTCACTTTGGATTCAGATAATTTAAAACCTGGAATTCGTTACGGCTTATTTTGCGGCTCGCGGCAACATTACTCTTCGCTTATGATTCTGATGCGTTATATGCTATACAAAGATTATCGGAGAAGTTCGGTTAATGGCACTTAGTTTATCACATGAACCTCATCTTTCAGGATAAAGTGAGCATTTCATCAATATTCAGTCTTTTTCATTTTTGTAAGAGTCGATTCAATTTATAGCAGCTGGTGAATGTGAAAGTTTCGTTTCATGTGCATAAAATGAAATTCACCAAAAGAGAAATTCTTGAGTTGCTTTCAAATTCACCAAAAAAAGATTCAGTTGTTACATACATATTAAATAAGCTCAATAAAAACGTAAGTGATTTTGATAAAAAAAATATAGATTGTCTTAAGCTTGCATTATCAACTATCAAAAGAAAACGGGATATAAAATTTGAGGCTGCAAATAGAATGACTGATAGATTTCTTTTGAAAAATAAAAAATGGCTTGATTCTGAATTTGTTTTACCTGATTTTATATTCAGATCCTCAGTAGCAGGTCCTGGTAGAAAATCTCTTGATTACACGGAGGAGTCTGATAGATCAAAAAGACGATATGTTTCAGCTATTAGTGCTGCCAATGCTAATGATCCACAAAGACTTCTATCGGCTGCACGTCATGCAGCTAATGTATCTGGACAAAATGATGTGAAGGTAATACTAAATGAAATAACAAAAAGTCCCTCTCGTGCTTCTAAGGTGATGAAATTAATGAATATGGCACCGTCTTCAATTATAAAGAAAACTCCTTTAGAAGCTCTAGTTTTCTATTAGATCAATCTTTATCAAAGGAGACATACAATGCTATACGTCAAGAATCTAAGAATTGCGGAGCTGACATATGGCCAGCTTACAATAACTTAAGAGAAACTAAAAATATTTTGAGACCACCAAAAGATGACATTCTGATAAATGAACATATAGCACAGGTTTCCGTTCAATCACTATTGAACCATACAAGTAAACGAATAGTCGAAATGCAAGAAGAAGTTTTACTGAGAGTAATGGATACATATGCATTAACAGAATCAGAATTTGTTTTAACATGTTCTTGGGGATTCGATGGTAGCAGTGGTCATTCAAGGTATAAGCAACGTTTTAATATTGGTTCAGATAATGTCGGCTCAAATGATGAAAATATTTTTGCAACCACACTGATTCCTTTACAATTAACATGCCAAAATGGAGAGGTAATTTGGTACAATAATGCTTCACAATCTCCAAGATTTTGTCGTCCTATTAAATTAGAATTTATCAAAGAATCAGCGGAAGTGATTCTGTCCCAAAAATTGGAAATTCAAAATCAGATTGATCAATTAAATACCTTGAGTATCGTGATGAGCAGTGGCCATGAAATGAGAATCCATTTTTCTATGCATTTAACTTTGATTGATGGAAAGGTATTGCAAATCTTAACAAACACCAAATCCTCACAGAGCTGCCCTATTTGCAAATCTACTCCAAAACAATTTAATATTATAGAGAATATTCTTGGGCAAACAAACACTTTTCTTCCTGATCAGAACTCACTTCAGTATGGTGTTAGTCCGTTACATGCATGGATTAGATTGTTCGAATGTTGTTTGCACATAGCCTATCGAATGAATATTAAAAAGTGGCAGCTCAGAACTTATGAGCAGAAAAAGCTGTTTGCAGAACAAAAAGCTCAAATACAAAAATCCTTACATGATAAATTAGGTCTAATAGTCGATAAACCAAAATCAGGTGGTAGTGGTAGTACTAACGATGGAAACACGGCGCGTAGAGCATTCCAAAATGCAGATGTTTTCGCTGACTGCTTGAACATTGATTATCAGTTGGTGCATAACTTTAAAATTATTCTCATTTTTCTTTCTTGACAACTCCTGTCAACGTAAAAATTCCAAGAGTTCTGTATGGATACAGCGAAATTATATATTCCCTCTATCCATGGTACCCTATGCCATCCACAGTTCATAAGATATTAGTTCATGCTGGAGACATAATGAAATACTGTGTTCTACCAGTAGGTATGTTTGGAGAAGAGGCATCTGAATCTCGTAATAAAGACTATAAAAGTTTTAGACTCAACCATAGTAAACATTGTAGCAGGGAAGCGAATTTGGAAGATTTGTTTTATCGCATAATGGATTCCTCTGATCCAATTGTATCCAACATGAGTATCATATCTCGAATTCGCAGAAGAAAACGATTGCCATTACCAGTGGAAGTCAGACAGCTACTTTCGATAGATGACAGAGATAGTGATGATGATGATAATGATGAGTGCAAAACAGGAGATGTGGAACAGACTGAATTTAATTCTTTCGATGAATTGTTAGATGGGGTAGAATTATCTGATGAAGAAATCAGTGATAATGATTGAATAAATATTAATTATAAATGATTGAAAAATGTTAACAAAACCACAAAAAAAACAAAAAAAAAGACGAAAATGAAAAAAATACAAAAAATAAGTGATAGAAAAAATACAAAAAAAAGTAAATAAAAAAAATACGGGATGTAAATTCGGACTAGGAGCCTCCTTGTGGCACATCCTGGGTGCATAACTGCAGCGAATCTTAGCCGTGAATCAAGTTGTATAACTGAATTGCCGTTGCTTCAAAAAAGTAAAGTGTGTGTATTTGGAAGGTATCTTATAGAATTTTTTCTGTAAGAAAAAGACAACTTTCGACCAAAAATTCATTAATAATTCGTAATTAGCAGCCTAAAAAACTCTAAATGACATTGTTCTCGCACACTTCATGAATTTCAATAATTTTGGATATCATATCGATTCCATCATCTTGAATTTCAAATTTTGTACCTAATGTGTAGAATTAACAACCTTGGCCACCACCAAACACAGGATTTTATTTCAAATCTTCGGAAATCATGTAGGTCTCACAATTTTAAATGAGGAATTTTGACATCGAATTCGAAACCAGCGATCCCAAAAACCTCTTAGTGACACAGTAAAAAATTTTTCGTCATTGTGTAAAGTGTTAAAATTTGTGTGTCAAATATTCCACATTTGCGAGTGTTGATTCAACACAATCATTGTGTTAACACAAATGGATTCAACACAATCGTTTGTGTCAACACAACGATTGTGTTGAATCAACACTCTAGAATGTTAAATATTCAACACACAAATTTTAACACTTTACACAATGACGAAAAATTTTTTACTGTGGAAGAGCCAAAGGGAATTCAATGGATTTGGAAATGAAAATCCGTCGTGTTGGAACCGCTATATAGAATTTTCCAAATCTGAATACAGATTTGAAATCAGTGACCTTGAAAACCCCTCAGGAAAAAATTTTCAGGAAATTCGGTGAATTTGAGCATTTAAACTCGCCATATCAAATCCGTCATGTTGAATTCCCGAAATCTGGCAACAGATCCGTGATCAGCGACCCTGGAAACCCCTGGAAAAGAATTTTCAAGGAATTCGGAGAATTTCAACATTTGAGCCCGCCATATTGGATTCGCCATGTTGAATTTTCCCAATCTGACTGTAAATTCGGAATCAGCGACCTCAAAAACTCTTATATGCCAGGTTTAGAACAATTCCGACGACATTTTTAATTTTGGCCACTTTTCCAGCTACCTGGCCCACTGTGTGGTGGACCGAAATTGACAATTCATCGGATTCCCTTCAAACTGGTTATCTAAGGGTTTTTGGGGTCGCTGATTACGAATCCGCTATGAAAATTTCCAAATTCAAAATGGCGAATCCAATATGGTGGGCGAAAATTGAAAATTTCATCGTATTCCCTTCAAACTTGGTTTCTGAAAGGTTTTCAGATCGCTGATTACGAATTCGTAATCAGCGACCATCAAAACCCCCGAATAACAAGTTTCAAGCGAATCCAGTGAGTTCTCAACTTTTCGTCAGCCATATTGGATCCGCCATCTTGAATTCGTCAATTTTGTTAACGGATTCGTAATCAGCGACCCATAAAACCCCCGGATAACGAGTTCCAAGCGAATGCGAGTGATTTTTAAATTCGTGTCCGCCATGTTGGATTCTGAACCGAGTCAAAATAACATTGAACTATCTTCATCGTACCTGTTCGACAGGAGAAGCTTTCGCACGTACAACTTTACTTCCGATTGTGGTATACTCTTCCCCTTTGCGACGTGAGTCCCGACGCTTTTTGTTCTTTACGCTCATACTCCACTGTTTTATGAGTTTCGCTTATGAATAAAACGCCGAAATGCTCAAAATAACTCGGGATATAACACCTCGTTTGCAATTTCCAGAATCAATTTGTAGCGAAACAGATATACACATCGAAAGTCGTCAATACTTATACCACTCAGAACATTCCGATCAACAGGGTGAGTGAATTTCACAATATCAACAAAAAGCGATCGCCAAGTTGTTGACTGAACACTCAAGTATGCACCACTTTTGATAGATGGCATTCTCAAACAAAGGGTTCCGTGCAAACCTACCTGAGATGATGAAAAACATCGTTTTTCCATAACACTACGTATGGGGTTAGGCCCTTTTGAATTCTCAGGACCACTCGGGTTAGGACCTTAGAAACTCTGACTCTCGATTACAAGGAAACTACGTCGAAATTGAAAGTTTTTATAACACCTTGATATAAAGGCTTAGAATGACAATCCGGAAATGAATTAAAACCAATTTCGAATTTTGTGTGGGTTAGGCCCTTTTGAGCTCTCAGCCTCCATATATATATTCATTTTCATGTCAATATATTTATATTTATTTTTATTTATGTATTGGATTATATATATATATATATATATTAAATATATTTTATGTAAAAGCAATGCAAAGGAAACAGACTATGCTTGATGAAATTTCAATTTTTGAAAATAATCCCCATGTCAGATTGCAATTGGAAAATATCAATAAAACAGGGGGGTTTGTATACGCGGTTCCCAATCGAGACATGTATCCAATACAAATATCCGTATTAGTCACAAACGTATGATTTTGTGGGTGGAGAGGACCGATAAAGTTGGTTTCATCGATGCTTTTCACGGTAGATTCTTCTACATGCGTGGTATGTGTAAACCTGATATTTGATATATATACACAACAGAAGATCCACTTTGACGTATGCATCCAACGTTAATACATAAAGGCAGGAATACTGACTCTTGATTGATCGAAATTCTGGGTGAAAATCGCCGTGACTGGTTTCAGTAATATGTGGTGTTAATTGTTAATGTTGTAGGTGGTTGTCCTTATGAAAAATTGGATGGCTAGAGAAAAATTTGTTGGTCTCCGATGAAAATTCTTATCTAAAGGGCTGATAGTCGCGATGATTGGTTGATACCAAATTCTTCGTTCCTCATTCTAAAATGATGTTTTGGTGAATATTTTGCGTTCAAAAGACGATTTTCTACTTGAGAGTAGGTAAGTTCTTCTTAAGAGAAGAGAGAAGCTTAGGAGCTGAAATCTTAATGAATCAATTTTTTACCGTGTTTCTTGCCTTTTGATGCATTTTTCTGACCTGTCAATTGGTTAAATAGAATTCTCCTTTGTACCTGAGCCCTTCAAGGGTGGAAGTACGTGTTATTTAGCTTCTCCTTCGATGTGCTTTCTTGAACGGTAAATTCGTTCACTTGGGTTTTTCTATCTTTTCTTCGGGCCCGATGTAGTCGTTCGAATTGATGTTTTATTCTATAACTTGTAATGTTACTTTCCTTCAAAAAAATTTTCTATGATTTAAATCAATCAAATTTGAAATTCAGCGTCGATTTTAAGTCAAATCAATGAGTTATGATAGGATCAATTCTCTTTGCGGCAACCATACACTCACCTCCGTACACTTCAATGGATTATGAAATGTATTCGAGAAGAGAGCAACTCGAAAGGCACTCGAGATTATTTACTTATAATGGAATAACTGGGAACGGATGGTACATGGTTGTTGAAATGAGCAACTCTTTTATGAAAAATGGAGGAAGAGTTTATTCAAATTACTCATATATCAATGACCTTGTCATAATGATATCTCCATTAAAGCTTACCCCACAAAAAAAACGTTAAAAACGTAAAATAACACGCCAAGCACATGGAATCCCAATGAAAAATTCTGAAAAAGTAAAAAAATAACGCCAAGCACATGAAACTGTGGTCAAAACTTCCGAAAAAAACAAGCAAAACATACAACAGGATGTGCCCCGTTTAGAAAAAAAACAATGTACAATCAGTTTGAGCTACCAAGTACATTTGGTTATTCACATTGTATGTAAATAACTTTAAGTATATTGTAGTTCTAGTGTATGTAAACAGTATTTGAAGTGGTTCATAATTTCTTAAAAACATCTTCGTCTTGAAAATATCAAGTGAAATAGAATGAAAATTGGGTTTATCCACTTCACATACCAGAAACAGTGCTGAGCTATTTCAAATCAAACGTGTTGGTCGTTTCTGATAGATTTCGAAATTCACGTAGATGCGGAACACTTGGTGCGGCCGATGAAAATTTTATTATTTAACTTTCCATTCGCATGCTCCCAGCAGAATTGTTTGAGTACAATTTAGGCTCAAAACTCACGAAATCGTGAATGACCAAATGTACTTGGTAGCTCAAACTGATTTCATATCTTCTTTTTAAACAGGGCACATCTTGTTGTATGTTTTTCTTGGTTTTTTCGGAAGTTGTGATCACAGTTTCATGTGCTTGGCGTTATTTTTTTACTGTTTCGGAGTATTTTATTGGGATTTTATATACTTGGCGAGGTTTTTTTGCGTTTTTAACGTTTTCTGTGGGGATTTCAATTCTTTTTGAAAATGTTCATCACTCAATGATTAGGGTGGAAATTTTTATGTGCGATTTTAGGAGTTACTCCTATGTCAGCCATGATTGGTGAGTCAACAATGGAATAGAGAAGAAAACCTAATTGTTCTCATATATTCTTGATAGACCACTCCGGTGAAGAGATCAGATGAAAACCCGGTTTTTCTTCCAGGATTTCGATTGATATTTGGTACCACAACCTGAATAGGAATCGGATAAGAAATTACCGCAAAACCCATCTAAGTGCCCTGATTCTCGTTCAGTTTTGTAAGCGCCAAAGGTTTATTAGTTCGCATTATTAATAACTGAGGGCGCACGAGACACGAGTCTACATATATACACACACGGCGGCCATGTTCGCTCTCTTGATTGTCGGCGTCGATTCGTTACGAGCAAGGAAGGCTCGTAAGAGAGCGTGCGAGTTTCACGTTTATACGTAGAAACATGGCGGCGTGCCATCGCGCAAAATAGTATTCGTCGATTCGAACTCGGAGTAATCGGTGTAGATGACGTAAAGGAACCGAGAAGTGAGTAATGTCGATTAATTGTGTGTAATAAGAGTCATTTGAGCTGAACGAAGTGGCCTACGTGTGTAAAAATATAGTCCCGCGTCTCGCGCGTTCGTTTCAGAGTTGGCGACCGCGTGGTCGCAACGTGTGCGTTATACATACGCTTTGTGATAAAACACATCCACATGTTTATTTTGAATAAATACGAAATGTTACGAGATTCGTGTTCTCCCTTCACTGTGATATTCTAGTGCATTCCCAGCCTTCCTCGGCATCTTAGACATTGACGTTTAAAACACACCCGGTAGTGTGATATCGTGAACAAAGAAAAAAGAAAAAGAATCGTACAGGAAATCTCAGAAGTGGCATTCCACCTCGGGAATCTCCACAGTTATCTCAGTGTCGGGGAGATATTCTCGTTCGCGTGTGAATTAAAAAAGAAAAATCAATACAGTGGAAAATACGTGTGAAAGTGTAATTTGAAATCCAGTGCACGATTATCATGGATCGATCAAGGTTAGAGGCGATGACCTTGGACCAACTACAAGCAGAGGCGGCAGCGTTGGAAATAACTACTCACGGGTCAAAGGCTCGCATCCTCGAGAGGATTCTAGGACATTACGAACGAAATGGCCCGAGCCCATTGACGGAACATCAGCAACAGCATACTTCTGGTAATGTAACCGCTCCGATTATCACCAATAATCAAACCCCAACTCATACCGCTCGTTCCGAGACAGAGGCTGTGCAGCTGTCAGAGCTGAAGGAATTGTTAGAAACGCAGATGGCCAGTCAAATGGAATTTCAGAGCCAACTTCTAATCTCGATGCAAGCAATGGCTGCTGGGTTAGCCGATTTGAGCCAACAGTCACCAAGAGCACCACTTGCGGTACCATCGCAAGAGCCAAATGTGATAATGGAGCCTCTTACGAGGCAAGATACGGAGGGTTCAGCATCCCCAAGGAGTTTGAATGGCCACGAGAGGGTTGGCTGTGTTCCTTCCTGAATTTTCAGGAAAATCAACGGACAACGTGGATCGTTGGGCTAATCGAGTCTCATGGATATCGAGGCAGCATCAAGTACCAGAATCCACCGTGGTAATAGCAGCAGCGTCCAAATTAACTGGAGACGCTAGACGCTGGTATGACAGGCAGCCACCAGAGACGATACAGACCTGAGACAGCTTCAAAAAAGAATTATGCAGATTTTTCGCCAGGGATATTCCCTTCGCCTCAGCCATCAAGGAAATTGAGGCCAGGAAATGGAAGACGGGGAGTGAATCTTTTATCAATTATGCCCAAGACAAGCTGGACGCTATGGTAGGAGTTAATTTAGGTGAGACGGAGCAGATCAGCCTAATTATAAATGGTATTTCTAACCCATTTGCGCGGTCAAGTGCATTGGGAACGAAAGGGGAGACGGTAACCCAATTCTTGGAAAGGATGAGATGGGTGTGTGAAGGCTTGGAGCAGCAATCTTCGAACAAGGGTTCGAACTCCAACAAATCCTCTGGATCTTCGAAACCAGTGAATTGTGGAAATTGTGGACGTGTTGGTCATTCCACCAAAGAATGTCGACAATCATCAGAGCAGTGCTTCTTCTGCAAAAACTGGGGGCATTATAAGAATGAATGTCCGAAACTGCAGAATCGTCACCAACAACAAGGCAGTGCCAACAACACGTCATCTCAGCAGGCATCGAACCCGCTTCAACTTCTATCTACATCCAACACAGTGGCATTAGTGACAGCGGTTAAGGGTAACGTCGAACCATTATTAATTAATGACATTTTTGTAAATATGAGTCGATTCGAGTCGGTAGATGGTTCGATTAGGTTATTAATTGACACTGGTAGTCCTGTGAATATTTTGAAATATTCTGTTTTTGAAAAATTGTCGCAAAATCATGAATTACTGAGAGATAATTTGAATTTCTATTATCCAGATGGTAGATCTATTACATTACTAAGGTTTATAATTATAAATATGGAATTAAAAGAAAGGCCCAAAATCGAATATCACACAAAATTCTACATTGTAAATGATAATTCTATTTGTGTTGATGGCTTATTAGGCCGTGAATTTTGTAAGCTGACAGATCAGCCGATTTTGTATGATATTCGATTAGAAAAGGACGAGGAATCGTCAACCATATTCGACATATTAAATATTGAACTTGACGAAGATGTCGAAATGATAAGAAATTTCGAAATTGATATTGATTTCGGAATAGACGTCAAAAGGAAATTGGATAGTGTTTCGTCAGAAGTTGCCGAAACAATTGTTGATAAAATAGACGATAATTATTTTGTTAGAGCGCCTATAAGGGACGGAACCACTTATGCATATGCGCCGAGGCGTTTTGCATATAAAGAAAAATTATCAATACGGGAATTAACGGATGACCTCCTAAAACGAGGATTAATTAAAAGAAGTACCTCCTCGTACTGTGCACGAGCGGTTCCTGTCAGGAAAAAGGACGGCAAGACGAGGCTCTGTATCGATCTTAGACCTCTCAATCAGATAATTAATCGGCGAAAATATCCATTTCCTCTCATTGAGGATTATCTAACCAGATTAACTGGGAAAAGCGTTTTTACGTTATTGGATCTGAAGGATGGCTTTCATCAATTGAAAGTTCATCCGGAAGACACTAATCATTTTCATTCGCAACGCCCGATGGGCAGTTTGAATTTGTTAGATTACCATTTGGATATTCAGAGGCTCCGGCCGAATTCCAGAAAAGAATATCGTATATATTAGAACCATTCATCAGAAAAGAAAAAGTCTTAGTGTTTAGTAAATACCTTGACAATTGAGGAAGAACTAATGTTCCGGCAACAAACTGACCCTGTAATCAGGAAACTAGCTGAAGAGTTGGAATTTAAAGAAAACAAAAAGTTTTCGTTAATTGACGGTCTTGTATATAATACAACGGAAAATCAAAATCGATTTGTGGTACCCGAATCAATGATTAATAATATCATAAGAGTATATCATGACGAAAAGGGTCACTGCGGTGCCGAAAAAACCCTTGAAGGTTTATCAAAATCATATTGGTTTTCCAATGCTAAAGTTAAGGTTGTAGATTACATAAAAAATTGCTTACAATGTATAATAGCGAATTACTCCTCAAATTCAAAAGAAGGAGAAATAGATATGGTGGATACACCAACAAAACCAATGGAAATCCTCCACGCGGATCATTTTGGTCCATTGGAGATAACTAAGGAAAAATATAGACTATTGGTGATAGTGGAAGCCTACACACGATTTACGTGGCTCTTACCGGTTAAAACCGTCAGTTCTCGCGAAACTATGGATCGTTTGAAATTTATAATGTCGCTGAATGGTCGACCGAAAATTTTAGTGACCGACCGAAGAACCGCGTTCACCTCGAACGAGTTCAAAGAGGTGATTGATAAATATGAAATCAAGCATCGGCTTGTAGCAGTAGCCTCACCCTGGGCCAATGGGCTTGTGGAACGCGTGAATAGATTTGTGAAATCCACGCTCACCAAAACATGTGAAACGCCGGAAAGCTGGCTGGATCGGTTATATGATGCGCAATATGTCGTGAACAACACAATTCACAGTTCACTGGGTTCAACCCCCAGTATGTTGTTGTTGGGAAACGACCAGAAAAATCATTCTGATCGTAGTTTTAGAGAATTAATCGATAAGTTATTAGAAATAGATAGGAACTTGGAAAACCAAAGATCGAAAGCTAGAGATACAGCGGATATATTCAAACGCAGAATGCGAGAATATAATAAACAATATTATAATTTGGAGCATAAGAAAACTTCAGTCTATAAAGAAGGGACGTATGTTATGATAAGAGATCAAACTTCCAAAAAGGGAGAAAATCAAAAACTTAAAACTGAATACAAAGGACCGTACTTGGTTAAAAAAGCGTTAGGAAATAACCGGTACGTCATTACCGATATACCCGGTTACAATGTTACTCAAAGACCATTAAATACGATCTTATCGTCCGATAAGTTGAAAGCTTGGATTGAAGTCCCAGAAAACGAAGAGACTGAAATAGTAAACTAAATAGCGATCAAAATTAGAATAAGGAAACAAAGAATAGAATATATATTGTTTTATTTCCGTAAATAATTATTGTTACAATGTAATCCAGGGTAAAAGGAAAAACCTAGTCTGGAAACCGAAAATTTGTATTGCGTATTACGCCATTATTATATTATATTTTTTTTTGTAAAATAGTTCGGGTCGAACTATTGTTTCGAGGTGGCCGAGTTGTAAGCGCCAAAGGTTTATTAGTTCGCATTATCAATAACTGAGGGCGCACGAGACACGAGTCTATATATACACACACGGCGGCCATGTTCGCTCTCTCGATTGTTGGCGTCGATTCGTTACGAGCAAGGAAGGCTCGTGAGAGAGCGTGCGAGTTTCACGTTTATACGTAGAAATATGGTGGCGTGCCATCGCGCAAAATAGTATTTGTCGATTCGAACTCGGAGTAATCGGTGTAGATTACGTAAAGGAACCGAGAAGTGAGTAATGTCGATTAATTGTGTGTAATAAGAGCCATTTATTTATTTATTTATTTATTTATTTATTCAACGGGCAATAACGCCCTTTAGTGACCAAATTATTGATACAATACAGTGAAAATTTAACAAATAAAATGACAATCAAAAAAAAAAAATATAAAAAAGAAATCATATAAAGTGAACAGACGGATTACAAAAAGACATAGTACAAAATATAACATCCTGTACAGGATAAATAACGAGTATAAGAATATTACAATCTCACACACCTACTAGAACATGCTCTAGGGACAGAAGTCTTGAATACTGAAACTGATCTAGAAAAGAAATCCAACTCATCTCTATAAGTATTTGCTAAACAACAAATTCGATTTACTGGGTCAGTATAAAAGAATTGCGACTTAAACATAGGAACATTGAAAAGTAATGGGTTCCTAAGAGCCCTGGAGGGTACATTGAAGTTTAAGAGAGAGAGAAGTTCAGGGCAATTGATTTGACCATTGATTATTTTGAAAATGAATACCAAATCATTGATCATTCTACGAGTTTCGAGAGTGTTCATGTTGAACAACCCCATCAACGGACCATAATCATGGCAGGATATAGCCATGGGGGTATGATTGTTGAAAGCCAAAAATCGTAAAAATCTATGCTGAACTCTCTCGATAAGTTTACAATATTTGTCATGATGAGGAGACCAAATGTGAGTCGCGTATTCTAAGTTAGGTCTCACGAGAGCATTGTATAACGTAATCAATGTTGAGGGCTCTTTAAAGTCAGCAGACATACGCTTCAAAAAACCGAGCTGCTTCATAGCTGTGTTCACCACATTATGATAGTGAAAAGTAAAATTAAGCTTGGAATCGAACGTAATACCTAAATCGAGCATATTCTGCACAATCTCCAAGCTTGAGCCACTCAACTCATAAGAGAAGGTGATGGGCTGCAATTTGCGCGACAGTCTCATAACTTTACAATTCACTATATTCAGCTTCAATTTATTCAAGGAACACCATGATTCCAATTCATACAAATCCGACTGCAGAGCAATGGCATCAGCGTATGACGAAATTTTCATGAACAATTTCAAATCATCCGCAAAAATTAAATGCTTCGCAAATTTGAAGTTGTTGCCAATATCATTAATAAAAAGTGTGAAAAGCAGTGGTCCCAAATGCGACCCTTGCGGAACGCCTGAGCAAACATTGATAGTCCTTGAGGTAAAGTTTTTAATTTTGACAGTTTGGGTTCGATTCATCAAATAGCTGCTTATCCAAATAAGAATATTACCACGGAAACCAAGATGATTTAATTTAGATGAAAGAACGTTATGATCAACAGTGTCGAAGGCTTTGGTGAAATCCGTATAAACAGTATCAACTTGACTGTTATCATCCAGAACCCTCGAAACATAATTACAATAAATAGACAAATTGGTGCCTGTTGAGCGACCAGGCACAAAGCCATGTTGCATGTCAGAGATGATGATAGAACATAGAGGAGATAATTTATCAGTTACTAAAGATTCAAATAATTTTGGAATCACGCTTACAATTGATATTGGTCTATAGTTTCTCACATCAGATCTGCTGCCAGCCTTGAAAATCGGTATAATCAGACTATTTTTCCAGCGAGATGGAAAATGACCTGAAGATAAGGGAGCATTGAAGATTAGCCATAAGGGTCGTGATAATATATAACTGCAAGATTTTAGGAATAGAGGAGGAATACCGTCATCCCCAGGTCCTTTATTGATGCTTAGAGAATTGATCCCAAGAAATATTTCCCCAATGTTAATATGAAGATCGGAAATATCCAATTGAAAATTAGATACGAAATCAGGCAACAGATCGTTGGGAGAAACATAAACAGATTCAAAGTGAGTAGCAAACAGATCTGAAATTTCACGCCCAGAACTAACTGAAACGCCATCTAGAAACATGTTGTTAGGAATAGCATTATCGGATCGGTGTGAGTTGACAAAGTTCCAAAAGCCTTTTACATTATCAGCGATCTGCAATTCAGTTGACCTAACGTAGTCATTGTAACATTTATATACTAGATTTTTACATTGAGAACGCAAATCGGAGGAAATAATGTAATCTTGCAACAAATTAGAGATTTTATACGTACGATGCGCCACTTTCTTTGCTCGTATTAGATCAATCAACTGGGGTGAAAACCACCTAGGATAATTAGATCTGCGATAATAACACTTAGGAACATACAAATCAATAGCATGGTACATATGTTCATATAGGCACTCAGTCGCATCATCAACAGACAAACCTTCAAGTAGTGAGTCCCAAGGAATTTGATTAAAATAATTACAAATAGCAGTATAATCACCTAAACGGGAATTATAACGAGAAACACTGTTACTAGGAAGAAACTTAACTACATCCATACTCAGCGTAGAAACAATAGGAGGATGATGAATATCACAAGCTAGAAGAGATTCAGTAGATAACCTCGTAACTAGAGAAATATCATTTGTGAACAGCAGGTCAAGCATGACCCCGAAAGCATTACAAATATCACTTTTTAAGAATAAATTAGAAAAATTAAAATATTCACAAATAAACTGAACTGAATGCACTTCATTACAAGATGCTCCAGGACGTAAGTCACACGATAATTCAGCGCAAGACATACGCCAGGAAGCATGCGGTAAATTATAGTCACCGTAAAGGTAAAACGAAAGATCCTGATGGGCACTTAGAATAACTTCCACACTCTTACAGTGATCTTCGTAGAGATGCGCAGGTAATGATGGCGGGATATAGACGGCTCCAAAAATCACATCCGAGATTCCCAATCTTGTCTTAATGAACAGATGCTCAACGTTTGTATGTACAGACAACAGCTCAAAACTAGGAATGACACTCTTCACCGCTATCAAAACTCCACCCCCTCTCTCACAATGACTAGTAAGTGAAGATCTGTCCTTCCTATATATAGTATAACCATCCAAGCCGATTTCAGAGGATGAAATTCCATCAGTCAACCAGGTTTCAAAGAAGATGATAATGTCGTAATGATCGACAGAAGCCGCCGCAGCACAACGAAGTGCATTGAGTTTGGTACGAAGGCCACGTACGTTTTGGTAGTACACTAAAGGGCGAGTCACAGGTTTTTTTGCGATGATGGATTCCGGGTTTTGTGTAGAGGAACAATTTTCGGTACACCATTGAGATATCTGATGGTCTTTGTCGGGTCGTTGAGGTCTTTCAAACGATCACGAAGATTGCTTAAGTGTGCACGTTGCCGAGGAGTCCGATCGAGTGAGATTTTGACAGGGCCCCCGTAAGCAGACTTCCCTCTGATGATATCCAAAGGCGTACGACTACACGGGAAAGTCACACATAAGGGGCGAACCTTATTATCATTGGGTTTTCCCAAGCGACGAAAACGTATATCATGACAGCAATCGGGTTTGATTGCTGACAAAACCTCATTGACCTCAGTAAGATCAGAAGAACCTGAAGAAACATTCTCAGGAACATTGAACATCATGATATTGAAAGAACGACTCCGACGATCTCCCAGTTCGCTGAAAAACTCCTCTTCATCACAAGAAATTGTTGAATGATTATTAGCATCGGATCTCCCATTTTCAAGCATACAAACTCTCGCATTAAGATTGGACACTTCGGTTGACAATTCCTCAATTTTATTTTCGAAATGATCCAACTTATCATTCAAAACAGAAAATTTGCTGTCGAAGAGCGAGCTAATGTTCGATAACAACACAGAGTCACGGTCGTCGCTCTGCGAAGATGACAAAGCAGGTGTTCTCAACATTTCGCAATCCAGCAAAGTCCCAACATGCCACGGGTGACCACTTCTGGACAGACATGAAGGCCCAGGATGAGAAATAACGCCGCAAGAGTTACAGGATAATGGATCCTTAACGGCTTTGAAGCACCCTTTGCAGATCTTACTGGACATCCTCAGAAATATGAAAGGATAGTGAACGAAGAAGAAGATATTGAGAACACTGGCACAACGAAAGTGGTACACACACTTAGGCTGAACGAAGTGGCCTACGTGTGTAAAAACATAGTCCCGCGTCTCGCGCGTTCGTTTTAGCGTTGGCGACCACGTGGTCGCAACGTGTGCGTTATACATACGCTTTGTAATAAAACACATCCACATGTTCATATTGAATAAATACGAAATGTTACGAGATTCGTGTTCTCCCTTCACTGTGACATTCTAGTGCATTCCCAGCCTTCCTCGGCATCCTAGACATTTACGTTTAAAACACACCCGGTAGTGTGATATCGTGAACAAAGAAAAAAGAAAAAGAATCGTACAGTTTTTTCACCAAGGCATATATCACTAGGATTCTGATCGATAATAATTGAAACAAAAAAAAATCATAAGAATAGAATATAACTATTCTACTGTTATGATTGTTGCTTTTTTTTAATTGTTTTAAACGAGTTCATTCATTGTTATGAATATTGATGAATTATTGTTCTTACTGAATATTTGAATCGAAAATTATCGATACTTATCATTAATATCAGATTTTTAATTTTCATTACGATTTTTATAAAGTTTATTAACAATTATTTCCATCAGATTTATAACTCATTTATATTAATTAACCATTAATCTGTAAGGTGGGGTCTTTGCAGTTCGAACGAAAATCGTTTCCGTTCGTGACTTAATAGAAAAGTGTGTGAGGACGTGGCTCACAACACGTAAAAGGAGTGAAAGAAAGTGAAAGAAGTGAGGAAAGTGAAAACAACACAGAACTCTGAAAACTCCACCGTCAAGTTGACGCGTACCGAAAAACACCTTACAGAGTAATGGTTAACAGGGAAAGGAAGAGATAGTTGTTATTATAGTCCATAAAATGTATATGGTATCCATTTTATAGAATATCTTCTTTTATTTCATCTCTTTTTCTTTCCTAGAACAGGTAAGGTGGGTGCGTAAAGCCCACGCTTGATAGGGTTATAGCATTTTGATCTGCCTTCAGGTTTTGAGCGTGCATGATTGGTTGCTATGGTTTAGGGTGTTTTTTGAATTGAAAAACAATTGATCAATCTTGTACGCGTAGTTCTTAAAATATATATATATATATATATATTAGGGTTAGGGTGTTTCAAAAAAAAGCTTTTTCCAAAAATCGATGCTCCCCATGGATTTCCTGGTTCTTTTCGACCCTAAAAGAAAAACTGTGAAACCTCAAGCTCGTAGGTTGAGGGGAAAGTTTGCCCCCACTGATTTTAAATTTCGAAATTTCAGCGGAAAATCCAAATTTCAGCGAAAAATACAAAATTTCAGACTAGTGATGTAATTTGTCAAACATGGTTTTTCTCATTCATTGAACCCAATTCCATTCATTGAATCCAAGCTCCAAAAAATGCAATAGTGGGCGGATAATTTAATTCCCAATCAAAATAATAAGAAATAGGCATAACAAGTTTCAAGCCAAAATGTGGATTATTTGAAGATTTTGTAACTTCTTGTCTTGGGAAAATTGATATTCACGTGTTGAGATGATTTCTTCACAGTTTTTCTTTTGGTCAAAAGGAACCAGGAAATCCATGGGGAGCATCGATTTTTGAAAAAAGCTTTTCCTTGAAACACCCTATTTAGGTTGTTTCATTTTTGGGCGAGATTTTTGTTCCCTCTGATCTACCTGAGAATTTGATAGTTTCTAGAGGAAAAGAAATTCCAAGGGAATAAGAGGCTTAGCTCATTCAAAAATTCAGTTTTCCATTCAAATAACACAGGAAACTCATTAACTTTGGTTTAAACTCGGTTTTTCGGTGTTGAACAAATTTTTTTCGAAAAGATGAATATAATAGGCTTGTAGGGCATAAAATTTACTACAAAAAAGTTCCCATAGAATAGGGCTGTACGACCAATAGTTTTGGGAGTGAACTTTAATAAAAATCAACATCAACGCTCTTCTAATTTCGTATTTATTGATCTTACATGCGGATTTAATTTATAATACACTTTATGAGGCTCCAGAATTCATAATCTTAGGAACTACTTATTCAAATACAATAATTGATTTGAAATTTCAATAAATACAAGATTATAGGGGATTTTAGGCCGATGTTTATCAAAGTTCACCTTTCAAGCTCTGAAACTCCAGAACTATTGGTCGTACAGCTCTATCTCATTGGAACGTTTTGGTAAGAAATTTTATGCTCTACAAGCCCATCATACTCATTTACTCGAAAAAAATTTTGTGAACACCGTAAAATCGAGTTGAAACCTAAGTTAACCAGTTTCCTGTGTTATTCGAATGGGGAATCGAATTTTTGAATGAGCTAAGCCTCTAATTCACTTGGAAGTTTTTTCCTGCGGGAATATATTTTATTCGTCATAAAAGATCAAATTTTCAGATCGGACAGAGAAAGAAAAAATATCGCCCGAAAATGAAACACCCTAATATATATATATATGTTTTATTCTATACATAAAAAAAATTTTTTTAAATACTAAATGAAAAGGCAGTACGTCAAACTCTGTACAACACTCCTGTAGTTTGTCATGAACGATGTGGCTGCTGACACGCTGCTAAGTATCATCCTAAAGACGAAAAATCTTGTAGTATCTTCTATGAACAATGTTTCCAGTTCCAAGGAGGTTATTTGAGAAGATAAATGATGATTTATCAAATTCCGTGAGTTTAAATTTCCATTTCGTTTCTATGAATTATTGCAACTTCAAGAACAAGAGTTCATTTGAGACATGCTTACCCGTATGGAAAAAACTGTTGGAACTCTTGAGTTTTGACCCTCAACTGCCACACTAGGGTCAGACTGACCCCAGCATGATTAAATCTTGAATTACCATCAAGAAACTCGATAATTCGAACTCTCCACGCAATCTGGTGCCACTTTAGAGTTTCTTCACCTCACTTCACCCTAGCGTGACATGATTGTCTATGTTTCATATAATTCTTTTAAGGCTTAATAGTTAAAAGTATGTATGTCCAATAGTTTTCAATAGTATTTTCACGGTTACTATTTGGATCGGACAGTTTGTTTTCTTAGGGTTGTGCTGTGAGGGTAAGGATTCGATATTTTTAGAACAAAAAAAAAGTATCAAGAGACGATAAAATCCATGCTATTTTGATTAAAAACGATTGACAGAATCAGTTGATCATAGAATGATAATTAAATAAATTACCGTATGTCTAGATTCCAATGAAGTTTGGTTACCTCCTCATCCGGGCGATTTTGGTGTAAGCGACAAGAAATCTTATTTTTGGCAGAGTGCGCCGATCACTGATTGGTCCAAAGAGCAAGTAAGTAGTTATCTTCAAATTTCCACCATATCTCCCATCACTTTTTAATTTTGTTGACTCGAGGAGAGTCCTCAATTCACATCAAATATAAGTACTGTCGAAATTTGAATCGCTTATTGAAATGAATTCATAATTGAAACTTAGCACAGCAAAGTATATTAAGAGTCTTTGAGGGGTTTTAACAGTCTGGATAGAAAATCAATTTTTAATTTGGAAAACTCTAGTAAATAGCACATGCCTTGCTCGTTTGTGTCAGAACAAGACTCAAGAATAGTGTTGCCGCGATCCGATCTGATCCGAGCTTTGAGCATCAGATCGACTCAGCTCGAGGATTGGATCGATCAACCTACACTCGGATCGGAACTCGGATCGGCTTGAAAATTGTCGAGCCAGATTGAAGATTATACGATTTTACTGCATTTGAAAAACATTCAAATGAAGTAGTTCTCATTAAACTTGTTATTACCACTGTATTTTGGGGTTCCGATTAAGATCATCATCAGTTATATATAAGAAACAAATCCATCAATGTTTCACACTGAAAAAAATTTTACTGTACAAAGTCCCATCATTGTCAGTAATTTGCAGATACTCTACTCATCTAACGTAATGTAAGTTTAATTTCATGAAAATAAAGAATTCGTCATGCGAAAATGTACCATCTTCATGGTACTAATATGCTGTCATGATGCCATTTTTCCCATGATGGATTCTTCATTTCCATCAAATTGAACTTATATCTGGTAATTCGGCAAGGTATGCTGAAATTACTGACAATCATTGGACGTTTTACAGTAAAATTTTTCTCAGTGTATACTACTTTTAGAGCGTTCACTTCCTCTTTAATTTTGGATTACATTGATACTTATTTTGAATATCCTTCTTCTCATGAATTCTTCTGCTCTCAAAAATATTCGTGAGTAATTGGCGGCACAGATGATGACCAATGGTTTTAAATGGGTTTGGGATTCATCGTATTTTTATTTTCAGAATTTCTCAACTAGAACTCACATTAATTTTTTTCATCAGAATTCGTATAACCTACTAAATGAAATATCCACAATTCACCAAGTGTATCCAAGTCACATAAATCCGTACATAATTTACGTACAGACGATGTAGGAAAAATGGTCTTTTGATTGTTCGTTCACCAACATATGATTTCCACAAGGTCGTTGTTCTGTATGATGCATAATTCTACAGTATCTAATTTCTCCACAAAAGTGAAAACTTGAGTTGAATCAACGTATTTCAGAAGAATTAATAATAATAAAAAATTCAGTTTATTACGGAAAATAATGTACACTCATATACATACAGTTTTTATCGTTTTCGGAATTAAATACTCGTTCACTTCATAAATCACAGTAAATGTATAAAAACTATATGTTTCTCTAAAAATGTTCTCAAATTTTGTTGAATAAGTAAATCTGTTACCGTCCTGTTATTCACTATTTTCTGCTGGCAATTTTCCGCCAGTTTCAGCTTCATGATGTATTTTACTTTCGGTAGACGACAGTAAGCCCGAAAGGCACTTGACCCAAATTCCAATGTCCCGAACGTTCAATATCCCGAAACTCGCTGAGTGGTTCATTCCTAGGGAATCTCTAGTGGGTTACTAGGAATCAACCAATCAGCGAATTTCGGGATATTGAACGTTTGGGACATTGAAATTCGGGTCAACTGCCTTTCGGGCCATTTTTACTTCGGGCTAACTGGTGTCTACCTTACTTTCCTAACCCTGCTAGGGAATCTACATCCTCATAAATAATATCTCTCAACCTCTTTCAAATGTGCGGAAATGAGAGGAGAATATCAGGGGTTTAAATATTGATTGACCGAACCAAACCACGGAAAACTTAAAGAGTACGTATTCCAGTACGTTGAACAGTTTAATGGTTATTGCTAATGTGATTCAGGGCGCATAAACTTGAATTGACATTTTTCAGACTGATTACAGCGCCTCCAAGGGGAAGGGTATTTGAACTAATTTTACATCAATGCACTAATACTATTTCAAAAACTTTTATGATTTTTTGAACATTTGTGTTAGTGTATCTATGTGAGATTGGTTCGAGTACCCTCCCCCTTAGCGGCGCTGAAGTTCATTCTAAAAATTCTCGTATTGAATTTATGCCCCCCCTGATGTGATTCAAGTATTTGTTATCAATCATAATGGTAGACGAAACGTTGATGGTGGTATGAAGTCTGTTAAAGATATCCGAAAATCATCAATTACAACGTAATTAAAGATATTACCGTTAGAACTGTCACCGTCCTGTCCGAAAAGTCCCATAGATTCCCATGGATTCCCATAGGTACTGTGACAATAACCGCATAGAAACCGATAGGCTATTTTATTCCTATCAGAATTAATCAGGTTTTGCCGATCATGCTGATAGAAACCCATGGAACATCAGATTCCACTTAGAATCTCATAGAAACCCTTGGGTCCTGTGACAATAACCGCATAGAAACCGATAGGATATCATTGATTCCATTAGGATTTCGCCTATCGGTTTCTATTGGTTTTTTCGCACAGGGCGGACTCCCTTTCAGCACTGTACTAAACGGAAACATGCTTGGAATGACTCAGTGAAGGGGTAAAGGGATGAACTCCTGAAGGCCATCAGAACCTTTTATTGAATTTCATGTTTTACCAATCGGACAATAATCGTTCAATACATCTGCTACCATAACAGCTACTATTCATCCAGAAATACAGTATAAATTTAGCCTCCACTCATGAATCTCGTACGTGTTTTGATTTTTTCGAGGAGCACAAAGTTTTCTCAACCACGATCTAGGTTGCCGATCTCATATTAGTGGCTCGGCTCATAACTCGGATCGTCTAAAATTCTGTCAACTCGACTCGAAGATCGGCTCTTGAAGAATTACTAAAATCGTCTCGAAGATCGGATCGAAATTCCGAGCGATCCGAGCCGATCTTCGATCTAGATCGAAGAACGCGGCAACACTAATCAAGAAGAATGATTCCTCACCTTCAACTCATCTCTCAACCAATGCAGCTAAACCTCATATAAGGCCATTATGATATGCATCATGAGACGTTTACCTCTCCAATAATCACATTTGAACGGAGTTGCATGACAATTCCATTAGAAAATAAGAAAACCCAGGTCTCAGAAAATCACTCAAATCATCGATTTCGAAAAACCATAAATTCCATCACTTCTCAACCAGTTTGGCGGGAACTCATACAGGACCATTACAGGTCTATCGCTAGAATGTGTTATAAATTTCATTATGATCGCATGAACATGAGAAGATAAGATATGCCCATCTGCAAAATGGACCTACGAAAAAAACCACATCAATCTAGACTATCTTTGATTCTCCGAACCGATTTACTTGATATTTATACGGAACGTTCATCTCTTCAGTAATAAAATTTAAGCAGAGTTACATGATGTTTAGAACATTACATCATAACGAAGGCATGCTCCCAAAAAATTTCTGAAAATATCGATTCCGAAAGGAGAAACTTCTTTCCCCTTCTAATTGATTTAGCTGAATTTCATATGAAACCATCATGAGACTATCCCAGGAATATACTAAAAGTCTCATGGGAATCGACAAAACAGTACACGGGATACGCGCGTTTGCAAAGATCACAAATTTTCATCACATTTGTCCTTTCCTATTCGAATGCTCTGAGTCAATTGGGCTAAAACTTTCATGGGACCACTATAGCCTTACTCTACGACTCTGGTATGAATTTCATTAGAATCGGATAAGTGAAACGGAAAATATGCGCGTTCGCAGTTTGTTGACAGACACAACTTCCACATGATAGACAGACACGGTATCGGTGTGTGTGTGTGTTGCTTCCTCGTTGAAAAGGAAGCTTTGTGATCGTTTCGAGGGACCGAGAAATTTTTTCTCTCCAGAGTGAAAATTTCTAAGACCAAAATTTTTCTCCGAACTCTGAACGAAAGGAGACAAAAATTTATCCTTTCGGAATCTACATTTTGAGAAATTTTTTGGGAGAATGCCTTCGTTATATTGTAATGATCCAAACATCATGGAACGCTCAAATGTTTGTTACTGAAGAGATGAACGTTCCGTATGAATTTCAAGTGAACCGGTTCAGAGGATCAAAGATACTGTCTGGATTGATGTGTTGATGCTTTTTTGTTTTTTTCGTAGGTCCATTTTCCAAACGTGCATATCTTATCTTCTTATCTTCATGCGATCCTAATGAAATTCATCTCACATTTCAGCGATAGGCATGTAATGGTCCTGTATGAGTTCCAACTAAATCAGTTGAAAAGTGATGGGAATTCAGTTTTTTCAAAATCGATGATTCGAGTCATTTTCTGGGGCCTTGGTTTTGTTATGTTATGATAGAATTGTCATGCAACTACCTTTAAATGTGATTATTGGAGAGGTAAACGTCTGATGATGAGTATCATAATGGTTTTGTATGAGGTTTAGATGCATTGGTTGAGATATGAGTTGAAGATAAGAAATAATTCTCCTTGAGTTTTGTTCCGACACAAACGAGGGAGTCATCTGCGAATTAGCAGAGTTTTGTTCTGAATTACTTTTTCTTTCTTGACCAATTTATTGCAAAATGTTAGTGAGAAGTTCTACTCTTTTTTTAAATGGCCACCATGTTTTTCCTAATGAAAATTATCAAATTCCCTACAGTGCTACGATAGCTATTCTACTATAATTTAATCATCCTCTTAAATTTTTGATTCCGGACGTCTGGTGTTGGAGTTGACCTGTCAACCACAAGGGGGTCAGTTTTTTGATATGTCATCTTGCGGCCCATCTCGTATTTAATTAAGACCATATACATAGGAAAAAAATTGTTGTCGTATACTTTTCAACTCATTTAATCAAAGGTTACATTGATGTAACCCCTTAATGTTTCATTTGGTGATGATACAAACATATTTTTTAATCCAAATTCAAGATTTTGTTTCAATATCAAAAAACGATCAAAAATCTCAAAAACATAAACCATGTCTTGTCTCAGGTATGTCAATGGTTATCCGGAGTTGGATTGGAAAGATATTCATCGAGATTTTTAGAAACTGGAATGAACGGTGGTAATCTTCTACGACTGGAATCGAGGGACTTAAAAACTCTTGGTATATTCGGAGAAGAAAAAAATCACCTCAAACGAAAATTGAAGGAACTCCGAGCCCAAGCAGATCGAGAACGAAAAGAGCGTAAAGAGATGGAACGAATGCGACGAAAGGCGGAAAAAGCCGCTCGCAAAAAGTAGCTGGAAACTACCAATTCTCCATCATTATTCTTCTCTCTCTCTCCGACGGAGATGCAATAAGAAGTTCATAAAATTTTTATGAAAATGATAGTTGAATATTCATTAGTCTCATCAGTTCATGCGAGTGTCTGCACAAGCACTTTGTAAAAAACGAATACGCATGTCTGTGTGAAGTATGATTGCACTTGTCTGATTGTTGGATGTCTAATGCTACTCGTAACGTACCTTCAGACTATATTTTTTGCTCTCATCAAAATTCTGACGAACAAATTCGTCAGATCAATGTTTTTTTTAATGTTTTTTAATCATTATTTTGAAGAATCAACAATGTTTTTATTTATTTGTTTCTAAACGAAATGATCATTGGATGAAATGCACAAGTGCGTTATACAACATGCTTATGTGACTTTATAAATGTCATGTGGTATGTAAATAATTGAATATATGAGGAATATGCATGTATGAATGCGATAATAAAATTTTATGTATAAAAAGTTAAGCCATCTAGGTCATAAGTTGTCACACAAATAGTATTATTTACCGCCCTTGTAACTATAGATAATTATAAGTAATTGTAAGTCTCGTAATACAGACATACGTTGTTTTTTTCGTCAAATTATTGTTAATTCTGTATTTATTATTTCTTCTTGTATCAAGATTCAGCTACCACAAACGATAGATCAATGTTTTGGTAGTTGACAATGTTTCATATTTTGAAAAATTTTATATTGAATTGAGATTATTCATTACGAATAGAGAATCATAAAACAACGTATAAGAGAGACCATTGATTTATGAATCTAGATTATGATAATAATTTTCTAGCAGTTTAATTGATAGGTTACAAGTGGCAGTCTTTCATTGCGTATGTCTTGAACTGAATCAACGAATTTTTTTGCCAATATACTTGTACATCTTTCTAAACACAATTATATCTTACGTATGATTAAGTACGATGACACAATACGACCCTTTTTCTTTCCATTCAAACAATTCCACGGCAAACTTGTTTGTTTTGCATATTCTGATCATTGTTTTTTGTGCCATTCACTAGGAAAAAACGAGGGTTTTATTGTTTTATTATCGTTACAAACGAATTTTTATCAATTGGGTAACTGTAACAGTGATTGTATTTATCGTCGAAAATTGAGATTGTTTTTCGGAGTCCAAGAGATTTGCGTGATCTTTTACGTAATACATCAACATGTACCATCAATTTTTTATACTTACATGAAATGTAGTTCAGTTACCCAGAATTTTGAAAATCATTTATGATCCATACAATTATTTATAACACCTGACTAATTGATACACTCGTCAACAAGAATTGCCATGTATTTTATATTTACACAATATAACAACATTCCATGCGGATTCAAAATTTGATCTTTATGAGAGATTCTTGGAACATAATTTGTTAATCAACGTGTGTATCAAATGGATGAAATATGTGTACTAAAACATTCTGTGTTAATATATTATATTTGTGAATATAAGTATAATCAAATGAGTGGAATACAAAGACGATTGACCACTCGTTTGAGTGAAAACGTAATACAGAAAACGTACCATGTTTATTTGGTACAAGTACTTAGCATTTATAATATTAAGTTTCTTACTCACGACGTCTGTTTTTTACTTCCCCCCCTCTCTCTCTCTCTCTCTCTTTCTCTCTCTCTCTCTCTCTCTTTCTCTCTCTCTCTCTCTCTCTCTTTCTCTCTCTCTCTCTCTCTCTCCACTTTTTCACAATCAAAACCCCCATATTAAATATCGATCCTCTTACACACAATTTTCATTGAAGCTCAAATCCTAAACTGTTGACGTGTATATGTGTACATACATATATACAGTACAAGTAAAGATAAAGTGTCATATTATTATGAAAGTCCTCCATTTTTTTTTAATCGTTATATCGTACCCTTAGTAGTATCTCATTTCAATGGTACTTGTTACTTTACATAAATTTGTTACATTAAAGTCCAAGTATGTGCACAATGTTCATAATTTCAATGTCGACTCAATGTACATCGATACAAAGAAATATTACTTCGATTCGACTTGAACTCGAAATGAATGAAAATTGATTAGGAAAGAAAAGAAGAAAAAACAAAACCGACTGATTTATAATGATAAGTTTTGTAGTCGATTTTCAACGAAATATTTGTATATGTATAACTTTGTATGCAGCATGTCCAAAATGTGAATTTACAAGGAATAATATTTTGGATGAGATCGTACATTATTTCAATACTTTACATATATATATTTCTGTATTAATTTTAAATTATTATTATTATTATTATTATGCGTAAAAAGTGTTACTGTATGTAAAGAGAGACGATACACTGCGATCGCGTGATCAGCGCGATCAACAGCAGCAGCTTTTTAATAATGTCTTACACATTTGAATTAAAATTAATTCATACGATAATCAGAGTTACCGTTCCTTTTTTCCTTGTATTTTAAAATTCTTACATCAGAGAAGATTTGAGATAGCCATCCAAAAATATTGTCATAAATGCAGAAGTAATTGAAGCAAAATGAAACTGCAGTCACGATATGAATCAGTCAAGCTAAAATCTACTTTGGCCTATGATATTACTGCGTAATTTTTGATAATTTTCACAAATCAAAGGAACCAAAGCGTAGACACCTTTCAGCTTTGAGGGTTTGGAAGGCATTCACAGCTCAATTAGAAACAATTGTTCACACTTTTTTACAAATAAAGCTGACAAATTCTTGATCTGCGTTGAAAAGATCACGTTACAATATTCGATTGGATTGATTATATTCATATAAATTTCGAAGGATCAAATCCATCAAGTCAGGATTTTCATAAGATGTTTTGACGATGACCGTTTCATTTAAATATTTTTCATTTATCTCCTCAGTAACGTAGCTTAATTGCTTATTCGCTTCTTGCTCCATCTTTTTGATCACCGTGGTCTTGAAAATACGGACAAGCATGGTTATTACTGTATCCATTATTGGACCTTTCAATTCGTTTCCTTCGACGTGAATGTTCATTTGCCTGGAATCAATAACTGATATGATGTCGCGATTGCTCAATATGCATGAACATGTGATACGTGGATTATTATATCTAACAAAATTTAAATGAGGAGCATTAAATTAAAAGATGCTTACAACGTGAGATGGAAGAAGATTCCATGAGATAACTACATTTGATTCAATACTTTCACCTATAATAATATTTATAATATTCTGATATTCATCCAGGAATATCATCATTAAATTCTAAATATACTGGAATTGAATTTCAGTGTAGCAGTGAATAAGGAGCAGTTCATACATATTCTATAAGGTTCATTCGTTCTACGTGTCCTGAGTTGCTCCAACTTGTACCAAAGCAATCAATTCGTTTCTGTAACTGGAAATAAGGGATCCGAAATACTTGGAGCAAGCTGGGGTAACTTTGGACGCCACTAAATACACTTACAAGGGAAGGTTGTCGGAGGTGGAAGCCACTTTGCGATGAAAATGCTATGTACGTCCACTTCAGGTACCCGCAAGGAAAACCCTTTTGGCTTTCGTTCCAACGCGGTTTAGTTTTCGGAATATTTGAGTTTGGAGGTTGAGTGCAAGTTGATATAGGCAAAAAAAAGTTCCTCGATCCAAGCTACCCCCAGTGGCTTGAATGGTGGTGCGTCGGCGTCCAGTCCTACCGACTCGCATTCAAATCCCTGAAGATGAATTTTTTTCTCTTCAATTTATCTGAATCAGTGATGTAAAATGACCGGTCATAAAAAATTCGGTGACATCATGGTCATTATGACCGTCATTTTCACAGTTTGGATATAAAAATGACCGTCAGATAATCATTTGACCGGTCATGACCAGTCAAATAATAAATCTCGAAGAATTTCTTGAAATATAACCTACGTAACCAAAAACGCTTTCAAAACGCATTCCGAATAGATCTTTGGAATTGGGAAAGGTTTAAAAATATATTTAAAATACATTACTACATTTTGGATGTATTTCAACAAGTAGATTGATTGATTTGCGTTTTGAAATGGCTGGTTGCGTCACTCCCAATGATCCTGCCAATTCTTGTTGCGTTTGACACGAATCTTGATCAAGTAATGCCTCCAATTCTGCATCTTCGAAAACCTTCTCTCTTCCATCGCCATGCTGGTCTTCGACGTTAAAATCGCCGTCCTTGAAGCGTTGAAACCAGCCTCGGCACGTTCTTTCACTAATAGCGACCTCAACATAGGTATTTGAAAGCATTCGATGAGCCTCAGTTGCAGATTTCTTCATATTAAAGCAGAAAATTAAAACCCCCCGCAAATGACGAGAATTTGGCACGTAAGCTGACATGTTTAATCGAGAATAACTTTATGATGCAGACACAAATCGACTAATATTTCGATGTCGTTATGTTGACAAATACCTTGTGGGGTGTTCGTGGTCAATTAGAACAATAATGTGAGAAATTCAAGGGATCGAGTCACTATGCAATAAATACCATGCTTAGGTATAAACGTCGATATATTTCGTAATGGGAGAAATATGTTTAACAACCTTTTTGTATAAGCTTGGTACATATAATGATAATATCTGAAATACTTTAGAAGGCGTGTATGAACGCGAAGATACCTAAAGTACGTCTGTCTTGTCCCACTCGCAGGAACGATCTGCCCCTGAGGAGCGCCGTCATGTTCGCAAGAACCACAGTTAGTTCCCACTCGCTAGTGAGAAGCTGTGCGCGTGGTCCTTGAAAAGGAAAGCTTTCTTCTTGTGACGTTGAGCTACGGGAATGGGTTTTACCGCGCGCATATGTATGCGGAACTCCTCTAAAAAGGCTTGAGGGTTCGGTGTTTCTTCATCGGGCAAGACAAATTCCCCGGAGACGCGAAGCACAGTACCGTATAGATATTCGGCGGGACTAGACCCTGTATCTAATACGTTTAAGCGTAGATCCAACATAACTGTTAAGAGCGATCGTGACCAGTTATCGTCTCTGTGACACATCAGGGCGGCCTTGAAGCTCCGGTGCCAACGCTCGATCATCCCATTTGATGCGGGATGATAGGGCGTTGTCCGAATGCGTTTAATACCCGTCAATTTGAGTAACGTGGTGAACAGTTGGGATTCAAACTGGGTCCCTTGGTCTGTCGTAATAGTTTCAGGTGCACCGAATCGGGATATCCAATTATCCACGATAGCTCGACACACCGTGAGAGCTTCTTCGTCACGAATCGGTATAGCTTCCGGCCAACGTGAAAACCTGTCAATTATGGTCAGACAGTACTTATATCCATCGGATACTTGAAGTGGACCTACTAGGTCCATATGGATATGTTCAAAACGTCCGTCTGGAGCCGTGATTTGAGCTGGCTTGATGACGTTATGCCGGGTAACTTTCGATTGTTGGCAGTCCACACAACACAGACACCATTTCTTGATGTCGACATGCATGCTTGGCCAAACATATCTTACGTATGACCTGGTCTGTGACTTTGACGCTTGGGTGGGCTGGGTTGTGGAACATGTGAAATACCCGTTCACGTAGTGACGCATAATGAGTCACCGGCAGTGATGCCAGGAAAAACGGTGCGGACCGAAAAATCAGCCCCTCCATTGTTCACACAATGACACGTTCTTATACGTGTGACTCACATGTATACGAAAGTTTCATCGTGTGCGCGGTAGAGGGGCTGATTTTTCGGTCCACACCATCTTTCCTGGCATCACTGGTCACCGGCCAAATCACAAACTATCGTGGAGTGATCATGTCCCCATTGGATTTTTCTTAGATTTAGAGATGTATCAGAGTTTTGTAGGATCTGATTAATTTCGTTATCATCTTTTTGGGCTTCGGCGAGTTCGTTCAAGCTCCACTCCGTAGGCGAGCTAAGCAAATTCGTGCGAGATAGCGCGTCGGCAACAACGTTGTTTTCACCAGGTAAATATTCGATAAGTGTAACTCCGAAATGGACGATAACTGCCGCAGTCTACGTGATGGTGCTTTCTCGGAATTTTGCTTGAATGCATGAATGAGAGGCTTGTGGTCGGTAGTAATTTTGAATTTTTGCCCTTCCAGAAAATATTTGAAATGTTTGATTGCTTCATAGATCGCGGTTAATTCTCGGTCATACGTACTATAAGCACGCTGAGCAGGAGAAAATCGCCGCGAAAAGAAAGCTAACGGTTGCCATTCATTGAGGACTAATTGTTCTAGGGTAGCACCCACCCCCGTGTCGGAAACATCGGTAACGAGTCGGGTCGGCGCGTTGTTAACCGGGTGCACCAAAAGCGTCGCCTTTGCAAGACTTTCTTTAACCTTGTCAAAAGCTTGTTCTGCCTCAGGTGACCATGGTACCGGACGGCGATCGTTTTTAGACGCTCCCTTCAGGAAGGCATCTAACGGGGCTAGGTTCGTGGCGGCGTTAGGAAGACTTCCGCGATAGAAATTTACCATGCCTAAGAACCGGCGAAGATCGCGAATAGTCTCGGGTTTAGGAAACTCTACTATATCCCTGACTTTGTCAGAATGAGGTTTCAACCCTTTTGAATTAATTTCGTATCCCAGGAACTGATGTTTCCCTAGCTGGCACTTGTTCACATTTAGGCGTGAAGAAAATTTCTTTAATCTGGCGAAAACTTCGCGGAGGTGACGCTCATGCTCTTCCGTACTGTATGATGCTATGAGGATATCGTCGATGAATGGAAAAACATAATCAAGGTCGCCCAGAGCGCTGTGGATATACCTTTGGAAAGATTGACCGGCATTACGTAAACCGAAGGTCATTCGAGTAAATTCGAAGAGACCGAAAGGTGTAATGACAGCGGTCTTCGGAATATCGTCCAGAGCAACGGTTATCTGGTGGTATGCCTTGTGAAGGTCTAATTTCGAGAATACAGTTTTATTCGCCAGGTTTGCACTGAAGTCATGAATATGTGGGACGGGGTACCGGTCCGGGACGGTTACGGTGTTTAACCGCCTATAATCTCCGCAGATACGCCATTCGCCGTCTTTCTTAGGTGTCATGTGAATCGGGGGTGACCAAGGACTTTTGGAGGGTTGGCAAATCCCGTCTTCAACCATTTGCCGGAACTGGGTTTTAGCTGCGGCAAGTTTCTCCGGAGCTAACCGTCGTGCTCTACAATTCACAGGAGGGCCTGTGGTTTGGATGTTGTGTTGGACCGCGTTGTTCGAAATATTCGTGATTTTATCTTCTCTGAAAATTCCAGGAAATTTCATTAGGATGTTCGCGAAAGGAGACGATCGATCAATCACGCTCAGTTCGTAGGTTACACACGGAAAAAAGAAAACAGTACTGGTTACTGTGAAAGGCAATAATCATCTTGAAATGTGACAAAAAACTAAGAACACTTCATGGGATAGTGCGATAAAAGTAATGTGTGTTGTATCGAGGAGAATCATAGCTGTGTTGAACAGTAATCAGTAATGTGGAAAACAGTACATCAATAACAGTAATGAGGATTGTCTGAACAGTCACTATTTGTTTACAAAGTAGCAATCTTTGCTCAATGCTCAGCGCCCTCAACTGATACGGTTCATTTTTACATACCTCATTCCACGGTTGGATTGATTATTCGCAAGGACCGTAACCACTACTGCACTGTGTCATAACGATGATTTGAATCCACATATTTGACTACGATACAGAAAAAGAAAGAGAATTTGAACAAACTGATTGATGTTCATAACTCCTAACCTCATATTCTGATAATTCTGACGTACTTGATATTACCCTAGTAGCATCAGAATGTTGTATATATACTATGCACGTTCATAGTATATTTAGATATACTATGAACGTTCATGGTATATATACAACGTTCGGTTGCTACTTGGGTATGTTCAAGGAATGGAATTCGTTTTCTTTTTTGTACTTTCATTTCAACACAAATTCAATTCATTTCATCAGAAATACCATGCACCAAGACGAAATTAAAAATAATGCATGGAATCCCGATTCGGCATAATTGTTTGTTATTTGTTTGGAACACAAAACTTAGCATTTGAGGGTAATGTTACAGTTTGTTTATAAAAAATTGTATGAGGCTTAACGTGAGGATAGCATAAAGATTATGGGTAGAATGTACATGAATGCCAACATTGATCATTCATAAGGTATTAATCAATTATTTTACCCGAAGAGAACATGAAGCTTCAGCGAACGTTCAGATCAGATGTGTATAGATCGATGCAGATCGACTATGATGGTGCCATTGGTGTGAGTGTGAACGTATTTGTGGTATAGTTGTGTGTGTGAGCTGTAGTTGCCCCGCCAGTTGTAGACGGCGCCGAAACTCGTATTTTTCATTTACATTATACCTTGGTTACCCTGGAAATTTTCTCTAGTACATCGAGAGTTACTTATAAGTTTACCTATCTTACTTGTGAGTCACTCATAAGGAAAACTTACGAATAACTTATTAGAATGTAACACTTCACTTAACTAAATTCTAGCCATCAAAACTAGCGAGGCACTCAGTAGTAACTGACCAGGAACTTGTAAGAAACTAGCGCCACACTCATGACAGCAATTATATGCCAAAAAAGTTGTGAAGTTATAATAATACATCAACAATGATTATTCAGTAAAATATGCATGCTTTGGCCCAAAATGTTTGTGAAAATAAAAAATTGAATTTCGAGCAAAAATCATGTTTCAGAGGGGACACTTGCAGATTACCACCAACGTTCACCTCGTGTTCAATGCGATGGAGAGAATATTGAAAACCTCGGAGAATCGAACCTACCTAAACCAATTCCCAGATAGAAAAATGTCTCCATAATGCCATCATAATGGTGACATGCACGCCAAGAAATGTTCGCATCATGGCGCTCAGGTGTTTCCGCATAAAGCATGGTTATTGGTACTAAAACGAGGTGATGGCGCCAGAATGTAAACATTATGTTCCAATTATGGTGCCATCACCTCGTTTTGCTACCAATAACAATGCTTTATGCGGAAACACCTTGGCGCCATGATGCGAACATTTCTTGGCGTGCATGTCAGCATTATGATGGCATTATGGAGACATTTTTCTATCTGGGTACCTAATGTTGCGCGATCCATTATCCTAACGCCCTAACGACCTAAGCTAAACCGGTACCTCCGCGATGCATTAGAAAAGATCAATTAAAGTGACGTGTTTATCCGATTCAATCATCCGTCGGTTGAATATAATAATCTATGAGCCTGTGTGAAAATTGCAGTTCGGTTGACAGATGTGAGGTTAGAATTTATGTGATCAAAAAATGGATGAATTATTTTTGTAAAATGTGTGGTGGTTATTTCTTGACAAATGTGTATCAAAAAATCTGTTAGTGAGTGCAAAATGAATTAGTAAATGTCATAGCTGTTGTAACATGTCAAAAAATCATAATTTGTTGATGCAGTGAAAATGAATTTTCTTCAAATACTTACATCAATACTTCTAGGCAAAAACTCAGAGATCATATTAGTTTTGTAATAAATATGAGTCATGAAGAACTCATTTGATCCAAAATATGTCAAAAAAATGTTCAAAATGAATTGCAAAAAACTTGGATTATTCACTTGCAGCTCGACGGATGGTTTTACTTTTCAAATTGAAGAGTACTCTTCACGTTGAAATTTTCAAATTTGAGGAAAAAGACTTATTTTCTGAGTTGAATTCGTTGTTAGGGTGATGACAAACTTGTAAGAAGAGTTTGAAAGTTGGGTGGAATCTATATTGATCAGGAAAGTCCAAATCGTGTGGCAAAAGTTAGAAAATCTGTCAACTTAGCTTACGGCACATGGGTATTCTATTAGCTTTTCTTCACTAAACGAAATCTAGGAAGGAGAAATGTATCAAAATTCAGTGAAATCAAGTTGGTACAGAGTAAGAGAGGACAGATATATTCATTGAATTTTATTGGTTATTGTAAAAATGTTGATAAATACGTAAAGGCTATGTGTGACTCAATTTATCGTCTCTGAATATTTTTGTTTTAATGCTTTTATATTGTGTGCATTTTTGTATCTTTTCACTAGTAGGTCGAGGAAACATGTGTATTGCACCCGTTTTATAAATATAATAACATTTATTTGTAGGAACATGATACAACATTATTGGAACAAAAATATTAAAAGACGACACATTGGATCTTCTATAGCCTTTCTTTATTTATCAACATTTTTATAATAACCAATGAAATTCAATGAATATATCTGTCCTCTCTTTCTCTGTACCAACTTGATTTTACTAAATTTTGATACATTTCTCCTGCCTAGATTTTGTTTAGTGAAGAAAAGCTGATAGAATACCCATGTGCCGTGAGCTAAGTTGACAGATTTTCTAACTTTTGCCTCACGATTTGGACTTTCCTGATCAATATAGATTCCACCCAACTTTCAAACTCTTCCTACAATTTTATCATTACCCCAACAACAAATTCAACTCAGAACATAAGGCCTTTTTCTCAAATTTGAAAATTTCAACTTCAAGAATACTCTTCAAATTGAAGAGTAAAATCATCCAACGCGCTTCAAGTAAATAATTCAAGCTTTTTGAAATTCATTTTAAACATTCACTTGAAATATTTTTGATCAAATCAGTTTTTCGTGACTCATATTATTACAAAATTAATGTGAGTTTTTTGAGAAATATGAGTTTTGAGAAATGTAATGTGAGTTTTTTTTTCCGAGAAATATTGATGTAAATCAATATTGATATTGATTGATATTGATATTGTTGTTGTTGATATTGTCGTGTATTTGAATAGAATTCATTTTCACCACATCAGCAAATGACGATTTTTTACATATTACAACAGTGATGACTGATTCAATAATTCATTTTGCACTCAATAACAGATTTTTTATCTATATTAATCAAGAAATGACGAAAGAAGAGTACTTGGTCGAAACTTATATTTGATTATGACGAAACACATATTCATTCAGTTCATGCTCTTTGAATAATACTCAAATGATGTGTATGATGATGTGCCGTGTAGAAAAAAAACAATGATGCTGAATAGTTAATAAATCAACCTTATGAGAATTGTGATAAGTTATATGAAATACTTATTTCGCTGGTGATGGTTGAACGTTTGTTAAGTGTTTTTCTGTATGCATAACGTGGAAAATCATGTGAAATTCTCATAAGTTCCGCCTAATTATAACCCAAATAGTTAGTTGAGTTAAACTTATCACTTACTGACGAGTAATTCACGAGTTTTACTTAACTAGTTCTCCCTCACTAGTGCCTCACGAGTTGTGGGGAAAAACTTATGATATTTCTACCAGGGTGAATGTCCCATTGATATGTAAATCACGCGAATGGATAACAATCACGGGAAGAAATCGGAAACAATTCATTTTGGATTGGAAACGAGAAAACGACCGTGAAGCGATCAAAAGGTGACTTTTTCGAAAATTCACTGATACTTTCGTTTTTTGATTTGATCGCGATCTCGTTGACAATTTGTGGTTTATATTTTACTTGAGGAAGGCTGTAACCGCATCATAATCCTATTGGAAGATTCACCTCAGAGTTAATTGTTCGCAAATCGAGTGCGATCATACAAAGCGACTATGAAACCACCAACCGGCGACTTTCGTATAAGTTTCAGGTTTTCCATTGTTTTTCATATTGTTACAATTTCAAATTGAATCAGCCGCTCACTGAATGTCCTATGGATATGTAAATCACGCGCATGGATAACAATCACGAGAAGTAATCGGAACGAGTTCATTTTGGATTGGAAACGAGAAAACGACCGTAAAGGGACCTTAAAACGACCAAAGGGTGACTTTTTCGGAAATTCAATGATACTTTCGTTTTTTGATTTGATCGCGATCTCGTTGCGATTTGTGGTTTATATCTTACTTGAGGAAGGCTGTAACCGCATCATGATTCTATTGGGAGATCAACCTCAAGGTTAATTATTCGCAAATCGAGTGCGGACATATAAAGCGACTATGGAACGACCAACCGACGACTTTCGTATAAGTTTCAGGTTTCTCATTGTTTTTCATATTGTCACAATTTCAAATTGAATCAGCTGCTTACTGAATGTCCTATGAATATGTAAATCACGCGCATGCATAACAATCACGGGGAGTGATCGGGAAGAGTTCATTTTGGATTGGAAACGAGAAAACGACCGTAAAGCGACCAAAAGGTGACTTTTTCGGGAATTCACTGATACTTTCGTTTCTTGATTTGATCGCGATCTCGTTGACAATTTGTGGTTTATATCTTACTTGAGGAAGGCTGTAACCGCATCATAATCCTATTGGAAGATTCACCTCAGGGTTAATTATCCGCAAACCAAGTGCGGACACATAAAGCGACTATGGAACGACCAACCGACGACTTCCGTATAAGTTTCAGGTTTCCCGATGGTTTTTCATATTGTTACAATTTCAAATTGAATCAGCTGCTTACTGCCCTGGTAGAAATTTTAAGTGTACCCGAAGTATAATGTAAATGAAAAATACGAGTTTCGGCGCCGCCTACAACTGGCGGGGCAACTACAGCTCACACACACAACTATACCACAAATACGTTCACACTCACACCAATGGCACCAACATAGTGTGAGTGTGAAAGTATTTGTGGTATAGTTGTGTGTGTGAGCTGTAGTTGCCCCGCCAGTTGTAGACGGCGCCGAAACTCGTATTTTTCATTTACATTATACCTTGGTTACTCTGGAAATTTTCTCTAGTACATCGAGAGTTACTTATAAGTTTACCTATCTTACTTGTGAGTCACCCATAAGGAAAACTTACGAATAACTTATTAGAATGTAACACTTCACTTGACTAAATTCTAGCCATCAAAACTAGCGAGGGAGTCAGTAGTAACTGACCGGGAACGATTTGCGAACAATTAACCTTGAGGTGAATCTTTCAATGGGATTATGATGCGGTTACAGCCTTCCTGAAGTAAGATATGAACCACCAATTGTCAACGAGATCGCGATCAAATCAAAAAACGAAAGCATCAGTGAATTGCCGAAAAAGTCACCCTTCGGTCGTTTTAAGGTCGCTATACGGTCGTTTTCTCGTCTCCAATCCAAAATGAACTCTTTCCCATCACTTCCCGTGATTGTTATCCACGCGCGTGATTTGCATATTCATGGGACATTCAGTGAGCAGCTGATTCAATTTGAAATTGTGACGATATGAAAAACCATCGGGCAACCTAAAACTTATACGAAAGTGGTCGGTTGGTCGTTCCATAGTCGCTTAATATGTCCGCACTTGATTCGCGAATAATTAACCGTGAGGTGAATCTTCCAATAGGATTATGATGCGGTTACAGCCTTCCTCAAGTAAGATATAAACCACAAATTGCCAACGAGATCGCGATCAAATCAAGAAACGAAAGTATCAGTGAATTTCCGAAAAAGTCACCTTTGGGTCGCTTTACGGTCGTTTTCTCGTTTCCAATCCAAAATGAACTCTTTCCGATTCCTTCCCGTGATTGTTATCCATGCCCGTGATTTACATATTCATAGGACATCCAGTAAGCAGCTGATTCAATTTGAAATTGTGACAATATGAAAAACAATGAGAAACCTGAAACTTATACGAAAGTCGTCGGTTGGTCGTTCCATAGTCGCTTTATGTGTCCGCACTCGATTTGCGAATAATTGACTTTGAGGTGAAACTTTCAATAGGATTATGATGCGGTTACGGCCTTCCTGAAGTAAGATATAAACCACAAATTGTCAACGAGATCACGATCAAATCAAAAAACGAAAGTATCAGTGAATTGCCGAAAAAGTCACCCTTCGGTCGTTTTAAGGTCGCTTTACGGTCGTTTTCTCGTTTCCAATCCAAAATGAACTCTTTCCGATTACTTCCCGTGATTGTTATCCATGCGCGTGTTTCACATATCCATAGGACCTTCAGTGAGCAGCTGATTCAATTTGAAATTGTGACAATATGAAAAACAATGAGAAACCTGAAACTTATACGAAAGTCGTCGGTTGGTCGTTCCATAGTCGCTTTATATGTCCGCACTCGATTTGCGAATAATTAACCTTGAGGTTAATCTTTCAATAGAATCATGATGCGGTTACAGCCTTCCTCAAGTAAGATATAAACCACAAATCGCAACGAGATCACGATCAAATCAAAAAACGAAAGTATCAGTGAATTTCCGAAAAAGTCACCCTTTGGTCGTTTTAAGGTCGCTCTACGGTCGTTTTCTCGTTCCCAATCCAAAATGAACCCTTTCTGAGTTTTTCCCGTAATTAGTATCCATCCGTTCAATTCACATATCAATAGCCCTTTCAGTGAACATATATTCATGCATTCTGAACCAACAATCGTAAGAAAGACAAATTTATCTAACCTGAACATTATGTGAAAGTCGTTTGTTAGTCGTTCCAGGGTCGTTTCGTCGTGCTTGTTACGTTGCCGCGTCCCTGCTTCGGTAGGCGTGATTAGTTGCTCCCTAGCTCCCCTCTTCGCCACGTGTCCTCTACTCAAGCTCCGCCCCTCACGCTGAACGTGTTCCGTTGTACCGAGCCGATTTCCTCCCAAAAATTCCTCTTTTTCAAACGATTCAAACAGTACCTCAATCATCGAATTTCAGCATGATGTTTATGTCAATTGGTAGATCAAAGCCTCTACTCAATGATGCTTCTTTGTTTTTTCCCCTACGCTCAATTATTCTTAAAAAACACGAATTTTTCTCAAAGTCGCTCTATGGTCGTTCCTAGGTCGCTTTATTGAACAACACGACGGTCGCAGTGATGCCAGCATTTGGTCGACCGAGTCGATTTACCCTCTCCATCTGACCATTTCTCGTCCCCACCATTCCAGCCGGGAGTACGCACACATTGAAACCCGTATTCATGTGATTCGGAACCGGTCGGTTCACTTCGAGTCAGCTCGGACAATCGAGAGAGAACCAAGTATCCGTCGGTCTTTGTCTTCTCAATATGTTTTACGATCGGCTAACTCCGTGCAAGATCGGAAAAAGTTTAAAGCCCACGCGGTCGACTTACCGAAAAGTTTCACCGCTTTTTCTCTTTCAAGCGACAATTTTATTGTAATCAGTATCGAACTGACTTACCCAGCACCCCGGGCAATTCTCGGCCGGGGCCCTTCGATATTTTTTTCGTTTTTTTTCAATTAAAGAGCCAGTTCAATACTGATTATTGAATGATCACGATGAAATATAGATTTGATGCATAGCATCATTTAATTGAATTAAAATCTAATATAAGTAAATAATTTTTCAATTATTATTTATTTTTCATAAATTTTATAAGATTATTGGTTAATCTTATGAATGATTATGAAGCTTTCAAGAACTCCTGTATGTATTGTATAAAAATTTTCTAATAGTTACGCATTTCTCATCATTATTTTAAATCTTGATGATTTTTCAATCGATGGTTGAAAAATTCTAAGATAGTTTTCCCTGATGAATTAATTTTCAGAGATCACTATGATATTCCAATGAGGATAATCAAATCAGCATCGATTATCAGATGTTGATCAACATCAAAATAATAAGACTTCATATTCAATTGATTGAGTGCAAATTATTTTCAATGGACTGAATAATTAGATTTGAGCGTTCAAATTGATATTTCATCATTTCACGCACTATCAGTCTCTTTTCTTCGCTGCATTACTTCATAGACGTAGTATGTGGATCGGAATATCACAAGACCCCATAGCCTAGCGGCAAAAGACATGGTTCTTGAGCAAGAACGGTCGGGTTCGATTCTCTGTGGGAGACATTTCATTTTTTTTTTGTCATCTCTTTGGTGAATAATTAAATTCCACATCCGATTATTATTTTTTATGTCATTACATCGTCATGTTATCAATAATCCTGATCTTTCGGAATGCACTTGCGGATTCGACCAAGTACAGGTTCGAATCGATTGGAAATTTCCCAAATATTCGTGTCCATGAGATATACACAGTAAAAAATTTTTCGTCAAATTTGACACACAAGCGAATGTTAACCATTTTTCTTCACACTCAACGTGTGTTGATTCCAGAGTGACACTCACAAAGTGGTCATTTGAACTCTAATAACATTTCAATGTGTTGAAAATGAATCGATCGAACAACATTTGATCAGTGTGTTAAATGAACACACAAAAGTGTTAAATATTCAACACTTGAATTTTAACACGTAGTTAAATATTCAACACTTGAATTTTGACACGTACTTCTTTTTTACACAATGACGGAATTCTTTTTACTGTGTAGACCGATCGATGCAGAGTCTTCTGAAATGAGAAATGAATAGCGCTTCAGAGGAACGTTTTTGAAAAAGTATACTTGCAAATTCCATCAAACCCTCTGACGAATTGATAAAAAAATTTCGAAACTTTGTCTCCGTGGAATATAGACCGATCGATTCAAAATTTTCTGAAAAGAAAAACAATGAAATCCCGCGATTCTAATAATTCATTCATATATGTATTTTGATTTTCAGAATTGTTTGTATTAATTTCACACCATAACATGATGAAACATTTGGGAGGAATTTTGGAAATTAAGTAATATAGTGTTGAAAATTCATGCATTTTTTTACATCGATTTTTATAATGTTGTGGCTTGAATTTCAAAATCCTGTCTATTATTTTGGGGATACGAAAATGTTTGAAAATTAATACACAATTGTGTGTGTTAATTGCTCCTGAACTTTTTACATTAGATTCCAAACAGATTTTGCTAACAGTGTAGATGGTACTGTCAACCAGTAATATATCAATATGATAACAGCAAGGAAAAAAAGTTAGTTCCTATTATAATATAAGATTATTACAATTACATCCTCAGTTGCTTGAAATAAGAAAAGAATAATATGAAATCGGAAAAAAAAGATATTCCTCAGGACATGAACCCGCCCAGATAACACACGAAGAATTCTTTTTCAAGAGCGAGAATAGAACTCTTCAAGAACTAATGAATTCATATAGAGCTCTGGAGGAGTTCAATCTGTCGGACATTAACAAGTTCTTTGGGCGTACTCAAACAATACTTCCGATATTCTCAAAGAGCTTGTTAATGTCCGACACATTGAACACATCCAGAGCTCCATATGAATTCACTAGTTCGAAAAGAATTCTTGAAGAGTTCTATTCTTGCTCTTGAAAAAGGAATCTCCGTGTGTTATCTGGGCGGATTGGTAGCGTCGGTCACCTCAGCCGCACGGCTATCGTTGCTTGCTTACAAATTTGAATGAAAATTATAGCCTTACTTAGAGCACGTCAACTCTTCAAAATGTCCACATCTCATGATTCTCATAGTTTGTACTTGACTTCCATCAAGAAGGGAGATTATGATGATGAATATAATAGAAGATTGTTGTTCATCATAACTATGTATTTTGTTGGTCCGTATAATACTATTGTTGTAATCTCGATTTCATAGCTGCAGAGAACAGTGATTCTTATGATCGAAATACGGATTTCAATGATAACTATACATTCTGTTGGTCCATATAATACTGTTTTTGAAATTTTCATTCCGTCTCTGCAAGTAACAGAGATTCTTATGATTGAAATACGGATTTTTATGGGAAGTATATTCTTCCTATAATAACATACAGTTTAACCGTGAAAATCTCGTATTTCAGTACTAAAGAAAAAGTTAATATCCCTGAACATACATATATTAACAGTTTGTATCTAAAGTTCTACAATGCGATTTGCATAATCCATTTCTCTCCGTGCTGTAATGAAAAATGGATAGCATTCTAGGGAAATGTTTTTGAAGAAGTTTAACTGCGAATTTCAACAAATCCTGTGACAAATTGATGAAAAAATTTATTTCCGTGGCATATAGGCCAATCAATTTGAAATCTTCTGGAATTCAAAATAAACAGTACTTTTGAGGTACATTTTGAAACAGTGCACTTGCAAATTTTGTACCCCTCTGTGCATCAACCAGGAGGTGAATTGAGAGCGAATGCGTTTTTTCAACCCTCAGAGGGAGGATTGCCTAATCCTAGTCAGAAATATGAATCCAACAATTTGGATTTCACATCGAAATGATATCTCCACTGAGAGAAAAAGTCACCCCTCATCCTGAACAAAATAGATATCTCTGAATGTAAAAATATCAACAATGAGATAGAAGATAGAATTCATTAGAATACATTGAATTCAATAGTTGAAATTCTTCCCAATTCTTATAATCCAAAATCTGGAATAATGATTCGACACTGCATGTAATTGAAAATCCAATCGCTGCGTTCATTATCACATCTGCAATGAGAGAAACGAAAAACAGTCATGAATATGGAAATTCGATTATACTCAAGATCGCATGTTTATACTGCAAACTGTGATATATTTCTTCTACGCTGTCTGACAAGGAGAGGGATATTTCCACTTACTCTGTTAATTTAGCGATTGGAAAATGTCGTAATTTTCGTAATGTTTCTCTTCCTTGATGCAAAATCATTATTGGAATTATCGTATGAAAATTACATTGATTTACAAAATGTATTGATCCATAGCTAAAAAGCATTTATTACGACATTGTGTCTATGCACTGTATTGTACCAAAGCATGGGATTTTCGAACCGCCAACGTATTTATCAAAACAAAACATTGCGCGACACCAACTGTTTATGTTTTTGTTTTCTTTCATCTATTGCATATGTGATACGGACCGAGGTGGACGTCTTTTCGATTACCTATAGTTTTAAATCGGATTTTGAGTTATAAAATAATTGCAAAAGGTTTGAAGTGTTGAATTCAATAGTATTCGGATAAATTCTGTGTTTGATCTTCCTGTTCATAGTTTTATATTTGAAAATATTTAGTTTGTTCAGAATGGAGGGCAGTGATTTTTTACTTATTAAGAAAAAAAAAAGCACTCCACATTTTTCACAAAATTGGTTGCTCAAAGACCCTGAGTGGAAAATGTGGGTTCGTGAAGATCCGAGTGATAGCTCGGAATTTTTTTGTGAGATATGGCAAAAGAGTGTTTGGTGTGATGGCCCTGCAAGAATCAGAGCCCATTCCAAGAGCCAACATCATTTGCAACAGAGCAAGTTGTTCCATTTCGACCGAGGTAATGTAGATTCTTCTCCTTCTTCCTCTAAAACTTCCAAAAATGTCAGATCCTCTGTTTCGGATGTTCCATCTCTTGATGGTATATCACCAGGAGGGCAATGTATCAATTCCATTCCTCAGTCTGTTGGTGATAGTATCGTTGTAGATGGGGCCGATGCTGTTCCTCCATGCCATGATGACTTTTCAATGAATGATACAGTTGATCAATCGGGTGCCGTTTGTGAGGGGTATGAGAATTCAGATCTCCTTCAAGGATCTGATTCTCCTTCTGTTAGGGATAATGATAATAATAGTCGCGGATCAGATGTTTATTCTTTTGTTGATGAAATTTCAGTCGAAAATTCAGATAGGTTTTTGCGAAAAGCTGACGATAGATTGGAAAATCCCGTTGCGTCCTCTTCTTTGAATGACGATCGTTTGGGATGTTCCCAAGATCCAAATCCTCCTCAATTGAATGCTGCCTCGTTTTCTGCTTCTTCAAAATGCCAGCAAACAATTGGATTAGAGAGTTCAAATCCGGATGATGAGCCTCTAGATCTCAAAACAAAAGTTCAAATAGCAGAAATTCGTTTTGCGACAATTTTCGCAGAAAAAAGTATTCCTTATAGTCATGCAAAGGACCTCTTACTCCTTATGCAAGATATAGGGAAGGAACCGGAAGTGCTTAAAAAAATGACGACGAGTCGTACAAAATTGACAAATATTGTGAATAGGGTTATTTGCGTTCAAGAAACAAACCGATTATCGGATGTTTTACGCCACACAAAATTTGCAGTTCACGAAGACGAAACGTCAGATATAACGAACGATAAATGGATGACATTCATGGCTCGTTATATCGAACCAAATACGTTAGAAGTCAGATGTGAATTATTGCAAATGATTCATTTAGACGCTGCTGATTGCTCCCCTTCGAAATTGTTTGAAAGTTTTAGAAATACATTGTGGAAAACTCAGATTCCGATTAGCAATATTGTTGCATTAGGTACTGACAACGCGTCTGTCATGATGGGGAATAAATCTTCTTTCAAAACAAAATTGATGGAAAAAAATCCACAGGTTTTGATGTTCCCATGTGTTTGTCATTCTTCCGCTTTGGCAGCAAGTGCTGCTTGTGCCATGATCCCACCAGAGTGCGAGCAACTGATTGCAGGTTTGGCTACTTTCATCAATGGTAGTCCCAAGAGAACTGCGATATTTAAAGATTTTCAGGATAGTTTTCAAGAAAGTAATCTACAGATCCTCAAATTCGCGAAAACTCGTTGGTTAGCCCGTCATCAATGCATTGTGAGAATCTTAGAGAATTGGACTACTTTGGAAAACTTGAATCTTTTGAAGGATCCTGCGATACAAGCGTACTTTCTATTTCTATCGTATACTCTGGATCAATTCAATAAATATAATGCATCCTTTCAGAGAGAACAAAAAATGGTACATTTATTGCAACCACGCTCACTTGATTTGTTAGTGTTTTTCTTGAAAAAATTTTTAAAACCCGCGCTACTCAATCACTTGGACTTGATCAAGTGTGTGAATTTTTCTTTACCCGCGAACCAATTAGCTTTGGAAGATATCGACGTAGGCAGTGAATGCGGAGAATATTTGGAAAATCTTGAACCTGAAAATATTTTAAAAGTGAATGAAGTACGCCAAAATTGTTTAAAATTTTACATCACTGTTTCTACAGAAATTTTGAAACGACTTCCCACACATGATCCCTTTTTGTATTCTCTCACTGCATTGAAAACGGAAATTGCTTTATTCGAACCGGATCGACAAAAAACTGCATCGATGATTATTTACGCTAGTCGGAAATTGGGTGGGTTCGATGAAAATTCTCTGAGGGAAGAATGGAATTCTATGTACTTTTTGGATCTCACATTGAGACGCGATTTATCGAAGCTTGATTTTGATCAAACGTGGATTAGAATTAGTTCTCTTTGTACAAGTGAAGGAGATATACGATTTCCGAACCTCCGAACACTTTCCTCTGCAGTTAGGACTCTTCCTCATTCTATGGCCGCAGCAGAAAGGGCGTTCTCCATGATTCCGGATATTCAAACTAAAAAGAGGAATAAATTGAGTCCTGAAACATTAAATTCCAGTTGTGTCATCAAATATTCATTGAAAAGTAGGAAAGAAAATGCTCGTACCATGCCCATTGATGAAGGTCACTTGGCTTTGATGAATTATAAGTATTTGTACGGGGATTCAAAATCATCGGAAAAGCCAAGTGGATTACATCTGTACGCAGGGTAATGTAGTATTTTCCACTCAATTCGGATGAGTATTTTTACGATTTCATTTTCAAGCTCACATTTTCTACATTGAGGTTCCTTTGGTTGCATTCCACATTTCATCATCTTTGGATTAATTTTTTTATAAAAATTGATTGATTGATCCACGCACATATTCTAAGAGGGTTTGGAGTCTCAAAATACTGTGGAGGTGACGAACCACGGGGTCCTAATCTTAGATTGTGCATCTCCCTTAGTTTTCGATCATTCATCTAGGAAATTTATGATAGGTTATGATCGGATCCCATAATTTCATATCGACGAGTCAGTTTCATTGTAATATCGAGGACGTCGATATTGCACATTTAAACTTGATCATCGATCACCCAGACAGTACAACGTGCCACTGGGACGTTGATAGGAGGTCTATAGAACGTAGGGAAGGAAGGTTTTCCGACTGTTTAGGAGTCTCTAAATACTGTGGGGCTGACGAACCACGGCGTATTAATCTTAGATCGTGCATCTCTGTTAGTTTTCGATTATTCATCTAGGACATTTTTGATAGGTCTCGGATTCCATCATTTCATATCGACGAATCAGTTTCATTGCGATATCGAGGACGTCGATATTGCACATGTAAACTTGATCATCGAACACCCAGACAGCACAACGTGCCACTGGAGCATTTATTGAATCTTTATAGAACGTAGGGGAAGATTTCTGAAAGTTCAGAAAACATCTCCGAAATGTATCTTGCTTCTCCTCCCAATTTGTGGATAATCTCTGTTATACATTACGAAACACAAACGGTACAGTGGCACATCACACACACACACATATATATATATATATATATATATACACCATAGTTGATGAGGTAGTATTTCTAATTCCCCTTCTGATTCTTGCATCGCAACATTCCTAATTGTTTATTATGTTCTCCATCAAAATGAATTCAACGATAATCTTTTGGAAATATTTTAGAAGAGGAGGACTTTTCAATCCCATTTTGTTAGTGAGGCTTCTTCCTCCGTCCGTATAGCATCTTCCTCCCCCCCAGGCTGTCGGGCGAGAGTCAGGCAGTCTATTCATTACTGCACTTACTGTTTTGTAGTGTTTCAGGCATCATGATGGAGCAACAAGGACCACGCGACTCGGGATGTGAACAGCAATTTTCATTGCTAAAGAGAAAGTATCGTGGAATAGGCCTACTGGGGATACCACGTTAACCCTGAGAAAAAGGTAGAACGGAGAAATTATAATGAGTTCCCACATCACAATTCTGGGGAACTCTACAAGAACATTCTAGAAGATTTCTCGGAATTCTGGAACATGTCTTATGGCGCACCTGAAGATAACTCGGAAATATCTTATGGGAGATGTTTTCAGGAATTCTAAAAGATACATTTAGAAAACCATGAGAAATCTCACATCAAGACTTCGAAGCTACCTTTTGGTGTTTTAAAAGACTTCCCTTCAAATTCTTCAATATATCTTGCAGAATGATCCAAAAGAATGATCCAAAATTGTGATGCGGGATACATCATTTATATTGGCTCTAGACTCCAACCAGAAAGCGAATGTCATTATAATATAGATCTAATGTCAAACACATCGATTCCATCGAACCCCATTCTGATTTCGATACGCTACACCCAGGGAAGGAAGTTGTGAAATTTACATCTTATGAAGTCTAAATTTGAATGATTTCGAAAAATAGTCCGACTTATCACAATCTCAGTTGATTTCACAGCAGGAGAGTACGGTATCCATGAGCTGTGGCATATCTCACATGTACTGTTATAAAATCGACTCAAATTCTGGTAGCTCAAACTATTTTAAAATCGTCCAAATAGGGATTCTGTAAGATATACAGTTTACAACTTCTTCTTTCTTAGTTGAGGTATCGTTTCGATCTGAATTAAAAATCGATGGATTCGTATTACTGGCTGGAATTGAGCTATTCTTCTTCTCAGGGTTGAAAAAAAAACGCATTCGCTTGTACTTCACCTCCTGGGTGATGCGGAAAGGAGTACAAAATTTGCAAACGCATTTCTTGAAAACGTTCCTCTGAAGTGCTGTTCATTTTTCATTTCAGAAGATTTCGGATCAATCGGTCCTCTGGATGTGTTCAATCTGTCGGACATTAACAAGCTCTTTGAGAATATCGGAAGTATTGTTTGAGTACGCCCAAAGAACTTGTTAATGTCCGACAGATTGAACTCTTCCAGAGCTCTATATGAATTCATTAGTTCTTGAAGAGTTCTATTCTCGCTCTTGAAAAAGAATTCTTCGTGTGTTATCTCGGCGGGTTCATGTCCTGAGGAATATCTTTTTTTTCCGATTTCATATTATTCTTTTCTTATTTCAAGCAACTGAGGATGTAATTGTAATAATCTTATATTATAATAGGAACTAACTTTTTTTCCTTGCTGTTATCATATTGATATATTACTGGTTGACAGTACCATCTACACTGTTAGCAAAATCTGTTTGGAATCTAATGTAAAAAGTTCAGGAGCAATTAACACACACAATTGTGTATTAATTTTCAAACATTTTCGTATCCCCAAAATAATAGACAGGATTTTGAAATTCAAGCCACAACATTATAAAAATCGATGTAAAAAAATGCATGAATTTTCAACACTATATTACTTAATTTCCAAAATTCCTCCCAAATGTTTCATCATGTTATGGTGTGAAATTAATACAAACAATTCTGAAAATCAAAATACATATATGAATGAATTATTAGAATCGCGGGATTTCATTGTTTTTCTTTTCAGAAGATTTTGAATCGATCGGTCTATATTCCACGGAGACAAAGTTTCGAAATTTTTTTATCAATTCGTCAGAGGGTTTGATGGAATTTGCAAGTATACTTTTTCAAAAACGTTCCTCTGAAGCGCTATTCATTTCTCATTTCAGAAGACTCTGCATCGATCGGTCTACACAGTAAAAAGAATTCCGTCATTGTGTAAAAAAGAAGTACGTGTCAAAATTCAAGTGTTGAATATTTAACTACGTGTTAAAATTCAAGTGTTGAATATTTAACACTTTTGTGTGTTCATTTAACACACTGATCAAATGTTGTTCGATCGATTCATTTTCAACACATTGAAATGTTATTAGAGTTCAAATGACCACTTTGTGAGTGTCACTCTGGAATCAACACACGTTGAGTGTGAAGAAAAATGGTTAACATTCGCTTGTGTGTCAAATTTGACGAAAAATTTTTTACTGTGTATATCTCATGGACACGAATATTTGGGAAATTTCCAATCGATTCGAACCTGTACTTGGTCGAATCCGCAAGTGCATTCCGAAAGATCAGGATTATTGATAACATGACGATGTAATGACATAAAAAATAATAATCGGATGTGAAATTTAATTATTCACCAAAGAGATGACAAAAAAAAATGAAATGTCTCCCACAGAGAATCGAACCCGACCGTTCTTGCTCAAGAACCATGTCTTTTGCCGCTAGGCTATGGGGTCTTGTGATATTCCGATCCACATACTACGTCTATGAAGTAATGCAGCGAAGAAAAGAGACTGATAGTGCGTGAAATGATGAAATATCAATTTGAACGCTCAAATCTAATTATTCAGTCCATTGAAAATAATTTGCACTCAATCAATTGAATATGAAGTCTTATTATTTTGATGTTGATCAACATCTGATAATCGATGCTGATTTGATTATCCTCATTGGAATATCATAGTGATCTCTGAAAATTAATTCATCAGGGAAAACTATCTTAGAATTTTTCAACCATCGATTGAAAAATCATCAAGATTTAAAATAATGATGAGAAATGCGTAACTATTAGAAAATTTTTATACAATACATACAGGAGTTCTTGAAAGCTTCATAATCATTCATAAGATTAACCAATAATCTTATAAAATTTATGAAAAATAAATAATAATTGAAAAATTATTTACTTATATTAGATTTTAATTCAATTAAATGATGCTATGCATCAAATCTATATTTCATCGTGATCATTCAATAATCAGTATTGAACTGGCTCTTTAATTGAAAAAAAACGAAAAAAATATCGAAGGGCCCCGGCCGAGAATTGCCCGGGGTGCTGGGTAAGTCAGTTCGATACTGATTACAATAAAATTGTCGCTCGAAAGAGAAAAAGCGGTGAAACTTTTCGGTAAGTCGACCGCGTGGGCTTTAAACTTTTTCCGATCTTGCACGGAGTTAGCCGATCGTAAAACATATTGAGAAGACAAAGACCGACGGATACTTGGTTCTCTCTCGATTGTCCGAGCTGACTCGAAGTGAACCGACCGGTTCCGAATCACATGAATACGGGTTTCAATGTGTGCGTACTCCCGGCTGGAATGGTGGGGACGAGAAATGGTCAGATGGAGTGGGTAAATCGACTCGGTCGACCAAATGCTGGCATCACTGGACGGTCGTTTCATGGTCGTTTCGTGGTCGTTCAGTTCCACCAGGGATCTTTTGAAAGACATCTACAAGACATATCAAAAAGGAATCTTGAAGATATCTTTTGAAAGACATCTGGAAGACATATCGAAAAGATATCTAGAGGACATCTTTTCGATATGTCTTGAAGATGTCTTTCAAAAAATATGTTTAAGATGTTTTGCGAAATGTATCTCCAAGATTCAGTTCAATCAATTTATTGAGTGTATAGGATATACATCCATTCTCTTACAATCCAAACCTTATCTCTAAGACCAGCAGTTTTGAGGTTATGAGTGCATATGGATAACACTTCAAGTGTCTTTGTTCACAATCAAATTGCAAAGAAGGTGAATCCGTTCATAAATTAAAAGCTCGAATAATCCATGTAAATATCAACAAATTCTGTGAAAAGTCCGATTTTGTAACCTTGCAGTGCTAGCACTGAAACTAACGAATCTCCGAGTCACAATATTTTGCGAATTATCGAACTTTTTACGCTGAATTTTATGTACGGCCTTTGTGTACGGTGATTTTATAAAATTCTCATTCACATTCACTGATAAGTTGTTTTTCAATAACAGTAAGAAAAAAATAATTTAAAGGTATCTATGATATTCATCAGGCACTAACGATCACTGGATCATGTACTTCAATATATTTCACCAAATTCATTAAGCTGTTCAAGTTTTAAGCACAGTCAACTTATCTTTTATTTGTATATGTCATAAACACCTTATTCAGAAGATCACTTTTACTCTGTAAATATACACCGCTGACATTATATCTCAGTATGTCATATTGACAATTATGAGCACCGTCATCAAATTGTCCGTATGGCTCAGGTCATCGGAGCGTGGGATGCGAGAAGAAACTGTATGAAATTTTCAGGAAATTAAGACATATATGCATTTCTTCTGAAAAATTAGAAAATTATATGATGATACACTTTTATTTATGAATTATTGTAACTTTTTTGATCAGAAATTATGAGTTTTTATGAAAAATCATGACTTTTCATGAAAAAACCATATCTCATAGTCATCATTATGTTTATGAAAAATTTTCTGTAATTTTATGAGAAATTATGAAAAAATATGAAATAATATGATTCTATTTATGAGAAATTATGACTTATTATGAGAAAACATTTCTCATACTAAATGTTCCAATTCCTTGAGAAATTATGAAAATTTATGACATTTATGAAAATATATGAGAAATTATAAGAAATATGAAAAAATACTGAAACATATGAGAAATTATGTGAAACTTTTTCGCCAGGGTTACTCAAGTCTGTATAAGTGGATTCAATTTATTTCATTTTGCTGTTCTATCTATATACATATCTACTTGAAGTTTCCTTCTCTTTTTCCCCTGCTAAAAATTTCGTACAAATTCAGACAAAAATGTAATGAATTGAATTTGATCCGTTTCTATTCATTCTGATGCTGTGTTTGTTCAAATTTACCCAAAATTTTCAACAGGGCCATCAGTTTTCCCCATGAAGGAGAAGATGCGTGTTTCCAAGTTAATGATCTCAAGTTTTTTTTTTCGAATCATCAACAGATAGCCAAATTAATATCCAAAGTGTGTTTGAAATGAATATCTCAAAACATCCATTCGATCATCTATTGTTTCAAAACCGAGAATACCTATCCTTCATACTTTTGAAGTTATGCAAATTTCTTTCTACAGAAATCCGGCTATGATCCATAATACACACTTATAATCATACGTAGTCAAATGAAAAAATATAAAACGTTCACTGATTTTTTGGAAATATTAATTTCATGTAATATATGAAAAAATGGTAGTTCATATATAAAGAACTTACATATAAAGGAACATATTTATGCTTCAAAGAATTCTATTATTATTTTATCATTGAAAAAACTTATAATTATCCAAGTGGGTTGTGATGTATTACAATAATATTAAAAGTAGTTCGTAGTGACATTAGTATCGTACTAATCATTTGTAAGTAGTTCGGATGTTTGGCAGTTTCATACAGTCACATGTTTACAATATGATTCTTAATCACTTATGATAATAAAAACTTATTGTCATAATCAAACAATTTTGTACAATTAGATATATAAAGACATGAATAATTGTGGTCAAATCCATCGTTTCGGAATGTATTGATTGCCATTACCGTTTCGGGTGATACGTGTGACAGAACAATGTGGCAGTTCTTGGAAGTTTAGACAACGCAAAGATTGTTCGTTAAGTAAGGCACTTTCATCAAATTTGTAAGCCTAAAGGTGTTCATCATAATAGGTATGATTGGTTATATCTGTAGTTATGATATAAAGATTTCGATGAAAATCCTCTAATATAATACGAACTAAGAATAGTTTATGATCTTCTTCGCTGGGTATCATTAATACAACGTCTTTTTTGATGGTACGATTTCTGAATTTGATATAATTCAATTTCTGTACTTCATCTCCCGGTTTCATGGATAACAGAAGTGAGTAAAACTGACATTCTGAGAGCTCTTGAATCAATACATCAATGTAAGATCCCTTTTGGTAAGATTGATCAACTGGGGCATTACATAATAAACGATGACTTAAGCGCAATCGAGATTTAATTGCAAGCGTCTTACAAATATTCGTACGACTGAGAGAAATATGAGCTGTGATTTTGGAATCTCGGTTTTTGCTCTCACTTCTCATCGTCCATAGATTCCATGAAGGGCCCATGCGTCGCATAATTAGAGGGTAATGAACCAACATGTGATGCTGAGGTTTCAAACATCCGGGGAACAATGTTGTCAGTAGGTTCAGATATTCATAAATCACAGTCTGTAAGTAATGGGATAAACCTTTATGAACAATAGGTGAAGTTACTACATCTATTATGTCCTTCAGTAGAATAATCAATCTCCAATGAACGTGTTTGTTCGGAATCCAATCGCCAATCAGAATGCCAATGTTTCCGAAAAAACAGAGTGCTTCGCCTGCTGACATTTTAATAAATGTATTCTTCACTTGTGTGATTTTTATCTCTCGCGGTTTATTGCGCACTTCATCGTCTCCATAAAAACATCCCTTGATTCTATTATTCAAATCTTCAAAAGAAAAAAGTTTTTCAGTTACAATAAAAAGATGAATAATTAACCCTAAATCGTATTCACTGATGCCCTCCAAAATGTCGTGCATTACGTCCACTGTCATGACATCAATTGTGGATGTTGTTAAATCATTTAGTACGGATGGACCAATGATACCGGTTTTACTAGGTTCGTCTTTTTCTAAATCTCTTCTATAATTTTCTTCATTCCGTATTTCACACAATGATTCCTTGAAAGTAGAATTAATTTCTTTGCGATTGATTAAACAAAATCTGCAAGGAAAATGTGCAGTAAAACTGCCAATGAAACCAAAAACTGTGTGCATTGCAAGATTGTCCCCTATCACGCCAATCAACGGAAGAAAAACTTGAAATGCACCAGATGGTGTTGATATAGTGATTCCGGTCGATTCTAAAAACTGTAATTCTTTTACTGTTTTTACAAAAATTGTTCTCAAATCAACGTGCCTCTGATCTTCAGATTCGTATGAAGTTAACAAAAATATATTCTCAGTTTTTGATTGCAGATGAGGAGGTAAGCAAGATATCGTGATATATACATTCCCAATTTTTCACAAGCCTCTGTGAGATCCTAAAGGGTTGTTTGTCTCATAATCATCTTGGTAGAGAAGAACAGGAAACACTAACCGATTACCAAACGCTTTTGTTTTTTTCTTTCCAAGCCTCGCCCTGCGTAACATTCGTGATCAAAGTCTCATTCTTTTGTAATTCATTAAAATATGAGATCGTATATTCAAAAATACCTGGCAGTTCGAAGAATTTTTTCAGAACATATCTCAGAGGGATAAACTGTACAGTTATATTTTCTTTAACTAATACCATACTACTTGAGTTTCTTTCATAAATATCTTTTTCTCCAACTTTCATTTCTTGTGGAGGAATGTATGTGCCCATTCTTTCGAAATATTGGAAATATACCCATTCAGTTTCGAATGTACTGAAAGGGTTTTGCAATGAATCGAGCATGGATTTGTAGGCCGCAATATTTTCTTGAGATTCACCCAGAATCCTTAATCGATCTACTAATTGGTATAATAATACCGTTACTGTCTGATTTTGAAGAAAATTGGTGAAATTAGTTATAATTTGATGAACTCTTTGTCGAGGTAGATCCGCATAATTATATAAGGTACTCACAAACTGAGCTGCCACAGTGATCAGAGAGTCCGAAAATTTTTTAAGGCTCCATTACTAAACATTGAAATTCTAATCTAATTTAATATGTCGCTCTTTTTCAACAAATGTTAAGGCCTTATTCAATGAAGTGGAAAACTTATCACCTCGGACACTCATCCGAAAGCATACTCTCTGCAAAAATAACCATACTTCATGCGTAGGTGTGGGTTATGAACAATTGCAAGGAAAAAATTTTTTGAAGGTCAAATCAAGTGCTTCTACAGCAGAATGATTTGTGTATCTGACTTTATCGATAATTGTGTAGAATGCTTCTGGAGACTCCAAAGGTCCTGCAAATACTATGAGTGGTTGTAAACGTTCCCCTTTCGAAAGTAAATAGGATTGCTTCTCATTATTCGCTTTTTCCGAATCAGCAGCAATCTATTGGGAAGAGATGAATAAATTGTCAACAAAAACTCAAAAGATTAGAGGAAATAACAGTGATGTTGATATTAATTTTGAATTGAGAGAAATAATTATCAAGAAAAAACATCGAATTTTTCAACGAAACTATTTATATTGCACAACACGCAGTATACGGAGCAAGCATTCCACATGAGTTCTCAACGATTTTGAAGTATTTATTATGAACAAGAACAACATGCAGTGACCGGAAAGAGAAGGTCGTCATTGCATATGTCAACTCTTAAGAGATATTTGCAGCGTTTGCAAATTTACAGAATTTTGTTCTGTTAATTGATTCCATTAAAGCCCATGCCCAGTACAACGTACTTATGATCCGAATAACATATGGAAGTTTCTGATGGGGACCCAGAACTGATATCGCGATGGGAAACATGATACAACAATTGTTGAAAGAAAAATTGTTTAAACAATTATTTGGAAAAATGATTTTCTGTAGAAACTGATTGCGTCATTTGATTCTACGGGAAAAATTATTCGGAAATCATGTATCACTTTTGCACAAAGTCACTTTGATTTGTTATAAAAAAAATAATAAACAATTTATGTGGTCAAATACTCGTCATAGCCCATGCCAAGTGTGAAGTACTCATAGTCCAAGTAACATACGGAAGTTCCTGATGGCGATCCAAAACTGATATCGCGATGCAAAACATCATAAACAAAATTGTTTATAAAAAAATTGTGTAAACAATCATTTTGAAAAAATGATTTTTTGTAAAAACTGATTGCACTATTCGATTCTACGGGAAAATCGTTCAAGAATCATGTATCACTTTTGCACAAAGTCACTTTGATTTGTTATAAAAAAATAATAAACAATTGAGTCAGCTAAATTCCCGTCACAGCCGGTGCCAAGTGGAATGCGTTCATGATCATAGTAACACCTGAAGTTTTTGCCTCTATCCTTAGCCTCTCAAGATTCGGGGTGCTTGTTTCACGTGAGTCCCTTAGCCTCTCAAGATTCGGGGTGCTTGTTTCACGTGAGTCCCCTAGCCTCTCACGATTCGGGGTGCTTGTTTCACGTGAGTCCCCTAGCCTCTCACGATTCGGGGTGCATGTTTCACGTGAGTCCCCTAGCCTCTCACGATTCGGGGTGCTTGTTTCACGTGAGTCCCCTAGCCTCTCACGATTCGGGGTGCTTGTTTCACGTGAGTCCCCTAGCCTCTCACGATTCGGGGTGCATGTTTCACGTGAGTCCCCTAGCCTCTCACGATTCGGGGTGCTTGTTTCACGTAAGTCCCCTAGCCTCTCACGATTCGGAGTGCTTGTTTCACGTGAGTCCCCTAGCCTCTGCCAATTCGGGGTGCTTGTTACACGTGAGTCCTCTAGCTTCTCACAATTCCGCGTGCTTGTCCCACGTGTGTCCTCTTGCATGAGAATTCATCACAATACGTTTCATACGGTTATCCAATGTGTTCTATCGTCTCTAACTTGCGTCATCAGTCATTTCAGAGAAATGATCCTTTATATGCTTAGCACATAAGTATAAATCACATTTTTTGCAACATTTATGTGTATTTTTATCACATCCGGACGTGTCGGATATTTCAAAATCGCATTTCTTTGGTGATCCTAGACCAATTTCATGTTCTCCTGATTGGTCACATCCTGTATGCTTTCGTCGTTTTGGATTCTGCCTCTCACGTATAGAATCTTCGAGATAATATTGGCAGATTACTTCGATAAGGTCTTTGATACTTTTACGATCTTCTGGGTGTAGAGCTGCCAATTCATGGAGCGTCGAGCATCGAGCGTCCAATTATTTCCCCAGATTTTTTCGACGCTGAATTGCGAAATGCCACAGGTACCTTTTCATGGAGCGTCAAGCATCGAGCATCAAAATAGTAAATTCCAATTCCAATATTGACACACAACCTCATATGCCAGAAAGGAATTGAATTATATGCTCATTTGATGCATTGCTGTTACTAAGCAATAAAGTAAATTACTACTAAAAAGGAATTAATTTAACCAGGACCAGGACTAAAACTCGGTATTTGTGGAAATCAATTTCAACATTGGAAATGATGAGAGTTGGAAGAAACCAACTCCATAAATTTCAACGCTGGAACGTCGAAAAAATCTGGAGAAATAATTGGACGCTCGATGCTCGACGCCCCATAAATTGGCAGCTTAAGAGATTATGTATCACGGTCGCATTCGTCAACGATGCTTGAATCAATCGTATGAACGAACACCATGTCCATTTCTTACTCCTAATTGAAGGTAGAGCTGCGTTGCAGTATTCATTATGTACATCAACTCCTCCCATGTTTTTATTATAATCTGCGAATGCTGCTGGGAAATCTATTTTTTGTTGAATTTTATCCACCCATCTCGTCATAGGAATTTGGGTTCTACATTGCAGTTAGTAGATAGGATTGAAATTGGGTTTGAATCCATAATGGTTATGTAGTTGAGGTCGGAATGAGCATCAAATACACTGATACATGTCACCCTTTTGCATTTTTTTGGAACATCATTTGCGACTCTCACTCGATTCTGTCTCACTGTCCCGGTGCTTTTGATACCAAGTCTCTTCATGTGGACCAATAAATCCGGAGATGTGAAAAAATTGTCCAAATATACTGCATACAAAGACAGTTTGTCTGTACTGACTGATTTAACAGGTTTTGCAACATCTGCATCACAACCCTTGATCCTAATCCTACGGCTTGCAGTGACGCTTGCGTTTGGGGCTTCGAAGTTCCTGTATATACAGGGTGAGGCATTTAAAGTGTCGCGGGCGTTTCTTCCAAAAATGAAGTGAGATACGAGACAATTTTTCGGACAAAAGTTGTAGGGTACCGAGGGGGACATCCGATGGTGGCCTTGGCTTTGACCTCAAATCTCATCTTCAAGGGCATTCTGAGATCAACTCTTGTTTTTTAAATGGCATCTCATATTTTTTACTGCAGATTTGGATTCTAGGTCAAAAACCAAGAAACTTTTGTCTGAACCATTTTCCTGAAATCCGCAAAAATGGTGCTCTAATCGATATTGTTCCATTTTGAATCTGACATTCGAATAACTCGAAAACGAAGGGTCTTGCAAAAGAATGTTTCGTACAAAAGTTGTCAATACACAACACATTTCAATCGTCTACATTGCCACCATTCAGAGCTCACGCGATGTAAACAAACGACGGGGTTCAGTGAAAGTTCACGATTTTGAAAGTCAGTTTGTCAGTTACATTTGATTATTACTTGGTTTATGACAAATTGAAAATCATGGATATCCGATACACGGTTTCTGATAAGATCGATATGATCTACATTTACGGTGAAGTGCATAAGAACCCCAGACAAGCATACGACTTGTATGCAGAACGATTTCCTGAAAGAACAACGCCATCCATTAGGTATTTTCAACGCATTACACAATTATTTTCAGAAACGGGAAGTGTTACAAGGGAAAAACGACATCGAATGAGAACTGTTAGCGGAGAAAATGCGGAAGTTAATGTACTAGCTGCAGTAGCCAATAATCCACACGTGAGCTCTCGTGAAATTGAACTCCATTCGGGAATTTCTCGAAGAAGTGTTCTTCGAATACTGAAACGTCACAAATTCCATCCGTATCACATTTGTTTGCATCAAGACCTTCACGGTGATGATTTCGAAAATCGTGTACAGTTTTGTCGATGGGGTCTAGCGCAAATGCACAATAACAACTTCATCAACATATTATTTTCTGATGAGTCGACGTTCACCAATCATGGTCAAGTAAATCGACATAATATGCATTACTGGGCGACAGAAAATCCAAGATGGTTACGTCAAGTAGAGCATCAAAGACAATGGGCTATGAATGTTTGGTGTGGTATTTTTCGATCTCGAGTAATTGGATCGTACTTCATTGCAGATACGCTAAATGGAGAGAAGTACAGACATTTCTTAGATCAAGTACTTCCAACATTACTTGAAGACATACCTACTCAGGAACGATTGAATATGTGGTATCAACACGATGGTTGTCCATCCCATTATGCAGTCACAGCTCGAGAAATATTGGACAGAGATTATCCTGGACGATGGATAGGACGTCGTGGACCAGTTCATTGGCCTGCCCGTTCTCCGGATCTTACTTCTCCAGATTTTTTTTTATGGGGATACATAAAAGATACAGTTTATCAACAAGCACCGACTACACCTGGGAATATGCGTCAACGAATCATCAATGCATGCGCGAGCATCAATGAAGATATTTTAGCACGAGTTCAGCAATCTTTTGTAAAACGTTTTGAAATGTGTATTGAAGTCGAAGGCCATCATTTTGAGCATCTACTGCATTGAAATTATCCAAGTGATGTAGACGATTGAAATGTGTTGTGTTTTGTCTGTTATACCCCATCACCTCCGTTTCAGTTCAAGGGGTCCCCCTTGGAATCAGACAACTTTTGTCCGAAACATTCTCCTCCAAGACCCTTCGTTTTCGAGTTATTCTAATGTCAGATTCAGTATGGAACAATATCGATTAGAACGCCATCTTTGCGGATTTCAGGAAAATGGTTCAGACAAAAGTTTCTTGGTTTTTGACCTAGAATCCAAATCTGCAGTGAAAAATATGAGATGCTATTTAAAAAACAAGAGTGGACCTCAGAATGCCCTTGAAGATGAGATTTGAGGTCAAAGCCAAGGCCACCATCGGATGTCCCCCTCGATACCCTACAATTTTTGTTCGAAAAATTTTCTCGTATCTCATTTTATTTTTGGAAAAAACGCCCGCGACACTTCAAATGCCCCACCCTGTATATCAAGATCGAAAAGGTATCCCTCCGCAGAACAAATAGCCCACATTTTGAATCCAAACCTGATAGGCCTATTCCTTATGCATTGTTTGATACCGAATCTTCCAAAGTACTTCACCATCGTTTCATCTACTGAAAGTTTGAAACTAAACCAACCAAACGATTGTATATTTCTGCGGAATAAATTATGAAGGTAACTCACTTTCCATACTTTGTCGTTTATATCACGGTCCTTCTGAGTATAGAATCTGATTTTCTTTTTGATTGTGCAGAAAGTATTCCGAGAAATAGTTTTTTGAACTATCTGACATCCTAATACACTATTGCTAGACCAATAATCTCTGAATGATCTTCTTGAATTAATTATTGACAGTAGAATTCCCAAAACTTTATCGAAATCTTGTTGTGACAAATTGTAACCATTCTCTTTGGTAGCGTTCAACACTGTTCTTATTCCGTAATGACAAGAGGCATGATTCATCAAAATGATGATCCTGTTGACAGCTTTCAACATTGGATCGGGAAGATCCATTTTTCCAATCATACACATGATCAGGTTCTAGTTTTTTCTGCGTACTAGTGTATGTACTTTAAACATATTCATAAGACCCGCGAGGTAAAAGAGTGTTCGTATCAATTTCTTCTGTATCAGAGTCAGAATCGCTATTATGATGTTCCTCAGGAATAAAAACAATGTCAGCACGATCATCATCATCAATTTCATCGTTTGAGATCAAATCAGCTGAATCTTTGATACTAGGTGTATTTCTTTTGTTTCGAGGCATCCTGATTCTACAAATTCAAGAAGTGTATGTGATAGAGCTGAATAAACGAAATGAAATGTTGGATGCAATGATGAAGAAGCTAATACAAATCTCAGTGACTGAACAATTTACGGGGACACGTCAAGAAATATCAATCAAGGCACAATATAAAATGTAAGATTTCCATAAAGTGGGGATGACTAATAACGAGAAGGAATGTTTTGTTTTTCATACAAATGTGGCGGAAAAGAAGATTCAATCCTTCCGTAACGAATTATTCAAACAAAATTTATGAAATACAGGAACTTGAGCTGAATAATCTGGGAATCGGAAAAGTGTGAGAATAAATTCCTGAATTCGAAGTTGAATGAATATTGATCAATTGATGTATATACAAATGAGGATTCAAAATCGGTTTCGAACGCCAACAACTGAAGCTAGGTCGCTACCATGCTTGAACAACATCAGGAAGATGAGATTTAAAAACAAACCAGCTAACTCATGAAATGGTGAAGAACATGCACGAACAAGAATAATATATCAGGACCCTGACACCGCATTGTGGAAATATATGAAGAGGTGGACAATTTACATGAATACATAAGTACATATACACATAAGTACATATTTACATAAGTTCATCACATTCAACAAGACGTATGGGAAGAGTGGGGGCGAAGGGAATTTTTATTGCATTGATGGTTTTTGTCTCCGATTTTTACAGGAAATCTAAGTGACTTTGTGCGAAATTGATGCATGATTCTTGAACGATTTTTTTCCGTAGAATCGAATAGCGCAATCAATTTTCACAGAAAATTGTTTTTTAAAATAATTTTTCAAACAATTTTTTTATGAACAATTTCTTCATCATGTGCTGCATCCCGATATCGGTTTTGGGTCGCCATCAGACACTTCCGTGTGTTACTTGGACTATAAGTACATTGTACTTGGCATGGGCTATGATGAGTATTTGACTACATAAAATGTTTATTATTTTTTTTTTATAACAAATCAAAGTGACTTTGTGCGGAGGTCATACATGATTTCCGAACGATTTTTTCCGTAGAATCGAATGGCGCAATCAGTTTTCACAAGGAATCACTTTTTAGAATAATGGTTTAAACAATGTTTTTATAAACAATTTTTTTTATTATGTTTTGCATCACGATATCAGTTTTGGATCGCCATCAGAAACTTCCGTATGTTACTTGGATTATAAGTACATTGTACTTGGCATGGGCTGATGAGTATTTGACCACATAAATTGTTTATTTTTTTTATAACAAATCAAAGTGACTTTGTGCGAAAGTGATACATGATTTCCGAATGATTTTTCCCGTAGGATCGAATGACGCAATCAGTTCTCACAAAAAATCATTTTTTAAAATAATTGTTTCAACAATTTTTTTTTCAACAATTTTTGTATCATGTTTTCCATCGCGATATCAGTTTTGGGTCCCCATCAGAAACTTCCATATGTTATTTGGATCATAAGTACGTTGTACTGGGCATGGGCTTTAATGGGTTCATATAAGAATTTAACTTTTGACTTATGAAAAAATCTTATAGAGTATATTGTTTTCTGAACATCCATCTCTTTCATGAATACATCGTTTCAAATTTGATATCGGTTTCTCTTATCCAAGGAAAGAAGATTATTCGAATAACCAAACCAAAAACGTGAAATATTTACATTCACATGTAATATGAATGTTTCTCGATCATGTTTGGCTTTTTCTTTTGATTCCTGGTTATCAAATCGAATTCCTTTTCGGGGCTTTAATTGCAAACGATAATAGCGTCAAAATGACCGCATCTTTCTTTTCTACAATAAAAAAGTAAAATATAGTTCCAATGAGTTCCAATGGGGTGAAAAAACAGTTCGTATTTCATGATCAAAAAATTCTTTACCACATGACAACTTTGGTAAATTGTTCAAAAGAATTTCAGTTTCTTCTTCGATAATGTTTTTGGATTGAATAAATTTCTCCAAACAGTTGCGTAATGCTGCCCACGATTCATGAATATCAATATTAGAATCAGGATATTTCTCATAAAAATCTTTAGCCATCTGCAATCAAAACAACACATATATACAACATATTACTTTGGTTAGGAAATTTTCGAATTTAAGCAACAATACTGCTTCAGAAATCAATTCAGGTTTTCTAAACTGCTTACCAATGCTGATCCTTGATATTGCGCAAGACAAGACAAGGGAATTGTACAAATTGCCAAATCCCACCTTCCTTATTTTTTTTCAATAAATCTTGCCTGTGATGATTATATACATATATATATAGACATATATATATTACTGCCCTCTGGCGTTTGGAGGTTGACGAATTATATTATCAGTTTTACGTTAGTCAGTCTATCATTATATCCGCTACCTGTAACATATCATAAATCTATACTTATACTCACCAAATGTATAAACCTTTTCATATTATAATAAATATCTCTATACACATTAAAACCAAAGACTATGACATGGCGCAGTCGGTAGTTGGTGAAGTATAAAATTTGCCTTAATAGATCGTTGTTTTATGAAATATGTATGGTGATATGTGATATACTCCATGGGTGAAAATAATGAACAGTTACCACCAATATTACAACGATTTGATGAAGGAGAAAATGATACAGAAGACAGTGACAACGAAGTTTTCCATGAGTCAATAGATACTACAACATATATAGATATGGAAAATTCTATTAAACAACCACCACCACTGTCATTTGAAGGCAATTTCAAACAAAATTGGGAGAAATGGCATCAAAAATTTAATATTTATATGAAAGCCACTGGTCTAGATCAAAAATCGGAAGATCGTCAAATCGCAGTTCTTTTACATGTGATAGGCGAAGAAGCGCTCGAGAAGTTTAATACTTTTGATTTGAATGAAAATCAATCAACGATAATTGAGGAAGTAATCAAAGCCTTTGAAAACTTTTGCACACCAAAAGAAAACGAAAGTGTGGAACGTCATCATTTTTTCACACGTGTTCAAGGGGAACATGAAAATTTTTCCTCATTTCTGACTGAATTAAAACGACTAAGTGCTTCTTGTGGTTTCAATGAATTAAGAGACAGCCTTATCAAAGACAGAATAATTTGTGGAATTAATGATGTGAATTTGAAAAATAAATTACTTCGAGAAGATAAACTTGATTTGGACAAATGCATCAATATATGTAAGGCAGCGGAATTGGTTAAAATCCAAATAGATGACATGCAGAAAAAAGAAGAAAATATACATATGATAGACTCAACACGAAATAAGAAGCAAAGGAATATCAAGAATAACATGACAAAAAAGGACAACAGACAACAACCTGAAGAAAGAAGACAACATGCGATGTCTAGAGATATTGAAAATCATGGACAGAATCAGCCGTTTCATATAAAGAAGAATTGTAGTAAATGTGGTAGAAGACATAAAATGCGCGAATGTCCTGCTTTTGGTAAGCTCTGTAATTTTTGTAAAAAAAGAAATCATTTTTCTAAAATGTGCAGAAATAATAGAAGTAATGTAAATAATTTGGATTTAGAAGAAATTCCTCTGTTCATTGGCAATATTGAATCGCATAATATTAATACTGATATTGAAAATAATGAATGGATTGAAAATGTAATTATAAACGATAATTTCCATACTACAGTAAAACTCGATTCTGGTGCAAATTGCAATGTAATGTCTATTAAAGAATTTGAAAAGATAGAAAATGCAATATTAGATAAAACAAAGAGGAATATTAATGTATTTGGTGGCAATAAAATTAATGTTCTGGGTACAACTAAGTTGAAATGCAAATTCAAAAAAAGAAACGTTATCAAACTAGATTTCATTATAATTAAAGAAAAGAGAAACACACCGAATATTATTGGATTACCAACTTTGAATAAGTTGAATTTAATACAAAGAATTCATAATATAACGGATTCAAAACATTCTAACGACTTAGATTCAATATTGAAGAAATATAAAGATGTTTTCGAAGGTCAAGGATGTATTACTGGTGTAGAGTATGATATTAAATTGAAAGATAACGAAATCGGTGAAATTGTTCCGTGTAGGAAAGTACCCATAGCCTTGATGAAACAGTTACGTGAACATATAAATACACTAGAAGCTTCGAATATAATCGAAAAGGTAGATAGACCTACCAGATACGTTAATCCTCTTGTAATTGTGAAAAAGAAAGAAGGTAATCTTAGAATTTGCTTGGATCCGACAATATTAAATAATAATATAATTAAGGAACATATGCATATTCCGACTTTTGAGGAAATAACTGCAAATATGGCAAACGCGAAAATTTTCAGTACATTAGATGCTAGCAGTGCGTTTTGACAAGTTAAATTAACAAGTGATAGTTCAGATTTAGTTACGTTTGCAACACCTTTTGGGAAATACAAATTTCTAAGAATGCCATATGGTATCAAATCAGCATCAGAAATATTCCAGAAATGTTTTACTGAAATTTTTGGCAATATTGAAGGCGTTAAAGTGTACATAGATGATGTGATTATTTTTGCAGAAAATGAAATTGAGCATAATAAGAGATTGTTGAAAGTTTTACAAATAGCAAAGGAAAGGAACATAAAATCTAATTTGAAAAAATGTCAATTTAGTAAAAATCATGTGAAATTTATGGGACACATATTCTCAGATAAAGGAATCAGTGTTGATAATTCAAAGATACGAGCTATATTAGAAATGGATGAACCTAAAAATAAAAAAGACTTGGAAACTTTTCTGGGTATGATAACGTACATAAGTAGATTCATTCCTAATTTATCTGAGAATACGTCCGTATTAAGGAATTTGATAAAAAAAAATATCTTATGGAATTGGACTCAAGATGCAAAAGAAGCATTCAATAAATTGAAAAGTATTTTAACTAGACCCCCAGTATTGAAATTTTTTGATGTTAACAAAGAAATTATTTTGAGCGTGGATGCATCGCAAAATGGGTTAGGAGCAGTGTTGCTTCAAGAAAATTTACCTGTTGCATATGCGAGTAGATCTTTGACTGATTCAGAGCGTAGATACGCTCAGATAGAGAAAGAAACTCTTGCAATTGTGTTTGCATGCACAAGATTCCACCAATATATTTTTGGTAAAACTATTGTAATTCAAACTGATCATAAACCTTTAGAGTTTATTTTCAAAAAGTGTATTGATCAAACACCTGCTCGTATACAGAGATTTCGCTTAAACATACAAAAGTATGATTTAATTATTAAATATGTTCCAGGGAAACAATTACTTTTAGCCGATGCATTATCTAGGGCATATTTGAAAAATAGTGAGTCAATTCCAGAAGATAAAATAGATGATGAAGTAGAAGAATATGTATGTTTTATAGAAGAAAATTTGGCCATATCAAATGAATATAAAAAACTAATTTTGAATGAAATAGAAAATGATCAAGAAATGCTTACTCTAAAAAATCACATAGTAGATGGTTGGCCTAAAAAAAAAAAAAACATTGCCTGAAATAATAAAATTTCATTGGAATTATCGTGAGGAATTAGTTATTATGAGAGGTCTGATATATAAAAATAATAAAGTTGTTATTCCGAAACGATTGAGAGCGAAAATGTTACAATTAATACACGTAAATCACTTAGGGATTGAAAAATGTAAGAATAGAGCGAGAGAGATATTATTCTGGCCTCACATGAATATGGAAATAGAAAATTTGAGTCAAAATTGTAATATTTGTAATAAATTTGCGAAAGCGACTAAAAGTAAACCTCTCATGCGAAGAGAGATACCTCAACGACCATGGGAATATATAGGAGTCGATTTATTTTATTTTAAAGGTGACGAATGGTTACTTATTGTGGATTATTTTAGTAAGTACGTTGAAGTTGCAAAATTGCAAAATACAGAAACATCTGGTGTTATTGCAGTATTAAAATCTGTTTTTGCTAGATTCGGAATACCTGAAATGATGTTTTCTGATAATGGTCCACAATTTAGTAGTCATCAAATGAAAGAATTTTCAAATAAATGGAATTTTATTCATAAAACGAGTAGTCCTATATATCCACAATCAAATGGCATGGTTGAGAGGTATATCAATACAATTAAAACTATGTTTAAAAAAATTGAAGAAAGTCATCAAGATCCTTATATTGCTCTACTAGAATACAGGAATACACCTATAAGTAACACTATCAAATCTCCAAATGAATTAATGTTCGGTCGTAAAGTGAGAGGGATTATACCTATTATTCCAAAGAATGTAAATATAGATTTTGAATATACGCGTGGAGAATTACAAAATAGAGCTAATAAGCAAAAATACTATTATGATCTTGACTCACATGAAAGACGAGACCCGTTATTAAATGAAAGAGTTTATGTTCAAACAAATAATAAGAAATCGTTAGAGCCTGCTATTGTTTTGGATAATTGTAATAGGCCGAGGTCTTACAAATTAGCAGTAAATAACGATAGAGTTGTTGAACGTAATAAAAGACATATACATTATAGTCAGAACAATCCAATAATGAATAAAGAAAAAGTAGATATTAGTGCAAAGAATGTAGATGTGAATATTCAACAAAATGTAACTGAAAATGACCCTATACCATCTACTTCAAACATGGTTACAAGATCTGGTAGATTAATAAAACCTCCTGTTTATTTAAAAGATTATGTTACGTAAATATATACGGACATTAGTTATATGTATTATAAAAGTATTTTGGATTTTTATTATTATAATAATTTTTATTATAAAACAAGGGGGATGTGATGATTATATACATATATATAGACATATATATATTACTGCCCTCTGGCGTTTGGAGGTTGACGAATTATATTATCAGTTTTACGTTAGTCAGTCTATCATTATATCCGCTACCTGTAACATATCATAAATCTATACTTATACTCACCAAATGTATAAACCTTTTCATATTATAATAAATATCTCTATACACATTAAAACCAAAGACTATGACATTGCCTAGCTGCAAACGTATCATTCCAAACCTCTTCGATTTCAGACCATGACTCTGGATTCTCTCGCAACAATGACAATTTTTGTTCAATGTCTCCTACTCATAAAATGAAACACAGACTCATGTATTTGAGAAGTAGTAAATCATTTCTTCCTGAATGATGCGAAAATAAGTAACCTGTTTTCCCCCGAATTATACGTGATAGTCTACTTATGTAGATATTCAAATTCTCTTCATTTTACCTGTAACATTTGCAGGGTGCGCTGTTTTTGATGAGCTGTCAATAAAAGTTTTCGTGTTTAATTCATCCGCGCTACCAGTTTTCCTGATGGACCAATTTTACACTTCCCTTCACTGTATCCACGAGCATAGAAAGTAGCAATACGTTCTTTGAACACAGAACTGATTTCTCCAGCAAGAGACATTAAAATATTTGAGGGAATTCTAAAATGTTGAAACATACCATAATTTTCTTCATCACCAGTTGACACTATATACTTGTATACCACACTGAGAACAAAACATCATGAGATTTGATGTGAGGAAACATTTTCATTCCTCAGTGTATGAAGGACACAACTCATTATATTTACAAACAAACTGCTTCTTATTACCCCACGTATGAAAATAAACACAATCAAAGAATTTTCAAAGTGACAATTTCAACATCAGCGATATGAAAATCACGGAAAGTGTTTTGAACATAACTGAAATACGCAAGCTTACTCCAATTTTTTCAACAGATTCTCCAAAGTTATCTTTTCTCTCTTCATGATAATATTTACTTCTCGATTTATAAGCAACCGCGTCAAAGTATTCATGATTGCGTCGGACAAATCATCATACTTTTTATGATAGAACAGTACTCATTCCCCTTCAAAACTGTTGTGTAAAAAAGAAACTAAATCTTGACGATGTGAAGTGAACACCATGGAATGAACACTATCTGGAGTGTGGAATTTTGAACATAAAACATTGAACGTATCCGAATTTGATGTTTGTTGGTTATTAATCAGAGCCTCCATGCTCGATACATCTATATCAACAATTACATCTTCGACCACCAGAGGTATTGAGGATAGGTGTGTGACAACTTGTATTAGGAACGGACAAGGCTGGAAAGTAATTAAGCACCAACTATTTTAATTCATTCAAGTATTCGAATTTCCATGTACTAAACATATGTGCAGAAGAAAGCATATGAGTCTATCAGAATTTATTATGGTCCCGAAGAGAACATGAAGCTTCAGCGAACGTTCAGATCAGATGTGTATAGATCGGGCTGAAGGTTCATGAAAGCTAACTTTTAGATTCACAAACGTTCCACAAAGGTTCTACGGACGTTGAAATGTCCGCCTCGAAATACGTTCAGGAAACATAGAGGGAACGTTCGCTGAGGATTCATCGAAGGTTTGACGAAGCTTCACAAAAATATCTATACTGATATTAATTTTGATCAATTTATATGAAAAATAAATCAATTACAAACATAAATTATTATAAATTAATCTAAGCATAGATATTTTTGTGAAGCTTCCTCAAACCTTCGATGAACCTTCAATGAACGTTCCATCTATGTTTCCTGAAAGTATTTTGACGCGGACATTTCAACGTTCGTGGTACCTTTGACAAACGCTTGTGAATTTATAAGTTAGCTTTCATGAACCTTCGATCCGATCTATACAGATCTAATCTGAACGTTCGCTGAAGCTTCATGTTCTCTTCGGGGTATAATTTATGAATATAAAACGAACTTTTATGTTTTTCTGCTCCAAAAAAATCAAACCAACATTCCTTTTGATAAAAGTATTGTCAAGCACGTTTCAAGTGAATCGATGTGAAATTGAAATAACTAATGTAAGTAATATACTTATAATGGGCCTTCAAAATGTTGTTCAGGAATGTATAATAATTTGAGGCTTATGAATAGATGATTCATTATTCAATAATGTAAAATAATTCTGTGAATCATATGAACGAAATTGAATGAAAAAAATGTGCTTAAATAGTATTCAAGACAGGAATTATTTTTTCGGAGTTTTATAATAAGATTATGTTAATTATATGTAACACCGGCCGTATCTCATCGTTAGGGACGCCAGTCGCAAATCAGAATTGCTATATTGTGGCGCGGCAGAGTGAAAACTACCATTCGATAGAACTTCTGAGTTCATGATAGGTCCATCCGATGATAAGAATCATCGCCGATAGAGAGCGCTGAGCTATGAGTAATGATGGCTGCGTTGGAAATGATTGGGAATTGTCAATACAGTAATCTTCACTGTTTTTGATGTATTGTGCTTTACACCACACACTACTGTTCAACACAGCTACCCTGGGGAAAGGGAAGCGTGTCATAAAGAGTAACGGAAGCGTAAGAATGTTTCAGATTACTTTTCCAATACTTCTGATATGCTTCCTCTCCACTCTCCAACTACGCTTCCGGGCGTAAAGTCCGGTTTCTATTAAATTGGTGTTTCTTCCGATACGCTTCGCACACTTCAAATATACGTTCGAACCACTTTTAATGTGCCAATTGACGCTCGGTATACGCTTAAATCCACGTTCCAAACACTTTCCAACTACATTCCTGACACTTTCTATTACACGCTTCCCTTTCATCAGGGTATGATCGATTTCTGTACAATGATTGTTACGTTCGTCGCAGTAATCTTTACAGTTCTTGTAGTTTTTAGCTATATTTCAAAGCGATTGCTGTCTTCCACAGCAATCAGTACTGTTTTCTTTTTTCCGTGTAGTTCGTGGCAAATTGTATCAGAAACTAGATTGCATACCGTATTTGCTCCTTTCTTGTACTTGCCTTCAATGAGAAGATACATGTAACTATCGCTTCCTCGTTTGGAGGGAAGCTTTGTGATCGTTTCGAGGAGCGGAAAATTTTTTTGTCTCGAAATTGAAAATCTCCTGAACCAAAATGTTCCTCAGAATCCGAGGAACAATTTTGTTACTGTGTCTGTCTGTCGGTCTGTCTGTGTGGCTGTAGCCCCCTAAATTTCGTACGCGCATATCTCCCGTTCTGCTTATCCAATCGTTTCGAAATTTTTATCACAGTTGTGGACTAGGGTGATATTGATCCCATATAAGTTTCAACCTGATTCATTCAGAAGAATTGGGTGGAGGAGAAGAACTCTGACAAAAAATGAACATTTTGCGTACGCGTGTATCTTAGCTTCCTATTATCCAAATCCGATCAAACTTTAACCACGTTCTAGTCATGACCCATGTAAGAGAGATGGCGCCATCAGGTGGGCTTCCGAATGAACCAGTGTTCATCTCGATTCCATGGACGACAGACTATTCATTGAACATAAGTCTATAAATAATATTAATACATGGCGCAGTCGTCGTATAAGAAATAAAATAAAGTAAATTACGGTAGTCGGGTGTAAAGTTCAGTACAAGTGAACATTGATTGTGAATAAAATGGGAAATCACAGAGGAATCTCGCCCATGTGTATGACTGGTAACCTCGCTGAGAACTGGAAAACATGGCGCGCACGGTTTGAGAATTATTCAGTCGCAAGCGAAATTAAGAAGAAAGCTGAAGAAACACAATGTGCTCAGTTGTTACACTACATTGGTGATGAAGGATTTCGAATTTATACAACATTCACATTTGCAGCCGAGGAGCGAAATAAGCTCGACGAATTATTGGAGAAATTCGAAGCACATTTTCTACCGAAACAAAACCTGTCATATGAAAGATACCAATTTTTTTTCATACAGACAACAGACAGGTCAAACATTTGACCAATTCGTGACTGAGTTGAAAAAACGTGCTATGAAGTGTAAATTCGAGGCGCTGCAAGATGGTTTAATCAAAACGATTATCATCTGTGGAGTCAATAATCCAGCAATAAGGGAAAAGCTGCTACAGAACGACGATCTAACCTCGGATCAAGCCGTGGAACAAGCTCTTATCGTAGAGATGTCAAAAGAAAGGAGGGATGCTATGCAAGAGAAGGTAAACAACAGCGTGGTGGATGCCGTCAACAAGCAGAAACAACGTTGTGGTATTTTGAGCTACAGCGAAAAGAAGTCTATAAACAAACAAATAGTCAGTTGTAGAAAGTGTGGTCGGTCTCATGCGATGAATAGATGTCCCGCGTATAACTAGGTCTGCAACTTTTGTAAAGGTAAAAATCATTTTGCGAGCATGTGCTATGAGAATAAAAATAAAAGTAAAATGCATAATGAAAGTAAACAAATGTCAGAAGTAAATGAAATTGCGGAGGATCAAGTAGAAAATGATTATTTGTTTATAGGAACAGTGAATATCGATAACGTTAATAAAAAACGATGGATGACAGAGTTAACATTAAATAATAACCAGAAAGTTGAATTTAAGATAGATAGTGGAGCAGAATCAAATATATTACCGTGGGAAATATTTGAAAAGTTACAAATTCCGATGACAGGAATCAGGGAAACTAACCTCAAATTAACTCCCTATACAAATGATCAGTTGAAAACCTTAGGTGAATGTAATATAAGTTGTACGAAAAATGGCAAGATACATAACCTAGAATTTTATATTGTTGACACAACAAATCTGCCGTTGTTGGGGTTGGAAGCTTCAGTGGAACTAAACTTGATTAAAAGGATGGGGACTGTTGAGAACAATAGCATTGATAATCAAAATCACGAAACACTGATGGAAAAACATAAAAATTTATTTAAAGGAATCGGATGTATTGAAAAGCCATATCACATAGTGCTCAAAGAGAATGCAGTTCCTGTTATTCATCCAATAAGACAGATTCCTCTGTCACTAAAGGATCATTTGAAAGAAAGTTTAGAGGAGCTTGTTAAACTCAAAATAATAGAAAAAGTAGAGGGGCCCTCAGAGTGGGTGAATGCGTTGGTTATTACAAAGAAACCTAACGGTAAATTGAGGATCTGCTTAGATCCAAAAGATCTTAATAAAGCAATCAAACGAGAATATTGTCTAATACCCACATTGGAACAAATAACTGCAAAATTGTCGGGAGCAAAGTGGTTGAGTACTCTAGATGCTGCAAGTGGGTTTTACCACATAATATTGGATGAGGAAAGCTCGAAACTGTGCACCTTTGGGACTCCATTCGGGAGATACAAATTCTTGAAAATGCCTTATGGCATAAAATCGGCTCCTGAAATATTCCAAAAGCGTTTCCAAGAAATATTTGATCTAGAAGGGACAGAGTTATATATAGACGACATAATCGTATATCCCAGACAGCACCGAAAGTTTCAGAAATGTTTTGAAAACGTATCCGTCATTCTGCAAATTTCAGTCCCCACGAGAACATTTTGCAAACGTTTTAAGAACCTCTATTTTGTATGAAGCTTCGTACGTTTTAGAAATATGTTTCACGTCCACGTTGATACGTTTCGCTTATGTTTTTGAAACGTACTGTACGATACGTCTCAAGATCGTTTCTGGATTTTTTAATGTACATCAATGATGAAACTAAGTAGCCCAACGAAAATGTATTGAAGTTTTTCTACGTACTGCAATTATTTTCTTTCATCCAAATGAATTTATTGAATAAAAATAATGAAAGTTTTATAAATTTTCAAAATTTGCAACATTATGAATTTGATTAGCATTGTATATGAGATGATCAACCACGTGATCATGATTTATTTCGCGCCTTTGCATTCAGAGATGTTTTGGTTTGAACCACCAATCAAAGCTTTGCAATTTTCAAGGCCTAGGACTCATGCTAGCGACTGTCGCGCGCGACATCAGAAGAAAAAAGAGATCCGAGTTTTGAAAACATCTTCTATCTGGTTTCTTCTAATGGTGTGGCGCGCGACAGTCGCTCACATGAGTACCCGGGGTAACAGTTGAACAACCTCACCTGCATTTCTTTTCCATTCTTTCTTTTCCGCTTCAATCACTGTTAGTGCCACGTCGCTTTGACCGACTCGAATCCGTCAATCAGTTAATGAGTGGATTAAAATCATTTATTCAACGTTCAAAGTGATCCAGACCTTGGAGAAGTGAGTGAAGTATTCAAATAAATTCAAATCAATGTACACTATATGCCAAATTTGTCAAATAACCTGACCCTTGTATGATTCCTTTTATAGTTTATATCCATAAATCACTGTAAATTCCTTGTGCGAGTTGAAACAAAAACTTCTTGGGCATATGCATATTCGACGGATAATTAATTCGGTGGAAGAAAAGTTCAGTTACTACCTGAATATCTTAAAATTTAATCACATTTTGGACTACAGATTTGTAAACCATAGGATTATAGCACAGGTTTGTATGCAGTTCAAATATCAATAGAAATATTTTTCCACATATCCTTCCTACATCATTTCTTTTTATATTATTCCTCATTGCTTTCACTCAGTAAATATGCCATTTATGTTCATTATTCTTACAGCGATGAATGTTTTTCTACAATGTTTTGTCATAGGTTATTGAAACATATTTCATATTTCGAACAAAGTAATATTCTGATAGCATTTTCCATTCGCTGCACTGAGTGCGCACTGGGATGTTTCTATCTTTTATTTTGCTCCAAGTTTGAAAAAGATAAGGATATGCCAGTGCGCACTCAACATCATATATATTACAGAACTTGAGTTTCCAATACGACACACCATTTTCAATATGTAACCAATTATGTGTTCCTTTGCGTTCAGAAACCTACTGGAATTATCTCTACCTACGATCATACAACTAAATATTTCCTCCTCCGCCTGAAGAAACCTACTGCGAAACCTAGTTGAAGTAAGCCTACCTTTGGACGTATAACTATTTATATGCTCCTCTTCCTTAAGAAACCTACTTGAATTAATTCTATTCACAAATGGAGCATAGCCTCAATATAAAAAATATATTATAACCTTAACTTTGCCTACAAACATATCACTAATTATATGATCCTTCGTCTTGAGAAACCTACTTTAATTAATTCTATCTACGAATGGAGTGTAACCAACTATGTGATCCTTTGCTTTGAAAAACCTGCTCCGAATAACTTTATCGATAGGCCATTTGTGTATGAATGAATGGAGCGCAGTCTCAATATAGAAAATTTATAATAGCACAAATGATAAGCTCCATCGAGTACATCCATCACTTCATTCTGAAAGTTTTTATATAATTTCAGTGTGTGATTCTTAGATATTTCTCTAGTATCCATGGCATTACATCATAGAAAATGAACCATGAAGATATTAAAATCAAATAGAGTACATCTGTAACCGGATAGATTTTCCCATGGACTGCACTCAATGTAACTATATCCTCTCTCAAATCAAGGGACATCATCATATATATTCACAATAGAAGTAACATATAATCTCAATACGTATAGTTACCCAATGAATTTCTAACTTGTGACATTACTTTGATAATATGATTACCATAACACAATAACTTTTATCATTATCAAAGGTAGAATTATTGCAAAAAAATAGAAGACAGATAAAGATGGGAGAGCCTGTAAACTGATATTTATATCCATACATGTAATTAGATTTTGAGAATTGATGTTCTTTCGATGAGTACATCGCTTCGCCTTGATTATACTTCCAATGTTATATATTCGTTCTTCGAATGAACTGTATATATCAAATTTTCCTTGCAAATTCATATAATAACATTTCATGGCATCGACATGGATCACAAATTTGATTAAAATTTCATCAAGTTACATAACAAATGAATTTTTATCAGTTTTTTATATCTTTGAAAAATTTCACACGTTATATTGAGAATGATGAACTTTTTCACAATGTACAAAAGTTTTATAGAAATGTATAATGATATAGGGATTTGGTGGGATTTTATTGAACCTTGTGATTCATATTAATATACCATGGAATGTTATTGTAAGAATCCTCGAAACAACACTTATAGGTAGGCAGTTTCTTGCAGAATGGATGTATAACTTGTGAAGTGTGATCATAATTTCAGACGTTTGCTTAGTTTTTCAGTTTCCAGGATTTTCAGAGTCATTCAAAGATGTTCATAGATATTTAGAGAAATTTTCAGTGAAAAAACGTGTTTAATAAACAAGAGGTTCTCAGAATATTTCAGAGTGAGAACAATTTTTATAGTTTCTCAGATTCTATCAGATTTTTCCAGAATTTTTCAGTGGAATTCAGAGAAATTTTCAGAGATTTCCACAGAAATTTTTTTCACCAGGTGATGTATTTATGGGAACAACAAATTTTCAACATCTAATCCTATGTATATGTATATATAAATATTAGTTTCACTGGAATACTTTTTCATCTGCATCCACATAATGAGTGTGGAGTCACTCTTCCAGTTGAGAGAGAAATATAGCATTGTGTATGTTCGAAAGAAAGGAAAGCACCACCTCAGGACAACACTGTGAAAAGAAAGTGTTAAATTCAGATCATTTTGTGACTGAATCTATAACGCAAACAAATTGAGCCAAAAAACAATTGCCGACACAATGGAAGAAGCATTGTTCGGAATTAAGATGCAAACAGATTAAAACTTTCTTTTTACAGTGGATAGAACATCTAAGCGGCATTCATTCCAGGATGTATACAGCTCAATAGTGAAGCCAAATTCAGTCATAAGATGGTTGTTACAACCATTTATCCTGGCAGAAATAACTCTGAATCTCTCCATGTTTTAAGACATTTCTCTGGGAAATTCAGAGTGATTTGAAGTAATTCAGAGGAAGTCAGAGCCCGGGAAAACAGTTTAGATCTATTTAGACCTCATCAGATCCAAATAAATCTGAATTCTGGCTCACGTGATCAGATTCAGATCTATTCAGATCTATTCAGATCTCAATAGATCTTTACAAATCTGGTCATAGTTGTTGTGACGTAATCACGTCTTTTACTTATATATATATATATATTTTTTTTCCCCTCTCTTCCCTCTCTTTTCTCCTCTCTATGGTTTAAAGGGATATAATGACTGAAAATATGTACGCATATTTTCACATGAAACGAAGGAATACGAAATAGTTCCTCGCACCGAAACCCAACAAATTACAAGAGACTGGTATTTCCTACATCTGTTTGTTTCCAGAGATCTCTATGAATAACCTTTTTTTTTTTTATCTAATTCAAACAAACCAAGGATACTCTGACCACCCTCGATAAAGAAATCCGTTGTCGAGCAGGCGTCGAGAATCCTATGGTGAAAACCCATATAAAAGAAGAGGAGAGTATACACAAGGAAACAAATGGTCAGACCCAGCGTTGCCAAACCCTAAAGAGAATAAGATTTCAATACTCGATTGCAGCCCGATAGAAAATCTAACGGTCATCAATTAAAACTCGACCTTATTACAGTCTAACCTCCTTTGATACTCAAAAAGGATAAAACCGTAATAAAAGTACTGCAGCACCAAATGAAATTAAAAATTAACAGTAAAGTAATCGAGGTTTGAAATCTGTCCTCACAATGGAAATGACAACGATGGAAGAAACTAAAGAAACACCAAGTCCTTGTCATAAAACCAACCAATAAAACAGATGTGCAGGAGAAACTTCAAACACTATGAAATAACCCTGCATTTATCTGCCCCTTTTTTTTTCACAGGAAATATTTAAAAAAAAAAAATTCTTTTCAAAGACAAAGGAAATGCACAAACTTACATCGAAAAATAGGTTCAATCAACTAAATATAACCATTGAAAACCTCTTATGACACGCAAGTTGCAAAAATGTACGAATAAAAGGTTGCGACTCATAGAATCGCAGAGTTAAATTTCACATCCAAATAAAACTTGCACTTCAAATATTTTAATATTTGAAGCACAAGGTACAATTGCCATAAATGTTTAAATCAAAACATTAGAAACCATTTCCAATAAAAACACTACGAAAATTACAAAATTATAGTAATTATAAGAGTCGCAATCACAAAATACATAATTTCTAGAAATCCACCACCCAAATCTTTTGAGAATGTATTTATAAACCATAATTATATTAAACAGTGGAATAGGACCATTAAAACTATTCCACGATATCAAAATAACCAAAACTTTAAAAGACAGGCTAAGCGACTCTGAGAGTCGCAGATACAAAATAGAGTTTACAAAATTCTACCACCTCAAATCTTTTGAGAATGTATTTATAAACCATAATTATATTAAACAGTGGAATAGGACCATTAAAACTATTCCACGATACCAATATAACCAAAACTCTAAAGACAAACTTAGCGACTCCGAGAGTCGCAGATACAAAACACACAATTTCAAAAAATCTACCACCTCAAATCTTATGAGAATTTAGTTTTAAACCATAATTATATTAAACAATGGAATAGGACCATTAAAACTATTCCACGATATCAAAATAACCAAAACTTTAAAAGACAGGCTAAGCGACTCTGAGAGTCGCAGATACAAAATAGAGTTTACAAAGTTCTACCACCTCAAATCTTTTGAGAATGTATTTATAAACCATAATTATATTGAACAGTGGAATAGGACCATTGAAACTATTCCACGATATCAAAATAACCAAAACTTTAAAAACAAGCTAAACGACTGTGAGAGTCGCAGATACAAAATGGAGTTTTCAAAAAATCTACCACCTCAAATCCTTTCAAATTCTAAACACACTCTGCCATCATATTACACAGTCAAATGAGACTATTAGGAAAATTCTCCACAATAGAAATTCACGTCAAATTCAAATTTCCAATTCATTGAGTCGTAGATCAAAAATATAGTTTTCTTCAAAACTTCCACTTCAAACCTTTTAGGATTTGATGTGGGAGTCACACTTACTCTAAATGAACAGATAATCCCACTAAAAGATGATTCACTGCACTAGAATATAAAAACACCAAAATAAGTTTGCGGTTTTCACTAAGTCGCAGAACAAAAATTCACTTTCTTCATAAGGTACCACCTCAAATCTTCTAACACTTGACACACACGTTATAAGCACTCAACACAACCAAATAAAACCACTGGAACTACTTTATAATATTAAAACTATGAAAACCTGGAAAATTTAGCTCAACGACTTATAGAATCGCAGAATGAAAATACAGTTTCTTCACAAACTGTCACTCTAGAATTATTACCTGCCGAAAATACTATTATGTTATATTATATACACACGTGTATATACATACAAACCACCAATTATTTTTCTATTAAACATGGAAATTAAATACTGCCAAATTGGTCCCCCTAACCTCTATAGAGAAACAACAACAAATGTAATTAACTATAATCATAAGTGATAAGCGTTAGGAATAACAACAACACTGAAATTCAATAATTCAAACCAATAATTATAGAAATAGAAATAAGTCCTACGTGTAAGAAATGGATATCCCTATCTCTCTCTTACACATAGCAACCCATGCACACATTTTCCAACGAACACAGGGATGCGCGTATCGATAATCGAAACTTGGAGAACCCGTATCCCTTTCCCTAAACGAAAAGACGGAGAAACTCTGGGAAAACAAGAATAGGAAGCCTCCATCGGGAAGGAAAATCGGAGAGGGGGACAGCCCTTGAATATAGGCCCAAAAGGCTGGGCAGTTCAATTCAGTTTCAGTTCAGATTTCTATCGCGACTAAAACTACCACCTCCTGTGAAAATCTTGAAACACTCCATAGTTTTCAAGACTATCACAACCCTTCGAAAATAAACGTACAATTCAACCGAAAGTATTCGTGAAATTTAAACCTCGAGTTTCAATTTTCTTGCGTTCAACAACAGTTTTTTTTTCTTCTCAACAAAAAATTCAAATCTAAATACCAGTAAGTATTTCCTATTGAATGTAAAATTTTCCGCGATCGTGTGTGTTTTTGTTTTATCAGCGCCCAAAGTGTATCGCAGAAATCAAGACGAGATTCGTAACAAATTCGAGCGAATCTATATTTGCGGTGGATTTATTACGAATTATGTCTTGTGAGTTGATTAACTCTGAAATACTTACATAGTATTCCCAGATATAATCAACTCTTTCAAGTGAACCAGTTATCGTGAAGAATTATCTGTTTTTGTGGCATGAATTTACTTTTCGTGTAACAATTTCAATTTCGTTTGAATTCTCTCTTACCAAGTTATCGTGAAGAATTATCTGTATTTGTGGCATAAATTTACTTTTCGTTTAACAATTTCAATTTCGTTTGAATTCTCTCTTACCATCAATATCGAGCGATCGAGTGTAACTATTCAAATCAAGGTTTCATGTTTTCCTTTCTTCTTTTTTAGTGCAAAATTTAAAGTCTCTCGATTTAGAGGAAGTTGAGGACCGGATCAAAATAGTTTGCGAGAGGATCCGAAATCGACAAATAAACGAGGAGAACGGTCTCCTCTTCCCTACGGAAAGGGCAAGGAAGAAATTCGCCACCAATCAAACTAGGGGCAAAAGAGATCTGGATTTTTTAGAAGCTAGGCGACGCGAGATTAATTATCCGTTAAATTTCGCGAAGTTTAGATTCACTCCTCTCCGTCCTCCTTCTCCTTGGACGAGGCAGAAGATCGCCGAGTATAGGGAAATAGGGAACCATCCGTCTCCGCCAGTTTTTTGTATTTCCAGAATCCCATGCGAATTATTAGCAGGGAATGTAAATCGCTGTCCTCAATGTCAAAGGATAGTTGACGGTAATTTAGAATCTCTATAAGCCATGTAAATGTATATGCGTGTACAGTCATAACTTCCTGTAACCAAAAATAAATTTAGTTATATTCATGTTCTTAATTCAAACCAAATATTGTGAGAATTAATTGATAATAAAATTTACCCTTAAGACGAGGTATCACCCTCCACACAGGGAAACCAAAAAATCAGTACACCATTCCTTCACGAATACCTAATCCAGAAATACCTCTCATCGCTACACGAGAACCTGAAAAACACAGAAATTAGTTCACGGTTATCTGTTTCTGCACCTTATAAAGCATCTCATAATACAACTATCATTTCTAGTTCATTTGAATCGTTTAAACTACTTGAAAATATCACTATTAACCAGTTCGAATCAATTATAACGCATCACTTCACTGAGACACTGAACTTGTAGGAAAAAGTTCACGGTTTTTCAATAACCGCAAACATAAAACTGAACTTCTGAACAGTTCTGTCACTTCAAATTTGTTCAAATTCCACAACTACACTAAACATCACTCCACGGTACAGAATAAATCACTATAAAACACTACACATCCGTAGAACACAAAACTTGAAAATTAAACTTCTCGTCTATTGAAAAATCACAATTTAAAATGTACTCAGTGACGAAACTGTCACTTCGAATTGTCTGTAATTTAGTATAATAGTTCACTTTGATATCACAGTCTTAGCCAAATCATTTGCAAACACTACACACATTCAATTCATTAAACCCGAGAATATACTACTTGGAATTTTTGTCATCGCAACCTCAAAAGCGAGTTATGACAGTTTTCATCATTCTAAACTTCTTCAAACACCACAACTACACTAAACACCACTCCACAGTACAGAATAAACCACTATAAAACACTACACATCCGTAGAACACAAAACTTGAAAATTAAACTTCTCGTCTTTTGAAAAATCTCAATTTAAAATGCACTCAGTGACAAAACTGTCACTTCGAATTGTCTTTAATTCAGTATAATAGTTTATCTTGATGCCACAGTCTTAACCAAGCCAATTGCAATCACTTCACATCCGTAAAACACAATTCTTGAAAATTAATGTTCTCGTCTTTTGAGAAATTACAATTTAAAATGTACTCAGTGACGAAACTGTCACTTCGAATTGTCTGTAATTTGGTAGACAACTTTGTCTCAGCCCTACAGGCTTAACAAAACCACTTACAATCACTACACACACCTAATTCACTGAACTTGAAACCACACTACTTTATTTTTTTTGTCGTCGCAACCTCAAAAGCACTTTCTGACATTTTTCACCACTTCAATTTAGAACGAGCACTTGTACACTTTTAAAACCTCTCACATTGATCATTAATAACACAAAAGATTGTAAGAAAGCACAAAAGGATAACACACTACACCAGAACACTGAATCTACAAAACTATGTGTAACGACTTAAGAGAATCGCTATTGAAAAATTTCACTTCACTCAACTTTTAACACATAAGAATGTCACCTTTCACATGCATTTACACTGAACCAGAAGCCCTAATTTCCACTTGTATAGACATGTAAATGAATTGATCGATATCAGTACACTACCCGTAAAACATCCTGTCAAGGCAGAAGGAAGAGTTGACGTTCCAATTGAACTCTTCAAAGAGGAAGGAGATTGGAATCCAACGGCTCTATCCAAACCTTCTCAGAGAGAGAGAGAGAGAGAGACCCTCCCTGGTTGGCGATACATAAATCCCACCATCATGGAATCCAATGCCTAAAAAATTAATTCACATTAGAACTTTCTTACGGGGGAAGGTTACATGTGATGTTATAATTGATACTGTTTTTACCTATCTGGAGATTGCACATTTTATCACCCAAGAACTTGGTGACGCTGGATGTTCTTCAAGTTGCTAAGGGCAGAAGGCAGAGCCGAAGTCAGTCGATGAAGTAATTCTCCAGGAAACTGAAACAATCATTATATTATAACACAATACAAAAGTCTCATAACATATGAAACTTTCTACAACTAAAATAACCCAATTTATTCATACGAGCATAATACACTCACACGTACCTGGTTCGAGGATACCACCTTGATGACTCTTATTGCTACTCGCTGGTACAATTCCAAAGGTAGCAGGGGACGAGTCAAGAAAAGTACATCTTACCCCAACTGAAAAACCCAATAGTAATTAGAATTAAAGTTAAAACATACAAAATATACAGAACAAGTATATCGACTACCCCCTTTTTTAGAACAAGTATCAAAATATACAATACCCTAAAGAACCCAATAAGTGAATGTAATTCATTTATGCGATCCTATTGAAATAAGGAGTTGAGATGTATATATTACATTAAGACTTACCTTGGAACTGATTCCTACGCAGAACTCCATCGAAGAAGACTTTTCCCATCTCTAGGTTTTCTTCTTCGTAGAAGTACCCACATTTATTCCTTATCTCTTCACATCTGAATAGAAAGGGAACAAATACAGATTTGGATCCATTAATTAGATCTTAATTAAAATTACTCACCTTAATATTTGAAATACTTACCCTACACTTTCATATGCACACACGTACACAGAAATGTTTTGACATTTCTAACATAACATTAAGTTAGTGTACACACACATGTTATGACATTTCTATCACAACATTAGGTCAGTATACACACAGGGTACACACCGTTGTCACCCTAAATCAATTGCACCAATCGATTCTGCGGATTGCGATCGACGCAAATAGATCGACCTGCGGGATTCAAATTCAAATACAAGAACCAATGAATCGTTCGATGCTAGAAACGTGAAAATTCAACAACCTCACACATATATATATACATAATAATCGTCTCAGAATCTCTCAATCCCCGGTCCTTGCATTATCACTAAAACGGGGAACTCTACAAACAAAGGGTTTTAGAAATCAAATTTTGAATTCTACGATCTTTTAACCCCGCAGTAGCGTCAAGGACCTTCAAAAGTTCTAGACGTGACATTGTGTACACTGTGAGGAAAGACTTCCAAAACTGCCGAAGACGTTTGGCAACTTTTTATACAACCTTTTCTTGTAGATTACCGAACAAAAGTTAGGAAATATTCAAAATATTTCGTGATTTCACGAAGATTTTCGAAAATTCACAAACTTTTGTTTACGAATAAAAAAAAAAGTTCAAAAATTATTTTTCCAACACACATCTATAAGTTCCCTAGCATTTCTGTTCGGGATTCAACAAATGTTTTTCACAGTATGAATATCGTTAGATCTGAATTGAAGATCATATTTTGATGAGCAATCGATTGTTGAATTATCAAAAATTTGCTAATATTTGTATGAATTCAAATTTGAACACGTGTATTGACAAATACAAGCTGAAATTGCAGTTTTCACACCTCAATAGATCTGTTCAGATCTGGCCAAACATTAGATTTGGTGATATCTAAACTTTTTACCCCTTGAGATTTATCTGGTACTGATGCATTCTGAATTTTTTCAACTTCCTCCGGACCTTTGTGAATCTCCTAGAATTTTGCTGATTGGATTTTTTAAAAATTCTCCTGGCTTTCTTGGAATCTTCTGAAATCTCTCTGAATTTTTCAGGATTTCATTGATTAAGATATCAAAAACTTTCTTCAAATTTTTCTAAATCTCTCTGAATTCCTCTAAATCCCTTTGAATCCCTCTGAAGTTCTCTCAACCTATTTAAATCTCTCACACTTCCATTCTTTCAGATGTCAAAGCTTTCTCCAAATTTTTCTGAATCCAGAATTTCATTCATCCAGATCTCAAAGCTTCCCTGGTAGAAATGATCCGTGGCGTCCCCTAGTTATCTTCGGGGCCTAGTCAGGCCCTGGACAGATCTGATCAGGCCCTGACCAGGCCCCGAAGATAACCGGGGAATGTCCCGAATCATTTCTACCTGGGTTTTTCTCAAATTCTCTGAGTTCTTCTGAATTACTGTGAATTTCTCTGAATCATTCAAATTGAGTTTTCAAATTTCTCCTCGAGCTCCAATCCTTTCCTCAGGAAATTTCTGAATCATTTTGAATCCCTCAGAGTTTGGAATCGTAATTTAGATCTTTCGGAATTTCTTTCTCTGAAATTTTACACTGAAAATCTTTCGGAATCCAGTCTTTCTTAAATTCCCGCGTGAACTGTGATAAAAAATGTCTCTGGATCTCTCGGAAATCTTCCTAACTTCCTTTATGTTCCAGAACACTTTCCGGAGAGATTCAGGATGATTTGAGAGTAATTCAGATGAAGTAAGAGACTTGTCGAGAAGTGATGCATTCTGAATCTCTTCAATTTCCTTTGGATCTCTGTGGATTTTTCTAATTAGGATTTGAAAATTCTTCGTAATCTTTCAGGATTTCATTTACTTACAGTTCCAAGTTTTCTCTGAATGTGAGTTAATCTCTGTGAATTCTTTCCAAACTTCCTGAATTCTCCTGAATCTCTGTACATCTCCCTGAATCCATTACAGTTACATTGGTTTAGATTCCGAAGCTTCCTCTAAATTGATTTGGACGGCTCTGAATCTGTATGAATTCCTCAAAATTTATCTGAATCTGCATAAAATCTTCTGAATTTCACGTAGATTCCAGAGATTTCTATGAATTAGTCTGGACCTCTCTAAATTTGTTTGAATTTTCTTGAATCCTCCTGAAACTGCGATTATCTTCCTGTTAACACTATTCCATATGGATACTTGTGTGATTAGGGGCACTCAAGCGTCAAAAAAATCAGGTGAAACTTTGTAAATAAAGCGTGTTGTAATTTTTCTATGCGCATGTCCCTCAATTGTCCTAAGTCTCTGAATCCCACTTGAAAGTTCGATTCCCATTTTTTCCGAATTTACCAGAACTTCAATTTCTCCTCATCTTTCTGAATCTCTTTGAAATGTTAGACTGAACATTTCCCCCAATTTACTTCTTCCTGAATCTTTCTGCATTCCTCTGAAGCCATTTGGGAGGTTCAGTGCACACGTTTTGCGAAATTATCGGTCTCAGAATCTCTCTGACACGCCTTGAAATCCTCTGAACTCTTGGATCATACATTTTCATCAAGTTACTCTTCTCTGAGTCTGCGTGAGTTTCTCTGCATTCTCCCCATAATCTCAACGCGCAATTTCTCCTGATTCACCTGTCTCCGAAACTCTTCAAAACTCCCGGAATGCCACAAAAACTATTTGATCCAAAATTTCACCCATTTTATTTTTCTCTGAATTTGTCTGAATTCCTCTGAACCTCTTTGAAAGATTCGACGCACAATTTTTGCTAATTTACTTGTCTCTGAAGCTCTCTGAAATTCCCTGAATTACTTAAGAATCTCGTCCAGTCAAGAACCTGTTTTTGTCTAGTCTTTTTTGAGAATTTTTTCCGAACAGGCCAAAAAATACATTTTGTTGAAACTTCAACATGATATTTATCCATCTTATTATTCTGGTCTTCCTATCTCATTATGCTGTCTCTTTCTAATGAATTACGCGAGTTACCGACACTAGCAACCTCTTAAGGGGTCTACCCACTTTGAAATTCTCAAAAAATCAATTTTTTTGTTCACATTCTTCCAAAGTACATACTATATCCAAAAGGACTATACTGAAAGTTTATGAAATTCAAAGGAGCAGTCCAACGTACTTTGTTTTAGTGACCTTTCGTTTACTGTCTGAGCGTGTTCATCTACCCCGCTATGAGCGGATTTCCGGGTTTTCTTCTTGAACTTCATATGAAGGTGACATATCCCATATATGGAGGTGTTGTACAAGAACAGCGTACCCCATGTGAACCGCTTTTTCAAGATCATTCATGTTTTAAACTTACAGAAGTCAACATTTCTGCACCCGTGATTTTCCATTCAAAAGACTGTGAGTGCGTTTTTCTCGGAACCACATTTTCCGACGATTTGTTCCGATTCCTATAAAATTTTTACCACATATCGTTTACACTCATAGCTATAGCGCATATCAAGTGATTTTCAAAATTTTCACCTCAACTATGTTTTTTTCATTGCAAAAAACAGTTGAAAAAGTAAGTTTTTTTAAAACGTCCGCCATTTTGTTATTTCTGCGAAGATAACAAATCTCATGATATGCGCTATAGCAATTAGCACACTTAATTTAGAACCGTTTGGTTTTTTCCTTTTAGATGATTCATAGTCTAGATTTCATCAACAGTGTGTTTTTTGAGACTTGTTTTTTCACTGTTTTTATGTGTAAAAAATATCTAAAATGGATTGAAATAATTTTCTCTATGTATTTCGAGAGCGTATTTATCGAGCGTAACAATTTTCATCTCAATATCTATAATATGGACCAATCAAAAAAATTTATGAAAATAGACTTTTTTTTCTGCGTTCAAAGTAGATAGATCTCTCAGAGTATTTATAAATTTTTACAAGTTCATATGATGCCAAGAATACGCTGTAGAGCATCTCAATGACGTCAGTAGAAAAAAAGTGACTTCACGGTGACCATGATTGACCCTGACGAAAATTTTGGTCATAATTTCTCATAATTCCACATTGTTCCAAATCATGGTGAAAATATGAGAAATTCCATTGTTCTTTCTCATTTTTTCTCCATGATTTGGAACAATGAGAAATTATGAGAAACTATGACAAGAATTTTCGTCAGGGGTGAATCTCGAGTTTATCTTATGAAAAACAGAGAATTTACTTCTAATCTGTGGATATTTGGCTATCGTGTGATCTAAAACCAAATAAAAACATAGAAATTTCAATATTTGCAAATGTTTTGAACGAAGCTCAAATTATTTGCACTTTTTTGATTACTTAGATTCAAAAATGAAGAAAAAAGGAGATGACATGTGTTAATTACTCTAGTTCAGAATGAACTAGGTCTTCAGAAGATGTATGCAGAACATTCGTTTAAAAACTTTCCGAATATTGCGATCATTGTTTTTTTTCACACGCATGTCGTTGGGATGATCCACAACGTATTCTTGGGGTCATATAAACGTATGAAAAATTATAAATACTCTTGAAAGATGAAGATAAACATGTTGTGGAAGTTTCAACAAAATGTATCATTTATATTGCCAAAAAAATTCTCGAAAACACAGAAACAAATCTGTCCTTCGACTAGAGAACCCTCTCAATTTCAAGCACCCTGTTCTCTGGATATGGCTACACTTGAGAGAAACCAACATCGAATTGACGGACTCATATACATACTGGGATTGTGTAGAGATTATACTCAAATCGGTGTTTGTTCCCAAAATACAATGCAAATCTGTGTTGAGTCAACACAAATCGGAAATAAAATTTTAACACAGAATTGATGGACTTATATATACACACCAAAAAGTGGTTACGGGAGGTAAAATTTCTAACAGTGTATTATAGCAGAGTAACTTTCTGATAATCACAAATGGAATTATTATGCAGATGGAGATGGAAGATTCTTTGGATAGAACTTATATTTATACGTAGTGGTGTTGTCACGAGCCGCAAAAAGGATCGTAACAAACTTCAAATTTCAGCTCAACCATGTCAAAATTAACTTCTTCCTTGACGATCATATTCCCAGCCAACCATGGATTGGTTTCAATCATTGGTCAATTTGATTGATTCCAACCGCATTTGCTAAGAATTGACCAATTATTTGAGAATTATGTAGGATCTCTGTGCGCATGTCCATTCATTGAATAATGATTGATCAAAAATTGATCATTTTTGGAGGACCAATTGTTGGTCGCCAATGCGGACATAGAAATGGACAATTATTGATCGATTTTGTGGTCCATAGAATTGGGCAAAAATTGAGCATTTAACATCCGTCGATAATGGAAAATCTGAAAATATAAAACATCACATACTTCCTATCAGTTGTATGGAATTTTGCATTCTTGAGGTCAAGGACAGAATTATTCATTATTCACGTATTGCTTATTACAGAAAATTGTTGTGGTTAATCGGTTATTCATTCATTTTTGTCGTATAAATCGCAACTTATTCGAATTTCTTATTATTCGTGGTGCGGTAGGATTGTCGCGATGAATTAAGGTTATTATTCATAACTTCAATTTCGTAGCGTAGATGTAAATTCTTATAACTGAGTGAACTGATTGAACTGCATTTCAATCAAAAAGTGTGTTTTATATTTGAATTAGCAATAGAGTAAATTGCAGATGATTATATTTTATAATGTGAAATAAACGAATTCAGTGTCATACACAACCATAATTTGTGTGCGGTTGTTATTTTCGAAAAAGACATTACAACTACACCCAAATTGTTTAAACAACAAACACCTATCAAAACCTTTCAATAATAAGAATAAATTGCTTATTGATTCAACCTTTCACACTATATCAATCAATAACCCAGCTATTAGTAAATTTTCTATCATTCTCAAACCAAAATAATTGGCCAATAATTGCCAAATTATGGGTCACTTCATTTTACAGCTGATGGCAGCACCTATGCCCATGCCATTGACCTAATATTGCCCCATAATTGGAAAATCCAATGGTCCACAGAAATTGACCAATTATTGGTCGCCAATGCGGACATAGAAATGGACAATCATTGATCAATCCCACCCAATCTCATTGAGTAATAATTGACCAGTTATATATCAGCTATGGTTAGCTGGGTTCTTCTCAAATTTTGTATGTGTATGGTATGTTGGATCATTTTGTTCTAAAATGAGTGGTATTTTGGTGAAAAATACACCCATAATTCAATGTCACGATTCAAATTGGCACATCGCTTCATTTATATAAGTTTTCAGTTGATTTATATTTGGGCTATATTTTGAGTTGAATAAATGCCCTCGAATGTACAAATCAGTTCAAAAGTCAAACTGTTGGAACAATGAGTTTATCTCAACTTTTTAATCAGAGTACTGGTCTATAAAACCAAATCTTCACTTCCCCCGTCCATATGATACACTAACGGAATTGCAAACTAGTCAAAGCTCATTTTGCAACTCGTAGCAACGCTACATACAATTGAATTCCAAAAATTTATGTCGTTCTGATGAATGCATTGCTTCATTGTAATCATACTTGAAAAATTATATATCTATTTCACAAATAAACTGTTATTTGTGAATCTTCATAATAGGGGTGTGCGAGTACTCGAAAATTCCGAGTATTCTCGAGCCGAGTCGAGTGTTTTTTACCACTCGAAATTTTCGGGCGACTCAAAAGTTTTCGAGTAGTTGATCAATTTTTTTAGAATTTTCATGAATCATTATTTGTAAAGAGTAAAGTATTCTCATAAAACACAAGGTTTCATTATTCGCTATCACTTATAGATTATATTCATATTCATATATATTTTATACCTTTCGAGTACTCGGAAATCTACTGGAATACTCGAAAAATTTTCGAGTACTCGATGAATTTTGGAGTACTCAGCTCGACTCAAATCAAAACTTCAAATACTCGACTCGACAAAATCACTACTCGCACACCCCTACTTCATAATAACATTCCATGGAGCTACACCGAAAAAAGTGTTTTATGATAACAAAATATTGCGTTTGATATGTGAACAACTCGAACCTTTTGTTAATCCAACCAAGTTTGAGTTGTTCTAACAAAATTATTTTGATACAGTTTAATCTGATTATAAGCCTCGCTTGGGGGCTGTAGGCGAAGAAAGTAGGGAGAAATTAAAGTCCTCTCTACTACGAGTAACACTTTTGTTTCGCACAACTCCTCATAAGCCTCGCCCTTAGACCATATAGTACTGGACCATGCATTAACCCTAAAATTTCCTGCCGAGCTGAAAGCATCATCAAGTATACTAACAATAGAGAATTTGGCCCCCAAAGGGGCTAAATATCCTTTGCATCTTCGTCACTCGGACTAATGTTGGTTCTTTTGTTTTCGTCATAGCTCGGCAGCAAGCTGAACAATGTAAAAACATAGCAATGCGCGGTCCAGTACTATATGGTCTAAGGCCTCGCCCAATTGGTATCAAAACCCATTACACGTGTCCAATTTTGTAAGTTAAAAAGTCAATAAATTTTCATTTTTGCATATAATGAAAGCATGAATCTACCAATCAACGTTATGTGGACATCTTTGTGCTTATTAGATAACAAAATAAATTTAAAAGCTTCCAACTAACCAATTTCCCAGGCGAAAAGTTATAACGACCAGGGAGGCTTATAACAAGTTGTGTGAACTGAAACTGCAAGCGGTCTTGGAGTGGGGGAACATACGTGCTCAGTGAAGCGGAACAAATCTGAGTGAGGCTTATAACCGGAGTGAACTGTACTCAAGTTTTAACAGGAATATTTGGGTGTTAGAGTTTCAAAAAAAAATTTTTGTACTCAATACTAAATGGTTTTGATACTGCAACAAAATATTTTTGTTCAAAATTTCGCACCAACATAATTTTGTCAAAACAGAAAAAAATCATTTGGAGTAACAAAAGATTATAATTTACATATCAAAAAAAAATATTTCTTTGTTCCAACAAACTCAGTATAGAACACTCACTCACTCACTCTTCTCAGTATAGAATGAATGACAAGTTTGAATACAATTTTACCTGGTTATTCAAAATTTCAGTAATAAATCGTTTGAATACCGTTCCACGAGACATTTATCGCATCATTAACGTATTGAAATTGTATGGTGTACATGAACTGATATCTTGAATGTTGTATGATATATGTTTATAGTAGTTTGATCAATTGTTTTTATCTGCTCATGAAATCACAAGCATGAATGTCTTATCTACTGGTTTTATGCATCTTTTGAGAGGAAGAATAAATTTGGATGGGTGCCAAATCAACGAAGAACCAAATCAACGAAATCAGTGTTTGAAAAGAGAGAGCGTGATGTATTATGATGTATTATTCTTTTCAACTAACGGTTTCGTTGATTTGGTTTTTCGTTGATTTGGCACCCATCCATAAATTTCCGTCAATAAACACATTTGTCAATAGTGCTTAATATTCGTTGAATATTCAATAAATTCAATACATACTTCATTATTTTCATGATCACGTATCAATTCCCAAAAAGTAGTTTTTCATATCAATTGAATGCATATTCACATGATGAAACATTCTCCAAATCGATTATATGTATCTTTAGCTGTATCATTGGCAGACGTATTTTTTCTGTCATAATGAATCTTTTTTTATTGTTTTTCAATGCATATATATATATACATAAATTCGCTCATTATAAAAACAATGACTCCAATTCTAGATGACCAAAACGAAGCATTCTCATTGAACAGGCTTCCCATATTTCATCTATCAATTCTGTGAGGTATTAGTATTTTATTTAATTTGTTTTATATATCATAGCCATGTCTCAAGACTCACGAATAAAAGTCCTTTCAAATAAACAATTGAATCGTCTAGTACAGACAGATACAGTAACATTTTTTGATTCGATGGATGTACTGTCAGAACAACCAGGGTGTTCCAAATGGTCCAACTTGAATCCTTTTGATCATGATTCTTCATTGGCTTCTAAAGAACCTCATAATATTCATCAGAACATTCAAAGTGGAGATATGACAATGCAAATGGATAATTCGTGTGAAATAATGTCAGCACCATATTCATGTCTTGAAAACAGCGCACCATCTGATGTTTCTGATTTGGAAGATGCAGCAAATCTCCAACATCCAAGTGATTTTGGAGATGCGATGCATCTTGATACTTCAATTACATTTGACCAAAAAAGCACCGATAAAAATAATATTCATGAACACTTAGCATCATGGGCTATGGAATTTAATATCCCCCATACTGCTGTTTCAGCATTGTTATTAATTTTAACCACATTCACTAACATCCAATTGCCTAAAGATAGTAGAACTGTAATCAAAACTCCAAAGTCTACAAGCACTATTGATATCGGACATGGATTATATTCTCATTTTGGGTTAGAAAAAGCTGTGAGATCGTTGTTGAACGCCAGTGAATTATACCTTGAAAAACTGAAAGGTATCAATTTATTTATCAATTTTGACGGTGTACCTATTTTTAAATCTACGAATGATTGCTTATGGCCAATTTTATGTTCAGATCATGTGTCTAAAGAAGTCTTCTTGGTGGGTTGTTATTGTGGTAGCGATAAACCTTAAAATGCTAACGAATACTTACGACAATTCGTAGACGAAGCGAAATTGTTACTCTCTAATGGTTTGATATACACGGGTCAATTAATTAAAATCAATATTAAAGCTATAATTTGTGATGCTCCAGCGGTAGCATTTATATTATGTATAAAGTACCATAGTGGATATAATTCATGTAGAAAATGTTGCATTGAAGGAAAATGGTCCCATAATAGAGTCTGTTTTCCATATGATGAACATGAAACCTTGAATTATAGAACAGACGATGAATTTGCACTTGATGAATATTCATCTGATCATCAAACAGGTCAGACAATTTTGAAAGAAATTCCTAATATCAGACTTGTAAAAGGTTTTCCTTTAGATCCTATGCATTTATGCTATCTTGGTGTGGTCAAGAAAATCTTATTACTTTTATTGAAGGGCCCTCTTACTGTTAGACTTTCATCACAACAAATCGAACAGATCTCTGAAAATCTTATTTTCCTTGCAGAATATACACCTAGTGATTTTGTTCGTAAACCTAGAACTTTAGGCGAAAAAAATCATTGGGAGGCTACTGAATTCAGAGAATTCATTTTGTATACTGCTCCTGTAGTAATGAGTGAAATTCTAAACGGAGATTTATACTCGTTGTTCATGACATTGCACATTGCTTTGAGAATTTTATTTTGCCCTTCATCACTTCCTGCATATATAGATTATGCAGACAGTTTATTAAAGCATTTTGTCAAGTGTTTCCAAATTCTATTCGGTGAGCATTATACATCTTATAATGTGCATAACTTATTACATTTATGCGATGATGTAAGGAAATTTGGCGAATTAGAAAACTTCAGTGCCTTTAGGTTCGAAAATTATTCGTATTCGTTGAAAAAATGTATCAGGAAAGGAGAAAAACCGTTACAGCAGATTATCAAGCGATATGGTGAAAGGGAACATGTTCATCATTTTCAATCAAAATTTGCAGTTATCAAGAGATATCATAAACCCCATTGTGGAGGACCTATAATTCATGGTATATCATTTTTACAACAGTATAAAAGATACACAACCGATAAATTCATGTTAGCATCTGATAATAAAAAGGATTGCTATTGTTTACTGAAAGATGATTCTTATGTTGTAATCCTCAACTTTGCAGAATGTCACAATGGTCAAATGTACATTATTGGAAAAACATTTTCTCCTGTTCAAACATTGTTTTCAGTATGTGAACAGCCCTCCACATTAGATGTCGAAATCATGTCCAACAACTCAAAATTGTGTATGTGGCCCATCACTCAATTCAGTCAAAATTATGGGTGATGCCTTACGGAAAAAATTTTGTTCTACTTCCACTTCTTCACACTTATGATCCATGACTTGTGATAGTCCATTTCAATTCTTAAATTCACAAAATCCTTAGTATATTAATCGCCTAAGTTGACATTCAACTTTATTTCACATTTCATACGCATTTTTCAACTCAGTCAAAAAAAACCTCAAGAGATCCTACATAGATTTCCCTGGATGAAACTGAAACTTGCCGCGGCGGATTGATGCAATTTTGGATAAAATTGTTGTATCAAATATTTGAAAGATTATACTCACTTAGGATTTTCAAAAAATCCGCTTTTCTACCTTCATTTTCATAGTGTACACATATTTAAGTATATACATACAGGAAATTTGAAGTAAATCCGACAAATATTTCCGAGATTGCATGGATATTTATGAAAAAATGTCTGCTATATGTAATGGGATTTTCAAACTTTGAACGCGTTTCCCCCAAAACCGTGTTTTCAAAGTCGATGAGCGCGATTTCTCAAAAACGGCTCAACCGATCGGGCTGAGATTCCAACATAATCTTCTCAGACATATTACTCAGGAATTGATCAGGGGAACAAGGACTCGATGATTATATATATTTTTATTTGAAACAATTCTGTGAAACACCATCAGTCGAAAATCGGACGTTTTCGTTTTGGTGCCGCCGTTTTGTCAAGAATAAAAATTTCTACTGTTCCCTCGATCAATTCTTAGATTCTTCTATTGACTAACGGAATCTTCCTCATTTCTTTATTTTAAATAATCCAAACCGGAGATATCGTGCTCCCCGTCAGACACCTTTTTTTGAAAGACCTCTGGGAGATCATCTACAGGAACAGTATAATTGAATATTATAAAAGATGAAAAACGTAGGAATGAAGTTTTCGTCATATGAAATTAGTTTTTAGGAGAAATTCGTGAAAAAACACCTTTTTCGGCTCCGCAACTGAGTATAACTGCTTAAGGGAGGACACCAAAATGACTGACCATTTCGAAGGGACTATCTTGTCATGTTTTTCTTGAGAAAGGATGAGGGTACACAGAGAAACAAAGTTTGCGACTGTATTGTACATATATTCAAATGTATATAAAAATTTTCATATGAATAAAAGACAATAAAATGGTGGCACAGTAGCACAATTAGTTTTTGCCCGAGTCTTTCCGCGGCACGCAGTATAACTATCGTATATTTGATCCTGGAACAAAAAGTGAAATACTTCCGTCAAATATATTACTTTCAGCAGAGAACTATCTGAGGTTTCTTCGACTGATTGGGAATAGTAAAAAATACATTGGTTTTTATTCAGATATTTTTGGTCGAAGCATCGACACTTTTTTCAAACTCTTCTTTAAATCTTTGTTTTTGGAATTTTTCAATTTCTCCTTGTACTTTTCTGCTAAAACTAATATATTTAACGAAAATATACGATCAAAAAAAACGACGAATATACGATTTTCATTGTCCAGTCTAGGATCAAGTATATGATAATTTTACTGCGTGCCGCAAAAACGCTCCGGTAAAAACAAGTTGTGTTGGAATAGATCGTGCCCAATTATTTTGTTTTTCCTTCTCATATAAAAATTTTACTACATACAACAATATATGTCTGATACAACCTAAAAGTTCATTTTTCTGTATATCTTCCTCCTCTCTAAAAAAAAACCAAAGTAAGCACTTGAAAATGATCAATCACCCCACTACTGTCCTCCCTTAATTGAATCGCATAATTAATCAATTTCTAACATGGAAGATTATCGAATCAAATTCAATAACACAATTATCGCCAGTTTCAGTTTCATTTTTCCGGCATATTTGGCATCATATGTATGTGGTCCATCACGGTTACCAGATCCCAGATGGGATCTGAGATGGATCTCACATAAGATTGGTTGTACAGAAGAGTAACAATCAATAATTCCTTTTTGTTTTCTAATTGGCCATTCTATTCGATAAAAATGCGTAATTGGTTCTTATATATTCATACGCAGTATCGAATGGGAAATATACTAATATTTACTCACATAGCACAATTTTTTGGACGAATATTGCAATAATGGTACTGAAATATTCTTGTAACACTATAGAGTTAATGTGTACAGTGACTCAGTAACCCATTGTATACATTGTTTGTAACCTAATGGAAAAATTTTTTTGAATTTTGTTCACTTTTGGTCAGCAATGTTTCATTAAAATTCAATAAAAATTCTCAAACTACATCAAACTTCAATGGAAATCAATAAATTTCACTCAAACTTATTGAATTCTGTGGAGAATCATTGAATTTTACCGAAATTTTGTAGAATTCAGTTGAATTATGCTATGATTCAATGAAAACCGGCTTTGCCAAAAGTGAACGAAATTCAAAAACGTTTATCATGACAGATGAATTTTTGTCATGTTTTGCTGATGTACAGTTGGTTCAATCCGTTTCCTTCCATGCCATAAATCCACAAATAGAATTTTGAAGCCATTGAAATCTCCATCTGATTTTTTCCAGTGCAAGTTTTTTTCACATAATTTGTTACATTTGAACGGACCTTATCAATCATGATATATATGTGTGTACATATATATATATATATATATATATATATCATGGCAAATCAGGAACTGTATTCTTTAATTCTCTATTCTTAAATAACTCTGTTCCTCAATATCTTTATTTTCAATTAATTCTATTCCTAAATATCTGTATTCTTACAAATCTGTATTCTCCCAAAAAAAATTGCTCCGATGGTAACCCTATGATCATCTTCAGGATACTACCATTGTTCAATATCACAGAAATAAAAAATACAGTCCTTCTTCTGTCAACATTTTCTTTCAAAATTTTCCTTCTGACATTTTCATTCATATGATAATTCAATTTCAAGGATTTTACTTCGAATTTATGTAAACATTTCTAATTTTATGGAATTCTTACAACAATTCGATAGTATATTTTCAGAAGGGTATGAAAAATCCCTTTTCTAGTGTATCCCTGAGGAAAGTTTCCCCTGTTTCTTTCTTGTTTTTTTCTAATGGAAAATTCCGGTATTTTTGTGCACGATTTTCCCTGTTATTTCCTCATTTTTTTCATGCTTTTGCCCTGTTTGTAGAGATATGGAAAAAACAGGGAAAAAGCACGGAAGAATAGGGAAAAAGCATTGAAAAAATGAGGAAAAAACAGGGAAAATCGTGTAAAAAAATACCGAAGGTTTCCATGAAAAAAAAACAGGGAAAAAGCAGGGAAAACTCTCCTACGGGATGCTTTAATTATTTCACATGAATGTATGCAAAGTTTTTGGTAGAAATTTTTTATAGTGCAGGCATACCAGATATACGTACATTCTGAGCGAGGAAGAGTTTTTGTGAATACTTTCGTACGAAATAGCAAATAATATGAAATTTAGAGAATATCAGAACATAGTGCTCACCTGGGGTTGTCTCGTGAATATAAATTTAGCGATGGAATCCCTCTTTATTCCTTGCAAATAATTCGTTAATACACGGGAAGAAATTTGGAGCGCTAATGGCGTGAAAATTTGTCATGCTTCTATCACTCGAAGTATCACGGGATAATCGTGGAGACTCGATCGTTAAGGGGATACCAGTGATCCCCGTAAATGCGCAACTCGCCATACAAGTGTACCGACTGAATTAACATTTTCTCGGCAATAATACTCCGAACTGAATTCATGAAGAGTTCTGAAATTTTCAGGAATCAATTTTCAATCCTTTATCCATCGCTGTACATCGCCCGAATTTTGACTCCCGAAGAAACATTTTTTTCTCAATCGGTAACACAAACTTTTTTCCCAACAGTTACAAAAAATTCAATATTCGACCGATGTATCGCGATAGATTAAGGATTGAAGATTGATTCCTGAAAATTTCAGAATTCTTCATGAATTCAGTTCGGAGTATTATTGCCGAGAAAATGTTGACTCAGTCGGTAAACTTGTATGGGGGGTTGCGCATCTACGGGAATCGCTGGTATTTCCTTAAGGAGATACCAGCGTACCATCCGAGTAAACATTTTATCAGTAAGATTTCTCCGAACTAAATTTCTCAAATGGTTTGAAATTTTCAGGGAACAATCTTTGATACCTTAAAAATGGCTGTACATCGCCCGGATGTCAAATTTCGAAAAAAAAATTCTCTTTCACCGACTGAGGAAATTTTTTTTTTCGAAATTTGACATCCGGGTGATGTACAGCAATTGTTAAGGTATCAAAGATTGTTCCCTAAAAATTTCAGACCATTTGAGGAATTCAGTTCGGAGAAATCTTACTGATAAAATGTTTACTCGGATGGTACGCTGGTATCCCCTTAATCGCAATGCGTTCACCTTCAAAGGCATGGAGCTACACATTTGTTTTGTATTATAATTCGTGTTTCAAGCCCGTGCCTACCCTGGTTAAACAATCCCATTGAACCCATTGATTCCGATGCAGAAATCCCATTGAGTCCGATTCATGAATGGGAATCAATCAGTTTTCTGCATCGGAATCAATAGGATTCAATCGGTTTACTCGGAATCCAATGGGTTTCTATGGGATCTTTTAACCAGGGTATTTTCACCCCATAAAGCCTCGAAATTTCTCTTCGTGTGCGCAAGACGAATCTGACATTTCGTCTTCGCCATGTTAACTCTGAAAATATTGCAAGATGCAGCAGAAGTTTATGTTTCGAAGTCAAAATGTTTCAATGTTCATATTTAAAATATCAACGTATTTGAAATGATTGAATGAGTTTTTTTCATACTGCGCATGATGATATTTTGTAATAGAACTCATATAATCGAAACTATTCCGCATAGAAAAATATTCTGATGTCAAAATTATGTTACATCTTGCATAAAGATGATTGAATTCAGATGGATTAATTTGGTTAACATGACATGGAATTTTCTTTGAAAAATTTTGATTCATTTATAAAAAACGAGTCCATTTATTTACAGGAAGGAACTTGGATTACGATGAACGAATTTTACGTGCAACGATCGCAAAAATTATCTTTATCACATTATTCTACGTACAATTAATGATGCTGAAGTTTGACTCGTTTATTGGAACGAACTCATGCTCAAACAAGACAATATTCTGCTGTTGGACACCAAAAACCTTGCAATACGTCTTTACCTATGTTTTCAAAGCCAAGGAGTTAATTCGAAATGAAAAGTAACGATCAATCATTAAATTTCGGAGGCTCCAATTTTCGTTTCGTTTCTAAAAACGATTAAAACTTGTAGGACATGTACGACTATGTTAAAGTTTGGTTTCATTGAATCACTTTATTCATTGGGAATAAGACGTAATTTTTACACTAAAATATTTTTTGATGATGGATAGTTTCGATCACATGCATTAGCACTGTCACTTAATATTATAATGCACAGTTGATATTATGAAGACATTTTGGTATTCTGAATGTGAAAGTAAAACAATGTTTATTTCACAACGCAACCTTCAACTTCATTTTACAGTATGTTCAAAGTCAAAATCGTGGTGACGAGATGTCAAATTGGCTAACTCATTTACATATTTTTCGCAAGGAATGATGAGGGATTTCACCATTAGATTAATATTCATGGTGCCATGCCTAGTGAGCACTAGGCTTCAATATTCTTTGGATATTTCACAGCAATCAATAATTTGCTCGAAAATTTGGCGTAAAATTGCCCTCGCTTAGATTATATCTGCATGCTATATGTCTATCTATACATTGACAGGGCCCCGCCCCCGAGAGTCCTTATGAACACATCTAAAACATATCTTGTAAAATCAAGTGTTTATTGAGTCATTTTTCATTCCTGTATTCTTAAATATTCTTATCATTCAGCAGTATCATTTTGATTCAAAAATTCCTGTATTCTTCAATCTCCATTATAACAAATTCCTATTCCAATCTAGTATACCATTATTTATTTCTATGGAAATAAATTGATCATAACCTGTTTGAATCCTCCTTTTTTTGAATGTCGATTCGGCTCATCTTATGAGATTGAAAAAATATTGGTCCCAGGACGCTAGCGAAGTTTTTGGGTGAAATTCCTAAACAATACTTTGAAATTTATAAAATATCTCTCAATACAGCAGTTCTTGAGTGTTTACAGAAATACTTTATAGACTGATATTTTGAAAATATCAAAGTATTTTTGAGAAATCTTACAGGAAAGAGCTAGCGGCCTGGCACTAATATTTCCCCAAGGAGATACTAGCGCCGGAACATTAGCCAATTTTTTTTGTGTAAAATTCCTCCAAAATACTTCAATATTTTATATTGAATTACATAATATTGCTCTGTAAAGTATTTCTTGAATGTCTGCAGAAATGCTGTTCAGAACGATATTCTGAAAATATGAAAGTATTTTGGAGGAATCTTGATCGAAAAATTTGTCTCATGCCCCGGCGCTAGTATCCCCTTTGAATCTTCTTTGATTCTTCAATTCTTTCTTATTTTGTTCAATGAGTAATGGCCACTGATCTCTAATATACACTGGATAGGAAATACAAGCCTTCGCAGTACAAAATCTTTGTGACGAATTGAACGTGACAGAAGACCCTGAGCAACCATTTGTATTATCGGCTAAATGGTCATTCATGGTTCCCCTAAAATTTGAAGAGTCATTTTCCCTGACTTTCCCTGACTTTCACTGACCATGTTCAAAATTTTCCCTGACTCAAATAAGTATACCCATATAGCACACGAAGAATTCTTCTTCAACAACAGGCACAGAATTCCTTAGAAACTCTTCTCAAACTGATGAATTCATGAAGAACTCTGGGAGAGTTCAATGTTTTCATACATTCAAGAATACAAAATGCTTTCTGAGGATATTAAAACGCTTTTACAGTTCGGTCTTACTGGAGTTTATTGGAGTTCCTATCTTCAAATACAACCCGAGGTTTTGTATGTAGATATTAATATTGACATACAAAATATACATGAAAGAATAAATATATCAAGTCCAATTTTTTTGATTGGTAACCTCTATTGAACTTCTATTACCATTTGAATAAAATAAACCGTTTTATAAATTACACTAATTCTAATTATCTACTTACGATCATCTACATTCATTTAAACGATGATTCAAATAGTTTCAGTCAGAAAATAAATAAATCAATTTCAAACAATTTTTAATCACATCTCTTTAAATTATGACTGGTATATAGGAACTTGAGAGTACCTATAGAACCTGAGAGTTTCGAAACAGTTATTTTAGCATTCAAAAAGTTGTTTCATAATTCTCAGGCTGTTGAAAATTTCTATGTATTTCTTTATATATGTATAGATACTATGATGACTTATGGATAATATAAGAGCTAAGTGGTTAGTATTAAAAAGTTTTAAGATGTATTGTAAATATTAGATTCTTCTAACCGCTGGATTTTTTCCGCAATTTCTTCGTCTCCAATTTGTTGCTTCATTCTCAAAACTTTGCGTGCTTCTTGTAATTTTTTTTTTCATTCCGGATTTTCAATTTATCGGCAATTTTCACTTGTTCTTCACATTTTTTCTCTCTCATTAGTTGCAAATAATCATCATATTTTCCCCTAGCACATCTAACAGCAGTAAGCATTTTATGAGAGATAGTTATATTTTGTATACCATTGTGGTATTTCAAAGCATCGTACACTTGTCTCTGAGCACTGATACTTTTTTCTTGTTGATTGTTTATTAAAAGAGATTTATTTACAGAGAAACCAGATTCAACTGACGCATTCCCATGTGAAAAAATCAGTCCCAGTTTGATGATTTTCCTTAGCTCAGAATAATTTGCATTTTCATTCATGAATGATGAAAAAAAATCATCCATTCTTGAGAATTCCGTGTTGCAGTTTTGTTCTTCAGACTTCACGTTTTTGAGAAATGAATCAAATGTTGAATTCAAAACACCTGTGGTTGCCTCTTCGCATAGGATCGCATACTGTTGTTTGGCTTTTTCTGCAATTGCATCTGATATTCGATTTTGTTCATACAATACTTGAAGCAAAAGATTTGCTCTTCTTTTCCCAATTTCTGGATGATGGAATATAACAACAGGATCTAAAGATGCCAATCCTCTAACCATTTTGTATTTTAAAGGCCCTCGGTCTATCAGCTTCTTTATGGTAGCTATGAGAAATTTTTGACATTCTTTTCTGAAGCGTAGAATGTCAATTCCAGATACTCTACATTCTTTAAGAAACTTTGACGTTTGAAATCCAATATCTATTTTACCTAATTCTATCAGATTTCGAGAATCATCAAGATCAATAGAAATTAGTTTATTTCCTGAATCCGCTGAACTCAGGCATTTGGATTTTATGCAACGTGCCATCAAGCTAAGTCCATTAGATGTGTATATAAATACGGAGCAAGAGGTGATGAACTTTGAAAAATTTTCAAAAACGGCTCACAATCTAAACATATGACTTTGAAGACGGACAATTTACATTTCAAAAGAGGATCTTTGATGTGTTCTTGGACAGATTCATATGGTTTAGTGTGAGCAGGTTTAGCATTTTGTATGAACTTTTTCATATTTCCTAAATTTTGCAAAGCTCTATCTATGCAATCAACATTTTCCAACCATCTTGTACCATAATATTTTGAGGGAAACGAAGTACTTCCTGTAAGGGCTGTATACTCAGCTCGACGAGCTGGTGAATCATTAAACATATAATATATATGACGAAGGAATATGTCCAACTCCCAATTCGCTGCGTTCATTCCTGTTTTGACCGCACCATTCACCACATGCATACTCCGATATTGATTAACTTTTTTCCATCAGGATCTTCTAGTTTGATTTCTTCTTCGAGTTTTTTTAAGAAGGAAAGGTTGACGTTTGGTCCGTCCATGGGCACTTGTAAAATGTCTTGCCTTGGAAGCGGTTTAATACCATCATTAAAAGCGGATAGAATATCGTTTGCAGTGGTTTTTCCCAAAAATACGCTGTTGTAATATTGATTTTGAACTCTTTGGGTGCCGATATCAAAGTATTTCACGAAAAAATCCAATTGTTGTTTTTGCACCACCTTGTTCAGCGATTCATCGAAACATATTACAAAATCACTGCATGATTTTAATCTATCTTTCAATTCTTCATCGAAATAAGGAGCAAGTCCATGATTGATCAAATAGGAACATTTATTTTCTCCCAACTGAAATTTTGATGCGATAACGCTATCACTGAACATCATTTCAAAAGTTTGTCCTATATCTGCGCAAGAACTTCGACTCAATTTTTTTCCACAACTCTCATAGCCTAGATAATTTCAGCCTTGATAACGTCTTCTTTTATGCAAAAAGATTCACTGAGGAGGGGGCATGAATTCGACATAACATTCACAGCAGAAGACGTGAATGATGACGCAACAGGCCCTTGAGGTTTTTGAATTTCTGAATTTTCAAATTGTGGACTTTGCGTAATTACACAACTGTTTTGAGTGAAATTGAGGAAAGATTTCATAGACGGCTGACACGATTTCATATTTATCAACTTTTGATGATTCCGCCCTTTCGCATGTGATGTGACAGCTTGTCGTCCCATATTAGCCAGCTCAAAGGATTTATTGCACACATTACAGTAAGCACAGTATTTACTTTGTGCTCTTTTCAACCATCCAGAAAATTGTGGATGCAGACGGATATCTAGCCACTGATCATTGAAAATAGTTTTTTTCGTGGTCATATTGATAATTCTTCGAATTTCAGTACATAATTCCCATCATCTATTCAACCTGTAATAAATGAAAATCTAGCATAGTTTTTCAATCGAAACCAAATACTAATTACACAGCACAAAAGTTCTGGGAGACTTTATAAAAAATTCAATATGAATTTTCATAGTTTAAATTGAATTCATTAGGAATTTTTCAAGATTTATTGTACTGTCTAAAGATATTCATACCCATTACAGTTATTTCTACTATAGCTGAGAGAATATCCGAAATAATGAATTCTAGAAGAACCTACACAATTCAATTATTCGAAGAGTTCTAGATGCAGTCTCAAAATTTTCCCCTTGTATGAATACACATAATTTCAAAAAATCAATTAGAATCTAGTGTAATTTCAATGAGTTTAGGCATATATTGGATACATGATTCAGTGAGATCCGAGAAATTTAATCTGAAGTGTTATTAATTTGTTTCAAATTGACTTTAAGTAATTATCATACTGAAATCAGATTGCAGCTTTTCAAGTAACACAAATAATTATCAATATTGAGAATGTATATTCAAGTTTCTATATGAACTTCTTCGGATCATTGAGATGAAATTGATTCTACATTACCCTGTAAAGGATGTTTGTATTAATTTTAATACAAAAGTTTGGAAGCAATTAACACACATATTTTTGTATTGAATGTCCCACACTTTTATTAAAATTCAAACACAATATTATCTTGAAATGGTTTTCATACCAAAATTGATTTCAATTTCATAGAATCTGTGGGGAAATTAATACACAAACATATATATGTATCAATTGCTTCTGAATTTTGTGTGTGGAATTCACAAAATTTTTTCAACGGCGTAAAAGTACAAGAACGTGAAAACAGACATTTTAACGTTCTGTGAATATTCGTGGAACGTTGAAAAATTGAATTCATTTAAAAAAACCAGAATTTGGTTGTATTTTTTTGGTAAAGTAAAAAAAATTGATTGCGTGTATGAATAAGTTGAAAGTAGGTTACATATTCGTGAAAAACATAAAGATGGCTTTGAAAACATTTTACTGTGACAATATGTAAATTCTTATGGGAATAATGAGAATAATATACTTACAATAACTGAATTCCACTCAAACATTCACAACCAAAATCTTAAATGTCATAAGAGAAGGGTGTAAACGATATAACGTCAGTGCCAGTCAGTGCGCCCTTGTACGCCCGTGTGAAAAAAAAAGACGGTATAGTTGCACGCGCAACATACATATATGTACCCAATAAATATTTTTGGAACAGTCTAAAATATATCTAAAAGAGATCTAAAAGATGTCTTATGCAATAAATTTAGATATGTTTAAGACATCTTGCAGAAAGACATCTCAAACATATCTCAATTTGTTGCATAAGACATCTTTTAAAGTGTTCCGGAAGACTTCCATAATAATCCCGTACAGCACGCGGACATTTCTCCGTCGCCTCCACGTCGCTTCTCCGTTCTTTCCACCTTGTATCCACGTCTCCCTTTCTTCCACCTCGCCTCCACGGAGATGCGACGTGGACATCGGTGGATGTGCTGTGTGGGATGTTTATCGGGTGTACTCTCCTATCCATATCATGGTATCAAGGGCGTATCTAGAAATTCACTGTCCTCCTTTGAGGGGACTCGAGCATGAGAAAGTGGGGAAGGGTAAAATTCAGATTTCCTGATGTTTGGAGGTTAAAATTTCACGATTTTATTTTTCAGCCCTCAGGAATCACTTAGATATTCAAGGTTTGCGACGATGCGCAACCCTAGGCATGTAATTTATTATCATTATTGTGAGCAAGGTAGTGGTGAATTTTTGGATATTCCCTTGAATGGTATTACACTTCATTATAATTTTCAATTTGGCAGTGTTAGATGAAGTCCACTCCGCATGGTGTTGTTTCAACACCTGACGGTCTTATTTTGACATTGTATGGTGTCATTCTGACAACATTTGGAGTTATTTTAACACCGAATTCCGGGGTGGACTCTCATAGAATCAGCGCGGTGTTAATTCTGATACCGCTTCTCTTACAGTGGTTTGAGGCGTTTGGAGGATCTACGAATTGAAGTATAACAAACACAGTCAATAAATCAATTGTGAATACTTATTCTTCTGACATCACGGTTTGAACCGACCCAAACCAAAGGAATGGTATTCGCAAACAAAATCGCAAGGCAATTCAATGAAATTGATACTTCACCCATACAGCACAAGAGTTCTCGTTATCCTCATGAATATGTATTTATTATGAATATTTTGAATTCAAAACGAACTCTTAATGAAAAACTTAATGTTCAGAAAGAATTTGTATTGAGATTCCATAATGAATTCTGCAGGCATTCAATACGTTTGCATCCTGACTTGAATGGATTCTTATTGAATTCATTATTGGCGGCACAATGGGGTCCATTCAGAAGGTCTTTGAGAAGTCTTTATGAATCTAAATTGATCATTTGTGCTGTCTGGGTAAAAAATACAGACGTGAAAATCACTCCTTGAAAATTTTCTACTGGAATCAAATTTTTCAACTTCCCCTGACTTTTTATAAATTTGAATGGATTTCCCTGACTAATGGGGCATTTTTAAAACATTCCCTGACTTTCCCTGACTCTCCCTGACTTTTAATGTCTGGGGGGACCCTGTCATTCTTTGCGGCAAATTCAAATGTTATCCATATATTCTGAGAAATATATTAATATTCCTCAAATCTTAATCGTTATCATTGTTCGGTATGATGAAAAACTCTGTAAAAGAATAGTTGATAATAGTTTCAATGTGAATCAATTTGAAATTTTTAATGGTTCAAAATTTAATTTTTTTCTTTCAAACTGAAAAAAATCAATGAAAAACAACAGTACATCATTATTTATGATATAAAATCAAGTGGAAACCCATATCGGTAACAATTGGAAAGAATACATTAATAATTTGATGATTTTAAGAATATATCAAATATATTCCCCTGGAAATGTATTTATGAAGTTTTTTTAAATTTGCCGCACAAAATGACCATTCAGCCGGTAATGAAAATGGCTGCTCAGAGTCTTCTATCACGTTCAATTCGTGACAGAAATTTTCACGTATTTCCAATCCAGCCCGTAGAAAAGTTTTCCCTGTTTTTTCCCTGTTTTTTTCATGGCAAATTCGATGCTATTTGGGTTTATAATTAGAATGTTTCCACCGTTTCAATTCTGTCCTCAGTATGTACTAGAATACATATATGTGTCTCGGCTGTCCAATACAGAAGCGAGATTTACTGAATTCGAAACCTTTAGCGCGTTTGACTTTTGTTTTGGATTATCAGGATCATCGGAAATCATTTTTTTGTAAATAAAAATTCTGTAACAGTGATTCGCTGTAAGACAGATATTGAAGGATACAGCGAATGAAAAATACGGATACTAAACCATCAACATATTGGAGTATAAATACCTCACAGATTGAAAGGAAGTTCATCAACAAGGATGAGTGGAAAACTACCCACTTACGTCATACTACAATTTGAAGATGGAATTCAAATGGTGCCATTTTCATGGTTGCATGACGGAAAAGAACTTTGCCGATGGCCACCGTATACTAATCAAATCCGCATTAATAAGGCCATCTCAACTTTGAAAACAGCGGAGGAACATTGGTTATTCCACAGAGTAATAAAAATTTTTGGATATGCTGGTAAGTATTCCATTTTTTCGCCAAAGTAATCAACATTGAATTAATTATGGGAAGAGCATTTTTGGAATATAGTATCGCTTAAAAGTTCCCCCGTACAGCACATGACGTATGAGGCTCATGGTAGGAACGTATTTTTGGAAACATAAGAACATGCCATGCACGTGTGAGATTATGCCATCCATATTCTGGGCATACTCATGCACATAGAAATGTCCGCCAATATGTCCTGAAATCAGGAACGTGGGAGGCATGTGCCGTGGAACATCTCATACGCATCTGGTTTTCGTATTACGAACCTTGGAGGTTATGTACTTGCAAAAGATTTCTGTCAACATATTCAAGATATCTAATGCAACATCTGAAGCATAATTTAACAAGGATTCTTTCTCAGGAACGAATCATTGTTTAATAGACTTTCTTGTGTTACATAAAACATCTTGAAGATATCTTTCAAAAATGTTTTGAAACTGCATAACTCCTAGGGTTGTGTCGATTTATGATATCTGATAAAAAAACACTTCACATCACTGTAATTGGACTTTGTAAAATAATAATTGTAGTTTTGTCCCATATATTTTCAACCTCTCTCCTGAAAATAAGCGTTGCGTCACTTCATATTGAATTTGAAAATTTCCTGTTGTATTATCAGAAGGTTATATTTCGTGAGTCCACAATAAATCTCCGTAATTTGGGAATAAGTGAAATATATCCAATATAAATTAGATTGATTTAATCGCGTGAATTCAAAAAGACTTCATAAGAACTTTTAGGACAATATACACATTCATAACAATGAAGATCACCATTTCATCTCAACTCGCATACACAACACAATAATGAATTGATCATTTGTAATTTGCAAATATGAGGTTACGGTTTACTGAATTCGTCACATGCTTGGCACATGGTAGACATGTATTACTCACAGATCAAATTTCATCACGTAAGAATCTTCTTGCCATGTGAATTGAACATGACTGTTACAATATTGCCACATGATGCGAAATGACGTATGCTAGGAATGTGTTATTTAGAATATTCCATTATCCATGAGATTGTGCATTTTTCACATACCGAACACATGTTTTACGCATTATGTGTTGTACAGGGGCCGGTACATCTTTTGGAACAAAGACAAAAGTTTGAATGATCATATTTCAATGAAAAATCATCATAGGAGAAGAATAAAAAAAACGTTCCCAAGAGCAAAGTATGATCTTTGAAATTAATTGAACCTTTTTCGTGTATTATGGTATCTTGAATTTGAATATGAGGTTTCTTCACACTTTTCTCCTAATACATAGTTACTACATCGGAAATTTTCTTCCATTCTTATTGGTCATTCTATCTAATGTGGATACACGATTAGCACATTCCATTGGAATTTCCTGGTTGTAGCAACCCTGTAATAATATAAACCGCTGCATTCTAGTGAGAGCTAGATAACGTGAATATACATTCGATACAGCATTCTTCTCCATTCAAAATCATCTTTGTTTATCGCTCTGTTATTTTCTTCAACAAAGTGATTGATTTTTTTTTGTTGAAAGTTTGTTTTTTAAAACCAGTGCTGCAAATTCTTGGATTGCATGGAACTTTTTTGGACCCTGACATGAACTGATTCATGAAGTTCTAGCAAACTTTTCACGGATAGAACACTTTGGAAAAGCTGTTTAATTTTCGAAACTTTTTGATTTACCCAATGATTTCAAAACTGCAGAACCTGTTTTTGAAAACGACTTACAACGTAAAAAATTCAAGAACTGTGCAACACAAAATCTGGGAGCAAAAACCAAATGGATTCGGTTAAACATGACTTCAGAGAGAGAGAAATGCCCTGTTCATTCACTGTTATACTACTCTGTATATGATATATATTTCCCTTATCCGGTTATAGAACTTTCCACTAAAATACAGCAGCTTATATTACTAGAAAAAAAATGTGAAACAACATTATATTCCAATTGATGTTACGTCTCAAAGAATTACGATAAAGGAATGAAGTTGAATTCAGTTTAAAGGTCATCCTTGGTTCTTCGAATTGGTTTTCTCATTTTTCTCCTACGTCCATTTCTCATTGAGATATGATACTTCAAACTTTTCTCTTCTTTGAAGGTGTACCGAAACTTTTGAGCGGTACTGAATACGTTCCACAAGCTTCAATATATCACCAAGAAAATAATTGTTATACCTTGTAATTATTATTGAATTTGTTGATACAACATCGAATCGCTCATATTCTTATGACATATTTAGATTTTGCACATTCAATGAACGTACAGGGTGTCGATCGATTTTTGAGATTCAACGGTATTGATCAATCATAAGTATTCATTGAATAGACTATTCGATGAGAGGAAAAGAATTTCAAGGAGTGGACACGCTGAAGTACAATGTTGATGAATGTGAAATTTACGTACATTGCAAATACGAGGGTGGATTGATAAGTTTCCGGCTTGACCAAGAGATGGCGCCACTAGGCCTACCTTGAGGTGGCGTTCTATAGTACCATCCTTAGATAGCTTGTAGCTATAGTTTCAGTCCGATCGCCATGTTAGTTTAGTTTTGAGAGCACGCTGACCAAGACGCCTCTGTGTTTTTCGGAAAAATGGAAAAGCTGGAAAATCGTGCTGTCATCAAATACTTTTATTTGAAGGGGTTAACGCCGAAGGAAATTAAAGAAGAGATGGACTCAACACTGGGGACATCCTCCCCATCATATTCAACCGTTAAGCAGTGGGTTTCCGAGTTTAAAAAGGGTCGTGTGAGCACCTCTGATGAGCCTCGCTCAGGACGCCCCATTGAGGTCACAACTCCAGATATGATCGAAAAAATCCATCAAATAGTGCTGAAAGATCGCAGATTAAAAGTTCGTGAGATAGCTGAGACCTGTAAGATGTCATATGAACGTGTACAAAATATTTTGCACCAACATTTGTATATGGAAAAGCTCTGTGCAAGATGAGTGCCGCGTTTGCTAACAGTCGACCAAAAATTGATTCGAAAGAACATTTCTACCGCCAATTTGGCGTTGTATAAGCGTAATCCAAGCGAATTTTTGCGTCGATTCGTAACCGTTGACGAAACTTGGGTCCACCACTACACTCCTGAAACCAAAGAACAGTCTAAACAGTGGATTGGACCAGGGGAACCAACTCCAAAGAAGGCAAAACGAATTTGTTCGGCGAACAAGGTTATGGCTACTGTTTTTTGGGATGCAAGAGGTATTATATACATTGATTACCTTGAAAAGGGTAAAACTATCACTGGTCAATACTACGCAGACTTATTGCAACGTTTGAGCCACGAAGTGAAAATTAAACGACCTCATCTGACGAAGAAAAAAATCTTGTTTCATCACGATAACGCACCAGCGCACACGTCAATCGTTGCGATGGCTAAAATCAACGATCTGAAGTTTGAATTAATGCCGCACCCTCCCTACTCTCCAGACCTAGCCCCGAGTGACTATTATCTGTTCCCTAACCTCAAAAAATGGCTTGGCGGTAAGACATTTGCGGACAATGAAGAAGTAATCGAAGCTGTAAATGGGTATTTTGAGGAGCTTGACGAATCAGTCTATAGAGATGGCATTACTAGACTAGAACACCGCTATGAGAAATGTATCAGCCTTGGAGGAGATTATGTTGAGAAATAAAAAAAAAAAAATTCTTAAAAACGTTGTTTTTCTTGGTCAGGCCGGAAACTTATCAATCCACCCTCGTACATAGGACATGCAAAATTTGAAAATGCAATGAGAATAGTTCCCTGGAAATACCTTGAAACTCCTTGAATATCATTTGAGTCCTTAATGACCCAAACCTTCCTTGGAAAGTCCCATTTATTCATATTCCCAGATAGCAATTCAACGTTGTCAGAAGGTTGTCACTGACATGGTTACGATGAGGATCCTAATTGACACAGGAAAAGGTTGTGACAAGTATATAACAAGCATGTGACAGGCACCTGACAAGCATGTGACAAGCCATGAATTTGTTGTTCCTGTTACTATTCTGTCAATTTCTTATTTATATTCTCATTATTTATTTGTCAAATGAGGGCAGGGATGAGCAGCCTCAATTACTTTTTGGACTTTGAGTACTTTTTCTCGTCAAGTTCTTTCAAATTTGACGTTAAAAATCTCTATTTCATGTGAACAAACAAGTAATTGACAGGAAAAAATGCTTACAGTACAAAGAGTAATTGAAGCGGTCCATCCCTGCTGAGGGCACATCTCGTATCTTTTCATATTGCATGAATTTTTGTACCTTTGCCAAGGTACGCTGCTATTTCCCCAAACTTCTCAGAGATAGAGCTCAACAAGAGACATCCGTATCACATCAAATCAAGCCATGAAGTTTGATCTCAAAGATATATGTTTGATGTATCAAGTAATTCAAGACTTATATAATACCCCCATAGATTATTCTTTATAGGAAGCTAGTTGCATAAAAGTGATACTTTTAGTGGTTAACGGTGGCAATGTTTGAATTTGTTTCTTATTCCTTGACAACGATATCGAAGTTCACCGTGAAAAGCGTACGAAATGACAATCGCATCTCATTTTGCCATGATGACTTTTCACGTGCCAATGAAAATGGAGAAGCAAATTCGTTTCTCCCTTTTCATCGGCAACCATATCGTTATGAGCTTTTCACAACATTTTCATTGTTAAGATTGTTGAAAACAAGCCAATGACAAGAGAGTGACAGGCTTCCCGGGAAAAAATGATCAGATCTGACCAGATCTAATTTTTGGTCAGATCTAAACAGATCTGTTAAGATCTGAAAAACTGCGATTTTGGCTTGTATTCGTCACAATATATGTGCAAAATCAAATTCATATATAGACAGACATCACAAATTTCCTGATAATTGAACTACCAATTGCTTATTAGAATTAAATGTGATATTCAATTCAGATCTAATCAGATCTAACCAGATGTACCAAGATCTGATCAGATCTACTGAGATCTGATTAGATCTAATTTGATCTTTCGAACCAGATCTGACCAAAAATCAGATCTAATCAGATCTATTGAGATCTGAATAGGTCTAATGATTTTTTCCCGGGTTGTCATAAGCTTACATGCTATCTGGGATTGAAATGCGCAGAATTTCGATTCAAATGTAATGATTATTAATCGGTTTCGATTGATTTTTTTGTCCATTTAAAGCGAGTGAATTGGAGTTTGTAATTGGAATTTTCAAATGTAATTGATTTTTTTTTCATTTATGGATTTGTTCCTCTTATATTGAATCCATTTAGAATCAGGTTCTCATCAAGCAAATCCCGGAATAAATTGATTTTCTTCAATTTCTTTTCTTAGCAGGAAGTCAAAAAGAACTTGAGTTTTTTGACACTCATTTAGTAAGTTCTCAGAGGATACGAGCTCACCGACCACGGGCTTTTTTCACCAAATTACTCGAAACTGAATCCATGAAATGATTTGAAATTTCCAGAGACGATTCTTTAACCCTCTACGCTCCAGAGCATTTAGTTGTGTTGGTGTGAGTTGGTGTTAAGTGATATACTTCCAGTTCACGAATACGAATGTATAATTCGTTGTGATCAGCATTCCCTTCACGAAACTCACACCGAGACGTTCCGAGAATCTGGATCGTTAGAAGATTAGGCGACGTAGACGAATAAAAAAAACTATTCCTGGAAGTTTCAGATTATTGCATGAATTCAGTTTCGAGTAATTTTGGCAAAGAACCGTGCTCGGTCGGTAAGCTCATATCCTTTCAAAGTACACGGAGAAATTTTTTTGACGAAGAAAAATCGTAACCAAACCTTTAAACCTTCGTGAAATGAATATTTTTCTAGAAAATCATGAATTTCATATCAGTCTCTCCGATATCTCAAAAACTACGTGATGGATCGCCATTTTTTTCATTTTGGAGTAGATTTCATCTATTAGATTTTGAATTCAATTGCAGATGATGTTGTTTATATTTTGTCCTCTTACAAAACTTTGAAGAGTGCACGGAGAGAAAAATGGTGGACTAATCCGTGTTGCCCTCTTCACGCAACGACTCTAAACTAGTAACCATGGAGCGATTACAAGCGACGCATGGGATTTCTCCATGCGTAGGTTAGAATGATTGCGTGAAGGTGGCGTGGACGCGCATTGCTGCGTTAGGAAATAACCTTCAACATCACGTGCTTTTATTTCACTAAAACCTCGCAAGGGATTAGTCCGACATTTTTCTCTCCGTGTGGAAAAGAGTAAAAATGTTGTTACTAAAGAAAATTCAAATATTCCTTTTTTTTTTAAATTTTCGACTGTTTACCAGTATTATAGGTTCAGGCTCCGCTAGGTATCATATAATTATTCCCTCCCCGTTGTAAACTCTTCCCACCATTTACTTCTTATATGAGAAAACCATCGGTTGAAGAAATCCATCGATTCTCGCCAAATTGCATTGAAGTTAGACAAAAATCAATCAAAACTTTGTCCAATTTTAATGAAATTTGGCAAGAATCAATGGGTTTTTTAAAATAGGGATTTACTGTTTCGTGCTGTTGCAGTGGCAAAGGGTTAATGAAAATTTTTAGTTTGGGTATGCCAGATGGTTTTTGAAACTGCAACGATGGAGACCGCTTGGCTATCTTTTTGTCGGACAATTATGTTCCAGCTATAGTATAAATAATTCTCATAATGCTATTTTCCGCTGGAAAAATTTCCTTCTTGTGCTTGAAGACATACTAAATAATGGGTTGTTGATTTATGTTCATGCATGAGAAGAAAATGTATGAAATTCACGTTATTTTCCGGTTGCTTGATGAAAACCTCCCTTCAATGTAGCAAATATAAGCACACGTCATATTAGAAAATTTTTAACTTAAGAATTGTATTTCAATTTTTGGTCATCATAATACTGTTTATTTTCTAAGAAACTCATAAAAAAATCAGTTCTCAGGCATTTCTATGTGACGTGTCATTCTTTATGAATCAACATTCCAGATAATTACGTATCGGGAATCGAAGTCCTTAAATTTGCCGAAAATGTTTCGGATGTCGAACATTACGCCTCAGATTCTCAAGGAAATTTTGAAAAATCGAGACATAACCGTGCAAAAAAAAATGTTGATTCTGACGTAGAACTTAGTCCTTCAACTCCAAAATTACCCGCTCAATTGAGAAAAGGAATAAAGAGACCCCACTGCAGTCAAAATATAGACAAGGAAGAAAATAATAATGCATCTTTAACTCTGCCAGCACCTACAAAACTGCCGTCATTACCAAATCCACCACCACACACTCAATCCTTCCATCAAATTCCATTGACCAGTACTACAATTGAAAACAGAGGTTTATATGTCATCTTATCAAGTTGTAACATGATTAATATTTTTCAAGTTTCACATGATTTGGTACATGTTTTTATTATTTTAGAATCTATGATAATTTGATTTGAGATCAGTGTTGTCAATGTATGAATTTTCTTCATGAATGAGCGTATTATGGTGCTAGTTGAGGGGTCATTTTACCAGCGCTTTGGTACAAGCTAAATTGGTTCTGATAAATTATTCTGTTCTACACTGGGAAAGAACAAATCTTGAACCAAGAAAATATTGGATTGGCAGCGTCCAATGTAATATTTTTTTGAGTTGAGAAAACTTTTTTCAAAAAAAGCAAATATTCACTTAGTTTGCAGCTATACAACCTGATATGAAGAAAATTTTCTTAACCCAAGTACACATGTTCTTGAAATAAGAAGAAAAACATATTCTTAGAACAAGAAAATACGTTCTTAGGATTAAGTCAATTTTGCTCTCAGTGTATAACTCATCAAGAATAAAACATATCTAGTTTCATTATATACATAAGAATATAACTTTGTGAGGATAGAAAGTTGTAAGAATATATTCAGGATTGGGTATATTTAGGAATATTTGAGGAAAGAAATAATTAAGAGTAGAGATATTTGAGAATGAAGATATTCAGAAATAGAGTTCCCTCATGAAAAAAATCCGATATCGGAATTTCATCGTTAAATCATCAATTGTATCAATACTATCCAAAATCTATCGTTTGGTTTCATTATCAGACAAGTCCGATAAAAATACGAGATCTGCGATAATTATCCAATGTAAACCCGATATCGGGAAATCATTGGCTAGCTGATCGGTTTTATATCGGATAATTATCGCAGATTTCGTATTTTCATCGGACTTGTCTGATAATGAAACCAAACGATGGATTTTTGATAGTATTGATACAATTGATGATTTAACGATGAAATTCCGATACCGGGTTTTTTCATCAGGGTTATTTGAGAATAGAAAAATGAAGAATATAATTCTTGTTTTGGCGTTGATGATTCCCATCATCATTTTAATTGATACAAATCCATTCTAGGATATTCATAATATATTCCTTCGACCATATATACATGGACCGCTCGACCTAAAGACGAAGTGCGTAAACAACATATCAATCCAAATACGGAAAACGATTGGTACTGCGCATGTGTAAAAAGCGCCAAATTAAAAACACAAATGGAACAATTATTTGATGATTTGGATTAATTCATGCTAATATATGAGCATAAATGAATAGAGCATGAATAATTGGCGGAACTTCTTAATGGTAGTATCATGGTGAAGAAAAATATAGAAGTAGTAATTTTGATAAGGATCGGAAAACAATAAACGCACAAATAAATTTCAGTTGAAAGACAACGATAGGAATTGGTTGGAAGACTCAAAAACTGCATAAAAATCTATAATATGTATAAATGAATGTATAATTCCGAATTGTGGTCAACCTGACCAATGTTGTTCATAAATACTTTTCATAATACGGAATTTTAAACCGAAAACAGTATACTTACAAGTGCACTGAAACACATTCTTCTACCAATTCACATAATATGCAATATTTCTGGATGTTTTTTTATTTTTCAGTTTTATTGACACCTTCGAAGTCATTGAAATATGATCACGTAATGATCAATTTTGGATCGAATCGACGCTTAAGAATGTAAAATTTGTGAGGTACGTGATGAAATAAATTTCAATTCATTCAAGGTTATGATACCACGCTTTTGTTTTCGATTTCAAATTTTAGTGCATGCGTACTGCTTATCGTTTTCCGCAGCAGGTTTGATATGTTCGTTACGCGATTTTGCGGTTTTTCAAGGGGTTCGAGCAGTCCATGTATATATGGTCGAAGATATATTCCGACAATTTCAGCGACGTGATTGGACGTATCAATATAAAATATTACACAGTTGAAAAGTCCGCAGAGTCCAATTATTAAGAGTGTAGTTCGTACACGGAGAAAAGTAAACAGTAACCGGTACTGCGAGTGGCAGTAATCGGTTGGGAAATAAATGAAAATACAGTTGGATAGTAAAGATTATCGCGATCGAGAGAAACACTAAAAAATCTGTACATTGACATCACTGCCAGTGATGTCAGGGGGGGAAATTTGGTGCTTGCTCCAGGCACCGTTTTCATCCATTTTCGATGGAGTAGAGGAATGCCTATTGAAGGACTGATATTGAAGTGGATAAATACATTGTGAACAGCGAATGTTTACAAAGCTTCACGTGACCGTTCCTGACATCACTGATCACTGTTTGAGATATGGATTTCCATTTGATTGAATTGTAGTCAATTACATTTCAGTGCTTATATGATCATATGTGTAGTGATTAATTACAGTACACTCAATTTTTCAATACAGGTTCCTTGTCAAACACAAAGGTGAGCATTCCTCCAGCTACTGCACAATCAAACTCATTGAAACCCGTTCCTGCAAATTCTTCTGATATCGGTAATGATTCAACCCATTAAGTCCCAAAATGACATTTTTGCGTTGTATTTTTCAACGGCTGTACTTTCTAAGAAAAAGGGTTATGAAAAATTCCAGACCAACCAGTTTCGATGGAGAATTGACTGATCTTTCAGAATCTGATATTAGTTTTTTCGAGAAATGCACCCGTCACAAGATATACAGGTTTTTTTCCGAAAAACCGCGAATTTTAAAACCTCTTTTTTTCTTTATCTCATGTTTTCACATTTGAATCGTGTCATAATTCTTCTTGTAACTACAGAAACCGCGTCAATTTCCCTCAAACTTTAATTTATGCCTTGGACGATTGGAAAAACTCATGTGGAAACAACCAAAATGGCGGCTCAAACGTGGAAAAAATGTCAAAAACTTCAAGAGTTTTTCATTCGAAAACGATGGACTTGAGGCAAAAATTTTACTGTACAAAAAGTTCTTATAATTGATCAAAAAACACGCTCCAATTTTCTTCAGAATTTTTTGACGCTTTTTTTTGATTTTCAAATTTTTGTGATTTTGGAAATTCGAAGAAGTTGTCAAAAAATCCTGAAAAAATTTGAGCGTGTTCTTTGATCAATTCTAAGAACTTTTCGTTCAGTAAAATTTTTTCCTAAGGTCCATCGTTTTCTAATAAAAAATTCTTGGAGTTTTTGTCCACTACTCTGCGGTTTTTTTATAGTTTGGCATTTTTGAATATGCCTCTTTCAATATATCTCATATGGGATGTAACACGTTATTTTCGGTGAACATGTTTCATTTATATATGTTTTCATGTAGTGAATCGATTACGTATTATTGAAAATCTTTTGAAAACGTTACCCAACACCTCTTATCGTCAACTGTTTCATTGACTCCATGTGTATACATTCTTCAGCCGTCAAAATTTTGTTGCCGTTGTCCGGTCCTTACCACGCGGAGGTAAATGAGGTTTCGAAAATTTGAATTTTGATTTAATTTTGAGAAATTTATTACGACTCATTGCTTTTGCCACAGTAGGACAGGCCAGTAATGGCCGATTAGACCAATAGTCTCTCTGAGATTTCCTTTGATTGGAGATTGACATTATAATTATCCCTAAAAAAATATCGAATTCATCTAATGGTCAATCGCAGTCATTCATACAAGTACTTTCGATGATATATTTTTTTAAATCGGCGGAGAAAAAAAGTTCGAACAACTGTACATATGAAGTTTCAAGAATAAATTTTTTCGTTTTCTCAGAGAGTAAGTTTTCATTTTCAGGATAGCGTTCACACTTTCTTTCTCCGTTCTCCCATATGATTAGGCTCCAGTTTCGACTGATTTTCTTCATAGTTACTCATAACCTGATGATAAGTAATATTTGGAACTTTATTATCAGAAATTTGACAACCTTCAGATTCAGATTCAGAATCAGAGTCAGATGGTCCAGAGCAATCATCCTGAGGAACAATTATTGCATCAAAGTCACCATCTTCACGCTCTTCAATTTCTGCATCTTGCTGGTGACTTGATCGTTCCCGGCGTTTTCCTGATGGAGCAGACATTGTCTGTTTTACTTTCAATAAATAATATCACCAGTTTCGTCAGGCTGAAGTGCTATTTGTTTATTTTATGGAATCAATGTTTTTCCCACAATAGATAAGTTTATTATTGAATTCTATTTCTGTGGAACATGAAGTATTCCGTTGATATATTGTCCTGATACGGTTCGCGATTCATAAGAGAATGCAATCTAATACCAAGTGACGAAAATACCGATTTTCTTTTATATATTAGATGATATGTAATCATTGATCATCTATCAGAGTCATCACGTCGATAGTGTTTAGAGAACACATGAGGCATGGACTATATGTTGTAAAAAGACAATTTTGTGAATAAAAAGAATATCCAAGATACTCATAATATTACACGTGGAATATATTATGAGAGGCATACTCAAAAATGCCGAACTATAAAAGAACTGCAGAATAGTGGACAAAAACTTCAAGAATTTATTATTAGAAAACGATGGACTTTAGGAAGAAATTTTACGGAACAAAAAGTTCTTAGAATTGATCAAAGAACACGCTCAAATTTTTTCAGGATTTTTTGACAACTTTTTGAATTTCCAAAATCACAAAAATTTGAAAATCAAAAAAAAGCGTCAAAAAATTCTGAAGAAAATTGGAGCGTGTTCTTTGATCAATTCTAAGAACTTTTTGTTCAGTAAAGTTTCTCCCTAAAGTCCATCGTTTTTGAATGAAAAATTCTTGAAGTTTTTGACATTTTTTCCACGTTTGAGCCGCCATTTTGGTTGTTTCCACATCAGTTTTTCCATTGTCCAAGGCATAAATTAAAGTTTGAGGGAAATTGACGCGGTTTCTGTAGTTACAAGAAGAATTATGACACGATTCAAATGTGAAAACATGAGATAAAGAAAAAAAGAGGTTTTAAAATTCGCGGTTTTTCGGAAAAAAACCTGTATATGTTGTGACAAGTGCATTTCTCGAAAAAACTAATATCAGATTTTGAAAGATCAGTCAATTCTCCATCGAAACTGGTTGGTCTGGAATTTTTCATAACCCTTTTTCTTAGAAAGTACAGCCGTTGAAAAATACAACGCAAAAATGTCATTTTGGGACCTAATGGGTTAAATGCACAGTACATCATTTTTATTATTGAGAAATTCATGTTAATAATCAAGCCTTTCTGTGAGCCTCAATTCAACATCCTTTAATTCTTCACGCATTTTTTTACAGATTTCAAACAGGAGGTAATGAGAAAGTTGAATATGATATATTAATATTTGAATGCTTTGAGCAATCGATTTCGAGCGTTTGAAGCAAAAATGAAGATAATTCGAACAGAAGAAAACGAGATCAATCTAGAAGAATTGGAACTGCCACTTGATTCACAAGCAAATCTCATGGGCTTGGAAGACAATTTGGGCAATACAGAATTTTTGAACAAATTCGCCAGTGCGCGCGCGCGCGTGTGTGTGTGTGTGTGTCTGTGTGCAACAAACCATTCATTTCATGTTTCTTTGGGGTTCCAATCATTCTTTTCACTGTCATTGTCTTTAACATTGGAATATGATTTCCTAAGTATATTATAAAAAATTTTAATTTGACATGAATAGTACTCAAATTCAGATGATTGATTAGATCAATAAAGTGGGACATAATCGGTCAGTTGGGACAATCAGAGACTTACTCGCAGCCAACTCACTATATCTATGCCCTAGCGCGTAAGAACTTTTGCCCACTCTGGCCTCAGTTTTTCCCAGTCTTGGCAAATGATCGAAAATATTGAATGTTGATCGTATCAAACGTAGATTCCTAGTTATTGGTTGTTGTCATTGTGAATTTCTTAGAGCATATACTACTGGAGCGAGAATCTAACCAAAAAAGTGGTTCGCGCTGTGGTGAGTGAAACAGGTATAGAAGTCAGGATGATCCTTCTTTCCAGTCTATCTTTCTGGGCTGCTTCAACGGAAAGTGTCACGAATTCCGCTGTTACAATCAATCAACTGTAAGTAGAAGGAGAGATCCTCTTGACTTGTATTTCCCTCTCTGTCCGCAAAGCCGAGACCCTCTTGCAACACTGTTTTGATATGGAATGCTCGCTCCAGTAGTATATGCTTCAAGGTAAATTCGGACTATGAAGTAAGTATGTTGTGACGAAAAATCATTCGATTGCATTTATTCTTTATATACACAAAGTTTCTCAAAGAATATTTTGGAAAATTAATAATTTTTTTCCCAATTAGAAAAAAAAGAGGAAGAAAATCCGACCCACTCTGGGATTGGCGGGGATTACCGCAGAATTGATTCAAGTTTCCTTCAGGAAAGTAGAAAAAAAATTGGAAATGGCGAAATTAAAAAAACAACGGTTTCCCTCCAAAAACACAACAATTCCATGGAATTCATTATCTGAAATTTTTTCCTGAAAATTACATTCCATTACGAAGATTTTGGAAGGAAAACGTCCTGATTGATCGATTTTTGACGAAGATATGGCAGTTTGAAGGAAAAAGGCAATTTTTTTTCTTTAAATCCGTAATTTTTTTTTATTGGGCAAAGATATTTCAAAAAATCCTTAGGGCGGTTTTTCATAGGGTAGAAAAGGATGGAAAAGTTTCAGCCAAATCGAAAGCGGTCAACATAAAGTGATCGATTTGGTATGGAATGCCCCATATATATATATATATATACCTTCAAAGATTATTGCAAAATTAATTCTGATTACTGGTCCAAAAGGTCACGTCATTAGAACGAATTGGAGGAAGTACGTTTGAGGAATTGACCATCAATATTCTGAGAAAAATTCTAACAAATACATTAGCAGAAACATACAGCCTAAAAGGAGCGAAGCAGAAAAAGAGTTTCGAACTTCTGCTTATATACAAAAGCATTTTTGGTAAGTGATTAAAAGGAACTGCTATACAAATCTTTGTTAAAAAAAACCCAGCATGGTCCAATAAGGAATCGACTAGACTTAGCTAACTTGGTTCCAGCTGGCGCCAGTTACAGACCATGATGGTTGGCCTAATAACCTATATGCGATGAACTTTGTTCTAGCTTGGATTTCAATTTTACTAACTCGAAATCAATTCATTTCAAGTGTATCATGTATATTCATGTGCGTTTTTTCTGGACACGAAGATCGATTGAAAAACATTCTAAAAAAAATACTATCACGGAATATAATTGTATTTTTAGTGCAAACAGTTGAACACCTAATGACCAGGAATTCACTTGAACAGGGGGAGGGGGGGGGGGGAATAACCTCTGTCGGGTCAAAATATGGTGTGTCCAGAATATACAATCGAAATTTCAGAAAGATTGAAGCAAAATTCTCGGAGTTATAAGCGGAAACCGGATTATATGCATAATCAATATTTTCATATGCATTCTTTTCCATTCTTATTGAACCGATTTAGTTCCAATTCAATGCACATACTTAGTTCCATTTGATATCGCCGACAGTCGTTAATAAAACTGAATTGTTCCAATACACTGGAAAAAATTTGCGGTTATAGTAACGATCTGAAGTTTGGTTATGACAGGTAGTTGTTGTAGCGATACAATAGATCGTTCTGGTAACTATCTGGATCACTTTATACTGATCTGGATAGTTCCTGGAATGATCCATTCAGGTTGTGGTAGCAATACCAATATCCTATGCTTCAGATAGCTTGAATAGCTAAATAGGGATTGTTATGACAACATTAATTTTTTCTCAATGTAGAAACGGAAAAAATCCGTGCGAAAAATGTTGATTATGCATATAATCCGGTCTCTAGTTATACCCGTATGGAAATATTTCGCTAAAAAATGTCTGCAAAACTATGGAAAATCTCTGATAAACGTTGAATTCTTTCTAAGAAATTCTGATGATCTCCGAAATTTCAATTGAAAATCTAATATTTTGGGGCATTTTTCACAGACTTTTTTCAGAGTGCTTCGGAGTTTCTCACAGTTTTTCATTTTCTTCAGACAAATAGAAACGAAATTGTGCTCTGGAAAAACTTTGACAAAATTCTGATGAATTGCTAACAGTTTCCTGACTTTGGGAAAAAAATTAAAGAATTTTCAAACACTTTTTCACACATAATATTTGAATACAGCATATTGATGTATCAATAGAATTACAGGATTTTTCAATAATCAGAAAAATGGCAACAATTTATTGGAGTTTTGTCAGAGTGCAATTTCGTTACTATTTTTCTGGAAAAGAATGAAGAAAGTCTGTGAAGAATGTCCCAGAAGTATGAGGTTTTTCATCGAAATTTCAGAGATTCTCAGAGCTTGTCAGAGTTTCTCAGAAAGAATTCGACGTTTTTCAGAGATTTTTCATAGTTCTGCAGATATTTTCCAGCGAAATATTTCCATAGGGGTAACCATTTTTGTTTTCACTGTTCCATGCAGAAGCGTTGTTTCCGAACACTTCTTCAAAAGAAGCCAAGTCAAATAGATGAATTTTAAGTTGATTTTAGGTAAATTTAGATTCAACAAACGTTCAATAAACCTCCAAATGTCCATAGCTCCATTTTAGGTTTGAGGAAGGAGTCTGGTAAAAAACAGGAGATTTTCAATGATTTTTTCCGAAGTAGGGAATATATTTCAATGAAAAACTTTGCGCACATGGAAATACAGATATTCAACTATGGAAAACGATTTTTCCTTCCAATCAGCTCCATGCACAAAATGGCGGATCTAACAGAAATGTTTTTTTCCTTGACGGGGCTCATAACTCGGGAACGGGTGATCCGAAATTAATGAAACAAACGATTTCTTAATCTGTATTGTTCTCACTATGACTTGTCCCAATTCAAGAATAACATAATGGCAGTGATTAGAATTTTTTTACCACTTCTTTACAATCAAAATTGTTCATAACATCTTTGAATGACGATGAATCTTTTTTAATTCTGGTACAGGCCATAGCGACACATTTGAGGAATATGGTGTTAAAATTTCAAATCAATCGAAGCACCAGTTTTCAAGATATCGTCCCCGCCGCATGAAAGAATACAGCTCTCAGATGAACGCGTTGAAGGTGTTTTTCGTTTGTCGATGCTAGGTCGTCCTTTCCGGTCAAAGAAAGTGTTATACGAACTTTGAATCAAAAATAAATTGCCAGAGACCGTTCACAATCCAAAAAAGCATGGGTAGGACTAACAGGATTACAGTACGCTGGTATCCCCTTGATAGATCGATTTTTTGAGGTGAAAATCGTGATTTATTTTTCAAAAGTGTGTCAGGAGCTGGAATTTTGGAAGTTTTTCGCCCCAATTGTTCAATTTTAGGAGAAATATGTATACCGAAGGAAAATTTCGGGTTTTTTCATTTCGGATAACTTTTAGTCCATCCTGTCTTACGCGCCGCAAAATTTCTTTTTTAATTCATCTTGTCGCAGATGGGCTGCCAAGGGCACTAGATTGTATATTCTTCAACGACAATTTTTTTACACATTTAGTAACGTAACAAAAGTTTCCAGTATACTGCAACAGTAGAAATTGATGATAAATTCTCAAAATTGACCGTATTATTGACCTGACAAAAATATGTCTCCCCCTTAACCCTCGACCACTCGCGCGTATTTAACAGATACGATAAGAAATCATTGGATGAATGAATATAATAAGAAATTGTTGGACTATAATTTGATTTTTCAATATTTCATCACAGGAACTTCATGTTTGATGATCAACATGTATAAAAAAGTATGTAGAAATAATAATTTAATGCAGATATGTACAGATACGCACGACCATTTAGAAACCAATTGAAGGCACGACCGCTCGAAGGTTGATTACAAAATTTTTTAAAATGATCCTTTTCGATCAGTGAAAAATAAACAAAGTAGAATCTTGGAATGCAATTGGGAAAAAACTGACAGAATTCAATTAGTATTTCGAAACTGTGAATGAATTCTATAGAAATTCTGTTTTCTGGAATATCAAAGATTTATTTATTGCTGCCTGAGGTCATACCAAGCATAGTCTAACCCAAGTTGGCAGTATATCGGCAAAAGTAGATAGAACCATACGGAATAGTACAATCATATTAGGCAGTTTCAGCCTAGGTAGGACCAACCTCCCATGTTGATAGATCCCAAGAAGTGTGGTCCTACCTGGCTAACTGGGAACTAGCAGCAATTTTTCAACAGGGATGATTCATTAAATGAGATAGACCATGCCAATTTTCATCGCTGTACTTTGCTGTTTTGAGCATAAACCTCATTCACTGACACTTTTTGACGAAAATAACTTGTTGGCGTGATTCCATACGTAATCAAATGTCATATTTTACACTTTTTTTATTTTCTGAAGAAGCAGACAGTAATTGCACGATTATAATTTCATAAATCACAAAGTCACAGGCAAATTTTGAGACGTGCGTAAAAAAAAATATAAATATCAAAAGAATTGAAATAGGCAGGAATCTTGAAAAAAATCCTCACTTTGTCAACACTATCAGGAATATCTGGATATTTTTTTTCAATCACGTACATGAATTCAGCTTCAAACACATTCCGCATTGAATTTGATGTACAATAACATGAAAAAACTATAGATAATGCTGTAGTTCACAATTAATTTAATGTAAAATGTGTATGAAACTGAATTCATGCACGTATTTGAAAAAAACTCCCAGCAAAAACATTAAAATTAGCGCAGAAATTTCTGACAGTGGAGGAAAACAATTATAACTGTATTATACATGTGCCTGAGCAAAATATAAAGATTATTTCTTCGGCAAAATACAGTGAAGTCCTTTGTTTCAGAGCTGACTTTAGCGGAGCAAATAGCAACTACATGTAGAAAAATACAGCTCAGAAATATAGTAATGTCTAGAAAAATAGTAATATAGTGAATAGTAATAATGTCTAGAAATATAGTAATATAGTCTTTAATGAGAATTTAATAATATTTCTGAGAATCTGAGAGTTTCTCTTGAATTTTTAACCCTCAACATGCACACCTCTTTTTCCGAACATAACATGCACAGCAGGGTCATGGTGACCCTCGGTGATGCCAGGAGAGACCGTGCGGACTGAAAAGTAGAGGGGCTGATTTTTCGGTCCGCACAGTCTTTCCTGGCATCACTGGTGACCCTGTTTATTTTAAATCGTTTATAACTTGAAAAGTGAATAGTGAAAATATGAAAAAATTGAAAGTGTAATAGAAACATTGGAAAAGAAGTCTAGATAATTAGAATTCAATTCTTTTGTTATTACCATTGCAAAAGAAATTATTGACCCTCAACATGCACACCGCTTTTTCGAACATAACATGCACATCGAGGTCATATTGACCTGGTTGATTTTTCATTGTTCATAACTTTGAAGAAATGAATGATAAGAATACGAAAAAAATCAAAAGTATTGCAGAAACATCGAAAAAGAAGCCTTGATGATTGAAACTGGATTTTGTATTTTTAACATTGTAAGAAAAATTGCTAAAAACATGTAATCTTTCAAAAGATTATGTTTTTATTGAAAAAAACCCGTTACTTCTTGACTCAAATATTAAATCCTTGAGAAAGCATAGACATTCTGATGATTCAACGAGTCGTATTTTCTTAGCCGAACCGACATATTACCACAGAATAGCTATTAGGCGGACACTAAACAGTACACTCGATCTACGTATAGTAGACCGGAGCGAAAAACAAAAAAGTTTTCAAATGGAATCGTAATAGTGCGGAAAAGTTGCTACTCGTTAACACAAACACAGGGAAAAAAAAATTTTTGAAATCGGACAATATCTTCCGTTCGCGCATCGCGTTCAAAATTTTTCCGAATTTGAACAAATTTGAACAGATATACGAAAAACTGTAGGAGGTGTGAATCCTGTCCGGTCAAGCTCATTTTTTATACATAACATCGTTTTGAAGTGTAGAATAGGGGAAGAATGCCGCATACCCCTCTTCTACCCCCCACCCCCGCCCCCAAGCCCCTCGAAGGGGTGAAGATGAACAAGTTTCGTTAAAAGCAGTTCGTATTGCAGAAGATGCAAATACTGAACTATTGACTTGATTTTTCGTACATAAGGCATCTTTAAGGCTGAAAGTAAAAAAAGTTTTCCCCTTCCTTCGTTATTTCCCCTGAGGGGCCGAAGATGTGCATCTCTTGGCCCGTCCTTCCTTGAACGACTCAGAACTTACCACGGGAAGGTGGCTGCACTGCAAGTTCCACCCACACCCTGCCCAACCAACCAACCAAACGTGGGCGTGGAGAATTATGCACATTCAGGGACTGCGAATTCCGATTTGGTCTCAAATTTTGACATGGTAGCACGAGAGGCGAGTGTAGTTCTTATGAAACCATCACGTTTCTCATGACCATAAACTGCTGAAGAGGCCTGTGTTACTAGCTGACCACTGCGCTCTACGGCTTGAGTATGACAGGGTATGTCTGCTAGATTCAGAGAAAGAGTTGGTTTTTTTCCTTGAGAAATCAAGTCTGCAATATCAGCTGATGAAAGGGTTGCCAAAAGAGGTGGACATGTGATTTTGGTTGCAGACCAATTTATGATATCAAAATAATCATGAGCATCAAAATTTATGGCCGGAACTAAGGAATTTCTGATAGATTTACCCTTTGTGGTAGTTTCTTTGGATTTCAATACTCGCCGAAGGCCCAGCTCCCGAACATCCTGCCTATCATCCATAACCATCGAAAGAAGAAGGTTTTCGGGATGGGCGAAGAAGGCATTCCTTTGAATAACTTTCTTCGCCACTTCTTGGACTTCTGCAGGTAAGCCTCTACATCTCTTGATGCATTCAAAAATATGCTTAGGTCCTTCAACTATTGAAGATCTTGTCTTAATTTCAAACCACATGGGTACGTATACAGTCATGATGTATGTAACGATGTTGATGAGATTTTCAGGTGGGTTTTCAAATGAAATATATAGTCTCAAAAACCGGTTCGCTGTCGTCAACCACCGAGCATGAGATATTGGTCCCGGATCTCGATTCACTAGGTCCGAGGAACAAGACCCAGCAGCAATGGAAACGGCAATGTCATGTAGGTATCTCTGGTCTTTACTCAGAATTTGTGGGTCAATTTGTGGAATGACACATTCAATTTTATTAAATGCAACTACAGGCAAAGACTCGCAACCAACCAGCCGTTCGCCGAGAGGGCCACTCAAAGACTTCGGTCCTGCGGTTGTACCATCAAATGTTTCTACAAGATGCCTCAAAGGTAACTCATTGAAATGTAAAAGACAGATCACCCACTGTATTGGCCTCTTCAAACGCATTTCTATATACTTAATTGCTCCCCGTTTCCAGCCAGTGTTTGTTGCTGTCCCATCAGTCCCAACTACTTCAATTTTAGAAGTATCTATTTCATTTTCTTCGGAACAGTCTATGATGCAGAAAGCAGTGTCCTTTCCATTTTTGGAAGTAGGTACTAGATGGCAAAGATACTTTGAACCCGGTTCCTCAATTACTGTAATATGATCCTCTTTTTTTACAGATTGGTATCGTTTTACTCCTTTTTCAACCAACACTAAAGTGTTATCTGCCCTACCATCAAAGTATACACACATTGGGCCGTTCATTTGATGTTCCCGTCGCTCTAAATTAGTACGTTTTACTCTGCACTTTTCTTTTTCTCTTCTAATTTTGCTCCTATCAACGATCAGAGATGTATCACTATCAGTAATAAGACCTAGGTCTTTCAGCACGCTAGATGTGATAGCAGCTGTCGCTCTGTCAGACAGGCCAAAACGAGTACTTGTCAAAGCAGTTGTTGGAAGCAACAGGCGCATCTGTGAGGACTTTGAGCTTCTTGACAGGGCAGACGAAAAACGTGTGGGCTGAAAGTCCGAATCATCATCGACATCAAAATTTGTCTCTTCTGTTTCAGAATCGGTACTGCCAACGGAGGGACCAGGCAAGTCTTGTATTTGCACGCTAAGCAGATTCAGCTGACGAGCTTTTCTTTGTAACTTTGATGTAAGTTTCTGTGTTTCCTTCTTATCTACCGTCAATCCAATTTTACCTATTCTGAGGTGTCTTTGTGCGTAGAGAAACTCCAGTTCCAATGTAGGTATTCTCCTATCCTTACGGCAATTGCAGCTGACAACTACAGGATTTGGACAAATACATTTCTCAAAGGTTTTTCTGTAATTGCATTGTAGTTCCATCTTGCACTTGCAAGATGATATGTCAAATAATGTGTTATAAGATTTATGAATGAAGTCATCGTACTTATTCTTTTTTCCAGCCCTGGTTTTGTCCCTTTGATATGATTTACGAAGTGCATAATGGCAATCATGCAGTTGCTTGATCTTTTGAAAGACTCTTGTGTGACACACGACAGGAATTGAAGCTTTGGAATATATTGACTCAATCTGTTGAGCTACAATGTTTGCCACGTCTGAGAAGCTCAAGTTCCTTCCAGGTTTACAGTCACTAGACTTTACTGCCATGTCATACTTGACTTCATCCCAACATTTTACGATATCGGCATTGGTGGGAAGAACCGCCGGTGGTAGTGGTTTTGGTGCACCAAAAAATGGGCAGGGTGCATGAGCATGAGCACTACGAGTGAGTGCCATAATCAAGATCAAGAGAGGTGATTGGTCACACCTGATATTGTAAGATTCGTATTATTGTTTAAAAATTCTTGAAATTTCAATAAATCCTCGAAATTATATTCGTCACTCAAAGACAATCCAATATTCAGGGACGTCTTTGGGGGGGTGGCTCAAGGGTCTATAGCCCAGGGCGGCGAATTTCAGGGGGCGGCAGAATTATAGAAGTTTTTTTCCAGTTATCAAATGCGTTCGAACACAAAGGGAGCGGAGAATGTGAATTCAAGTATTTTATGTTGATATATTCACAGTATTTAAATCATTTACTCACTTGTTAAACACTTAAAAGTATACAAATGTGTTGATAACTCAGATTAAGTATTTGATAATTGAACATGTAATCCATTTTATGGATATATTTACATGCTCTGAAGCGTTTTAAAAGCGACTACAGGCTTCAAACTCTGAGTGTATCAAAATAAAACATTGGAATTTAAAGTGTATGTACGGAAGTTGGATGCATTCGAACACGATTTGTGCATGAACTCATCAAACTGCCGTGTATGGTTGTTTGAACTGTTCTATTCCTCACCCTGGTTCAAGTGTCATAGCAATTCATAAGAAAATGTTCTTATTATAAAACACTATGGATTTTGCAACACGATATTCATAAGTCAACCACAGAGTCCTATGAATTTCTGCTCATGAATGTATGTTCATGGGGATACATGATGAATCATAAACAGAAATTCATAGGACTTCATGGTTTACTTATGAATATCGTGTTGCAAAATCCATAGTGTTTCATAATAAGAACATTTTCTTATGAATTGCTATGCGACGGAAATTCACGGAAATAATTTACGTATCAATCTGCTGTCAAAGTTTTTTGAATTGATGAAATTTTTTTTTAAATGAATGAATTTTCATTATGTATTTTTTATTTGATTCAAACAAATTTCTCCAGGTAGCAATTTAACCTTTTTCACAAGTTCGCATTTCCCTTTTCATCGGCAAGCATATCGTTATAATCTTTCCAAAGGGAAGATTTTCCTGGAATTTTCCTGAAATACAATTTGTAAAATTTAATGTGCGACTTTTGGAAAGTTCATATTTTCTTTCTATTCTTTGTTAGGTATTCAGAATCTGTCATCAATTTTCAAGTAAAATTCAACAGAAATATGGACCGTTTCATCTTTATTACAAACTTCAGAAATATTCTCAAATTTTAAGAAATACCCTCAGATTTGAGGAAAAATTCTGAAATTTTTATTCAAAATCACTATTTGATCTTGGCACCTCTAGAACTTTAATTCCGGTACCTCGGTGATCCTATACACTTATATAAAAGTTTCTGATCAGACAGATAAGTTTATTCAATAATTCCGATATTTTTTTCGATTAAGGAAATGTAGGTTACCAATAGTTTATAATGCTAAATGTTTAATCCTGTTGAATGTGTCAAAGTTTTATTGAATAATATATTGTTCCGAGTTATATGACATAGTTTCCAAATCACATGAATACACCTGAGAGAATGATTGAAAATATTAATTCAGCTCAGGTTGGGGGCGGCGAAAACGTAAAGACGCCCCTGCCAATATTGTTAGATTGGTTCGTTCTAATATGAATATTTCCACGTCAACCTGATGCACTAAACATCCTAGATATAATTAGATTCAATTAACATTAGCGAAGAATGTTCTGCGACAAGCCAATGAATTATATGATCATACGATTTAATAACATACATGAAATGAAATTGATGATCGATGTGATCGTGATCTAATGCAGGCTATGAAATTTTGAACAACGCTGATAAAAAAAGTTTTCAGTCCAAGAAGCGCTCCTTTGCTATGCAACAAGCCGGATAATCATATACTTCCAGTGACCAGTAGAGTGCTTCCTCGCTCATACGCTCCGTTTCTTGGAATCCCAGAGTCGAGAAGAAGGGAGTGGGGAACGAAGCCGAGACGCCGACCGAACGGATGGCAATCAAAACAAAACGTAACGCGTTCTACAAGGAAATTTTGCCAAATATCTGCAATTCCTATTTTAGCTCGTGTAGTCGGGACAGAGCCCCCCTCCCCCTTGGGGGGAACATGCAGAGAGGAGGTAGAGAATAATTTCTTCCACTTCGCGCCTCAAAACATCTAATGTACGAAAAATCAGGTCGATGGGTTACCATTTGCACCTCCTGTAATACAAGCTATTTTCAACGGAAATTGTCCATTATCACCCCTTCGAAGGGGTTGGAAAGAGGTAGAGGAGGGTTGTGTGGCATTTTTCCCTCATTCTATGCCTCGAAGCCATGTTAAATACAAAAAAAATGGGCTCAATTGGACAGCATATACCCCTTCTGCAATTTTGTGCATATTTGTTAAATTTTTGTTCGAATTCGAAAATTTTGAACGCGATGCGCGAACGGAAGATATTGTCCGATTTCGAAAATTTTTTTTTCCCTGCGTTTGTGTTAACGAGTAGCAAATTTTCCGCACTATTACGATTCCATTTGAAAACTTTTTCGTTTTTCGCTCCGGTCTAACGTATAGTCTCCGTCGTCGCTTAATACTCAAATTCGATTTTAGATAGCGTTACTTATATAATTTTCAAGCAGTAATATTATCCGCCGCTCTAATTTGTTTGAAGGGTCACTGTCCCCATAGTGTGCATGTTAAATGTTAGTTCAGACAAAACAGTTCTCATGATTGTTGAATTTCATTTGAAAACCCCCAAAAAATTATTAATACTCAACAAACAATGGAAAAAAATATGAACTTTCCAAAAGTCGCCCGCGAAATTTTACAAAGTGAATAATAAGATTCCGAAATTTTGTTATTCATGTCGTGAAATTTCATGCGCGACTTTTGGAAAGTTCATATTTGTTTCTATTTTTTGTAAAGTATTCATAATTTTGTATGGTTTTTCTAATGAAACTCAACAAAGATATGAACCGTTCTATCTTTCTCAAGAATTTAGGAAGAAATCTGAGATTCGGAGAAATATTCTCAAACTTTCATTATGAATCAATATATTTCCGAGCTGTACACGGAGAAACTGTCACGCTGTTAACCAATGTTCCTCTGGTGAAAAGTGAATGTGCATTCAGCGGCAAACTGAAGTGAAAACAGCGTGCGAATAGCGTGATCAGCGCCAATTCACTCTTGCCGTTGAAAAAGTATAATAACCCAAATAACACAGAAAATTCTTGAAGAGTTCCTGAAGAACTCAGCATTTGTAAAAAGCATTCTTCAAGGACTCTGAGGTAATCGACAAGTGTTCTTTCCAATTATACCAAGAAGTCGTTAATGTCACATTAATAGAACTCTTGAGGAGCTCTGTCCATTAGTTGACAGAAGTCGTTGCGTACTCCTGAAATGAATGACTGAAGAGCTTTCACAGAACTCATGTATTTATCAAATATAAAAATTATTTAAAAATATTGGGTGTACGTGAATAATTATTGAATAATCGGTTCATATCATCTTTTACGTGCATCAAGTTTTTATTTCTCCAACGTTCATCAAATTATTGGAACATATTGAAGTTTAGATACTTTGTGAAAATATAACCTACAAAATTGATCAAACCAATGATTGAAATTTTTAGTACCAATGAATGCCAAAATGTTTGCAATATACACAAAGTCAAAAACAAAATCCGAATAATTAGTTTTTTGTTCTCATTCAATATCACTAATTACATATTCCTTTATTCTATCGACTCAAACCAACTATCATCACCTAATCATTTCTACTAATGATACAACACTTCTTCACAATCATTGAAATCGGCAGGAATTCAACAAGTACGTTGAATTCGTAAGAAGTTCTTCTCTAGCAAGGACAGAGCTTCATGAGAGTTCTAATAAGCGGACATTAAGGAGTCCTTCAAGCAATCTAGAAGTGTTCTTTCAACACTCTCATAGAACACCCAAGGCATTCATTATAGAGCTGTTGAATAATTCTTTTAGAATTCGAAGAACTCTTCGAGAACTCGTTAAGAGTTCGAACAAATAATTCTTCCAGAATTTAATTCAAGAACTCTTTCGAAACGGCTCACGAACTGTTGTGTTATCTGGGAAGCGTTCATAAAGCATAAGCGCACGTTCAATTCTGCACGCTTCATGAACGTTGTAGGAACTGTTAATCAATTGTTTGTAATATTTGTGGAAAATGATATGCGAGATAGAATCGATGAATATTCTTACTTTGAAATTCAATGAATTAGTACGTTTATGACATTTCAACAGTGCTTTATAAATTAAATTGAGTTATGAAATGTAATAGTTGGTTAGCAGTTGATTTCAGCGCAAGAAATACACAGTGCATGAAACCTATCAAATTATCTTATGTTTTGAGGTTAAAGTTTGATTGTGAACAAACAAACCTAACTCTACTTTCAAACAGTGCGTGATACTTTATGTATAGTTCATTCAATATACTGAATCAATAAGGATTTCAATATAATAATAAAATGAGAAAAGAAATTGAATGCATAAAAACATATCGTATTCAGTTGACTTGAAAATGCGATCATAATTTTTCATTTCCCCAAGCACGTTGAATGCACGCTTTTTTAGCTTCTGGATTGCACGCCTAAGACCGCCAATTCGCGCTTCTTCAACTTTTTCTGCACGCATAATCCACTCCTAATCAACTTCCCAATTACTTTTTCACCACTTCCTTGACACGCTTTATCGCACGCTTTTTTTCCACCAGGGCAGATTATCTTGCACATTGAAAATCAATGCGAAACAAAAAAACATCTTTTTCACATAGGCCTCGAAGTGCGCCGTACATCGATGACTGGAGTGAGGACATTGGCCACTTTGTGTTAGCGCATTGAAGTTCAATGCGAAGAAATGTTTTTTTCTTGCGCATTGGCCATCAATGTACACGACATTGACTATCTATGTGACAGTTTCTCCGTGTATTCTTCTCCGAATACATGAGTACGCCCAATTCTCAAAGAGCAAAAATGATCAATCTGAATCCAATGAATTCAAATACATGTTGAATGCCGGAAGAATTCTTTACGAACTCCGAATATTGATTCTTCCTGAATACCAAGTCGTTTATCAAGGATTCAATTTGAATTCGAAGCATTCATAATGAGTACATGTCCATGTTCACTGTAACGACGGGAGCATTTTGTGTGGAGCATTTTGCTATATATGTGGTTACTGAGGTAGCTGATGTACTCGCTATCTGAATTGTAAACTTGTTTTGTGTGTAGTGTCAAGACGAATGTTTTCACAATATTTTATAGGAGCAAAATCCTGTCTGCTTTTGTCCAAATAACACGCCTACAGAGTGAGGTTTGTGCCCTGTATCAGAGAGAAGATGAAACTACTTCCTTGATCCAACCGCCAGAGGGCCGGTGGAACTCTTACTAGCAGCGAAAAGGTGCCCGTGAGCGCTTTCATCTTCTCTCTGTCTGTATAATGACCCTATATCATACACGTATTTTACCTACTCTGAACTTTTGAATTGTGAGTGAACTCTCTAAACGCGAATATAGACAGGAGACTAAGTAATTCATGTATTTTGTAACTCAAATCATATTGCTTCCTCGTTAGAGGGAAGCTTTGTGGTCGTTTTGGAGGACCAAAAATGTTGTCTCCAAACCGAAAATCTCCAAGGCCAAAACGTTTCTTTCAACCAAAGGGACAACTTTGGTTTTGTGTGTGTGTCCCCGATCTTCACAAAATTTTCACCACAGTTAGATCAGGAGTGGATAATCGGAATGGCGGGAGTGAAGAAAAATGTTATGAAAAATAGTGATTTTGCGATCACGAATATCTCCGCTCCCTGTTATCCGATCGCAATGAAACTTATACCACGTTCCTGTTATGATCCGATAGTGGTCTCATATGAGTTTCATCCCGATCGGTTGGAAATTGTGGGGATTTTCTCTTTTGCGATTCGTATGATTTGACAATATTTCGAAAGCATGTCTTCCTCATGTTCATATCATCCGAATGTCATGTAACTTGGAGCATATTCAGAGCACGAGTTGTTAGTTCCACGATATAGATTTCAGGCGAATCGGAATTGAGGGGAGAAGATAGTAAGCATTAGGCTTCGGAAAAAATTTTGGAAATTTTCTTATTTTCGCTCTTATACGGATATCTTTACTGTTTATTATCCAATCTTCATGAAATTTTGACTGCGGTCATACGTTGGGTTGATAGTGCCCTTGAGTCATTCCTACACTGATTCGTTGGGAGGAACAGGATTTGTAAGGACGTGCATGATCGGTAATTGAGGGTCCGGATGCGAGAACCGACGATACGCTCGAAAAGCGATAGAAGTATTGTCCGAGCCGTCTCGTCAAGGGTCGAAAAAAAAATCGGAATTTCGGGAATTCAAAAATACTAGGTGATAGGGTTTGAAAAATCAATCCAAGTCTTCGTCCACGATTTTTTTATATGATCAATAGTTGTCGAGAAAAAAAATAAAAACTACTCATATTTTTACATCAAAAATAATTATTTTCCAACGTTCAACTCGTTCTAACTCGATCATTTCTTAATGAATCTTAGAAAATCTTGCAGATTTTGATTCGTCAGGCTTTCCCGAAGACAACAATGTTGAACAAATTCGTAAAAGTTAATAACAAATTAGTGATTTTTCAATCCGAAGTGGAGAGCATGTTTTCCAAGCTTTGCAGTGAAGAAGTGGTGTGGGAATTTTGAGGTACAAAAAACTTACAGCGACAAAGTTGTTCGCTGGTCTATGGACAAACTTTGTGGAAAATTTCAGATCGATTGGTCTGTTCGTTTGTGAAATACAGTCATTTATTTATACCGCGGAACGGAAGTTTGTCATGATTTTGCGACGTTTACCGTCTGAATATTGAAATCCGTGAGGAAGATTGTATTCCTTCGATTTCTCTACGTAGGTTTATATCTTTTGAGTCGAAGAGTTCAAATATCGAACTGTATTTGCAAGATTCGTTATCCATTCTCTTGTTTATAATGAACAAGTTCACTATTTTTGATGTTTTTGTGATCAAACTATTGACTCTGAAGAAAAGTTTCCCTGAAAGGAGGAGTTTCTCATTTTGTGAGGAAGAGGGTTTGAATCAAAGAATCAGATTATTTTGGCAAGGTTCCTCATCCAATTTTCTAATAAACAATTCAGTTGTTTAAAACAAGCCCAATTACAAAATGTTGGTTTTATGAAAAAATTATTCGAACGCAGAAAGGTTCCTGATCTTGTGGAAGATAAATTTTGTAGATATCATTTTTCAATGTCTGCATTCTTTGTTTCAATATAATTATTATATTTGAATGAATATAAGGCAATTCTAATGACTTTGTTTTTAAATATGAATTTCAGGTTTTGAGTTAGAGAAATTGGAATATCGAATGTTTCTGTCAATCGAATGTCAATGTCAATGATCCAATTTGTGGATCTTATTAGGAACATTCGATATTCCAATTTCTCCAACTGAAAACCTGGATTCATATTTAAAAACAAATTTATTAGAATCACCTTATATTCATTCAAATATAATAATTATATTGAAACAAAGAATGCAGACATTGAAAAATGATATCTACAAAATTTATCTTTCACAAGATCAAGAACCTTTCTGCGTTCGAATAATTTTTTCATAAAACCAACATTTTGTAGATGTGATCATTTTAAACAACTGAATTGTTTATTAGAAAATTGGATAAGGAACCTTGCCAAAATAATCTGATTCTTCGATTTAAACCCTCTTCCTCACGAAATGAGAAACTCCTCCTTCCAGGGAAACTTTTCTTCAAAGTCAATAGTTTGATCACAAAAACATCAAAAATAGTGAACTTGTTTATTATAAACAAGAGAATGGATAACGAATCTTGCAAATACAGTTCCATATTTGAACTCTTCGACTCAAAAGATATAAAGCTACGTAGAGAAATCGAAGGAATACAATCTTCCTCACGGATTTCAATATTCAGACGGTAAACGTCGCAAAATCATGACAAACTTCCGTTCCGCGGTATAAATAAATGACTGTATTTTACAAACGAACAGACCAATCGATCTGAAATTTTCCACAAAGTTTGTCCATAGACCAGCGCACAACTTTGTCGCTGTAAGTTTTTTGTACCTCAAAATTCCCACACCACTTCTCCACTGCAAAGCTTGGAAAACATGCTCTCCACTTCGGATTGAAAAATCACTAATTTGTTATTAACTTTTACGAATTTGTTCAACATTGTTGTCTTCGGGAAAGCCTGACGAATCAAAATCTGCAAGATTTTCTAAGATTCATTAAGAAATGATCGAGTTAGAACGAGTTGAACGTTGGAAAATAATTATTTTTGATGTAAAAATATGAGTAGTTTTTATTTTTTTCTCTAAAACTATTGATCATATAAAAAAATCGTGAACGGAGACTTGGATTGATTTTTCAAACCCTATCACCTAGTATCTTTTTCCGATTTTTTTTTTCGACCCTTGACGAGACGGCTCGGACAATACTTCTATCGCTTTTCGAGCGTATCGTCGGTTCTTGCATCCGGACCCTCAATTATGATATTTGCTCCCTGAATCCCAGATAGTGAAAACTCTGCCAATTGATAGGGACAAAGCTTGCTCGTTTCTTTTCAAGTAGTATCCGAATGTATTATATATATACATTTTGATTATTGGGTAGAGTTTTTAGGTAAAAATATGCTCGAAAGCTACTCGAACAGAAACGAGGAAGCTTTGTGCCTATCAATTGGCAGAGTTCTTTTATGATCTGATAATGGGAACGAAAGATATGGCCGGTCACAATTCTTAGGAATACATTCACATACACACAGTCAGACAGACAGAAAACCAAGATGTTTCCACGAGTTACGAGAAACATTTTGGCCCTGGAGATTTTTAGTTCGGAGAAAGAAAATTTTCGGTCCCCCAGAATGATCATAAAGCTTCCCTCTGACAAGGAAGCAGACGGAAAATTTGCTCAGTTTATTTTCTACAAGCTGCCATTTGAAAAATGTTGATGATTTCTGAAACAACTTGTGCATATATGTATACATGTATACATTCTGATGTTCCATGTTATGGTTGTTCGATTTACGGTTTTTTTTCAGAATGAATGGGGCAGCTCTTGGATTATCAGCGGATGATGCATATACCTTTCCTATAATACCACTTAATGACGGTCAAGCACAGAGCACCGAAGAACCAGAAACCAAAAGTGGCAATGAAGCAGACGAAGATACAGAAAATGAATATATGAACGATTAATTTTCCCTTAGAATATGAATATTAAGATTTTTTCCATTCAGCGGCACAATCCAATGACGATGAAAACTATAATCCTATCCTACATAATGTTTTTGTATATTTCAACTCCAACTACAACCATCCAAGTCAATCCCCCAGCGCGATGAAAAGGGGAATGCGAATATTTTCAATGTTTCCTGTCTTCAAATCATTCGATATAATATATTGTTTACATATGCAATTCGCAGATAGAAATAGGATTTACGGATAGAAATTCATATAATTTTTTCTTACATATTATCATGAATGTATTCTTTGAAAAATCTCACATTCAATCGATATGTTCCTGAATTTTATTCCAACTTGAATTCATTTATTTTCGATTAATTTCGTTGGGATAAATATTACAACGGTAATGTGCAAAATTTCACATAGAAGATTGATTCAGTAAGTTCCAAGTTATTGTGCTGGCAAATGCCAAAAGGATTAGAAAAGAAGATGTTGGGATAAATGCGTTCAATTTTTGATACACCAGAACTGTGCGATTTCGTTGCTTACTGACCGATTATTAAATTTATCAAATGTACATTTCAAAATAGGTGTGATTGTCACTGAATGTTTTCCATCAAAGGAGTATAATGAACTCGATATCATTCGTAGCTTTTTCTTATATGCGAAAAAATTCATCGTCATTGTCCGTTCTACGAATAACAAATATCTTTTAATGTTGAGAAAACGAAATTGAAGTTCTTCCTTCATTCACTTTTTATAGCAAATAACTAAGGCTGATAGGAATTGAAATATGAAAAAGCTTTGGAAATACAATGTGATATTCGTTTTTATTGAATGCTAATACTTTAGGTATGTTTCACATAATTTTTCAGTTGAAAAAAAATGAAAAATTATCATTCTCTTCTTGATGATGATTATTATTATCATTTTATCATGATGAACAAAAACAATCATAATTTGTAATGTTTTTGAGAACAATAAAGTTTTATTGATTATACCCATGAAACAGTTCTCCATAAACTCTATCGAATGGCCAAGTTTTTCTGTGAAATTCTTTGGGCGGTACAAAATTCTATGGAAATGGGTTTGCTATTATTTTCGTATACAATGTCCAACGATACTGCACATGGACTACTTACTTTGAACATAATTAATGAAAGCTGCATGTTGGAATGATTTTATATTTGATAATATGCCGTCTCGGTTCATATTAGCGTGTTCAAATTTGGAATGAAAAAAGTTCTTCAGTATACATTTCGGCATCCTCTTCACCTACTTGTAACATCCCAGCACGAGAAACAAACAATAAGTTTGGAAATGAAATGAAGACCAATTTTCACGTTCCCCATTTGACTACACGGAGTTTGATCAATCGAGGAAATTATTGATGAGATCGCCTCCGTATTTAATTTATGTAATCCATACCATTTTTATCATCGAATATAAGAAGTTGAGAGTATCATGGGTTGAAAAACAACACATGTCCAGTGATGCCAGCATTTGGTCGACCGAGTCGATTTGCCCTCTCCATCTGACCATTTCTCGTCCCCACCATTCCAGCCGGGTACGCACACATTGAAACCCGTATTCATGTGATTCGGAACCGGTCGGTTCACTTCGAGTCAGCTCGGACAATCGAGAGAGAATCAACTATCCGTCGGTCTTTGTCTTCTCAATATGTTTTACGATCGGCTAACTCCGTGCAAGATCGGAAAAAGTGTAAAGCCCACGTGGTCGACTTATCGAAAAGTTTCACCGCTTTCTCTTTTCCAAGCGACAATTTTATTGTAATCAGTATCGAACTGACTTACCCGGCACCCCGGGCAATCCTCGGCCGGGGCCCTTCGATATTTTTTTCGTTTTTTTTTTCAATTAAAAAGCCAGTTCAATACTGATTATTAAATTATCACGATGAAATATAGATTTGATGCATAGCATCATTCAATTGAATTGAAATCGAATATAAGTAAATAATTTTTCAATTATTATTTATTTTTCATAAATTTTATAAGATTATTGGTTATTCTTATGACTGATTATGGAGCTTTCAAGGACTCCTATATGTATTGTATAAAAAATTTTCTAATAGTTACGCATTTCTAATCATTATTTCAAATCTTGATGATTTTCCAATGAATTTCATTAGAATCGTCAATCAATCGATGGTTGAAAAATTCTAAGATAGTTTGGGGATCTATGATAAATGTCCTGCGGTGAATTCCATAATTTTCCCTGATAAATTGATTTTCAGAGATCACTATGATATTCCAATGAGGATAATCAAATCAACATCGATTATCAGATGTTGATCAACATCAAAATAATGAGACTGAATATTCAATTGATTGAGTGCAAATTATTTTCAATGGACTGAATAATTAGATTTGAGCATTCAAATTGATATTTCATCATTTCACGCACTATCAGTCTCTTTCCTTCGCTGCATTACTTCATAGACGTAATATGTGGTTCAGTATATTATAAGACCCCATAGCCTAGCGGCAAAAGACATGGTTCTTGCGGAAGAACGGTCGGGTTCGATTCTGTGTGGAGACGTTTCATTTTTTTTTGTCATCTCTCTGGTGAATAATTAAATTTCACATCCGATTATTATTTTTTACGTCATTACATCGTCATGTTATCAATAATCCTGATCTTTTAGAATGTACTTGCGGATTCGACCAAGTACAGGTCCGAGTCGATTGGAAATTTCCCAAATATTCGTGTCCATGAGGTATACACAGTAAAAAATTTTTCGTCAAATTCAACACACAAGCGAATGTCAACCATTTTTCTCCGGAGAAGTTAGTTCCTATTATAATATAAGATTATTACAATTACTATCTCCAGTTGCTTGAATTAAGAAAAGAATGATATGAAATCAGTAAAAAAAGATATTCCTCAGGACATGAACCCGCTAAGATAACACACGAAGAATTCTTTCTCAAGAGCGAAAATAGAACTCTTCAAGAACTAATGAATTCATATAGAGCTCTGGGGCGTTCAATCTGTTGGACATTAACAAGCTCTTTGAGAATATCGGGAGTATTGTTTGAGTACTCTCAAAGAGCTTGTTAATGTCCAACAGATTGAACACCTCCAGAGCTCTATATGAATTCATTAGTTCTTGAAGAGTTCTATTTTCGCTCTTGAGGAAGAATTCTTCGTGTGTTATCTTGGCGGGTTCATGTCCTGAGGAATATCTTTTTTTTCCGATTTCATATTATTCTTTTCTTAATTCAAGCAACTGAAGATAGTAATTGTATTAATCTTATATTATAATAGGAACTAACTTCTTTTCCTTGCTGTTATTATATTGATATATTACTGGTTGACAGTACCATATACCCCAAAACAAACACCTTCATCATAAATGGATACTTGAACTTATAACACTTATAATTTAGATACTTGTCCTCATACTCGGAAATATATTATGAAATATTCCAGCCTTCATGATATTTGTCATACTCCTCAGAATCCATTGCTCTCCGTGAGGAGATTCAGAATCGATCGGTCCATATTCCACGGAGACAAAGTTTCAAATTTTTTTTTTGACAATTCGTCAAAGGGTTTGATCGTATTTGCAAGTATACTTTTTTAAAAACATTCCTTCGAAGTGATATTCAGTGTTTTTCTTTTCAGAAGATTTCGAATCGATCGGTCTATATTCCACGGAGACAGAGTTTCGAAATTTTTTTATCAATTCGTCAGAGGGTTTGATGGAATTTGCAAGTATACTTTTTTAAAAACATTCCTCCGAAGTGATTTCTTTTTCATTCCAGTAGATTGCGAATCGATCGGTCTTTATTTGATGGACACAAATTTTCGGAATTTTTTCATCAATTCACACAGGAATTGATGGAATTTGCAAGTACACTTTTTCAAAAACGTTCCTCTGAAGTGCTATCCATTTTTCATTTCAGAAGATTCTGCATCGATCGGTCTACACAGTAAAAAAAACTCCGTCATTGTGTAAAAAAGAAGTACGTGTCAAAATTCAAGTGTTGAATATTTAACTACGTGTCAAAATTCAAGTGTTGAATATTTAACTACGTGTCAAAATTCAAGTGTTGAATATTTAACTACGTGTCAAAATTCAAGTGTTGAATATTAAACTACGTGTTAAAATTCAAGTGTTGAATATTTAACACTTTTGTGTGTTCATTTAACACACTGATCAAATGCTGTTCGATCGATTCATTTCCAACACATCAAAATGTTATTCGGGTTCAAACTAACACTCTGTGAGTGTCACTCTGGAATCAACACACGTTGAGTGTGAAGAAAAATGGTTAACATCCGCTTGTGTGTTGAATTTGACGAAAAATTTTTCACTGTGTATATCTCATGGATACGAATATTTGGGGAATTCCCAATCGACTCGGACCTGTACTTGGTCGAATCCGCAAGTGCATTCTTTTATTTATTTATTTATTTTGTTTATACGGGTATAAAAGACCCTTTGGTACATAGAATATACATTATTTGAACCACATTATATATATCATACATCAAAGCATTAAGCATCATGTTAAGCTCGACTACATGCATCTTATATTACAACAACAGTTAACGTGTATAATTATAGGTGAAAAGGACAATTAGATATTAAATTTGACAAATAAGAGAAAGAGAATTCCTAAGATCAGAATGAGATGAAAATAATTCAAGCACATCACTGTAAGAATTTGCTAGGATAGATATCCGATTTACCGGATCAGAATAACCGTGTCTCGATTTATAAGAAATTGGATTGAACAATTTAGGGCGCCTCAATAAACGAGAAGGGACATTAAAACGTACAAGTCCAAGCAGTTGAGGGCAGCGAATTTTCCCATTAACAATTTTATACAAAATGAAAAATCATTGAACAAACGACGTGATTCCAAGGAGGCAAGTTAAGTAGAGCCATAATCAATGAGTAATCATGACAAGTGACGCTCAACGGACGGCCTATCTGATAGGCAGCAAAACGCAGAAACTTATGCTGAACTCTTTCCAAGTCTGTACAATCCCGAATTAAATGAGGACTCCAAATTTGAGACGCATACTCAAGATGAGGTCTAACTAAAGTACAATACAGTGTTCGAAGTGCAACAGGATCACGAAAATCTTTACAAACGCGCTTGATGAATCCGAGAGATTTCATGGAAGTACCAACTATGTGATTGTAATGATCTGAGAAGTTAAAACGAGAGTCAAATGAAACTCCAAGATCACGAACAGTATTTATAGGTGATAACAGAGAATGAGACAAGTTATAAGGAAATTAACTAGCATTTTACCTCTATGAAATCTCATCACATGGCATTTAGTGAGATTTAATGACATATTAGATAGCACACACCAAGATTGTAACCGATCCAAATCAGATTGCAGATTTTGAGCATCTCTGTAAGTTCTTATAATCATAAACAGTTTCAGGTCATCAGCAAAAAGAAGATGTGTGCAGTACTTGAAAATCGTAGAGATATCATTAATGAAAATAATAAATAATAAAGGACCTAGATGTGAGCCTTGCGGTACACCTGAGGATACAAAAATGAATCAGAGAAATATTGAGAGACACGAACTGATTGCGTACGATTCAGAATATAACTCTGTAACCACGACAAGAAATTGCTTCGAATACCTAGATTACTTAATTTATTTAACAATATATTATGATCAACTCTGTCAAAAGCCTTTGAGAAGTCTGTATATATAGTATCCACTTGGGCATTTTGATCAAGCGCAGAGGACACAACATGAGAAAAAATAGACAAGTTAGTTACGGTAGATTTGCCAGAAGTGAAGCCATGTTGGAAATCAGAAATAATATCAGAAAACAGTGGTGTTATTTTATCAGTAACTATATCTTCAAAATTTTCGGCATAACATTCATGATACTAATCGGTCTATAGTTTCTCACGTCAGAACGGTCCCCAGATTTGAAGATAGGAGTAATTAAGCTGGATTTCCATTGGGAAGGAAATATTCCAGAGGATAAAGAGCTGTTGAAGATCAACCACAAAGGCCGAGAAATGACGAACTTGCAAGATTTTAGAAAATTAGGAGGAATACCATCGTCACCAGGACCGGAAGAAGTTTTCAAGGATGAGATTTTATTGAACACTTCACCGATATTGATGGATAAATCGGAAAAATTGACATTGAAAGTAGATTCTGGTAAATTACAAGGAACAACGGGATAATTTTGATAGACTGATCTGAAATAAGATGCAAATAAGTTCGAAATAGCAATACCAGTATTGCCAATAGTACCGTCTAAATGCATCACCAGGGGTATACCGTTCTGATTCCGCTTACTATTAACAAAGTTCCAAAAGCTTTTGACATTTGTAGGAATGGACCCTTGAACGTAATGAAGATGAGACAAGTAACATTGGCGAGTCAAAACTTTACATTGAGCTCGTAAGTGACTAAAGATTAGGTAATCTTCAAAGCAATTTGACTCTTTGTACCTATTGTGAGCAATTTTCTTTTGACGAATAAGTTTAATTAATTCCGAAGAAAACCATTTTGGATAAGAACTATTCCTTGATACATACTTGGGTACGAATAAATCAACTGCATTATATAAATGAAGATATAAAAAATCAACAGCTTCAATAACATTAAGATTACGCAATTCATCGTCCCAGTTGATAGAACCTAAATATTAACAAATTGCACTGTAATTCGCCTTATTAAAATTATATTTGATGATTTTATTGGGGACCAGTAAAACACTATCACGTAGGTTGAGCTTAGATACAAGAGAAGGATGAAAGTTGTCACACGCAAGAAAAGGATCCAGAGCAATATTGACATCAATACGATCGTTATCAGAAAAAATAAGATCAAGTATGTTACCATGAGAATTTCTGGAAGTATTAAGTTGAAACAAATTCAATTCATTGAAATATTCGAGAACATATTGCGCAGAAGTCATTTCATTGAGATTCGAACCAGGTAACACTGAGAAAGATAATTTGGAATCAATATTGCTCCAGGAAATATGAGGTAAATTGTAATCCCCGTATAAGTATAAGGAGTTAAAGTTCTCCTTGAGAAGGATTTCGCCAACGCTTTTACAATGGTCCAAGTATATTGAAGAATCCGAAGAAGGTGGAATGTAGACAGCCCCAAACAACAACGACAAAGAACCAAAATAAACTTTGACGTAAAGATGTTCAACTTTGGAATAAGAAGATGAGACGACACAGCTCCGATGGGTATCCTTAACGGCGATTAAGACACCACCTCCCCGTGAAAATTGACTGGTGAGTCCGTTTCTATCCATACGATAAACTGCATAGCCATGTAAACCAATTTCAGAAGATAGAATATCCTCGCGCAGCCAGGTTTCAGATAAGATAATAATATCATAACATGGATCTGATATAGCAACAGAGCAATGAAGTTGATCAAGTTTAGTTCTCAAGCCACGAACATTCTGATAATACACCAAAGGGTCGATTAAGCGTTTTTTCTTTGGTGAGCAGGAACTATCCTAGGTATCCCATTGAAATAGCGAATAGTCCTTGAAGGGTCATTTAGATTTTCAACTCTTCACGTAAGTTCGACAGATGATTTCGTTGCTTCAAGGTACGATCTTGCGATATTCTAATTGAACCATTGTACAACGATTTGTTACGAAGAATCTCAATGGGTATGTTCCGTGATGCAAATGTGACACAGATCGGACGAGTTTTAGAAGCATCCTTCTTTTTACCGATACGACGAATCTGCACATTGTCGTAAGTATCAGGTCTGATTTTTGAAGAAGATCAGTAACTATAACATGATCAGGAGACCCATCCTCGAAGATTCTTCAACGTTGAAGAGTAGAATGTTACATGCTCTTCGATGTCGTTCATTCAGCTCATCTATCAAATCTTCCTCATTGTAGAAACCTTGTGAAGAAGAAGGGGCAGACGATTCCAAGGTGGATAATCTCGTGGATAATTCCGCCACAGTGTTGGATAAAGAATTTAATTTGATCCCAAACGCGTTGAGCTGGTTGCTGAGTTTCGAACAAGCAGAATCAACGATGCTCTGAATTTCCGATAAAAACCTGACTGATCCAACACGCCATCAAATTTTTCCGCAAGATCAACAGAAGTATCAGAAGACGGAAGAGGCCCCTTGCAGTCAATCAGTACTCCATTATGCCATGGATGGTGACTTCTCGCTAAACACGACGAACCAGGATGTGATATAACACTGCATGAAGCACAAGACACCGGTTTATCCACAACTCTGGAACATCCTTTACACACTTTTTTTGGCATTTTGAAGTTTATATGATTTATATGATGATACAAAAATTTTTGAATTCCAATAAACGGCAAGTATGAGATCCACTGTACCGAGGTAAACACACACGCACACACGAAGAGTGTCTTATCATACGTGAGTACACGAGATGTGTATAAGTATCAACAAATAGGATAGACCTCGTGGAAACAATATGAAACGACGAGTGAATAAACCAATGTATTAGGAATAGATTCACTAAAAATCGCGTGCAGAAACCCAGTTGTTCGGAGAAATTTACCCAATATGCCTACTAATGGAAAAATCAACAATATAACGAAGAATAAGAATTAAGTGTGCACGATAAATCATTAAATTACGAAATTTTGTAGAGAGCGAAACATTTCACGTTGTCACAACTATACTGCGGTTCTCAAATTCATTCTGAACGATCAGGATTATTGATAACATGCCGATGTAATGACATAAAAAATAATAATCGGATGTGAAATTTAATTATTCACCAGAGAGATGACAAAAAAAAATGAAACGTCTCCACACAGAATTGAACCCGACCGTTCTTTCGCAAGAACCATGTCTTTTGCCGCTAGGCTATGGGGTCTTGTAATATTCTGAACCACATATTACGTCTATGAAGTAATGCAGCGAAGGAAAGAGACTGATAGTGCGTGAAATGATGAAATATCAATTTGAATGCTCAAATCTAATTATTCAGTCCATTGAAAATAATTTGCACTCAATCAATTGAATATTCAGTCTCATTATTTTGATGTTGATCAACATCTGATAATCGATGTTGATTTGATTATCCTCATTGGAATATCATAGTGATCTCTGAAAATTAATTTATCAGGGAAAATTATGGAATTCACCGCAGGACATTTATCATAGATCCCCAAACTATCTTAGAATTTTTCAACCATCGATTGATTGAATGATTCTAATGAAATTCATTGGAAAATCATCAAGATTTGAAATAATGATTAGAAATGCGTAACTATTAGAAAATTTTTTATACAATGCATATAGGAGTCCTTGAAAGCTCCATAATCAGTCATAAGAATAACCAATAATCTTATAAAATTTATGAAAAATAAATAATAATTGAAAAATTATTTACTTATATTCGATTTCAATTCAATCAAATGATGATATGCATCAAATCTATATTTCATCGTGATAATTTAATGATCAATATTGAACTGGCTCTTCAATTGAAAAAAACACGAAAAAAATATCGAAGGGCCCCGGCCGAGAATTGCCCGGGGTGCCGGGTAAGTCAGTTCGATACTGATCACAATAAAATTGTCGCTTGGAAAAGAAAAAGCAGTGAAACTTTTCGGTAAGTCGACCGCGTGGGCTTTAAACTTTTTCCGATCTTGCACGGAGTTAGCCGATCGTAAAACATATTGAGAAGACAAAGACCGACGGATAGTTGGTTCTCTCTCGATTGTCCGAGCTGACTCGAAGTGAACCGACCGGTTCCGAATCACATGAATACGGGTTTCGATGTGTGCGTACACCCGGCTGGAATGGTGGGGACGAGAAATGGTCAGATGGAGAGGGTAAATCGACTCGGTCAACCAAATGCTGGCATCACTGCACATGTCTCGAATAAATACTTGCAAATTACCCAACTTCTTCTACGAGGGTGGATTGATAAGTTTCCGGCCTGACCAAGAGATGGCGCCACTAGGCCTACCTTGAGGTGGCGTTCTATAGTACCATCCTCAGATAGCTTTTAGCTATAGTTTCAGTCCGATCGCCATGTTAGTTTAGTTTTGAGAGCACGCTGACCAAGACGCCTCTGTGTTTTTCGTAAAAATGGAAAAGCTGGAAAATCGTGCTGTCATCAAATACTTTTATTTGAAGGGGTTCACGCCGAAGGAAATTAAAGAAGAGATGGACTCAACACTGGGGACATCCTCCCCATCATATTCAACCGTTAAGCAGTGGGTTTCCGAGTTTAAAAAGGGTCGTGTGAGCACCTCTGATGAGCCTCGCTCAGGACGCCCCATTGAGGTCACAACTCCAGATATGATCGAAAAAATCCATCAAATAGTGCTGAAAGATCGCAGATTGAAAGTTCGTGAGATAGCTGAGACCTGTAAGATGTCATATGAACGTGTACAAAATATTTTGCACCAACATTCGTTTATGGAAAAGCTCTGTGCAAGATGGGTGCCGCGTTTGCTAACAGTCGACCAAAAATTGATTCGAAAGAACATTTCTACCGCCAATTTGGCGTTGTATAAGCGTAATCCAAGCGAATTTTCGCGTCGATTCGTAACCGTTGACGAAACTTGGGTCCACCACTACACTCCTGAAACCAAAGAACAGTCTAAACAGTGGATTGGACCAGGGGAACCAACTCCAAAGAAGGCAAAAACAATTTTTTCGGCGAACAAGGTTATGGCTACTGTTTTTTGGGATGCAAGAGGTATTATATACATTGATTACCTTGAAAAGGGTAAAACTATCACTGGTCAATACTACGCAGACTTATTGCAACGTTTGAGCCACGAAGTGAAAATTAAACGACCTCATCTGGCGAAGAAAAAAATCTTGTTTCATCACGATAACGCACCAGCGCACACGTCAATCGTTGCGATGGCTAAAATCAACGATCTGAAGTTTGAATTAATGCCGCACCCTCCCTACTCTCCAGACCTAGCCCCGAGTGACTATTATCTGTTTCCTAACCTCAAAAAATGGCTTGGCGGTAAGAGATTTGCGGACAATGAAGAAGTAATCGAAGCTGTAAATGGGTATTTTGAGGAGCTTGACGAATCAGTCTATAGCGATGGCATTACTAGACTAGAACACCGCTATGAGAAATGTATCAGCCTTGGAGGAGATTATGTTGAGAAATAAAAAAAAAAAAATTCCTCAAAACGTTGTTTTTCTTGGTCAGGCCGGAAACTTATCAATCCACCCTCGTATACTGACATGTTCTGTATTTTTCCTATGCTCGGCGTATGTAATTTGATTACTTCCAATGAACGTAGGAGTTCTGAAACAAAAACTGTGAATTTTATATGTTCAGCGTAGAATCTTGACAATCCAAACTTCTGATTTCTCTATTCTCTCTTAGCGTAGATAATGTCATTGTCTCCGCTGGATATAGTATTTCCCCGTAGGGGAATTTACTACATTTTGAACCACAATACCACAAAAAATTGGAGTAAAAATGTAGTATTTCGGTTCAGAATGGAGTAAATTTCCCTACGGGTTGACAAGTTGTGTGAAGGATATATGCAATTTATGAATGCCAATGCATACTTCTTCCAACATTTTAAACTTCCAAATACGATTCAACAACTTCCCAAATGTAGATTTACGCTGAACGTGATGATATTCTAAAATTGTTGTTTGTGAATTCAACAGTTCCAGAGTGAGTATATTTTTGACGTTACATAATGAAAACTTTGCTTTCAACCTATAAGAGGAATCTTTATTGAGGTTATGAGTACACACACCAAATAATAAAAGTAAACTTTATAAATTTTCCAAATATATTTTTAAATTAGAATTTTAAGTTGAAGAACAAAATTGATCCTAGCGGAATGATTTTTGGGTTAATTGGATAAACATAACCAACAATTTAACATTTATCAAAAATTTAATCATATTCAAACACATCACAGTCAAATTTTTCTACCAAACATTTTACAGCACTTTACAGTTTACTTGCACTCAATTGGATTGAAATTTGTCCAAATATTTTGTATAGATTCATGATTTTAGTGTTTTAAGTGCACATTATTCAATTATATCATAATGGAGATTTCAAAGATTTTACAAAACATGCATGTAATGTTTTCGGCATCGTTCCCAAGAAATGTGCTTTGAATCTTCCACTATCACGTAAATAACACATCCCTGGACATTTGCACGTTTTCAACGCATGCATGTAACGTTGTTAAAACGTCCTGAGACGTTTTTCGTAGATTTCCTGTTTTGGCAACCATGTTCTGTGAACATTTTCAAAATATCCCGATGCTGTGTGGGTATGGGGTCGAACGAAAGAAGAACACGACTCCAGGTCAGCAAAACTTCTAGAGAAAGCCGAAGAATGCAAGGTTCGCTTCAACGTGACTAAATATAAAATACGTAGAAGAAGTATAGAATATTTAGGACACACAATTTCGGACAAGGGAATCGCACCAAGCAAAGAAAGAGTTAGACCTATACAAAATATGCCAGAACCAAAGTGCAAAGTAGATTTACAAAGACTTTCAGGGATGCTCACTTACGTAAGTAGATTTTTACCCCATTTTTCAAGTAGAACAGCATCATTAAGAGAGCTTTTGAAAGAGCATATTGTTTTTGAATGGCTTCCCGAACATCAAAAGGTATTGGAAGAAATTGAGGTAATGTTAACGAGTAGTCCTGTACTTCAATTTTTTGATACTAATAAAGAAACAGTAGTTTCAGTTGATGCATCGAAATCAGGGATGGGTGCGGTTATGTTGCAGGATAATTTGCCTTGTACATATGCCTCAAAGGCGTTAACGGAAACTCAAACAAGATACGCACAAATCGAAAAAGAGTTGTTAGTTGTATGTTTCGGACTGAATAAATTTCATGATTCTGTATTTGGCAGAAAAGTTATTGTAGAGGCAGGCCATCAGCTTCTGATTTCGATCTCTAAGTAACCGTTAAATAAGTGTCCTGCAAGACTCCAACGAATGTTTTTGCAGATTTAAAAGTATGATTTTGAGTTGAGGTATAAACCCGGTAAAGAGTTAATTTTAGCCGATGCACTTTCACGTGCTTACCTATCAGACAAAGTCAAAGAACCGTGGGAAAATGAAATAGAATCCCAAGTATGCTTGATAGAATGTCAAATTAACGCATCATCGGAGAAAAAATGGAATTACGGAATGAAACTAATAAAGATCAGGGTCTAATAGATTTGAGGAATACAATTCATCAAGGATGGCCGAAAACGATCAAAAAATTACCGGATAGACTTAAAATTTTTCATCAATATAGACATGAATTGACTGTAGCAAACGACTTAATTTTCAAAGGACAGTGTGTAGTCATACCAAAGAAAATAAGATCAGAAATGCTCAAGAAAGTCCATTACAGTCACTTAGGAGTCAATAAGTGTTTAAAATTAGCTCAGGAATCAATCTTCTGGCCTGGTATGACAAATGATATTAAACAAAAAATACAGGAATGCCAATTGTGTCTGAAATATGCTAAAGCGCAAAACAAAGAGCCATTAAAATCACATGATATTCCGGGCTTACCTTGGCATAAAGTAGGATGTGATATTTTCGATCTAGAAGGGAGGAAGTATTTATTACTAATAGACTATTTCTCTAAGTATTCAGAAGTTGAAGATCTTGGCAATAGCATGACAAGTCAAAAAGTGATAGGAAAGATAAAACAAATTTTTTCCAGGCATGGGATTCCCGTAACTCTAGTATCAGATGGGAGAGGGGGGGGGGCGCAGTTCACATCTAAAGAGTTTCGACAGTTTGCGCAACACTATGAGTTTGAACATATTGTTTCTTCGCCTACGTATGCCCAGTCTAATGGGATGGCTGAAAGAAATGTTCAGACCGTCAAAAAGATATTCACAAAAGTTTTAGAAGACGCAAAAGACCTCAATTTGGCTCTGTTACACTATCGAAACACCCCAGTGTTAGGAAATATTTCACCGACAAAGGCATTAATGTCAAGAAAGTTAAGAGTTAATTGACCAGTAAGAGGTGATTCACTTAAACCTAAAGTTGTGACAATGGAGATACAACATGAACTAACAAAAAGGAGGGAAGAAGAAGAAAAGTACTACAATCAGAAAGGTACAAGAACATTGCCGGAACTATCTCGTAACACTGAGGTATTTGTTCAACGTGAACCTGGATCAGTTTGGAATCCAGGGAAAATTATAGAGAAATTGAGAGATAGATCTTATAAAATAGAATTAGGTAATGGTTCAGTACTGATTAGAGACAGAAGATTCATTAGACCCGTACATAACAGGATAGTAGCAAACAAACAGAACAATCGAAAAACACATGTAAAACCCAAGGTTGAAAATATCAAATATTATGTAGAAGTAGAAGAGAACAAAGAACAGGTAGATGAAGAGGGTATAGAGGATTTGGGAGAAAGGGGTGAGAGTACAGGTACTGAAACAGCAAATCAGTTTCAAAATGCTTTGAGCGACGTGGAGATTCCTTCAGACTCCTCAGAAATACCCAACGATAATGAAAGACCTCAAGGAGTTCAAGTCACGGCTTCGGGTAGAATAGTTAAACCGGTAGACCGAATAAATTTATAGTTGTATGTAGATTGCAAGTTATAGTCATGTATTTACTGAGATGATAATCATAATAATAATGATCGAACTAGTTTATAAGAGACTCTGTATTGTTCGAAACAAAGAAAACTTGTATCAATTGTCCTAATGTATCAATGTCCTATTATTCAGTGTAAAAGAGATTGTGTTCTGAAAAAAGGGAGATGTAAGAGAGATGGCGCCATCAGGTGGGCTTCCGAATAAACCAGTGTTGATCTCGACTCCATGGACGACAGACTATTCATTGAACATAAGTCTATAAATAATATTGATACAACCCGACAGTAGTTCCATATAAGTTCCATCCAAATCGGTTGAAAACTGTGGAAAATTTCTCTTTGGAATCTGTATTTTTTTTTCAAGCATGCCTTCGCCATGTCCATATTATCCGAATGCCTTGGAACTCTGAGTATATTCGATTTACGGGATGTTAGTTACATTATATAAATTTCAGGCACATTGGAATTGGGGGGAGTAAAAAAGAAGCAAATCAGGTTCCTTCTTGTCTGTCTATTTGTCTGTGTGTATGTAACAAATTTGCGAACGTGTATATCTTTTGTTCGTATTATTCGATCGTGATGAAATTTTCACCAGAGTCATGTGCAGTGTTGATAGTGGTTCCATATAAGTTTCAACCTCATCGTTACTGAAGAACGGGAGGGGTGAGGAGAAATTTTTCGAAGAATCGTAATTTTGCGAACGCGTATATCTCCGCTTCCTATTATCCGATTGTAATCAAACTTATACCACGTTCTGAGGATGATCCTATAGTGATCCCATATGAGTTTCATTCTAATCGATTGAAAACTGTGGAAAATTTTTGTTTCGCGATTCACATTATTTGACAATATTTTGGAAGCATGCCTTCCCCATGCCGGTATCATCCAAATGCCATGAAACTTGTAGTAAAATCATTTTACGGGGGGTTAGTTGTGTGGTGTGAATTCCAAACAAATCGGAATTGAAGGAAGAAAGTGGTAAGCATTGAGCTTCGAAACAAAATTTGGAAATTTCGTAAACATCGTTAACATGCGGATAACTTCCGTTTCTATCATCCAATTGTCATGAAATTTCCATTACAGCTTTATGCAGTGTTGATCGCAGTCCCAAATAAATTTCAACCTGATTCTCTAAGAAAAACGGGAGAGAGGAAGAAAACATGTCTTTTTTTGTCAACACAAACGAGGAAGCCATGTGCCAATTGGCAGAGTTTTTTTGTTATTTCCAAAAGTATTCACACTGAAAACGTTCAACCATATCAGTCTCCGATAAAATTGATCTGAGACCGGAATTTTCGGAAGAGTTATTAGGTGTATAACTTTGCTTCCGCCGTTTTGCAATAGATGGCTGTAGCGGTAAGTGTTAGTTGAAATAAATAGATCATAGATGTCATACAATAAGCTTAGGTATTTGTAAACATAACGCCATCGAAATATTAGTCGTTTTGTGTCTGCATCATAAAGTTATTCTCGATCAAACATGTCAGCTTACGAGCGAAATTCTCGTCAATTGCGGGAGGTTTTAATATCCTGCTTCAATATGAAAAAATCTGCGGCTGAGGCTCATCGAATGCTCCCGAATACCTATGGTGACGCCGCTATTAGTGAAAGAATGTGCTGAGAGTGGTTTCAACGCTTCAAGAACGGTGATTTCAACGTCGAAGACCAGCATGGCGGTGGAAGAGAGAAGGTTTTCGAAGATGCAGAATTGGAGGCATTACTTGATCAAGACTCGTATCAAACGCAACAAGGATTGACGGGATCATTGGGAGTGACTCAACCAGCCATTTCAAAACGCCTGAAAGTCGTGGGAATGATTCAGAAACAAGGAAATTGGGTGCCGTACGAGTTGAAGCCGAGAGATGTTGAACGAGGTTTGTGTGTTTGTGAACAGCTGCTTGCAAGGCTAAAACGGAAGGGAATGCTGCATCGCATTGTGACTGGGGACGAAAAATGAGTTCATCACGGTAATCCCAAGCGCAGAAAATCATGGGGATATCTCGGCCATGCTTCCACGTCGACAGCCAAACCGAATATTCACGGTTCCAAGGTTTTGCTCAGTATTTGGTGGGACCAGCTCGGCGTAGTGTATTAGGAGTTGTTAAAACCGACTGGAACAATCACAGGATCGTTATCGAACGCAATTAATGCGTTTGAGCCGAGCATTGGAAGACAAACGGGCCGCAATACAACGAGAGACATGATAAAGTGATTTTACAGCATGACAACCCTCGACCCCACGTTGCGAAAGTGGTCAAGACATACTTGGGAACTTTGGAATGGGAAGTCCTACCCCACCCGCCGTATTTTCCAGACGTTGCTCCCTCGGAATATCACTTGTTTCGATCAATGGCACACGGCCTAGCTGACCAGCACTTCCGGTCTTATGAAGAAGTAAAAAATTGAATCGATTCGTGGATCGCTTCGGAAGATGACCAGTTTCTTCAACGCGGGATTCGTATGCTGCCCGGAAGATGGAAGAAAGTAGTGGCCGGCGATGGACAATACTTTGAATCATAAATGTATAACCAATTTTTCACAATAAAGCACAGAATTTCGGAAAAAAACGGCGGAAGCAAAGTTATACACCTAATAAATTCTGGCCAAAATCAAATTCCAAACATAGAACCTGTTTTTTTGTGATTGGAAAATGCCAGGATTTAAGTTTTGTCAGGGGGATGCAACTCGATAAAAACTATACGTAACGTTTTGTCACCATTCGATATTTCCCAAACTGTCCGCAAGAGACGCTGATTGTACTATCAGAAAAAGTCACGTGATACGATAATTCTTCGGCGCATAATTTTGCATTTGAAATCGCTCGACAAATCATATCAATAATGGTGTTGATATATACATACAATTCTTGAATATGTCACATAACCAAATATGATAATGACGATACTGACATTCGTATCACGTACGTAGTGTACAATTTTCTGGACGAGAAGTCTCCCAGAAGGTGGATTGGCCGTGGAGGACCTGTGCGATGGCCACCTAGGTCGCCAGATCTGACGTCGGACGATTTTTCCTTGTGGGGTTACATAAAAAATTTTGTATTCCGTGAACCTCCAACAACACGCGATGACATGAAAGATCGAATAAGAAATGCACAGCAATAACACCTGCTACGTTGCAAGCAACCGTAGAAAACTTTCATAAAAGAATTGCGCTTTGTCAAAGGCAAAACGGCACTCATTTTGAACATCCTTTGAATGCCTGATGCGTCCCCGAAGATACACCTCCAGTTCCAGACAATCGGCCGTTTTCAGGGCCACAATGATGTGCAAAGTCCGATCGCGCAACCTCCTCGTGGTGCACATTGGGTCACGCTGATGCCGACGGCAATTTCTGGGAGATGAGAAACACTCAAGAGTATTATGTCAGACAGAATACAATCCGAGGGTTTGAGAATTCTCATTCTCTCATCAATTAGAGCGCCATCTATGGGGATTTCGAAAAAACGTTTGAGACAAAAGTTCCTTGGTTTTTAGCGTAGAATCTAAACCGGTAGTAAAAAATAGGGGATTCCGTTTAAAAAACATGAGTTGACCTCAAAATGGCCTTGAAAGTGGGATCTGAGGTCAAAGCCAAGTTCACCATCGGATGTCCCCCTCAGATTCTTACATTTTTTCCCCGGAACATTTTCTTCTGAATCTATTCGTTTTCGAGATATTCTAAGTGACAGATTAAAATGGGACACCCTGTATATACATCTAGGTATGTATATTTGCTCCGTAGTAAATGATATAATGGAACAAAAAAATACAATCCGATATAATATGTGTCTTACCGCTAATCGTGTGAGAGTGTCGGGTGTATGCGTGTCGTGGGTGTGTGTGTGTTGTGGCGTCGAAAGCCGTGGGCTGGCGAGCTGCTGGTTCTCGGGGTGCACCGTAGAGGTAAGGGTGGCTGCGCCGAGGTGGCACGTCTTGGGCGATGAGGTTGCACGTCCTTGTGGAAAATATCTTGATTACCGCGGGGGTATGCGGTCTAGGAATCGTCCAGAATTTCTCTACACTGGGTGTATCACAATTGGCCTCGTAGGGCGAGCGAGAGTGTGAGCTACTAAGTTGCGAACAAGTCGATGGCCGGAAACAAGCTGTACTCTCGTCTTCGCTCAATCACGGCTCTCGCCGCTGTTGCTCCCTCTACCTCTTTGTCGGTGCCCCCCTCTATTCTCTTACGGTAACACTTATGTTACATGGTTAGATACTGATTCCGTTGTGCCTTTCTCGGAGTCTAAAGCAAAGCCTGGAAAGAAAATGACTTCTTTCGAAACATTTGAGGATGCTTCTACTTCAACTTAAAGACGAAGATCATTGTCCATTGAAGAAAATTTCACAGCCGCTGAAATTCAGAAAACATTTTTTCGAATCTTGCGTAAAAATGGACAGAAAAAAGTAGCAAATGATATCATGACTCTTTTGAATACTGATAGTATTGGAAATTGCAACATTTCTAAGCAATCTGAATTGAAATCATATGTTGCATACTCCCCAGAAGAAGCTTTAGCTTCAATGGAAGAAATAAAATTATCTAAATATCAGTATGAAATCATTCAATCACAAGCCAAATTGAGAAATGCGAATATTTACCCTTCGCATGATCGAGTACTATCAGCAAAAAAAGAATGTTATCCTTCGAAAATTGATATAAGTGAAGCACAAGGTAATATCGAAATTCAATGTCTCATTGATCATTCAATTCAACGAATCTTCAAAGATCCCAGTTTATGTCTTCCAACTCCAGAAAAAAGATCAAAAATTATACATCTACAATTAGAAATGAAATATGGGATTGACGGATTGTCAACTGATGTAAGATACAATCAGGAATTTAATGATAAAAATTTATTGAACGATTATATTTTGACATCATCAATGGTGCCTATCTACTTGAGAGTAAGAGACACATCTGAAATAGTATGGATGAATCCTCATACTTCTTCGGCAAAACATTGTATTCCAATAGTGATAAAATTTGCGAAGGAAACTGATGAAATTACTGAATCAGAGCTAGAAAATATCAAATCTCAAATTCAGAGACTTCAGCGGACTACAATCGCTGCAATGAATTGTCAATATATAGTCGAAACTGAGATGAAATTAACTATGGTGGTTGTAATACTTGCAGAGGGAAAGCATCAGAAATGAATAATTTGGATGGTCTCAAACAAAGGTCGATAATAAAATCTAATTTAAAATTCGGTTTTTCCACTTTGCACGCTCGTATAAGATTCGTGGAGTGCATCCTGCATATCGCATACAGATTAGAAATTCGTAAGTGGAGAGTATAGAGAACCCCGAGGATAAGAAAAATAATGCAAGATGCTACACGGAGAATTTGTGCAGAATTCAAAGAAAAAATGGGATTGGTTGTTGATCAACCACGTCAAGGATCTGGAAATTCCAGTTGTGGTAACTATATGTGAAATTGGATCCTTGGTTTTATATGCCTTCCACTGTCCATAAAATATTGTTACATGGAGGAAAAGTTATGGAAAATTTTCTGTTGCTTATCCGTAGGGGTGTGCGGGTACCCGAGTCATCGGGTTTTTATCGGGTCGGGTCGGGTACCCGTCGGGTCGGGTTTTTCAATTACCCGAGTTTTTCGGGTACCCGATTACATTCGGGTGATTCAAATATAGCAAACGTTTTCCTCAGCAGGAAATATTGTGACAGCAACTCGATCAAGATTACTGACAAAACATGTGGAAGAGTTGTGCTCCCTCCATTCAAATTCAAAAATATGAAAAAAGAATGATATTTATAAGAAGAATATTTATTTTCATTGATATTCAAGATTCTATATTGTGGTTACTAAATAAGAAAATAGATAATATATTATTTATGAGATATAAATGTGATTATATTTTTTAATTGAATTAAAAAATAAATATAAACATTCCATGAAGCAATTTGGAGATTTCTTAATGCGCTGCATAATCAATTACATGGAGTAACAACCCTAATAGACTTGTAGTGAATATGGCATTCTTCATATTAGAATTGAATTCATATGAAATCCCCTTATTCCTACAATCGCTCAAGACAATTTGTCCTTAAAATATCAACGGCAATGGCAACTTTGAATAGAAGTTGAAAATATTAAATTCAAGCGATTTTATTATATTCGGGTACCCGACTTGGAAAACCCGATTTAAGCGGGTACCCGACCCGACCCGAAAAGAAATACAAATACCCGAACCCGACCCGACCCGATAAAAAGTGCTACCCACACACCCCTACTTATCAGCATGTATTCGAGAGAAGCTTCTGAGGCCCGCAATAAGGACATTTAACACATTCGAGAGTTCATTACACGAAAAATTTCTCGATTGCATATTGTAGAGGATCTCATTCATAAACTCCTGGTATCCTCGGATCTCTAGGTCGCATCTTTGACGCGTGAATAAATCAGAAATCCAACTGATCTTGATCCAGAAATTGGAGAATTGATGGAAAAGTTTTTACTAAAAAATAAGTTCTATTGAATATAAATTGAAATTCCCCTTGGATGTGATCCTTTTGTCACGAGCGAGATACTGTGGACTGTTTGGTGTGGATTTGGGAAATTTTGATTCTCCACGAGAGGAGAATAGAAAACCTGAATCCGTCATCTGCGTGATTTTTATGGGTAATGTGCATTCATTGAGGAGAAATCTAATTATGATTGAAAAATTGAGGTAAGTTTCATGATACATTGATGAAATATTTTCAGATTTTATCATACATTATCATGTATCATTATGTCTACTCATATAAGAAACATACACGAAGTTGTTATATCTGATGAAATCTAAATTTTCTTTTTGGAGTATAGGCCATAAAATTGTTAGCACAGAGAGGTAAATGACACTCAATATCAATATGACTTTTTATCAATCATGATTTTTATCTTGATTTTCACAGATTACTATGATGAAATGATGATCCTACCATCCACAAAAGGGTCACCTTAGAGTTCAAAATGCAATGTATTGATTTCCATTGACTTTCATTCACACGACCAATGATTTTCAATAGATACGGGAGGAAGAATATTTCTCTTTCATCGTCAACAAACAGTTTGGTGCTAACTTTTGCAGAGATCTTTCCAAAAATCGTCAGTTTGATTATGATAAGCATTAAATGCGTGGAACAAAAATTTTTTTTCCTCCTCAAAATGTCAAATTTTTCGAATTCCTCAAAACTTTACACACTGAGGGGAAACTGTAGCTGAAATTTAGCTCAAGAACATTCTCGTAGTTACAGTAGCCATATTTGTCATTGAAATAGCTTCAAAATCACTCGGATAATGAAAATGAAGCTACTATGACCAGTACTGTACTTGGCTCATTCTCATCCACAGGATTTTCTCTCACTGCAGAAAAACTTGAAGGTTCCCAGCAATACCCACACTGTTAGAAATTTCTGCATTAATTTTAATGCATTTGCTGGAAGTTTTTTTTCAAATACGTGCATGAATTGAGTTTCATACACATTTTACATGAAATTTAATGTAAACTATAGCATAATCTATATTTTTTTCATGTTTTTTTACATTAAATTTAATGTAAAATGTGTATTAACCTGAATTCATGTACGTGATTGAAAAAAACTTCCAGATATTTCTGACAGTGCAGAGGAAGAATGTTCAAATTTGAAGAGATTCAGCAGAAAAAGTTTTCATACACGTTACCATCACAAAGTTTCTCAGTGCAGAATTTATTCATAACATTGTTGATAATAATCATGAATATCAATTTCATCTGGAATCTCATCATGGTCTATAAATATTCATGGTAATTTTCAGTAGATACGACGAAGTGAAATTTGTCTCCCCTCCAAAAACATCTCAATTCACCATTTTTTTTATAAAATTCTTGATGACAATGATTATTGTTGGATGTTGCTAGAATTTCATGACAGACTGTGACTCTAATGATAACTCTGAATAAATAAGAGAGAAAAACACTTTTTTCGCATCAAAAAACCCCTCAGTTCAGAATTTGTTCCTAAAATCGTTAATAACAATGATATTATTGTTGAATGTCACTGAAATTTGATGACAGACTGTGACTCTGATGATAATTTTGAATAAACACGAGCGAAATACAATTTTTCCCATCAAAATACCTCCTAGTCCAGAATTTGTTTATAAAATTGTTAATAACGTTTAGAGAACTTTAAACGTTTTAGAAACGTTCTCAGAATGTTCTCAAAACTTTCATGCTATGTGGGTTTTCCTTCACGAACAACGTCTCTTGTGATGATTCCAAGTAATTGAAACCAAAAAAAATATGTTTTTACAACCAGAATTATCATAATCTCAGATTTCCTCTTGAAAATTGTTCACAAAATTGTTTATAACGATCGGATTTGCAATTATCTCAACTTTTCATATTCAATGAACATACGTGCGATAATCTCGCTGAATAGTAAGGTCATCCCAAGACTTTTCTGGAAAATACAAGGTCAAATACCTAAAATTGAAGATTTTTCTTAACTATTTGTTCATTTATTGTCATGATAAGATAAAAATTCAGGAATCGGAATCAACAGTTCTCTTAAGAATTTGATCCTGAGTATTTCAAAACAAAATTCATCAAAATCGGTTAAGAAATACGACTTGTAGTAGATTATGAACAGTAAATTCCTGATTTTCACCAATGTGGTCCGATTTTGACGTCTCGCGTTCGCATCTTGTGAAGGTGGTTTTTTTTCAGCAATCATGAACATGTGCATGAAATTCAGAGAACTTGTTATTGAATTTTCAATCATTATTTCTCTCAACAATCAAGAACATGTGCATGAAATTTGAAGAACTGGTTATTGGATTTTCAATACTACTGTACATTATTTTTCATTTACGTGAGTGGAAATTGCTTCCATTACATGTGATTGAAAATTTAATCAGGAATTTATGCAGAGACTCATCTTGTTATCTATAATAGTGGAAGTACTTTTTATTATAACTTTTCCGAAACGTTTCAAACAACGGTGCACAAGGAAAAAAAACGTATAGGAGTGACCATGATGAATACATATTCATTATTCCCATAGGATATGAATTCATGCAGAAAAACATCAATCATTCAAGTTAAATCTTCAATAAGCAAAATGCTATTCAAAATATGTTAAGAACATATTCAAATATACTTTCAGATGCATCAAGATATTTCTGGGAAGACGTCTGGAAAATATTTCATATGATGGTTCAAAATGCCTAAAGATATCCTGAACTATCTTTCGGGAATCTTTGGAGAAATATTCGAAACTCGTCGAGTTAAAATTCAAAACTTTCTTCTCATCTACCTGTGGAGAATCAGAAAATTTGTACCATCTTGGAGGGCAGCAAATGGGGAAATAGCTTCATCTTGACCTCCCAAAGTGATACGCATTTCCTCATCTTCCAGAGGCAGATGAAAAGGAAGTGTTAAATTTCCACTCGCGTCTGTCTACCCCCTAGTAAAAATGGATCATATCTGGACTTATACGAATCATATATGAATTAGATAAAACATATATGTCTCCTATATAATCCATGTATCGCCCCTTTATAATTCATATACTACTGTGTCCAAAAAGTGAGGTGACATTTGAATTGAAACTCCGCGCGCAAATTTATTTGGGGAAGTGCTCTTATTTTTAGGTTGACAGGACTGTCTTTGATATCCGTGTCAAGGGTCATATCTGAATATCCATTGATGTTTGAGATACGCTTCGTTTTGTAAGCTGCTAACGTTGAATTTTCCGACTTTTATAATTTCTGCATTTGTTGAGCAAAAAATTTGCATTGAATTTTGTTTGCGTAATGAATTTTCTGCTGCCGATTTGTTGAGGATGGTGTAGGAAGCCTTTAGTGACGAGGCTATGTTGAGGAAAAATGTTTACGAGTGGCATAAAGAGTTCCAAGAAGGTCCAGAACTCTTGGTTTTTGCACCACGACAATGCACCGTCTCACACTTCATTCTTCATGACCAATTCGCAAAAAACTGGACTCATATCGTTCCACAATCACTTGATTTGGCACCGAGCGACCTGTGGCTATTCAACAAACTCAAAAGACCGCTTCGGGAACACTGTTTCGATAGAAGAGATACAAGCCGGATCGAAGAGAGAGTTGAAGGCCATCCCGGAAATCGACTTTAACAATTGTTCCAAAGATTGGAAAATCCGTTGGCATAAGTGCATTGTACCCCGAAGAGATTACTTTGAAGGTGATGAACTTGATTTGGGAGAATAAGTAAAGATTTTTCAAAATAAATGCTATGTTACCTTACTTTTTGGACACAGTAGTATGGTTCATATATGAGAAAATTTCTCCATATACACTGAGAAAACACCAGGTTCAGCTCAACCCCGTAAGCGTTTGGATACGGCGAATGTCGCCGCGCGGTTGAGTCAACTGAATATCGATAGAGATGATTAAGCGGAGATTTACTTCAATTGCCTCAACCACGCGGCGACATTCGTCGTTTCCAAATGCTCACGGGTTTTGCTCCACTATTTTTCTTCTCAGTGTATGAAATGGCTTTGATGCAGGTTCATATATGGATGATACAGAGTGTCCCAGAATTCGTCATTCGAATTTCTGTGGCATATTCTGAAGCTAAAATGCAATAATTTCTCGTTTGAAAAAAATTTTTTGCAGGCTTAGTTTTTGAGATATGAACATTTTTATATTTTTCTGAAGATCCAAATAACTCAAGAGCATTGTGTCCATTATACTTGAACTCGATACTATTGGCTAAATTGGGAAGCAGCGGATCTCTGGAGAAAAATTGAACTATTATATCATTGTTTGTTCCGGAGCTATAGCGATTTGAAATTTTTGGACCTCCAGTCAATCAGAGCTCAGCAACTTCGAATCATTATAGCTCCAAAACTAACATTCAAAGAATAGTTCAATTTTTTTCCAAAGACCCGCCGTCTTCCAACTTAGCGAATAGTGTCAAGCTCAAATATGTAGCACATAGTACTTTTGAATGATTTGGATTTGAAAAAAAATCTAAAAATGCTTGCATCTCAAAAACCATTTTTACTAGGGCCCGCTAACAATGTTGAATGATACCGTTTTTCATATTTTCCTCGAGTTTACCAGTGCATTATTATCACTCTTATTATTATGTCCAAAACCATATTCAACATATCTTTATGACGATACATGCCCGCAGAAAATTGATCGATGAAGGATTATCCGAAGTTGGACACCAATGAGAAGAAAGTTACGAACAACGTGGGTCATAAGTTTTTATGCACGGAGAAAATTTATGAGCCAATTATTATCGAAATTTCAGTAAAATAGAGATATTGCGGGATTTTAGCGAATTTCAAAATTCGGTTGATTTTATTTTACTCGACTGAAAATAAAAATTCATTCAACCGTTTTTACTTCCATGTTTCTTACATCCTAATCATAATTCTTCACATCCTTATATATAAGTAAATGGAAGTAAGCGATGAAGTCAAAAATCGATCATCGAGAAGAAGGTGCCTTTTTGAAATGCTTCGAAACGTCGAAAAAATGCGATATAATTAATAGATGTGGAGTCCCCCTGGTGAAAAAATCTCTCTGAATCTCTCTGAAAATTTCACGTTTCAGAGAGATTCAGAAAGAATCAGAGAAATTCAGAGCAATTCAGCGTGGTTCAGAGGATTCCAGAGGATAGTGGATTGAGGGAACTTGTGCTTTGAATTTCTCAGAAGGATTCAGAAAAATTCAGAGGAACTCAGAGAGATGCAGGAAAATTCTGGAAAATTCAGAGAGGAAGAAATTCAGTGAAATTCTTGGGGTCCTGCATTTCAGAGGCGTTCAAGGAGTGTCAGACGCTTTCAGAGATAGATGAATTCAGAAAGATTGTGCGTAGAACTTTTCAGAAATATTCAGAGGAATTTAGAAAGATTCAGAGGAATTCAGAGAAATTCAGAGAGAAATTAATTCAGCTAAATTTTTGGTTCAGGATTTCAGAGGTATTCAGGGAGTGTCAGAGACTCACAGAGACAGGTGAATTGAGAGAAATTGTGCGTGGAATTTTTCAGAAAAATTCAAAGAGATTCAGAGGAATTTAGAGAGATCCGGGGGGCTCTGGGAAATTCAGAGAGGAATGAATTCAGTACAATTTTTGGTCCTGTATTTCAGAGGCCTTCTGGAAGTTTCAGAAACAATAAATTAAGAACAATTGTGCGTGGAATTTTTTAGAAATATTCAGAGGAATTTAAAAAGATTCAGAGTAATCCAGAGAGATTCAGAGAAATTCAGAGAAATTCAGAGGAATTCAGAGGAAGCTTTGAAATCTGAATACATTAAATTCCGGGATATTTAGAGGAATTCAGAGAGATTCAGAGAAAATCAGAGAGATTTGAAAGGAATTCAGAGGAAGCTTCGAAATCTGAATACATTAAATTCCCGGAGATTTAGAGGAATTCAGAGAGATACAGAGAAATTCAGAGAAATTCAAAGGAATTCAGAGGAAGCTTTGAAATCTGAATACATTAGATTCCGGGAGATTTAGAGAAATTTAGAGATATTCAGGTAAATTTAGAGGGAGCTTTGAAATTTAAATATATAAAATTCTGAGGGGTTCAGTGATATGCGGAGAGATTCAGAGAAAGTTGAAGAATTCAAAACGTATCACTATCGGAAAAGTCCCTAACTTCCTCTGAATTACTCTAGAATTACTCTGAATCTCTCTGAAATTTGTCCCAAAATATAAAGAGATTCAGAGAGATTTTTTTTACCAGGGACACCACAGCTTCACACGCGTTTCACCGCCCCTGCTTGTGGTAGAGGGTGTTCAAAATAACAGACATTGTTGATCAATCAATTTATTTATTATACAACAAGCTTACAAAAACTAGGCGCTTTTTCGCATTCGGTGGTTGTTCTCCTCGTGTGATTGTCACCACCTTGAACTTGAATTTTTCATTGGCGATTATCACATTCCTCAAAAACACTGCAATAGAGATGAATCGGAACAGAGATATTGTTATTTAGCATACTCAAGAATAGTGATATTTTATAATAGAAATATTTCATAATGTTCATATTTTGCAATAGAGACGAGTTGAAATTCCCTTTCATTTCATGAAGAAATATTTACAAACAGAGGTATTTTTCAATACGGCAATTTGATCATAAGAATGTACTCAAATAAAGATATTTCTTCGACATATTTCAAAAGGAAGATATTCAGCTATAGAGATATTTCGAATTAGAGATATTCGAAAATTATGATATTTGAGACAGAAGGTATAGTATTTGAAAATCCAGAAATTTCAAATTAGTATCATTCCAAAATTGTATCGTCTTTGTAGTCGAATACGGACTATAAAGATGAATCGGAATACAGATATTTTACATTTGTAAAATTTCGAAATAGAGATCAGTTAAAATACACTCCTCTTGGAACAAAGTTATTCAGCAATAAAGATATTTGAGAATAGAGAAATGAACATTAGAATCCTCGCTCTGCTGTTTCGTCTCAATTGGCTGAGAAATGTGGAAACAATGTTATCATTGCGAAATTGTTAAAAATTCCGTGAAATTATAAACATTTAACATGATCTCCACACTCGTGATAGAAGATTTCTGCTTGCTGTACATAAGAAAATTCTGATTGTTGTCGACGAGAAACCACTGGAATATATCATCCCGAGTATTTATTGGTTACAGAGAGACACATCTACGTAATTCAATTTGCAATAGGAACGCAAACCAGGTGACACGGTGTTATTTACATTGATACATCGTACTTTCATATCTTAGCAATGAAGTAAAAAAGCACGAATCATGCGAGATAAGACAACGTGACTCGATTTTTTTTACAATGTGCAATAACAATTAACAGAATGGACACTTGTTTCCCAGTTGTTGGTAATGCTGTTTTCAAGTGATGTTTACAAATAATCATATACATTTGAATGATTTATTTGGGCATATAATTCCTCGCGGAATCTGTGATTTAATTATAAACTCAATGACATCTCTGTGATAAATCTCATACGATACAGGTGTACCTTCTCGATTCAAGTATACTGTTTGTTTTACTTGACACGGAATCAATTGAAAATACATTTATCTTCATTCACATCCAATCAAGAGATGTATTTATAACATCGATAATACGTTTTATTTTGCTGTTCCTCGTCCATTCAGATATCTCCTGACCCTGGAGGGATTGTATATGTGAAATATGTGATGCACAAAATGTGTTTATTCGAAAAAAAAAAATTCAAAACAAGAGTGAAAAAGTACAAATTTTCATGGGAATCAGACAAGTCCTTCCATTTTTTCAATTTTTCTCTCACAAAATAGGTGATTTCAGAGGAAATTTTCTACGCTGTATACATATACACCTCGCTGTATATATATACCTCGGTTTCTCCGCGATGTTTACACGTTTGCTATTCTGGCATACATGGGGCATTCCACGTCAAGTGTACCCACGTAAAAACCTTAATCGCTGAGATTTTGATGGAACTTCGTGGAGTTGTTGTACTATTGGAGTACATAATTTTTGCAAAAAGGGGACAGGAAATATCGACGAGTTGCCGAGATACAGGGGCTGAAAGCTTCGGGCATGTTTATCTCCGTTAAATTATAACTCGGTTATATTTCCTTTAAAAAAAAAAACGTGAGTTACGTTTTTCGTTGGTTTTTTCCGTTCTTTCCAATGAAAATCGGGACGATTCTCCAAATTCATTATTTGTGCAAAAAAAAGTAATTTTTATTTTTCTTTTCAATTTTTTTTGAAGATCGGCATTTTTGAGAATTTTTTAATCACGCTCAAAAGGAAGCTCATTCTTCTCCCTTCAAAATCATTGGTCACACATGATGGGCTCCCATGAAATCATCAGTGAATTCAATCGTTAAAGCCGGCGTGATCCAACCGTCAAGCGCGCTGCAAATGCTGGTCAGTCGTGACCCGGTATGGCGATGTCAATGGAAATTTTTTTCCATAGACCATTGCAAGCATAATTGATAAAATACATGGAACATCCTTCATTTACTATAGAACTTAATTATTATTATTATTATGATTATTAATATTCTCATCATCTACATAAAATCAATCTTTTCTTAAATCGCTCACGAGATCAATCAGCTCTTCTCATCGAAATGTAATCCTCCATCCCTGCCATGATATGATTATTTTAATCATCTTCATGAAACAATAGAATCATCAACATTGCTATCGTACACGCAACAAAATAATACTATAGAATTCACATCACTCTTCATGTTTAACTGAAGTTGTTGTGAACATTGTTTTGTTTTAACATCAATGTGAAGCTATCTTCACAATGTTCAATGTTTACATTGTGAAAATAAAAGCACTGCACATCTCAATTTCACTGGAGACCTATTTACTTGAAGAATGCTGTGTATTCAACAACATTATCTTGTTCCGTGTGAAGTAAACTGAATTGTCAATTATCAAGTGTATCCATCATTTACGATCCGGAGTGAATATTGTCTACGTTACATCACTTTTACGCATCGCTCGAATTGAATGAAGATATGATGAAGTTGGATGATGTTCATCCAACTAAACCGCATTCCCATTTTATGATGGAGAGAAAAAGTTTTGGGTCTCGTTGTTCCAAACCCCTCGGAAACGCCCAACACCCTGCGTTTTCTGGAGCATTGAGAACAATTTCCGAAAGTCTTCAGGAAAAATACCTTTGTTTTACCAAAAGATGTTGGAATATGCGGAACCTGTCGGAAGAAAATGACTAATCTTGCCGCTATGTCGCCACTATACATTCAACTCGAGCCAATGGAAGTGGTAATATAAAAAAATTATCCTCAAAGATTTTCAAATCTATTTCTAAATCCGGCAATACGTTACTCAGGAGCGATTGCTCGGGGAATCGTTTTCACTAGCTGTAGGACTGTTCTATTACTTTCTGGTTATACTTTATAAAATAGATGATAAAAAATGTATAAGGGAAGGGACAAAAAGTGTATAAAACGCAGCCTTGTATAAATTAGCATATTCATGCCACCAATTTATTCGCGACTTGTAAAATATCCTATTGACCTGATTACAGGATGGACTCGACCGGTTTTTTTTACATTATAATTTCAGAGCGATGATGAAGGAATAGACCACCAAGTTTTTGACAATCATCAAGGTATTGATATCTTCGAGAGTCCTTCTGTTTCAAAGTATCGAGAAACAGAAAACGATTGTGGAAACGAACAACATTCGGCGGCAGTTGAGGTTTTAGATCAAATTGGAGAAAAATTCGCGAATTCAAAAAGTCAATCGGAAAGACTTACACTTCTCACTCTTGCACCGAAGTCTTGGGGTCGAAGAAAATTAGCTACAGAATTCGGTGCTTCTGAACGCCAAGCAAGGAGCGCCAGGCAGTTGGTGAATGAATGTGTTATTTTAACCCAACCAAATTCCAAAATAGGTAAAAATTTACCAACTCATACAGTTAATTTGATCGTCGCATTTTATGAAGATGATGAGAATAGTCGTATCATGCCAGGGATGGAAGGTTACGTGTCGATCAAAAAACCAGATGGATCACGTGAACATGTTCAGAAGAGATTGATTTTATGTAATCTTTCCGAATTATTCCAAATTTTCAAAAGCGCATACCCTACAATGGAGATAGGTTTCTCTAAATTTTCTCAACTCAGACCACGGAACTGTGTTCTTGCCGGAGCCAGTGGTACTCACACCGTATGTGTTTGCGTCTACCATGAAAAAGTGAATCTGATGTGGGAAGCTGTGGATTTCAAAGACTTGACTTGTGGAACTGAATTTTCATTCCAGACGTACCACGATATTCTCAAAATAATGACATGTACAACACCGATTCCAGAATGTCACCTTAATGAATGTGAAGAGACCCCTCGTATCGAAACTGTGAGAGAATCCTTCCAGTCAGTTCTTGCAGATCAGGACATTGAAAACATAGAGTTCCAACACTGGCAGCAGACCAACAGGAGTACCTTGCTCACTGTAGTCTTGGATTCAGAAGATTTTGTAGATCAGTTTTTTGATCGTTGACAAAAGTTAAAACCTCATTCTTTCATTGCTAAACAGCAGTCAAATTTTTTGAAACATACTAAGCAAAGTCTGAAAGGAGGGGAATTTCTCGTGACATGTGATTTCGCTGAGAATTATTCTTTTATTGCGCAGAATGTTGCGCAATCTTTCCATTGGAATAACGATCAGATCACAATATTCACAGTAGTATTTCATTAGGAAAAGGGGAATGATATTGCACATGAAAGTATGACAATTTTATTCGATAATCTAAAACATAACACGGTCGCAGTGTATGCTTTCCAAAAAATATTGATTACGTACTTGCGACAAAAGTCCAATGTTAAGAAAATATTTTATTCCTCCGCTGGAGCAGAACAGCATTTCAAAAACGAGTACAATCTCCAAAAGCCACTCCATCATGAGGAGGATTTTGGTATTAAAGCTGAGTGGCACTTCCATGAGACTGCACACGGTAAAGGATCATGTGATGATGTCGGTGGTAACATAAAAAGATTAGCAATGCGTGCAAGCTTACAGGCATCCTCAAGGGATCAAATTTCAACCTGCGATGCATTTTATACATGGGCGAGAGATAACTTGTTAAGAACAAAAATATTTTTCAGTTCTGAAGAGAGCTATGGAGAGATAAAAGATGAGCTGAAGTGTCGATTCGACTGTGCGAAAACGATTCCGGGAACATTAAAATATCATGCGTTCGTCCCCGTTTCACAAACGACCCTCCAAGTTAGAAGATATTCTTCCTACTCTAATAGCGAATTGTTTCCAAAACTTCAGAAAAAAATTAAGGAAACGTGATGTACACATTTTTTCTCAATTTCATAGACAACATACCCTGGTTGAAAGGTCCAATAGAAACCGATAAAAACCGATCCAAAATCAATCGGAATGAATAGGGTCAATCGGAGAGGCTCAACTACCGATTCAAGATGAATAGGAATTAATTGGAACGTGGTATATATAGGATTGAATCGAGGATTTACCGGTAGAAAAATATTTGTTTTATTGGAATTAATATGACTTTCAGTGATCAATCGGTTTTTATGAGAGATATCTGATTGAGAGTTTGAAAATTTCTCCATTTCATGAGGCAAATGGTTTTTATCGGAAATTTCCATGACCTAAAGCTATTGGAATCGATCGTAAATGTTACGTAATGGGAAATTTATTCGGTTTTTATGGAGAATGTCCAATTCGATTAGAGTTCGTACAGATTTGATCGGTCTGTAGGTTTGAATCGGATTATTCCACTATCCGAATTCATGGGGAATGATAGCACCATTTACGGATCTGAAAATTGAATAGGATTGAATGAGAAATATCCAATTCGAATTCAGAATTCCTTTCAGCGGATTAAATTATCGGTTTGTATCAGAATTTTCGGTGATTTCGGTCTATCGGAACCAATGGGAAAATTGTACAAAATTCAAGACTTACTGGGTTTCTATCCAGAATATCCAATTCGATTTGAGTTTGTTTATTTTATTGGTCAATAGGTTTCAATTGGATTATTCGATCATCCCACACTGAAAAAAAGGTGGGTACAGACAACGGTGATATAGTTGATTCAACAGTAGAATACGATTGGATATATCCAACTGAATCTGACTGTTGCCTCAATTACATACACTGTTGACTTCACTACATTCAGTTGAATCAACCATCATGGTGTCAAGTCAACGATTATACTGTCAATCTGATCGTATATTCGTTGACTTGACTATGATATTCAGTTACCCTAACAACAAAATATGATTGATTTTCGATGAAATTTTTTTTTCAGTGCAATTTATGGGGAATAAAAGGAATATTTACGGGATTGAATATTCAATAGCATTGAATGGGAAATGTCCAATTCAATTTTAGACTTCATTCCACCGCATTAGCCCTGGTTAAAAAATCCGATAAGATCCGATAGAAACCGATTCAGAATTAATCGGACTGCATAGGATCAATCGGAACAGTTCAATCCCCGATTCAAAATCAATAAGAGTTTATCGGAATCTCTTTTCTATAGGTTTCAATCGGGGATTCACCAATTAAAAAATCCGCATTTGATGGGAATTAATCAGACTTCACATGATCTATTGGTCTGTATAAGAAATATCTGATTGGATGATTGAAATTTTCTCCATTCCATCAGGCAAACGGTTTTTATCGGAAGTTTCCACAATTTCAATCTATTGGACCTGATGGGAAAATTTGTGAAATTGAATGATGAATGGGTTTCTTATGGGAGATTCCTGACTGCATTCAAGGATGTATCGATTTCATTGATCAATGGGTTTTAATTGGATTATTTCAACATTCAAATTCATTGGAAATAATAGGCAAGTTTACAGATTCTAAAGTCCTATAGGTATGTACCGGCAATGACCGATTCAGTTTTGAAATTTCTTTCATTGCATCAGATCATTGGTTTTTATCGGAATCCCTGGTGACCTCGATGTATTGGAACTAATGGGAAAGTTGCTGGAAGAGGAAACTATAATCATAGGATACCAAGAGAATCCAATTAGAAAATATTTCATTCGTATCAATCGGAATTTTTATCAGTGATGGAATATCCATTGGATCCGATTCAAAAATATGTTACTGGTACCAATTATAATTGTGATGATTAATAAAATGCCGATTGAATCAAATCAAAAGATATTATGTCCGTACGAATTGGAATTTTTATTATTGATAAAATACCTATTGGATGCCATTGAGAAATATTTGACTGGTATCAATTAGAATCTTCATGATTAATAACATACCGATTGAATCCAATTGGAAAATATTGTATTGGCATCAATCAGAATTTTCATTGGTCATAAAATACCAAGTGAATGCAATTACACAATATTTCATTGATACCAATCGGAATCATTACTATTGATGAAATATCAATTCGATCCCATTGAAAAATATTTGACTGGTATCAATTAAAATTTTCATGATTAATGAAATACCGATTCAATCCAATTAAAAAATATGTCATTGGTATCCATCGGAATTTTTCATCAACCATAAAATACCCATTGAATCTAATGAGAAAATATTTTCTCGGTATCAATAGGAATTCTTATTATTGATAAAATACCTATTGGATGCCATTGAGAAATATTTGACTGGTATCAATTAGAATCTTCATAATTAATAACATACCGATTCAATCCAATTGAAAAATATTGTATTGGCGTCAATCGGAAATTTCATTGATCATAAAATACCAAGTGAATTCAATTACACAATATTTCATTGATATCAATTGGAGTTCTTATTATTGATAAATTACCTATTGGATCCCATTGGAAAATATTTGACTGGTATCAATGAGAATTTTCATAATTGATAAAATACCGATTCAATCCAATTGAAAAATATTGTATTGATATCAATCGGAATTTTCCATCCACCATAAAATACCGATTGTATCCAATTGGAAAATATTCTCTTGGTCTTCATTGGGATTTTTATTATTAATGAACTCCCATGCTCTCATTAAGACCGATACAATCCCTCATATGTCCGATGGACTATTACCAATTGAATCTTATTACTATAGGACACCCATCCCTGACATAAGACAGTCATTTAGTTCACATTGATAGGAAGCGAACCACGGCATCGAGCGAGCGGGTGTTCCAGATCGATCTTTCAGGTTAAGCAACGACAACTGCGGTACAAGGTGGATGGGTGATCACCATGTTAAACACATAAATGATCGTTTGAATTTATTTCAGCAATAATTTGTCATACGTAATGATTGAATAAATGATATATGTGTTTGTTTAATTGATATAAAATGCGCGTAAATAATGTATATAAACCGTTCGTTGGTTGGGTTAACAACCAATAAAATTCAATAAGAAAATCGCGATGCAGGAATCAATTCATTCCGATAAGTTTTTTTTATCGGATTTAATCGGATTTTTTCACCAGGGAAAATGCCGATTAAATCCAGTTAAAAATTATTTTATTGGTATCAATGGGAAATTTCCGATGCAGAAACTCAATCCATTCCGATGGAATGTTTTTTCATAAAAAAATCTGGAAAAGTAAGATCCGGAGAACGGGCAGGCCAATGAACTGGTCCACGACGTCCTATCCATCGTCCAGGATAATCTCTGTCCAATATTTCTCGAGCTGTGACTGCATAATGGGATGGACAACCATCGTGTTGATACCACATATTCAATCGTTCCTGAGTAGGTATGTCTTCAAGTAATGTTGGAAGTACTTGATCTAAGAAATGTCTGTACTTCTCTCCATTTAGCGTATCTGCAATGAAGTACGATCCAATTACTCGAGATCGAAAAATACCACACCAAACATTCACAGCCCATTGTCTTTGATGCTCTACTTGACGTAACCATCTTGGATTTTCTGTCGCCCAGTAATGCATATTATGTCGATTTACTTGACCATGATTGGTGAACGTCGACTCATCAGAAAATAATATGTTGATGAAGTTGTCATTGTGCATTTGCGCTAGACCCCATCGACAAAACTGTACACGATTTTCGAAATCATCACCGTGAAGGTCTTGATGCAAACAAATGTGATACGGATGGAATTTGTGACGTTTCAGTATTCGAAGAACACTTCTTCGAGAAATTCCCGAATGGAGTTCAATTTCACGAGAGCTCACGTGTGGATTATTGGCTACTGCAGCTAGTACATTAACTTCCGCATTTTCTCCGCTAACAGTTCTCATTCGATGTCGTTTTTCCCTTGTAACATTTCCCGTTTCTGAGAATAATTTTGTAATGCGTTGAAAATACCTAATGGATGGCGTTGTTCTTTCAGGAAATCGTTCTGCATACAAGTCATATGCTTGTCTGGGGTTCTTATGCACTTCACCGTAAATGTAGATCATATCGATCTTTTCAGAAACCGTGTATCGGATATCCATGATTCTCAATTTGTCATAAACCAAGTAATAATCAAATGTAACTGACAAACTGACTTTCAAAATCGTGAATTTTCACTGAACCCCGTCGTTTGTTTACATCGCGTGAGCTCTGAATGGTGGTAATGTAGACGATTGAAATGTGTTGTGTATTGACAACTTTTGTACGAAACATTCTTTTGCAAGACCCTTCGTTTTCGAGTTATTCGAATGTCAGATTCAAAATGGAACAATATCGATTAGAGCGCCATTTTTGCGGATTTCAGGAAAATGGTTCAGACAAAAGTTTCTTGGTTTTTGACCTAGAATCCAAATCTGCAGTAAAAAATATGAGATGCTATTTAAAAAACAAAAGTTGATCTCAGAATGCCCTTGAAGATGAGATTTGAGGTCAAAGCCAAGGCCACCATCGGATGTCCCCCTCGGTACCCTACAACTTTTGTCCGAAAAATTTTCTCGTATCTCACTTTATTTTTGGAAAAAACGCCCGCGACACTTTAAATGCCCCACCCTGTACTTCTATTGAACAAAATATGTTAATGATGAGAATATTAATAATTCATTTCTATCATAAATGTAGGATGTTCCATGTATTTTATCAGATATGCTTGCAATAGTCTATGGAAAAAAATTTCCATCGACATCGCCATACCGGGTCACAGCTGACCAGCATTTTCAGCGCGCTTGGCGGTTGGATCGCACCGGCTTAAACGATTGAATTCACTGATGATTTCATGGGAGCCCATCATGTGTGACCAATGATTTTGAAGGGAGAAGAATGAGCTTCCTTTTGAGCGTAATTGAAAAATTTTCAAAAATGCCGATCTTAAAAAAAAATCGGAAAGAAAAATAAAAATTACTTTTTTTTGCACAAATAATGAATTTGGAGAATCGTCCCAATTTTCATTGGAAAGAACGGAAAAAACCAACGAAAAACATAACTCGCGTTTTTTTTAAAAGGAAATATAAGCGAGTTATACTTTAACGGAGATAAACATGCCCGAAACTTTGAGCCCCTGTATCTCGGCAACCCGTCGATATTTCCTGTTCCCTTTTTGCACAAATTATGTACTCCAATAGTACAACAACTCCACGAAGTTCCATCAGAATCCCAGTGATTGAGGTTTTTACGTGGATACACTTGACGTCAAATGCCCCACATACGATTTGGATTCCACTACCACGTTCACAAACCACAGTATGGTTTGGAGTATTGGAATTTTGCGCCATTTTCTGAAGAATCAAATAAAACAAAGAGACATGTCTCACATGGACTTCTAAGAGTGAACGAAGTGATACCTGAATTTGAACGAACTTAATCAAGTGATGTTACTTGAGCAAGTGAAGTTTGACCACCCTTATTCTATTTGGGACCCAGCCAGCAAAGTGCTCCCAAATTCACGTTTCCGCTACCAGCAGTGCTAGTAGTAGCAACGTAGTAGCTTTCCCATTACAGTGAGACTGTATCCTACCATAACATATATATGATTCAATTCATAACGTAGCCTACCTCAGTGCTACCAGTATTATCAGGAAGCGCTGCTAAGTAGCGCTCCTAGTAAAAATACTACCAAATCGCTCCTATTTCCATACATAAATGAAGCCATATATGTACAGAAGATTTTTAACTGTATAAGTGAATGGTAGCACCACTGCCAGAAGCGCTGCCTTGATTTTGTTGGCTGGGTATCACCAAATTAGTTTATTTTTCCGAATTTGAATGGTAATGATTTGATCGATTCCAGAACTTCCTAATGGTGAATGAATATTCAATGTTTACAATAGGTTGAATAATCATTCATCATAATGGAGCCCAATTTCGGGTTCTGTGTTCAATTGCTTCTCCCTTGAGGGGATACTAGCGTCGATAAAATTCCTGGAACTCCTCGGTTTGTTTCTATGCTAAAGATTTTATACATGATATTCGATTTTATTATGCCGATAAAACAGCATACTGAATTTCAGAAATAGTAATAATTATGAAATCAGCGACAGATGTCACGACTATCATAGTGTTGTAAGCATTTCCTTGTAGAGTATAATGATCATCATTCGATCGATAACATAGTTCGATACAATTATCAAATCGAGTACAGATGTCGCTACTTCATCCCTTTCACTAGAGACCCTTCAATCAGAGTCTGGTCAACAGGCTGAAAAATGTGAATGCATTTCGATTGGTCCGCCATGTTTCCTCTAAACTGAGTGGGAGAAATTGCGGCGAATTCAAAATTGTTATTTTGCATATACTCAGTTTTCCATGATTTATAAGCAAAATATTCACAAACTGGAGGGTGAATGTGTGTCAACTCCTCAGTTGGACTGCAAAATGAATTTTTAAATTAATTCCGAAAATTTAAACATCGAAGTGTGTAGAAGTTGTAATGGAAATTAAATAACGAGTGAAACTAACCTAGATCAAGGTAAACAGTTTACGGGTCAGTAAACAGTTTACAGTTACGGGTATTAAAGGGTCTCTATATATCACTTACCTAATTGTGGAAGTTTCATCATGAGTGCGTTGTTGTGCCACACGAAATACACAGAAAACGTACTGTGCGTTTAAATAGAATGCACGAAAAATGATTTTTTATAAAAAATTATAATGTTAAAGTTTGACGCCACATGGAGAGGTGAGAATGGTGGAAACTGTTTACGTTGATCTAGGTCAGTTTCACTCGTTATTTAATTCCCATTACAACTTCTACACACTTCGATGTTTAAATTTTCGGAATTAATTTAAAAATTCATTTCGCAGTCTAACTGAGGAGTTGACACACATTCACCCTCCAGTTTGTGAATATTTCGCTTATAAATCATGGAAAACTGAGTATATGCAAAATAACAATTTTGAATTCGCCGCAGTTTCTCCCACTCTGTTTAGAGGAAACATGGCGGACCAATCAAAATGCATTCACATTTTTCAGCCTGTTGACCAGACTCTGATTGAAGGGTCTCTACCTTTCACGAAGGCAAACCCAAAATGTGCGGAGACGACAGAAACAGAGTGCATGTGTTTATGTATGATTATATTCTTATCATCTGTATATTTCCACGTCAACGTTTATTCACTTTGGACTAATTCAAAGCGCACTATCATATAAATTACGATTATAATATAACTCGCACGATATGGAGCGTACAGAGTGTACTGATATAACGTGATTTCATAGGTTTTGTTTTTTTTTCATGGGTTATGAAATTTACTTTGTGTACTGTTCAATTATGTTACAGGTGCAGCGTAATGGATTTTATATTGGCCAAATGTATCGCATGATTAGTTAGTTTCAGTAACGAGTTTCAGATATTATCTTGGTCTCTCGTATAATTAATTTCAATGACGACAAACAACCATAGACGATCAACAAAAACTTCGCAACAGTGACTTTTATCTTCAAATTATTCATTCCATCACTTCAATTATCAAGTAAGAGAGATTGTTTGAATCATATGTCGAAGTGCTATGGATATTATTTCAGTCTCTCGTAAAATGAATTCCAATGGCAAGAACTATAGCGACTGTGGTGACTGTGTATGACCATGCAAATATTTGTGAATGAATTTATTATCAGATTAGTACTTGGATTTCTCACTTCTTTCAATGCATTGATAGAGTAAGAAATATTGATTGAATATTAAAATCAAATATAGTTTTTGACGATGAGAGGCAGATCGCTCAATGTTATCTGCTTTGAATTTCGAAGAAAGGTTTGTCGATGAGCAGCAACAACTATGATGAACACAATATTTTGAATTATTCTCCAATATGACCTGGATGTAGAACAAAATTTTATACACATAAAACTGTATGTATTGATATATGATGAAATTTAGGAAATTGCCACATCGATGCATTCAAATTCAGTGTTTCTTTCAAACGATGTCAATGGAAATCTGAAATATGGAGAAAATTCAGTACTGCAGTTATTGTAAAGTGTGTGTATAAGCTTTATAAGAACAATTACTTCATTATGATTACATTATATGCTACAAATTGCATACAAAGTATACTTTCTCATGACTAGACTGCGGAAGTTTATGCAAATATCGATTTTTCATATTACGTTTCTTTTGTATATTTCACGTTAATGGCATAGAACAGTAAATTAAATACTTATCTTCCAAATAAAAATATGATGACTGTTTATCTATATCGTTTATGTGGAATCTATAGAAAATATGGAACATAAAAAATCTATAATTGCATAAACTTCCGCAGTCTATCCATGACTTTTTCTCAGAAAATAGTTGCATTACTTAAATAGTTACATCATTCAGAATTACAGTAGAACCTCGATTGAGGCAAGTGAACGGGACCGAACTTGCCTCAATCGAGGCTCTCATAGACACGCCTATCGACCAATCAGAAGAATGGTGAGGAATCTCTGTCAGGGCCGTGTCAACTTGTGAGTTCCAAACTCGATATCATTCAAAATGAAAGCTGGAACGTATTTTCAAAGAGTTTTTTCGACAAATTATACAAAATCTTCAAATAACGTTCTCCATATTTTGGATTAGATAATGGTTTTGAATTAGAAATATTGAGGAATCGTCTTTATTCATTATATCTTTGAATCACAGATGATGAGTATGAATCCAGCTATGTTTTTGAATAATCATTTTCCAGCAAAAAATAATCCTATTTCAACATTACAACTAATAATATTCTGATTCTCAGTTCTTATAAACATAATTCTTTGCAACATATATATTATTAAATATTTTCTCACAATAATCTTAACTACACCTTTTGATGCTTTTAGTCGCAGGTATACCTTTTTGAATCATTTTAAAAGTGAAACAACAGGCAATATGTTCAGGAATCCTAGTAGAAATTATTCTATAGATTACCTAGCTAAAACGGAGTTTTTAGAAAAAGTATCACATATTTTTTTGGTAATATTTTTATATCACAGATGATAAGTATGGATTCAGCTATTTTTTTTTCAACAATCATTTCCCCACGAAAAATAACCCTATCTGAACATCACAACTAATAATATTATGATTCGCACGTTTTTAAGAGGGAAATTGCATGTATTTATATTTCAAAACATAACCTCATCTAATATTTACAAACTGATATTGAAACAAATGCAACGTTCTCGATCGTGTGGACTACGGCACTGACCAACACATCACATGACTCCCCTCCCGTACGACACAATGAGTGGAGTAGGGATGAAACTTGCCTCAATCGGGGTTCTGTACATATTTTATAAGGTTTCAAATACTTCCACATCCTTTCAGTGGGAATTCTTGTCTTTGTGGTATCGCAAAATAAATTTCCACTCCAATATGATTCAATACAGTCAAGAATTAGAATCATAAAACTTGAAATATTCTTTGAAGGAAATTTTAATTTTCCATTATGCACAATGTTTTGGAAGAACCGCGATACTAAATTTTCTTCTTCGTGCTCACAGTAAATTATCATTCCCGCTGACATCGTTTGAAGGAAATACTGAACTTGGATGCATCGATACGGTAATTCCAAAAATACATGGAGTGTCTATATGTACAGTTTCATACATTCAAATCTTGTTCAAGTATAGGTCATATCAGATAATGATTCAGAATATTATGAGCATCATATAAATTGTCATTTGCTACCGGAATTCAAAGCAGTAAATATCCATCTGTCACGTCCTGGATGTTTCCATTCAGGACGGCAAGAAAAATCAATTCCCCCATTTATCAATTAGGAAAGGAATAAGGGGTAGGACTGATGGTTTCTCGAGGTGGAAAAGAGTAAAAGGTTGAGTCATTGATAATTCGTGAAATCTGGTAAAATCATAATTTATTCTATAACAATCAAACCTATTAATTACAATGATTCAAATGGGCTCTGAATTGAATTTCAATTATTTCATTAGGCGATGAACCAGTCCTCAATAGTTCTCCATTGGACAATCTGGATAATGAATCTAAATAAGTTTTACAAATCTCGCAATCGAAAATTCTAATATTGAAAAGCTGGCAATTCCTACATCTCTGAGGAAGACCATTATTTTAGAATTCCATTCGTGAATTTTTAGTAAATTATATAATCTATGAATGGTTTTCTTGTCTTTAATATGGTTTTTGTCTAATTTTCCCCGCACATCTGGTTTGGGTGGAGTTGGAGAGTTGTAAATCTTCCTTCTGTTCTTGATTCTTACTTCCGCCCTCCTAATCTGCTCTCGGATTACTTGGGTTGTTTTCATCTAATATAAAAAAAAAGATGATTTACTACCAGTTCAAATATTGACTACTCCAAAGGGGATTGAGCTTAGGCAATATTATTGATGCAACGTCAACGAGTAACCAAATTTTAATTTGAAAGTCGAAATCCTGATGACAATTGATAGTTGTGAACTCTAACAATACGGATTTTACAATGGAAGAATAAAAGTGAAATGAAAGCAAAAAAGGGGAAATGGGTAGCTAGCCCTTAAAATTCGGTCAACACTGAATTTAAGGGGTCGAACCAATGTCGCATAAACACGCTGAGCATTTGATTCGAAAGGGACCGCGTAAACACGCTGGAAAGAATAGGCTATACTCACTTTTGTTATTAATGAATAACGGCAGCTGTCCAAAGAGGTATGGTTGTCGGGGCAAAAATCCAATGGTCCTGAGTAGCGCGGAAACGTCCTTCAAAATGGTTGAGTATCAGAGGAATCCGTTAGAGTCGCCGTGTGTCCGCTTGAACTAGTGAGTCTTGAAGTTCCAGACGCGCATTCACAATCTGGGAAGAATTCTCCGGTTGTTGTTTAGGTTTCCCGAGGAACCTTATAAACGGAAATTGCTCTTTGAAACACGTCCGAAATTTCGGAAGAGTGTCTCGTTTAAATCAGCTACAGATGCAGTGTATGGGATTCCAAATGCGTTGTGGAAGAGAACTCTCTAATAACCAATATCTCTCTTTGGAACTCGTTCGATATTCCCAAAGAGTTATGATATGAGTCGTAGAGTTTTGAAATGCTCGGGTGAGAATAAATTCCTCTGTTGCATGAATTGCTATGTCGTGACAAAAACGCCTTCTCCAAAAGCCTGGTCGAGAATCTTGTATGAGCCTCTTACAAGAGAGGAGTCGTTCTTTTCAATATTTAGAGAGCACTGTTCCTGTGTGGTATGCTTTTTCCAAAAGCGGTTGTTCCAATTGAAGTTGTAGTAGCTAGACAGCCAGGCGATTGATAAGCAGCTTGACCATGAATGCACCCTCTTCTGAATGCTTTCGGGGTGCGATGGTCAGCCAATCATTAATTAGCATTGTTCATAGTTATTGATTCATCGATCGAGGATCTTTCTATTGGTGCGCGTTAGAAGCTATGGTTTGAAGTGGTTGTTCTCCTCCCCTTGCAGGAGCGTTCTGCGCGGTCAGTGGGCGTCCTGATTGATGCGCCTAAGAGGCTAGGCGTAGAAGGGGTTACTTCCCTCACTTGAGCGTTCCGTGCGCTCGGTCGTTCGTGGACCTTCGGTGAGGGTTATTCCATCGATCCGTTGACGCTTGGATCGTAGCGGTGGAAGGGATTGTCACGCTCATTCACAGGTGAGGGTGGGTTTCGCTGTTTGGGAAATTTTCCGCTCGATGCCTATTCTCGTCATCTCCCCTTCACATGCTCGTTCTTTGATCGTCGTTTGCACTTGCATATTCTTTCACTTATTCACTACTTATATTAATGTTTTGCAATGTTGATGCATTAGATAATTAACTTATTTTGACTAAATTATAATTTTTGGAATATTATTGCATGGCTCGATTTTCCCCTTCTAATTCTTTGCATGCAGGTATGAATTTGTTTTTATATTATTAAATTATTTTTCTTTCAAATTTTTATGTATAATTGGATTCATATGATTTTTATTTAATTATTGCATGTGGAATGGTCTTTTGAGCTGGAAGATCAATTCCGTTAATTAGATGCATTTCTTTTTATGTTGTGTTTTGTAATTACAACTATTTTCGAATCAGGGTTTTCGGATATTTGAAATAGTTGTTCTCGGGTTTTACTCTGAGTTATTTTATGGTATGGCGCGACGTTCAGGTGGCCGTTAGGGTGTCGGTGGGTGAACGGTTCATCGCATTCGTAAGGTTTCGTTCAGCAAGTCATTATTAAATTCATCAAATAAAGGAAAAAAGGTCTCGGTCTTTTGATGCTTCTGATTTCATTTGGTATGTACATGTTTCATTCCGGGTAAGGAATTTCCTTGGTATTTGGTATATCTTGCAGGTCTTCGGATTAAATGCCCGTCAGGGGCAAGGGTATATTTGGGGTATTCATTTTCTCAACGGTGCTTGTATTTGAGATAAGTGAAATGATGCTTGTGTAGGATTCCTTAAATTTGAAGATTCAAAAGAGAAAAGAGAAAAAAAATTATTCATGCATTCTTATATTGGGTGTACAAATAAGTTTCCGCGGTTTGTCAAAAGATGGCCCCACCAGAAGGTTATGGAGAAATTGTCAGATGTAAAACGTAATATCCCAAGTTTAGTCATCTGGCAACACCATAACCTTAAAGTACTAGTGATTCCGTATCAGCATCACGTAATTTTTTTCGTGCAAAAATGTCAAGTTTTATTCCGAATAAGCATCATTTGCGGGAACTTTTGATTTACTTCTTTAATGTGAAAAAATCTGCAGCTGAGGCGCATCGATTGCTTCTAGAAGCATATGGTGAAGCTGCTTTAAGTGAGAGAAGTTGTCAGGAATGGTTTCAAAAGTTTAAGAACGGTGAGTTTGACGTTAAAGACAAAGAACGCAGTGGAAGGCCGAAAGTGTACGAAGACATGGAATTAGAAGTACTATTGGAGGAAGATTCGTCCCAAACGCAAACAGAACTTGCACTTACTCTACAAGTGACTCAACAAGCAATTTCACATCGTTTAAAATCGTTAGGAATGATTCAAAAACAAGGAAATTGGGTTCCATATGAACTAAAGCCGAGAGACGTTGAACGCCGATTATGCATGAGTGAAATGCTGCTTGCCAGGAATAAAAAAAAGAGTTTTTTGCATCGTATAGTCACTGGTGACGAAAAATGGATTCATTACGATAATCCAAAGAAGAGAAAGTCATGGGTTAAGCCCGGCGAACCATCAACATCGACAGCTAAGCCGAATATTCATGGAAAAAAACTCATGCTGTGTATTTGGTGGGATCAGCTTGGTGTCGTGTATTATGAATTGCTGAAACCAAGCGAAACCATTACTGGAGCTCTCTACCGAACACAATTGATGAGATTGAGTCGGGCACTTAAGGAAAAACGCGCTCATTACTACTCCAGACACGACAAAATTATTCTTTTACACGATAATGCTCGTCCACATGTTGCGGCGCCGGTAAAAACATACTTGGAAACACTCAACTGGGAAGTTTTACCCCACCCGCCGTATTCACCAGACTTAGCCCCTTCTGATTATCACCTGTTCCGGTCGATGGCACATGGTCTGTCTGAGCAGCGCTTCACATCATATGAAGACACCAAAAATTGGGTAGATTTGTGGATCGCGTCAAAAGATGAAGAGTTTTTTCGACGGGGTATCCGAATGTTGCCAGAAAGATGGGGAAAAGTAGTGGCAAATGATGGAAAATACTTTGAATAAAACGTAATGTACTTTTCCTTTACAATAAATTCCTAATTTTTTATAAAAAACCGCGGAAACTTATTTGTACACCTAATATATTTTTTTATTCAATATAATTTCCTAGAAGCTCAATACACTTGTTCCAATGATCTTCCAATAATTTCATCCCATCCTCATAATGGTTTTCCGGAAGCTCTGCAAAATAACCGTCTACGGCTGCTATGGCCTCTTCATTCGACGAAAAATGCTTTCCACGAAGGAATTGTTTGAGATTTCTGAAGAGATAGTAGTCGCTAGGAGCCAAATCTGGCGAATACGGTGGATGTTCAAGCAATTCGTACTTGAGTTCTTTGAATTTAGCCATCGTCAAAACACTTTTGTGAGCAGGTGCATTATCTTGATGGAAAATGATTTTTTTCTGCTTTAAACCAGGTCTTTTCTCACGAATTTTTTCATCCAGCTGATCCAAAAGGCTGCAGTAATATTCGGAGTTGATTGTTTTACCTTTCTGAAGATAATCAATGAACAAAATCCCTTTTGCATGTCACGTCCAGAGATATTCAAAGAATATTTCCTTCAGTCACAACAGGATAGGAATTAATATGAATATTAACACCTTAAAATTCAAGTTTGCCTATTTTGTGTCATGGACAAGGATGGGGAGAAACAGAGCAATCAGAGAAGGAAAGTTCAATGAAGACACCAAATATTCATATATAATATGAATTTTATTACATTAAATTTTTGAATAGTTCGATACGAGACAGTTCGTTTTCAGTTAAATTCAACAATTTCAAGTCAACATCAGAGATTTCAACATATTTCTCTATTAAATAAATACAGGTGGAGCACTTGAAGAATTCTATGTCGTTTATTTCACAATTTTCGCATTTATGAATTTTATTGAAATCTTTAATCAGTTTTATTCGATAATTTTCTCACTTTCGAATTTGATGATCGATACACTCTTGAAGACGATTTAATCTCTTGACATTTCTTTCGAGCGATTTCTTAACTTGACACAATGATTCTTCATCTAATTTATTTTGAACTAAAATTTTCTCGTTAAACTTTATTTTCTCTTTCAGAAAAATGATTCTTCTAAAAATCTCAACATTGCACATGAAAGTGGTGAAAAGGGCTGAAAACAATTGTTTTCTAATATAAATATGCATCAATTCGAGATCGGTTAAATTCATGAGAGATAGTTCATCACTATTGAATTTGATGTATTTTTCGACAAGATTGATGCAATGTTTACAATTGAAAAATTCGATTTTATTGTTTAAACAATTCCTGCACTTAGTTACTGGATTTAATTTGTTGATAAGTTCTGAATTCTTGCTTTGTTTTGCTAGCAACAATCCATTTAATTTCGCTTGAGCCTTTTTCAAGTTTCTCCAAACACTATATTGTTTTCTTTTATCTAATTTATTTCCAAGTGATATGTCTTGTTTTGTTCCAATCATTTCCTTATAATATTCAACAGTTTGATCAACATCTGTCATATTCTATAAATACAAATTTGAACATATCAACTCTCATATAATTGAATAGGGGTGATTTTCTCCAATCAATCACTAGTGAAATTCTCAACCATTGATGTTTCCATTGTATTCGGAAAAATTGCCCCCCTCCCCCTTGGGGGGAACATGCAGAGAGGAGGTAGAGAATAATTTTTCCCACTTCGCGCCTCAAAACATCTAATGTACGAAAAATCAGGTCGATGGGTTACCATTTGCACCTCCTGTAATACAAGCTATTTTTAACGGAAATTGTCCATTATCACCCCTTCGAAGGGGTTGGAAAGAGGTAGAGGAGGGTTGTGTGGCATTTTTCCCTCATTCTATGCCTCGAAGCCATGTTAAATACAAAAAAAATGGGCTCAATTGGACAGCATATACCCCTTCTGCAATTTTGTGCATATTTGTTAAATTTTTGTTCGAATTCGAAAATTTTGAACGCGATGCGCGAACGGAAGATAGTGTCCGATTTCAAAAATTTTTTTTTCCCTGTGTTTGTGTTAACGAGTAGCAACTTTTCCGCACTATTACGATTCCATTTGAAAACTTTTTTGTTTTCCGCTCCGGTCTAGTTCACAGTGCAGTTTTGGCATACAGTTCGAACTATGATTCAGTATTTATCGAATAGAATTTATCTATAATAGAATATTGATTGAACATTCTTGAATTCAAATGAATATTATAATCACTATAATTGTTACAACTATAGAACGAACAAAAGAATATCGAATTATGATTTATTCATTTAAAAAAGTATGTTTATTCAATTTTATTAGATTTATATAAAAATTAAAGTATATTTATATATGGAAAAATAACGAGTTCGTCACATCTCCCCTCTTTTTTTTGACAAAACTTAAAGAGAAGTTTTGACAAGAAAAATTTTATATAAATCCATATGGTCGTTTGTCGTTGGAAGTTCTGGCCTGTTGGTTGGTTGATTCTGTAGCAGGTTGGTTTTCCGTTTGAAGACCTGTTGGTGATTTGAATCTACGTAGATTCATTGGTGTGTAGAGCTCCTGGTCCTGTGTAGGGGCAGAGCTGGTGGGTTGGACCACACTTATTCCTGGATACAGAACATTTTGGGTTTGGGGTTCCTTCACGATTATCATATCTTCATCGTCTAAGACAAACTCGACTTGTTTGAGAGGGATCACTTTGTCATAAGTACTTTGATCGGGCCTTGTTGCGGGAGAGCTTGCATTCGTCTCAGTTGGTTGTCCTCTCGCAAGATGCAGAAGAAGATTTGTCAATGAGTCCCAGATTGATCCCAACAAGAAGAGAGAACAGCCATAAATAGAATGCAATGCATAAGCGTGTATTATTGTATCTATGGCAGCTTTCAATAATTTGAAACAGAGATAGATGCCAATTAGTCCTGCGGTAGCTGAACCGAAGGTGATGAAAGAGTTCCAAATTTTGTTGAAGGTTGTTTTGGCTATTTTTTGCAAAGCTTCTTCATCCAATAAATATGTCATTGATAAACCTGCTATGTTCACAGATTGTCCAGTAATTCCTCTAGCAACAGTATTTCATACGGCTGATCGTTCGACTGGGAATATGATATTTTCTCGTAGCCTGTCCAAATCTTCGGAAGAGTAGATTCCGCTGGTGGCTAAGTGTTTTGGATTGATATACTTCCAAGTTGGTTTAGTCATTGGTTTCATTTCTAATGGTGAAATGGTTAAGGTTGGCTGTGGAGTCAACTTATACCAACCATCCTCGAGGAAATACATCGGAGATATGAAAGAGTTGCAGTCGATTTGGGTCCCGATTTTTGTGATTATATGGGTTCTCGGCTTCAGGAACATGGTAATGTTGTTCAGTTTGATGGGTAGCTCGTGGTAACATTGATCTGTTCTTCGAGTCACCACGTCAACTGGTACACATTTGATTAAGTGAACGACTTCGCCGGATGGTACGGCCATGTACCCTGGTTTTTTCATTGAATGAAATGCGAATTCGTCGGATGAGTGGATGGCGTTTGTCAGAGCATTTCTTAGTACTTGTTGTTCCAATGGCACCTGTGTAGCAGCATATCTCGATACAGGCTGGTCATCTGAGTTCGGATATGTCTCTCGACGTAGACGAATTTTGAGTTGAGATAAGTAAATATGTCGAGATTTTCTGTTTCGGTTCGTTTGGATTTGAGGAATGCTTCGCCTTTAGCAGATTCCAATATGAATAATTTAGGGTGTTCGGTCCTCATAATAGTGTAGCCACAAATCATTTGTTCTCCGATTTTTGATAATGCAAAAGTTGTTCCTTGCGTTACCACGGAGTATATTATTTTTGGATCTCTGGCCCCGTCTTGGATTTTACTAGCCAGTCCTTCGTAGATGACGTCGTAGTCGGGGAACCGACATACATCTTGCGAACTGGGTGCCCAATAAGTGTACCCATCTTCCATGTCGGTGCAGTGTCCGTCATTGTAGTGACAGGTTAACCCAGTATGTAGTTTCAATTTATCATTATTCAGGTCGACAACTGCCGTGTATGATTTTAGAGTGATTTTGATGAGTGCACAACGACATCCTCCCAGGTTCCGTAAGGGTCGGAATATTGGGATCCAGAACAGGATCCATCACTGGAAATACTCCCAGCTAACGTTGAATGTCTCATATTGGTTTGATTAATTTTGAGTCCCGTGATGACATTGTTATGTGCTAAATACAGGTTCCCAGTGTTGTGCATCTCATCACATTGAGTGACTCCAACCTCCTGAATGTATTCAGCAAAATCGTTGTTCACTGCTTTGGTGTACGAAAACGTCCCACATCTTGATATGGTTCGTTGTATAATGATTTTACACTGTTTTACTAGTGTTTTATCATATTTTGATAATTGTAGCAGTTGTATGGGAATGTTTGTGACGTTTGCTTTCGTTTTCTTAACCTCACAATCTCCAACGTTTATTAAAGATATCGTGGTGATGTTCAGGTTCGGTGTTCTGCAATCATATCCGATTAATCCAGAGATGTAACATCTTTCCATTAACCCTTTGCGGCATACGTTTTTCAGATGAACGGTTTTCATGAAACTTGGTATATATAGGTTTTTGAGGTTGCTGATTACGAATCTGGACTCAGATTTGCAAAATCAAGATGGCGGATTCAAGATGACGGCAAAAAATTTTGAAATATGGGGCATTTCGCTGAAAATCACGTGTCAGGGATTTTTCGGGTCGCTGATTACGAATCTGGACTCAGATTTCCAAAATTCGAAATGGCGAATTCAATATGGCGGTGGAAAATTTTAAAAACTGCGGAATTTTGCTGAAACTCACGTGTCGGGGATTTTTCGGGTTACTGATTACGAATCTGAACGCAGATTTGCAAAATTCAAGATGGCGGTTTCAAGATGGCGGCGAAAAATTTTAAAAATTGGGGGATCGTGCTGAAATTCACGTGTCGGGGATCTTTCGGATTGCTGATTACGAATCTGAACTCAGATTTCCAAAATCCAAAATGGCGGATCCAATATGGCGGTGGAAAATTTTAAAAATTGCGGAATTTTGCTGAAACTCACATGTCGGGGATTTTTTGGGTTGCTGATTACGAATCTGAACGCAGATTTTCGAAATCCAAAATGTCAGACTCGGGGTGGTGACGGAAAATTTTGAAAATCGTGTAACCATGCTGAACTTCATGCACGGAGGGGCTTTCGGTTCGTTGATCGCGAATTCAAACTCAAATTTCCAAAACCCAAAGAGCAAATTCAGATGGCGTTAGAAAACTTGGAGAACCGGGATTATGCAAAAAGCTTGTGAACTCATTGTTTTTGAATCAATCACCGTAGACCAACTTCTTTTTTCTGGAATTCAATATTTTTCATTCGAACAATGAACAAGAAATAAGAGGAATGAACATTTGAAGATCGAACAATTAAGAAAGAGGAATTTATTTATCAATCATTCAGAGAACCTTATTTTTCGACAATAAATTCTCATAGATTTAGGCTTCAATAACAGTCACCGCGTTTGGTTGATTCCAGAGACACGAACGTCGACGTAGCGGCGATTGTCTCCATTTTGTTTCTTTTGTTTTTCAATTTTTTTCAATTTTCCGAGTTTTTTTATTTTGTATTTCTTAATTTTTTTCATTCTGTATTCTTTTTTCATTTCGTATTTTCAGATTTCTTTCATTTATTCCAAATTTCTCAATTTTTCATCAAAAATTTTCCAATCGTTTCTCATTTCCAACTCTTCAGTTTCTACAGTTTTCTTTATAGCATAAAGTTCCACAATTTTGTGTTCTTGATTTTATGGTTCTACAATTCATGTATAAGAATGTTCATGTATAGTAATTTCGAAAACAATTTTCATCATGTTTCATGCACAATGGCACATTGCAAGTACTGCAGGTATATGGAGTCCTGCAAGGTTGACTCTTTGTACTACAAAAAGCACAACGTCTTGGAACGCTCACACATACAGGCATATGACATGATTGAGATCGTCTTGTCTCAATAGATACTGTAGGTTTTCTGATTACGTTTGATGGAGATGTTTTTTGACATTTTCTTCCCGTAGGTGTAGGTGAACGATGGCTTGCCAATTGATCTACTAAAAATGACCTGAATTTTCTTGATGCCATTGGATGTGCTGGATTTCTGGTATTGTAAATGATCAATGCATTTATAATGGCTACCTCCAAAGAATGCCAAAACATGCGGTGCCACCATTTTTTTATTTCCTATCAATTTTGTAAGTTGATATTGGGTGATCAGATCTATCAACATATCCCATATTTTCATGATAGTCAGAGCACATAACTGGACAAGTGACTTGTTTCAGAGAACCATCTTTTTGTGTACGATTTGTCACAGTAACCTCACAAGGATCATGATAGTTGGATAAAAAGAAAACAGCTTCTTTATCCATTCACTTGAGCCAGCTAATTCCAGCACAAGTACGGTAATCATACTGCCCATGCGCCATTTTTTTCATCAAGAATAATGCTTTTTGGTAAACCCTTTCTGATGGAACGAACAGTTCCACAAGCAAACACTTCATCTTTTCACAAATCTATCATAAGATCAAGACCGGTAAAAGAATTATCGAAAAATACATGATGATTTTTTCTTACTAAGTTACGCGTCAAATCTTTCACTACCCGGGCACCCAATTGCTTTCCAGCACTTTCAGCTTTACCTGTGTATACCTGAAACTCGCACACATATCGCGATGCATCTGCGCGCGTCCAAACTTTGTATCCACGTTTCATGAGCTTGTTCGGCATGTACTGCTTCGAACTGCTACCGCCTTTGAACTTGATCATGGATTCATCAATAGATTGGTTTTGGCTGGGTTTCCAACAATTCTTCTAAGTTTCGGATAATTTATCTAAGAATGGTCTTAGCTTATACAATTTATCATAATTTTCATCTCCTTTTCTCGGTTCTTGACTGTTATCAGCCATGTGTAAATGACTCAGGAGAAATCCAAACCTATTAACCGTCATCAATTTGCATATAAATGAATCATTCAATTTTGGATCTGTCGACCAATAATCGCGGTAAGAGGGGGATTTTTTCACGCCCATCATTATATTTCTAGCGGAAAACACTAGTAATTCCTCTTTGGTTATTGAATCAGCCTTAGTTTTTTTCTGTCTCAAGTACAGGTTTGTTTGTTCAACAATTAAATCTGAAAGTTCATGTGGGAGCAGACATAAAAATATGTCTAAAGGTGTGGTAAGATCATCCGTAATATTTGGACCGAAAGTTCCAGTATATGGGGAATCATCTTGGGTTTTTGTTTTTTCCGCCCACATAAAATCATCATTATTGAATTCTATGTTATCATCATCAAAACTTTCTGGGTCAGGATAATCTTCAGGAAGATTTCTTTCGCCATCACATTCAGTTTAATCATTCTCAATATCATCATAATCACACAACCCATCAATAGATTCAGCATCACTGGGAATATCAGTTATTTCATCCATATTTCGAGAAGTTATATGAAGTGATATGTCTTGTGCACCAAATATAAGTGATAGATGAACTTTAGTCGTTTCCACGACTGATGGAGAAGAATGCCTTTTTACACAAAAATTTGCAGAAGACAGTTTTTCACAATCCGATTAGCCTGCCACACAAACGCGATCTTTAACACGGATAAGTTGTCTTTACTCAATATTAAATAACAATAGACATATCTCAGTCAATACTAATATGTACTACAATAATTAATATTTCGATTATAGATACAAAAAACTAGTTGCGAAGTAGCGATGGAAACCCTAAGTCTATCATGCGTAGAAAATCAATTTTGAGTGGTGGACCTTCAAATAAATATTATGATGGTAACTTGCACAAAAATAATAATATTTTGGAATATTTGTATGGATTATGAAATCTGTACATATTATTATTTTGGCGTGAGTAATTTACGTCCCAGATAGCACAAGAGTTCTAAACATTTTTTCGATCGCCCGTTTGCCCTCACCAACCCCTTGATGGGGGTTGAATTTGAAAACTTCGGAAAAATTCAAAAGTACGTGTATTTCTAGGTTTTTTGGGACGCTAAAACCGAAAATGATAGCAAAATAGAAATTCAACCTCTCTCTTGCCCGCTAGCTCCCTCCCGCCACCCCCTGATGGGGGCTGAATTTGAAACTCACGTGAAAAATCTGAATGTATATGTATTTCCATGTTTTCTGGGACGTTTGAATGAGAAATGATAACAAATAACAAATTTCACCGCTTTGTTACCCGCTAAGAGTAGAACCAAATCATGAATGCATCTGATATTTCTATTTCATGAAGTATTGACGTTTACAACATAGGATACTGTTTAACCTGTTGAATCAACAAGTGATTGACTTTGAATCGCCGGAATTTTGAGTATTGAGCCCATGAAAGCTCTGGTTCTTCTGTTTTATCCTGAATCGTTAGCGTAATTCGCTGAGAACTGACTTTCATGTGGATTCTACTAGATTCTTTTGGATGATTGTACAGGAGTGTGAGGAGGTAATCGAGTCAGTGGATATTGTTGATTGCAGTCGTTTATGGTCTCAGCATCTCAAAGAACATAGAAATACACATACATCTCAATTTTGTGAGAAAATTTCAAATTCGACCCTCTTCAAGGGGGTAGTAAGGGGTCACTAGCGGGTAACAGAGGAGTTTAATTTGTTATTCGTTATCATTTTTGATTTAAGCGTCCCAAAAGACATGGAAATACACATAGATTTGAATTTTCCACGTGAGTTTCAAATTCAACTCTCGTCCGGGGGTGGTAAGAGGGTGCTAGCGGGTGAAAGAGGGGTTGAATTTGTTATTTGTTATCATTCCTCATTCAAACATCCTAGAAAACATGGAAATACATATGCATTCAAATTTTTTTACGTGAGTTTCGAACTCAGCCCCTATCAGGGGGTGGTAGGAGGGTGCTAGCGAGTGAGAGAGAGGTTGGAATTCTTTGTCCTCATCATTTTTGGTTTCAGCATCCCAAAAAACATAGAAATCCACATACATTCACATTTTTTATGAAAATTCGAAATTCAACCCCCATCAGGAGGCGGTAGGAGGATGCTAGCTGGTGAGAGAGGATGGAATTCATTTTTCCTTATCATTTTTGGTTTCAGCATCCCAAAAAAAATGAAAATCTACATGGATTTGAATTTCTTACGAAAGTTTAAAATTCAACCCCCATCAGGGGGTGGTTGCAGGGTGCTAGCGGGCAAGAGAGGGGTGGAATTTCTTATTTGTTATCATTTTCGGTTTGAGCATCCCAAAAAACATAGAAATCCACATACATTTGAATTTTTTACGAAAGTTTAAACTTCAACCCCCATCAGGGGGTGGTAGGAGGGTGCTAGCGGATAAGAGAGGGGTTGGAATTCTTTTTCCCTATCATTTCTGGGTTCAGCGTCCCAAAGAACATAGAAATACACGTACATTTGGATTTTTCCGAATTTTTCAAATTCAACCCCCATCAGGGGGCTGATGAGGGCAAACGGGCGATTGAAGAAATTTCTCATGGTCATATTCGGTTTCAGCGACCTCAAAAACGTGAGGATAGTGGGGTCTACCCTCTGGTTCATGACAATTTTTTTTGTGTGCCTGTGTTACTCAATGAATACGGCTTTTTTTCATTGTTTATTCATTCAAATCACAATTTGTAAAACGATTGACAATGTATGCGTGATGCCGAATACTTCCTAAGTCCTTATCTAAATCAAATTGAAAAAAAAACTGGGGGAAAAAGCGTTATATTGTCTCTGGTGAACTGTAAACTTAAAACACATTGAGGTGGCTATTATAATAGCCACCATGCCGCGAAGGGTTAATATGATAGTGATTCATACACGTAGTAGCAACATTTCGTTTCTGGAATCATAATGAATGACATGTATATCGTTTAGTAAAAATATGTGTATATATATATATATATATAATAGTACTGCAAGATTTTAATCTAATTTGATCATATTATTTATTCGGTAATAAAAAAAATTATGGAAAATATATTTATATACATATATATAGGAATTTTATCAAAAAAAAAACCTTTTTTATAAGAAATAAAGTTTTTATAATCAATTAAGATTAGTCAAATCATATTATCAATTCTTTCGCCTTTGTTGAAGTTTTCTCTCGGTTGGTTCTTACGAGCATATGTTCTGTTGAGTCTTTCAGTTGTGTACTGAGTCTATTGAGTTTTTAAAGAATGAAGTTCGTTATTAAGATTTTGAATGGAACTCAGTACATTCACTCTGAAGGTAGAGATTCATTGATCTCACAGAAAACGTTCACAGGTCATTTTATCTTGTTGACTTGCGAAGAATCTTCCCTTGGAATGACTATGATGATTCATGTTCGTATTATATCAGCTCTAATTCACAGCTGATTAACTAGTTTCGATATTTTATTTTTTTTATCATCATTATTATTTTTTTTTTTCCAAAAACCTCTTCTTCTTTGTGTTGGAGAAATGGGGAACAGGGTTGGAGGTTTAAAATATTACTGCATTTCAGGAAGTTATGACAACATGGATCACTGTCGTGAGATCATAGTATGAAAATTTTGGGTAATGAAGTTTTATTTATACGTTTACGTATTTATATAAATGCAACATATGTATATGTATATATGTGTGTATATATAGGTATATATATGTGTATATATGTATATAGAAATCAAGGAAATATATGTGTGGATATGTATAAAGAATATATATATATATGTATATATGTTCATAGAAAACAAGGGTATATGTGTGTGTACATGTATAAAAGTTCATATGTGTATATGTATATATATATATATATATATATATATATATAAAAGGAATATACATAAAATTTGTTATTAATGATAAAATTTTTTTCAGAATAGATGTGGATTCATTTCTATATATTGTTCCCAAGTGAGCGCAGGCATATAAATTTCATTATCTTGCTGCAATAAATATTCTAATTCTGGGTGTTGTTTAAACACAGGACATAAGTTGATTTCAGTTCCAGAAATTAATTGATCGTAGCATTTTAAGCAACTTAATTCACTATAGTCCTTACCATATTTTTGAACCACGTGTTTTTCTTCATACGGTTCACATGGTCTTTCTTCGGTTTCCACACACCAACTGCATACATATAATTCTATTTCTTTGGGAGTGATATTAATATACAACGACATCTCCTAGGTGGAAACACCAGGGCCCGTAAGTTTGGTGATTAATTCTCCTTTCTCTAGAAGGTGGAGCAAAAATTTCTTCCAATTCTAATCCGATCGGTAGAATCATCTAAAAATCAGATTGAGTTGGATTAAATTGAACAATACGTTACAACATTGAAATCACTCAGACACTTGTATTGGAACTCACTGTTTGCATAAATTTTCACAAAAAAGATATTATTTCAAAATCTTCGACTGTTGAAGGAAGGAAATCTTCAATTGATTGGGAAAAGAGAGATCTTCTGTTGTCACTCGAATCTTCCAAAAGTTGTCTCTTCGAAAGTTGAATTTGAACTGATGAATTAAGGGCTGTTCTAGTCTCGTTTTTATTTGTGGAAATGAAGAGAGAGTTTGGTACCTTGGATATACAGTCATCGTAGATGAAGGGAAGGATTTCGTACTTCTAGTCCTTTAGGATGATTCATCAAGATAGTGATAAATTAACGACTTCGTGATTTCAATGTTCGTAGGGATGACTCGATCCATAGATATGATTTTCTCTTCATTTCCAATTTGCAATTTAACATTTTTATCATCAATAACTTCCAGAATTTTGTAAGGGCCTTCATTTGGGTCACCCAACTTTCCGATTTTCAATCCTTTACGTAAGAAAACGTATTTTCCTGCTTCTAATTGACATGGATCAGCATTTCTATCATAATATTCCTTTCCGCATATTTGAGCAATTTCCAAATTTTCTCGAGTTTCCTTTTGTAATTCGTCTGATCTAATTATCAAACGTGTCAAACAATCATTATAGGTAATTAATTGTTCGTAGTCTGGTAATGATTGACTCGGGGGTATGGTCGTCAATTTCCCGAAGACTAGCTCGTATGGTGTATGGTTAGTACTTTCGTGAACACTTGTATTATACGAAAATATAGCTAATTCAACCCATTCGTTCCATTCTGAATCTTTACTTATATATTGCCTGAGATACTCCACTAGTATTGTGTGAGTTCTTTCTAATGATCCATTAGTTGGTGGGTGGAATGCGGTAGTTTTTATTTGACGAATATTCTATCTTTTCGCTAGAATTTTCAGTAGATTTGAAAGAAAATTAGTTCTTTGATCTGTCAATACAATTTTGGGGGCTCCGTAGGTACAGACAAATTTCTTGAGGAAAACGTCAGCAATAGTTTGTGCCGTGGCATCTTCCATTGCCGCTGCTATGCAATACTTCGTGAGTGAGCAGTGCATGGTTAGTATACAGGGTGGGGCATGTAAAGTGTCGCGGGCGTTTTTTCCAAAAATAAAATGAGATACGAGAAAATTTTTCAGACAAAAATTGTAGGGTATCGAGGGGGACATCCAATGGTGGCCTTGGCTTTGACCTCAAATCTCATCTTCAAGGGCATTCTGAGGTCAACTCTTGTTTTTTAAATAGCATCTCATATTTTTTACTGCAGATTTGGATTCTAGGTCAAAAACCAAGAAACTTTTGTCTGAACCATTTTCCTGAAATCCGCAAAGATGGCGCTCTAATCGATATTGTTCCATACTGAATCTGACATTAGAATAACTCGAAAACGAAGGGTCTTGGAGGAGAATGTTTCGGACAAAAGTTGTCTGATTCCAAGGGGGACCCCTTGAACTGAAACGGAGGTGATGGGGTATAACAGACAAAACACAACACATTTCAATCGTCTACATCACTTGGATAATTTTGATGCAGTAGATGCTCAAAATGATGGCCTTCGACTTCAATACACATTTCAAAACGTTTCACAAAAGATTGCTGAACTCGTGCTAAAATATCTTCATTGATGCTCGCGCATGCATTGATGATTCGTTGACGCATATTCTCAGGTGTAGTCGGTGCTTGTTGATAAACTGTATCTTTTATGTATCCCCATAAAAAAAAATCTGGAGAAGTAAGATCCGGAGAACGGGCAGGCCAATGAACTGGTCCACGACGTCCTATCCATCGTCCAGGATAATCTCTGTCCAATATTTCTCGAGCTGTGACTGCATAATGGGATGGACAACCATCGTGTTGATACCACATATTCAATCGTTCCTGAATAGGTATGTCTTCAAGTAATGTTGGAAGTACTTGATCTAAGAAATGTCTGTACTTCTCTCCATTTAGCGTATCTGCAATGAAGTACGGTCCAATTACTCGAGATCGAAAAATACCACACCAAACATTCACAGCCCATTGTCTTTGATGCTCTACTTGACGTAACCATCTTGGATTTTCTGTCGCCCAGTAATGCATATTATGTCGATTTACTTGACCATGATTGGTGAACGTCGACTCATCAGAAAATAATATGTTGATGAAGTTGTTATTGTGCATTTGCGCTAGACCCCATCGACAAAACTGTACACGATTTTCGAAATCATCACCGTGAAGGTCTTGATGCAAACAAATGTGATACGGATGGAATTTGTGACGTTTCAGTATTCGAAGAACACTTCTTCGAGAAATTCCCGAATGGAGTTCAATTTCACGAGAGCTCACGTGTGGATTATTGGCTACTGCAGCTAGTACATTAACTTCCGCATTTCCTCCGCTAACAGTTCTCATTCGATGTCGTTTTTCCCTTGTAACACTTCCCGTTTCTGAGAATAATTTTGTAATGCGTTGAAAATACCTAATGGATGGCGTTGTTCTTTCAGGAAATCGTTCTGCATACAAGTCATATGCTTGTCTGGGGTTCTTATGCACTTCACCGTAAATGTAGATCATATCGATCTTCTCAGAAACCGTGTATCGGATATCTATGATTTTCAATTTGTCATAAACCAAGTAATAATCAAATGTAACTGACAAACTGACTTTCAAAATCGTGAATTTTCACTGAACCCCGTCGTTTGTTTACATCGCGTGAGCTCTGAATGGTGGTAATGTAGACGATTGAAATGTGTTGTGTATTGACAACTTTTGTACGAAACATTCTTTTGCAAGACCCTTCGTTTTCGAGTTATTCGAATGTCAGATTCAAAATGGAACAATATCGATTAGAGCGCCATTTTTGCGGATTTCGGGAAAATGGTTCAGACAAAAGTTCCTCGGTTTTTGACCTAGAATCCAAATCTGCAGTAAAAAATATGAGATGCTATTTAAAAAACAAGAGTTGATCTCAGAATGCCCTTGAAGATGAGATTTGAGGTCAAAGCCAAGGCCACCATCGGATGTCCCCCTCGGTACCCTACAACTTTTGTCCGAAAAATTTTCTCGTATCTCACTTTATTTTTGGAAAAAACGCCCGTGACACTTTAAATGCCCCACCCTGTATATCGATTATTATTCTTCTGGGTCGGAGGAAAAGGACCTACAACGTCTAATGCGATTTTTTCGAAAGATGTTCTAGGCGTATCTGTAATTGCCATAGGTTGTTTAATTTTTCTACGTGTTAATTTTCCCAATTTGCATCGTAAACACTGTTGAATGAAGTTTTGGATATCTTCTTTCATATATTCTCAATAATAATTCGTTCTAATTCGATTGTAAGTTCTTTCAATTCCTTTGTGACCACCTATGGATGATGCATGTGCTTCTTCTATAATCGTATTCCTATCCATTATTGGAGGTTTCGTTACAATTCCCGAACAAAATGTGATTTTAATAGGAATATTTTTGAGGATTTATTTAAACTGATTTACTACTGTTTCCCAAGGAATTTCATCAATTTGTTCTAATTTCGGAACACTGAAGCTCATTATATTATTCTCTTCAAGTATTTCTCGTAATTCGAAAAGCGAATTTCGTAAATTAGTGAAAATTTCTTTGGGGGTTGGAATTTTTTCAAAAGGTAATATACATAACCCTATATAATATTTTGTCCCTCTCGTTATTATTTTACAGGTTCCTAATTCCATTGATTCAAAATAATCTATGTAGTGTTGTCTTGAAAATTCATGCGTGGTTTTGTCTATGGGTTTCCCTATGTTATTTAAGAAAAATAAGTAGTTGTCTTTCCTCATCCATAATTGATCTCTACTTTCATGAACATGATTGTTATAAGTTCCTCCTAGTGGAATTAAATTTTCTTCTTCAATAAATGGGTCGTCAGTGTCTGGAGCAGCATCATTCATAGTGTCAAAGGATGAAGGGGTATTTCCATCATAATCAATGGCATCGGATGGCAAACTTATATCATTTTGATATGAATTTTCAATTTCTAATTCATCAGGGAGTGATTCATTTGTTTGAGGTATCTTGTCATGAAAAGTTTTGTTTATGATTTCATCAACAGGATTATTAAGGTTTTTATGTCTATCGTAATCTAGATTTTCGTATCGTTTTCCCCTTTTCTCTAATTCTTCTCTGTATTGTCTGCCTTCTTCCGTCAATTTTTCCGTTCGAGAAGAACGCCTAGGCACGACATTAGTTATTTGGGTTATATCCATGATTTCTGTGTCATCGTTATTACAATGGTTTTCTTTCAAGGGATCATCTCTTGGACCTGTCCCTTTACGATCTTGATATTCCATTATTTTAACAGGTATATTTTCTTCCTCCGTCTTTGTGAAGGGAATTTGTTCATTTTCATTCATATTTGACCCCAAAAAAGGCGTATATCTACCCTTTGTTCCGTCAGAATATAAAACTTTGATACATTTTATAGTACCGAGTGGATTTTCTTCGGTTCTTTGTTTTCTTGTATTGATTTGTTGATTATAAGGATTCATATCTTGAATGGGGTTTCGAGACAAGGCATCAGCATTGACGTTCATTTTTCCCGCTTTGTATACTACATCGAAATCGTACTCTTCTAGTTTTAATCTCCATCTCGTAAGTCGAGAGGTAGGATCTTTAGCTGTTCGCATCCAAACTAGGGGTTTATGGTCAGTAACAATGGTGAATTTACGACCATACAAGTAAGGTCGGAATTGGTTGACACAATATAATATCGCGAGTGCTTCCTTTTCAAACGTACTATATTCACACTCGTTAGAATTCAAAAGTCTAGACGTATAGGCACAAGGTCTATCTTTACCAATCGGACCTTGACTCAATATCCCAGCAATTGCATAACCGCTAGCATCTGTGGTTAAGACAAAAGGTTTTGAAAAATCTGGATATTGAAGCACAGGCTCTTCGCATAATTTTTGTTTTAAAATTTTGAATGCTTCTTCTAGTTCCTTGTTCCATTGGAATAATTCATCTTTTTTCAAAAGTTTAGTCAACGGTAAAGCGATTTTTGGAAAATTATGAATGAATCTTCTATAATATCCCGCAAGTCCTAGAGATTGTTCGATGTTTTTTGCGTTTCGTGGTCTAGGGAATTTCTCTATGGACTTGGGATTCTTATTATTTGGTTTTAAGCCGTCTTCAGTAATTTGATGTCCTAAGTAAGATACTTCATGTTTCAAAAATTCACATTTATCTGGCTGTAGTTTTAGATTTGCTTGTCTCAATTTATGTATTGAATTCAAATTTTTTTTCCTGTGTTCTGAGAGTGTTTTTGCATATATAACAATATCATCTAGATAAACAAATAATTCTGTTCCTTGTAGACCTGTTAAAACTACGTCCATCAAATGTTGAAAAGTGGCTGGTGCATTTTTTAGTCCAAATGGCATTCTTAAAAATTCATAATGACCATGTGGGGTGGTAAAAGCTGTTTTATGGCGATCTTTTTCATTCATCTTGATTTGATGAAAACCTGAAGCCAAATCGAATGTACTAAAGTATTTTGCACTACCTAATTGATCTAAAATTTCTGTAATATTGGGTAAAGGATATGCATTCCCTATTGTTTTTTCATTCAAGGCTCTGAAATCTAAAACCATTCGTCATCTTCTATTGCCTTGCGAATCTGGTTTTTTAGGTACTATCCAGACTGGTGTATTATAGGGAGATTGCGATGGTTGGATAATCCCGTCGTTTAATAATTCGTCCACTTGTCTAAGAATTTCATTTTTCAATTGGGGGGGGGGGGGGGGGGTATCGATATTGTTTTGTTACTATGGGTTTTTCGTCCACAGTGGGTATTGCGTGATCTATGATATCAGTGGAAGTTAATTTGTCACCCGGTATATGAAAAAGATCTAAACTCTCTTCAATTAACATTCCAACTTCTTTGCGCTCTTCTTTATCCAAGTGGTCCAGTCGCAATAATTCCATTGTTTTTTTGAACCTATCATTATCATGAATGGTGAATATTTTCCCTTTGGTAATTTTTTGTGAATATCTTTTTTTCCTCCCACATTGTCTCTTTTTAATTCGTGATTCTGAGTTTTCTTGAATTTTTTCCATCTCATGAATGATTAATTCTGGGATGGTTAATTCTATTTCTTCGTTGGTAGTATTCACTACTGGTAGGTACGTGTAACCAGTGTAGTTCTTTACTACGGCGTTGCCTAAATATACTCTCTTCTTAGATTTCAAATTCTGTAAATATCCTTCTGATAATTGAGTATTTTTCAACCTTGTGTGTATGATTTTTCGGGTTTGCGGAGCTATTTTATAAATTTGAGCTTTATTATAAAAAGGTATTTTGATATCATTCATCTCCAAACAATTAATTTCCCAATCCAATTTAGCTCTATGTTTTGTAAGAAAAGACGTCCCAATAATCCCATCTTGTTCTATTGGAAAATTATCCGGCACTATGTGAAATTTGGTAACATTCCCCAGGAAATTTAGTAATATTTTTCCCAGAGTGGGTACAATTCAGGGTGCATAATCTCGAATAGAAAATTTTCCAACGGATTTCAGCACTGCCATGCGGTAGTACAGTGAACCATTTTACATGTATACACTAACACTAATTCGAAAATTGGTGTGATTTGTTCATTGTTTGTGTTAGTTGTATCTATGGCGAATAATTCACTGTACTACCGTACGGCAGCGCTGAAATCCGTTTGAGAATGTTGCATCTGAGATTATGCCCCCTGGTACAATTTCAGTGGAAATTCCTGATAAATACAAAATTTCATCGGTATCAATATCAATTTTATCTTGAATCAATCCCTCTTTTATTAAGCATGGACCAGCACCTGAGTCTAAAAGAAATGTGGTTGGTCTAAAAAGTGGTATAAGGATAGATGGTGAATCACGTTCAAGAGTTAATTCTACATTTGTGATTCGATTTCTTGTTCTTCTTGAATCACTGATATACGATTGTGGTTTGAATTCGCAGCCTCCCGTGATGAGAGGCTCCGCGAGTTTCCCGGAGTCTGTTGGTTCGAATTAACCTCACGATTTTGATTTCCATTTGAAAATCTATTACTAGGATTGTGGTATGTATTTTGACTTCGAAACGTTGTTTGACGTTGACTATTGTTTTGATTCTGGAATTGATATTTTCGACAATTATCCAATGTGTGACCAAAATTTTTACGAAATTGGCATTGAATGTTCGTATAATTTGGGCGATATGAATTAGTTGGACTCCTAATATTATTATATGATCGGTTTGCTCTGGATAATTTGCAATTAATCGCTAAGTGTCGAGTATTTCCACAGTTTGGACAAGGTCTCATGGTAGTACAATTTCTTGCTTCGTGATTCATCATCCCACATAATTGACACCTTTTTATTTCTTGAGCGGTTTTAATTGAGGAGTAAAATCTACATTCATCAGCCATGTGACCTATCTTTTGACAGATTTGGCATGTTTCTTTACTGCGGACAAAAGCGCTTGATTTTTCATTTAGATTTCTACAAATCTTCGCATGATGTCCAGTCTTGTTGCACAATTGGCATTTAATTTTATTTTTATGATTCAAGATGGATTTATTTTGATCTCCACTATTCCCTTTTGTGATTATCGGGCAATTCTTTGTTTCATGTTCATCATTCTTGCAGATGACACATTTCTCTTCATTTAGAGCCAAGGCTCGTAAAGTTTTTTGATCCGAAATTTCGTTTTCTAAATCAATAGCTTCTGGTCCAGCCTTGTTCAGGTCTGTTTTTTCTTTCATTTGAAGACTAATTTCTGAGTTTAATCCTCTAACAAACGCCTTGCAGCATGTTACTTCTATTTCAGTTGTTTTTTCTTCTATTATATCATCATCATTTTCATTTTTGTAAGCTTCTATAATTTGGGATCCTAAATTTCTGATACGATTGAAGTAATTTGCGACATTTTCATTCTTTCTTTGATATATTTGGGATAATTTTCCAATTAGTTCGATACTAGATTGTCGTGTCGCATAAATTCCCTTCAATATTTGTAATAATTCCTCAATTGTTTGAGGGTTTGCAGTTCTTGCAGTTTGCAAAGCGCCATTACGCAATCTAGATCTTATCAGAGTCGTTGAGTTTGTCTCTGAGTTGGGATGAACTAAATCCTTTGCGTCATTGCAAGCTGCTGCAAACTCTTGGTAACTACAATCTTCTGGGCTGCCAGAATAAATTGGTATCAAAGTAACAGCTTCGTGTAGCTTGATATACACTACATTGACCATATTTTTCTCAGAATTTTGTAACTTCGATTGATAAGAATATTTAGAATCGCTCGGAATGTCTAATAAACTAAGTTGAGAGGTTCCTGTAGAACTCGAAGTTTCTCCGTCTTTCGTTTCAGGAGTGAAATTGATTAATAACTCTTTATCGTTAATCAGAGTTTCGTTCTTATCAGTTTGATTCGTTTGGTCAGGAGAAAGATCTAGTTGATGTATTATTTGAGATGGATCCTAATACTTGTTGTTTAGTTTGTTCGTCTAAATCCTTAGTTTGACTCCGCAAAGTGGGTCCAGACATTTAAAATTCATTTCCTTTCAAAAGTTTCACTTGGAATGGTACTTGTAATTGTGCTCTTGCACCTTTGTTACTCAATTAGTACTTTAACGAAATAAAATTTGTTTTCAATGAGTTTTGTTTGTAAGAATCGTTCCATATATCGTTGTATAGTTTCAAGAATGATTTTATAATTTGTTCGCTCAAAATTATTCAATTGTTCAAAATTGTTTGATTGCTGAAAATATCGTTTAGTTGCTCAAAATATCGTCTAGTTGCTCAAAATATCGTTTAGTTACTTAAAATATCGTTTTGTTGTTCAAAGTTTCGAATTTTAATTCAATTTATCTTTTGATTTATTGGGGAATTTACGAATGCGTTTTCGACTTTGTTTGCGACCGTGACTTCGGTTGTACACTTCCTTTTTTCATAGTTGTACCGTGAATGCGTCCTTAACTTTGTCCGTAACCGTGACTTGGAATTCCCAATAGAGTATAAATTGATTTGAGCTTAGTTCGTTTGGTTAGGAATTTGAATGACTCTCATTTATTTATTAATCTCGTTTCATGTGAAGAATGGTTCTGTTTTTGAGAATTAATTTCGAATATTTCGTAAAGAATCGTTTTGTTCCGTTAATTTCGTTATTCGAATTGAATTTTGGTTTCGATTTGAATCATTTGAATTATGATTCGAATAATAGCATTTGATGCTTTAATTTCATTGAGTAATTGATTTTGTTTCGAAGTAGAGATAGGCTTGAATATTCAACATGCAAAGTTCAAAAGTTACGTTGAATTCTTGTTCATTATTCGAAAATCTCATTCGAGATTTGAAAAATCGTGATAATTTGAAAGTAAATGAAGATTCGAAAAAATATAACTTCCTTCTCCGATGCTCTGTTCGTTTGGTCCTACCGACTGCGCCAAAAATTTTATCCCTATGTCACGTCCAGAGATATTCAAAGAATATTTCCTTCAGTAACAACAGGATAGGAATTAATATGAATATTAACACCTTGAAATTTAAGTTTGCCTATTTTGTGCCATGGACAAGGATGGGGAGAAACAGAGCAAACAGAGAAGGAAAGTTAAATGAAGACACCAAATATTTATATATAATATGAATTTTATTACATTAAATTTTTGAATAGTTCGATACGAGACAGTTCGTTTCCAGTTAAATTCAACAATTTCAAGTCAACATCAGAGATTTCAACATATTTTTCTATTAAATAAACACAGGCGGAGCACTTGAAGAATCCTATGTTGTTTATTTCACAATTTTTGCATTTATGAATTTTATTGAAATCTTTAATCAGTTTTATTCGATAATTTTCTGACCTTCGAATTTGATGATGGATACACTCTTGAAGACGATTCAATGTCTTGACATTTCTTTCGAGCGATTTCTTAAAGAAAAATGATGCTTCTAGAAATCTCAAAATTGGACATGAAAGTGGTGAGAAGGGCTCAAAACAATTGTTTTCTAATATAAATATGCATCAATTCGAGATCGGTTAAATTCATGAGAGATAGTTCATCACTATTGAATTTAATGTATTTTTCGACAAGATTGATGCAATGTTTACAATTGGAAAATTCGATTTTATTGTTTGAACAATTCCTGCACTTAGTTACTGGATTTAATTTGTTGATGAGTTCTGAATTCTTGCTTTGTTTCGCTAGCAACAATCCATTTAATTCCGCCTAATATTGTTTCCTTTTATCTAATTTATTTCCAAGTAATATGTCTTGTTTTGTTCTAATTATTTCCTTATAATATTCAACAGTTTTATCAACATCTGTCATATTCTATAAATACAAATTTGAACATATCAACTCTCATGTAATTGAATGAGGGTGATTTTCTCCAATCAATCACTAGTGAAATTCTCAACCATTGATGTTTTCCACGAGTGCTTGATTATTGAACGGATTGATGATTTGTGGAATTCTCAACCATTGATGTTTTCCTCCAAATAATCAATCAAATTAATTCATTAACCCATTAACGCCGAAGAGAACACATTCTTTGGGTAATGTTTGAGCTCCGAATTCATCAGGAAAAATAGGGAGACATTGAACGAGAACTGGGTTTTATACCATTTTCGGGTGTGCTCTTTCGATTTCTGAGGTCAAAATTGGATTTTGAAGGCTCCGAAAAACAATATGGCGCATTTTAAATGAAAAAGTACCAAAAAGTGAACAAAGTTTTTTTTTCAACATTCTTTTTTCAACTGAAAAAGTATTGGAATTGAATTCCAACTGTGATCAGCGATGATTATGACAGTTGAAGTTGACGAAAAAATTCCGTAACCAGATGTCAAATCGTCTTAACCGCCCAGAAAATGTCAAAATGGTGCACAGGAGGGGGTCAAATGCCGCAAAGGTGGATAAAATTGTAAGGAGTTCTCAAATTTGCTTGAAATTCACTACTCGAGGGTTCTTGGGGTCGCTGATCACGAATTCGATGTCGAAATTCCCGGATTCAGAATGGCGGATCCAATATGACGGACGAAAATCCAGAAATTCATTGTTTTTTTCTCATATTGGGTGCCCAGGGGTTTTTAGGGTCGCTGATCACGAATTCGATGTCGAAATTCCCGATTTCAAAATGGCGGATCCAATATGGCGGACGAAAATCCAGAAATTCATTGTTTTCTCTCATATCGGGCACACAGGGGTTATTAGAGTCGCTGATCACGAGTTCGATGTCGAAATTCCCGAATTCAGAATGGCGGATCCAATATGGCGGACGAAAATCCTGAAATTCATCGTCTTCCCTTCAAATTGGGTACCCAGGGGTTTTTTGGGTCGCTGATTACGAATGTGATGTCGAAATTCCCGAATTCAAAATGGCGGACGAAAATCTAGAAATTCATTATCTTCCCTTCAGATTGGGTCTCCAGGGGTTTTTGGAAATATGCCAACTTCTATTATGAGAGTCCTGATCTTCAATTTTTGAATATCCCAATTCGGATTCAGTTTCCTCGAACTTATCGTAAGACATAGCGACAGAAACCATCTCACAACATAAAAATTGATCTGATGACCAGAAATCTCTTTGGTGCTTTCTGTTGAAGATGAATACGTAGGATTCTGTTTTTCAATTGAATTCCTTGAGACTCAACAGTTTGACACTTCACAACTCACTAATTGAACATTCAAGTACAACTGTAGTTCGAAAACCGATTCTTCCGCAGGCACAAAAAAAACGGAGTCCACTTGCGTGGTCACAGATCATATGTAGTGTATGTGTATTTGCATGTATACATATGTATATGCACATGTGTATGTCCATGTATACGTGTATGTATATGTATATGTGCATCTGTATATCTATATGTGTATTTATATGTATATTTGCATCTGTATATCTATATGTGTATGTATATGTATATGTGCATCTGTATATCCATATGTATATGTGTTTTTATATGTGTATGTATATGTATATTCATATGTATCTGCATATGTATCCCTATATGAAAGCCAAAAGCCCGCGTATTTGGTGAGAGATCCTGTGTAAGAAAAAAAAGCTCTTGAAAATTTGACTTTGGATATGTAGTGACCCGTACAACACATGACGTGTCAAGCTCATGGGAGGAACGTATTTTTGGGAACATAGGAACATGCCATACATGTGTGAGATCGTGCCATCCATATTCTAGGCACATTCATACACATAGAAATGTCCGCCCAAATGACCTGAATTTAAGAATATGAGAGGCATGTTCTGTTGATCATCTCATACGCATCTAGTTTTCGTGTTACAAAAGAGGTTATGTATTTCTAAAAGACTTCTGTCAACATATTCAGGATGTCTTATGCAGCATCAGTATCATAATTCAATCATAATTCTTTCCAGAAGAAGAATTACTGTTAAATAGCTTTTCTCATGTTGTATGAGATATCTTTCAAAAGTGTTTTGGAATTGCTTAACCTTTAAAGTTCTGTCGGCTCCGAATGACTGACGAAAAACACTACACGTCACTATAATTGAACTTTCATAAATATTAATTGTGGTTTTGTCTTATACATTTTCAACATTGTCACTAAAAATAAGCGTCGAGCTACTGTAGACGAAATCTCAAAATTTCCTATTGCATGGTCATAGAGCTATATTTCGTAAGTGCACGCTGTATCTCCGTGATTTGGATGAAAATCCGATAAATTAATCTAAATAAGGCTGAGATAATTCCGTGCATTCGACACAACTTAAAAAAAAGTTTTGAGACAGTATAGAAATTCATAAAGATTGATAAAGATCACCATTTCATTCCGACTCGCGTACACAAAACAATGAATTCATCGGTCATTTGCCAATGAGAGGTTATAGTTTACTGAGTTCATGAAAATCTTCCAGCCATGTGGATTGAATATAATTCTTACAATATTGCCACATGATGTGAAATGATATATGCCAGGAATATGTTGTTTAGAATATTCCGTTGTCCATGAAATTATGCATTTTTCACATGCCGAACATATGTTTTACACATCACGTGTTATACGGGGAACTCCACCTTCATATGGGAACTTCTTATTTTTCTGTATCTCTGATGGTATTAGGAAGTTAGATTCGTCTGTCGTAATCATTAATTTTGACCAGATTTTATTGAGAAGTATTTTTGTTACAATTTTTTTGGAAAATACAATCACCTATCGACCCTGCCATGTCGCGGAAAAGATCAAGGCTCCCTCTTTCATCTCATATAGAGTATGAAACAGATTCATCAGAACATGATTCTGATGAAAGTGTTGATACCTAATCCAGATAGTTCTGGTTCCGAAGGCTCGGATTCTAACTCTGATTCAGATTCCGAAAATAATGAAAAGATTCACAACATAACTCACAGAAAAGCTCTTCAAACTCATTCTGAAAATCAAGCCAAACTTGAGAACGATCATTTATTTATTTGGAAAGATGGTGAAGAAAAACACAAAGACATCGTTGAAGACAAAGTTTTGTTGACGGAATCTGTGAAAAAAAATATACGGCAGAGTGATCCTGTGCAATTGTTTGAAACTTTTTTCTCGATAGAAATGAAACAATATATTATCGATGCCTGTAAAGAAAATATTTATGATTCAGAATTGCTCGACTTGAATACTCTCATAGGAATAATTATCCTGACTGTGTTCAATAAAAGGAAGTCTCAGAGAGACTATTGGTCATCAGATCCATTTTTACATTGTGAAATGGTTTCTTCTGCAATGTCTCGTGATAAGTTCGAAGAAATTAAGTCCAACTTAAAATATTCAAAAATCAAAGATCAGGACTCTAATGAGGATGGCGTATTCGTGGATTGCTGGAAATTTTTCAAAGAAATATTCTAAAATTTGGTATATGGAAAACTGCCTTGTCAATAGATGAAATGGTGGTCAAATCTTATGCCAGAACTGCATTGAAACAATTTATCCGAGGGAAACCTATCCGATTTGGCTCAAAATTCTGGGGCTTATGTACTTCAAATGGGTATCTATTGAATATGGATTTATATTGTGGAGAAAATTCAAAAATTGGAGACAAGTTAGCAAAATGTGCATTAGGTTCTCGAGTAGTATTGGATTTATTGCAACCATTTTTCGAAATCACCGCTTTTGGTAATTTACATCGATTCCATCTGTATATTGACAATTATTTCACCAGTTTGGATTTGATTATACATTTGCAAAAATTACGATTGAAATGTACAGGTACCATCAGGGAGAATCGAATCAAAGAAAAGAATGTCATTGATAAGAAGGCTGCAAGAGGTACGTACCTTGTAAAGCATGATGAAAATAGCGGCATCAATTACATCACTATAATGGATTCAAAAGCAGTTTCGATAGTTTCAACTGCTGCGGGTGTAACTCCATTGTTACCTGTGAAAAGGTACAGTTCAGAAAAACGATCCAAAACTGAAATACCTTTTCCGCAAGCATTTCACCTATATAACGAATTCATGGGGGGTGTGGATCTTCATGATGTACATTGCAATAATGCACTTCCAAGGATACGTTCGGAAAAGTGGACTTGGGTGGTTTTCATGAGATTCATACAGGCATCAATTACGAATGGCCTGGTAATATTCAATTCTGTCAAAGATGAAGGAGAAAAAACTGGAATAAAAGAATTTGCAATTTTTATCGCTAAACACTACATGCGAAAAGGTCAGCAAACGCAACAGAAACCACACGAAAAATCTCGGACCAATGTATTGAGAACTTGTTCAAATTGTCCAATTAGGAAAAGAATTTGGTGTGAAGAATGTAAATTGAGATTTTGCGATAGTTGTTTTGGAGCGAAACACTAACAGGAATCAGCTATGAATAAGAGGCAAAGAGGCTCAGATGAAGAGCCCTAAAACGTGAGAGGCAAGGGGACTCACGATAACAAAGCACCTCGAAACGTGAGAGGCAAGGGGACTCACGATAATGAAGCACCCCAAAGGAGACAAAATTCTATCACGTCCACGCCGTTGTCCCTGGGTGATGCTGAGAGTAGAATAGGAAATAGCGATGTGCGTATGAACATGAATTAGTTTATACTATGTCCATAAGTAGTGTATTTAAGCTTGAGAAATATATTGAGAGCAATTCTACAGAAATTTTGTTGAATTGTAGAAGTTCTGATTTTTCACTTCTAAAAACAGTGCATCAAACGGGAAAATTGGATAGAATACCTTCGTTTACAAACTTTGTGCAGATAGGGTGATGTTTTTTAATCTTCAAATTGCAGAGCTGTTGATGCACATTTACCATATGGCATTCGGCATTCCAGATTCGGGAACTTCAACAATGGATTTGTAATCAGCGACTCCAAAAACCCCTGGATACCCAATTTGAAGGGAAGACGATGAATTTCAGGATTTTCGTCCGCCATATTGGATCCGCCATTTTGAATTCGGGAATTTCGACATCGAATTCGTGAGAACTCCTTACAATTTTATCCAACTTTGTGGCATTTGACCCCCTCCTGTGCACCATTTTGACATTTTCTGGGCGGTTAAGACGATTTGACATCTGGTTACAAAATTTTTTCGTCAACTTCAACTGTCATGATCACCGCTGATCACAGTTAGAATTCAATCCCAATCCTTTTTCAGTTGAAGAAAAAATGTTGAGAAAAAAACTTTGTTCACTTTTTGGTACTTTTTCATTTAAAATGCGCCATATTGTTTTTCGGAGCCTTCAAAATCCAATTTTGACCTCAGAAATCGAAAGAGCACACCCGAAAACGGTATAAAACCCAGTTCTCGTTCAATGTCTCCCTATTTTTCCTGATGAATTCGGAGCTCAAACATTACCCAAAAAATGTGTTCTCTTCGGCGTTAATGGGTTAATACTTGTGAAATTCTCAACCAATGATGTTTTTCACAAGTATCAATCGACTGTCTGAATTAATTCTCAAGAGATTCTCAACTATTGATGTTTCTCGTAAGAAATTAATTTTAGACATGCAAATGGAAATTTCGTGTTGATATATTCATTTATACGGAATAGAAACAATATAGTAGAAGAAAAGTGTCACAATGCTTATATACTTTGGCAATCACTCACTTATATTTTAAAATCCGAGGGTGGCTCACAAGTGTGAGTAATCCGTTCTCTTCACACTTGCCCGAAAAAGAAATAGAGTTCAAACACTTAGAATTTAGAATATCTTCCAACACCAGAGATTAGGACACTTTATATCGAAAAGAATTCAAAGTCCTCGAAGAGAATTAAATTCAAAGCTTGAATAAAAGAAACAAACACTTGAAATATTGAACACTTGAGAGATTTTGACACTCAGAAGAATTGAGCACTTGTAAGAACTTGAACACTTGTAAGAACTTGAACACTTGTAGAAAAATCGTGAGCAATACTGAATACTATGCTAGGTGCATGGGTTTTTATATCGTCAAAATCCATCATAGTGGACCTGTTTTCGTAGATTAGGAAAGTGCACTTTGACTCCATAGATAATATCTTCTTGCACGTCATCCTTACTTCACATAGCAGTTCTATGGTGATCATGCGTTGACGTTTTATCTATCACGTGAACAGATATCTATGGGTTCACAGTGCAGTTTTGGCATACAGTTCGGACCATGATTCAGAATTTATCGAATAGAATTTATCTATAATAGAATATTGATTGAACATTCTTGAATTTAAATGAATATTAGAATTACTATAATTGTTACAACTATAGAACGAATAAAAGAATATTGAATTATGATTTATTCATTTAAAAAAGTATGTTCATCCAATTTTATTAGATTTATATAAAAATTAAAGTATATATATATATATATGGAAAAATAACGATTTCTTCACATGCATCCCAAAAAACTGATGCCATAACCTTCTTTGCTGATCGTTGTGACTTCACCTGCTTTGGAGCTGAACAACCAGCTTCAGTCCACTGTAAACGTTCTTGTTTCAATTTAGGATCATGGTGGTAGATCCAAGTCTCATCCATAGTTATAAAACGACGCAAGAAGTCGATTTTATCCTGCTCAAAACGCTCCAAATTACGCTGAGAAATTTGTTTTCGATCCAGTTTTTGTTGAATTGTTAACGTGTGCGGCACTAACTTTCCAAACAATTTTTTCATACGGGATTCTTCATGTAAAATATGGAGTACTCGTTCGTCTGAGATGCCTATGGCATTAGCAATTTCACGCTTAGTCAAACTTGGATCTTCACTAACCATATTATGTACATGCTCAATGATTTCTGCTGTGGTTGCAGTTTTTGGTCGTCCTTCGCGTGGATCGTCTTCAAGGCTAGTACGACCACGTTCAAATTCACCAGCCCAAAATTCAACGGTGCGTTTTGAAGGTGAGGACTCCTTATACACTTCTAACAATTGTTAATAAATTTCCTTCGCTTTTAAACCCTTCAAAACAAAGAATCTAATGACTGCACGATATTCAATTTTTTCCATATCAAGAAAAATCAATGACACGTCAACTTCAAATGGCTTGTAAACAAAGAATGAATTGACAGAATGATTTGTAACTTTGCATGTGTTCTCAGGACAGATATACCAACTTGAGAAAAAAAAGTTTTGAGCTAGCAGTGCTATCTCTTGGTGAGCGCAGGAACTTTTCAACCAACCTGTATTGACCATTGCTAACGGAGCTCCGCCGAAAAATGAGAAAAGTTTGCTCTCCATTAACTCGATAGGTTTATTTATCGATTGTACACAAGAACAAATTCCTCCTTGGAAGTAATCATTATAATCGATATTGAAATTTAATTTACACTATCAGACGCTTGGCTTATCTCTCCGGCCTGTGGATGATCACCAAATTCTTATTTTTGTGATGATAATGTATATCTGCTTGATTTCTTTTGGAATTATATTTACTTTGATTTACATTGTTTTGTCATTATTGGAATTCCCTTTTATCCCTTTCGATAGCCCTTCATGATATTCCTTTGACGAAGAATACCGGATCTTAATAAAAAAGGATTCGTTACAGCCTTATTGTCAATTCAGCAATATCATTGTTAGTTTTTTTCTCCCTGACACATGTTTCGTATCAATATTGAACACAAATTGTAAGTGGACCGTTTGAGACATGCCCGTGTATTAAAAAAACACAAAACTTTTTACCGCCAATATGGTTTATTCATGGGATCCACTGTACTTTTCATATGTTGGTGAATCGTTCATTGAACCGAATTGATAATTAAATGTTGATCTCAGAATATAAATGTTTATAACTCCTCAGTATCAGTCATGTCTAAATAACAAGTTTCATCTGAAAGTGGAAATTGTATCATAATATCTTCGAAACCCATCCAACATATTTCTTAGATTGATGTCACTCAGAGCTATCATGTATGACATATGTTTCTCACATTCAATAAGATCTCCAAAATATACCTAAACCAGGTCTATGTCAGAAATTTTACATGCTGAAGTTGTTTCATTGACATGAATTGTTCTCTGAAATACGTCAGAATTTCACTTTCAGCGGTTCCGTATGAGCTCATTCAAAAATCCTTTTGATAAAACTTTTTGATATCGAAATCAAAACAATGCCCTGTTTAAGAAATGTCTTACTTTCCTGTGTTGTGTGTGAACATAACGGTTTTTCCTATCCTTTGCGCACATTCCGTTTCGATAAACTTTTCAAAATTGAATGGTATACCTTGGTTGAAAAAATCCATTGCAGGGTTCCCATAGACCTGGAAAGTCAGTGAAAGTCAGGGAAATTGACTTTTGGCCATGGAAAGTCAGGGAACTTCATTTTCGGTCAGGGAAAGTCAGAGAAATCGTCCTTTGGTCAGAAAAAATTTCCAAAATCATCAAATAGATGTGCGGAGAAAAAAGTATTTCTTTGAATGTAAGAAATGATGATTTGGATCGGTTCGAATGAATATTTCTTTGACAAAAATATCGTTTCCATGTGCAGTTATTGTCACAAGTCCGGTAACAGTTCCAATTGAAACATCTTTATATGATATGTTATTGCTGTTAGTTGAGAATTTGTTATTTATCGGGTGATAGAAGAAACATATATGATGGTATACAGTTGAAGAAAAATTTTTCGAATTCATCAATAATAACGTATTCAAAAATATTTCCGTTAGAACTGCTACCGGACTCGTGAAAACAACTATATGTACAATCCGCTCTCTAAATAGTACCGTGGACCTTTCTCTCACTCGAATGTATTTTCTTGATAAAGTGAAAAAACACTGTTCATTACTATATTCAGAGAGCGGATTGTAAATCAATGTATTATTCCAAAATAACAGCGAATAATGAATTTTTTTACGTAACGAAGAAATATTCACTGTTTGCAAAGAAACCAGGTCCAAACGTCTATTTGCACTTATTCAAAGTACAATTTTTTAGATTCGAAGGAATACGTTTTTATGGAGGATGAAGTTCGGAAAATCTCAACATCATGATGTTCCCTCGAAAAAAAAACACACGTGAGAAAGGAAGATATATGAATAAATAGATATGATTCGATACGGATTGTTGGATATAACAAAAGGTACTCTATTTCGAATACCAGACAGAACCGGGAAAAAAAATTTTCAGTCGGATTTTGATCGGTTTTTGTCCCATGCTAAATGATTCCAAATGTAACCTGGCAAGATTTTTAACGGAATTCGACAGGTTTCATGTGCTTTTGTCTGTTTTGTACATCAAATGAGCACTGTTGTACAAACTAGATAAAAGCACACGAATCCGAACAAATGCGGGTCAAAAGTGTATAAGGATCTGGTCTGGCATTTTTAGCAGGGTGATGAGTTTGGAGAATAAGAAGGATCATTTTATTTCCATAAGAGAAACCCCAACTGCTTGGGGTTCTTACAGTGAATGTTGAAATTCTCCAAATATTAAGGGTGTTTCATGGTTGATTTTCCCCCTAGGAAACAAATAGATCGTTCCAATCATTTTAGGTCACTAATATTCACTTAATTAAATTGATCTTTAGATAAAAAGAATTCAGGGTCAATCACCTCACACAGCCCAGAAGTTCAAAAAGAATTCTTGAGAGTTCATAATCAATTCTTTGAATCCCATTTGAACTCTTAATGAACTCTTCTTGAACTGGTATACTGTATAGGAGAGAATCCTGCTCTGGTCTCAAAGTACTTGAAGACGGGTTACGTTCGTTATTCGTTATTACGTTCGTTGAATGTTTTTACCTCTTCACTGTTTCTATATTAATTTTATTTGAGGAGACGATTATTTTTGTTGTATATGTACTGTAATTCTATGGCTTTCTTTTAAAAAGACAATTTGTATTGAATTTGGTGCATTTTACTTTGGCACATGGAACATATGGGTCATTCCATATCAGATTCACAACTAAAATTTCAATTTCAAGGAAACTTTTTTCTCGCGTTCTAGTAAGGAAAATAATCGATACGTATTTTTCAATTTTGATCGGATACCTTCCATTTTCGAGATACGATTTCTTAAAGTTTTGGAGTTGAAAAAATCGAACATTTTTTCATCTCTGATATTCAAAAAGCCTTTGGATTTGGAAAGAACTTTCGGATCACAAAAGTTGGTATTTTGTGCGATCTCATGAACTAGATATATGAAATGAATTTCTTTTGTTATTTGACCCATTTATTTTGCGAATGTTTGAAATAAATTCAAGTTCCAAAAAAAGACATGCTTGAAATTAATGTCTCCATAATGTAATTTCTCATCACTCCCCATAGAATGTCTCATAAAAATTTCAAAGTGGACAGCTCAATAGTTTTTGAGATATGATTCATAACGTAGAACCACATCGGCTTCAAGCGCGGAAAATTGCATCGTTCACACTGAAGTGTTCGTTGCTGAGCGCGTGCCAACATGTTTACATGAATTTATTTCTAAACATCGACAAATCCCACACAGCACAGAAGTTGAAGGAGAACTCTCAAGAATTCATATTGAATTTTTCAAGTCCCAGTTGAATCCTTTAGGATCTCTTCCTGATTTGGTGTGCTGTATGGAATGTGAGTTTATAAATTTACATATTCCGTGCATTCTCTTACACAGTATGTTTGCTTATATGCGTTTGTGTAAGGATAACTCCATTCATTCCGGGTATAGACATAAGTACGGGTATGGTATAACAATTCGAACCATAAAATATTTATATACCTCGGTAAGGAAAAACAGTTCAACAAAAGTTTTGTTTTATAATGAATTTATTATTCATTGCATCCTTGAACTCGCAGACCTTATGATGTGTAAATGATGTACAACTAGTATGTACCCAGCCAGCACAAGAGATCAATTTGAACTCTTGAAGACTTCTGCAAGATCTCTTGAATAGTCCCCGTTATGCGACTAATAATGAATTCAAAATGAAAACGTATTGAATGCCCGAAGAATTCATTGCGGAATTCCGATATGAATTCTTTCTGAGCATTAAGTTGCTCATAAAGAGTTCATTTTGAATTCAAAATATTCATAATGAATACATATTGATTGGAATAACGGGACTTCTTTGTGGGGACTCTTGTGCTGTATGGGTATATACTAATACTAGTATTCTCAGACGAACGCATAGAAGCAAACATACTGTGTAAGAGAACGCACGAAATATGTGAATTGATGAACTTACATTCCATACAGCACACCAAATCAGGCAGAGATCCTAAAGGATTCAACTTGGACTTGAAAAATTCAATATGAATTCTCAAGAATTCTTTTTCAACTTCCGTGCTGTGTGGGATTCATAGATGCTCAGAAATGAATTCATATGAACATGTTGACACGCGCTCGGCAATGAACACTTCAGTGTGAACGATGCAATTTTCCGCGCTTGAAGCCGATGTGGTTCTACGGTATGAATCATATCTCAAAAACTATTGAGCTGTCCACTTTGAAATTTTTATGAGACATTCTATGGGGAGTGATGGAGAATCACATTATGGAAAAACTAATTTCAAACCTGCCTTTTTTTTGGAACTTTAATTTTTTTCTAACATTCGCAAAATAAACGGGTTAGATAACAAAAAAAAATTGATTTCATATATCTAGTTCGTGAGATCGCATAAAATACAAATTCTTGTGATTCGAAAGTTCTTCCCAAATCTTTTTAAATATCAGGGATGAAAAAATGTTCGACTTTTTAACTCCAAAAATCGTATCTCGAAAATGGAAGGCATCCGATCAAAATGAGAAAATACGTATTGATTATTTTCCTTCCTAGAATGCGAGAAAAAAGTTTTGTTGAAATTAAAATTTTAGTTGTAAATCTGATATGGAATGACCCATATGTTCATAATTATACATTATGCTATACTGAAACAGTTTTATTCATACTTTCACTCATTTAACATCAGATTGATAATTTACTTTCGTTCCAACTGAACGTATTGTACAATAATTATTCTTGCTAAAATATGTGATATAAATTTTCGAGTTTCTTCTGAAATGAAAAGTGAAGTTTGTTTCATTATTCACATTTCATATGTGAATCAATTTTTGAATGTATTCTTTTATGTTCCTCTACAATAAAAACATTTTGTTCTCTTGATTTTCTATAAGAGAGAGTTCCAAAGTTTCAAGTTAAAGTTTTTGTTAAATCATTTATTTGTGACCGCAAATATACCAAATCTTTATAAAAACAGTTCGAGTACATGTCCTTCATTTTTTTTCCTTTTGATCTGATACTATATTCAATGGTTATATGTGCAGTTTTAATTTCGTAATTAATTTCGTAATTAATTTCGTAATTTCGTAGTTCCGTTCATCACAGGCAATCGACTATGTTTATATATTATTTATCTCTTCCTATACAACAAAAATCTCCTGGCGAAATCCTCAGGATATCCTAGGCATGCTGCAACATCCCCAGGATTTCCTGAGGATGTCGCCAGAAGATTTGTGCCGTGTGAGTTACTACGCAGGCATTGTATCACCTTCCATGATTTGCATGTTGCCTATTTTCACGAATCAAATGGTCATGGAAATTCTTCAAAATAGGTCATGGAAAGTCAGGGAAATTCTTGAAAAAGTCAGGGAAAGTCAGGGAGAGTCAGGAAAACTCAGTTTTGATTCCCGCCAAATCTGATTGATTGTCATTGAATTTCAGACAATGTTCGGATTCCATCTCATCCAGCGATTTTCCAATGAGATTTTGTCATAAAAATGGATTTTTTCAGCATGAATCTGGTTAAATCTTGCCAAATCTCATTGAATCTCGGACAATGTTCTGACCGAATCTCGTGAATTTTCATTCCCCAAATCCAGTTCATTCTTTTGACCAGGGTGCATTTGATATCATTTTCTTCACATACGAATTCCATTATGATATACGGGAAACGCACGAGAATGGTTGTGTATCGTAAAATCACTAGTCAACTCCCTGAATAGTGCCGAGTGCTCTCTTCCTCACTCTATCAAAGAAAGATATCTTAGCGAGAGAGAAGTTATATAGAGAGGGTTTACTGTATACATAACCCGATTCTTTCCACTATGAAATCACTTCAAAGTGGGTTAAAAGTGACTACAACAACACGGATAATGTGTGTTCAACACGGATCAACAGTGTCATATAACACCACCGCTTAAGTATTCAATTCTCCATTACGAAATTGAATGGGCATATTGAATACTGATTCATTCTACCAACACCACTCGAGTATTCGATTCTCCATGAAGGTATAATTGGGCATATCGAATACTTGTTCATCTCATCAACTATATTGATGCATTTCATTGTCTATCACAACATAAATGGGAATATCGGATATTGGTTTATTTTAACAACAGTGCTCAAGTACCCGAGTCTCCATTAAGATACGAATGAGAGTATCAAACACTGATTCATTGTAATGACCATGTATTCGATTGTCCGTTGGGATATGAATGCGCATATCAAACATTCATTTATGTCATTAACAACGCTCAAGTACTCTATTCTTCATACTGATATGAATGTATATCTCTATATACGAAATATATACATAGGGAAGGGGGTTCTGGACCCTTTGGATCCTTCCCCTGGAGACACTCTCGAATGGAAATATCCAACACTGATTTATTCTATCTACAACGCTCAAATGTTCGGCCCTTTGCTACCATGGGGATAATAATACCCTAGGTATAGAACCTCAGCGAACGAGGAGGTTCTTAATTGAATGAAACAGTAATATTCCAAACCATCGACTTGAACCCATCATTGTCTATAAAATGCCATGTTCCCACACCTTTTAGGGAAGATTTAGCTTTTTTGGACAAAACCAAAGTTCAACGATACTTTGATCAATCCATTCCTTCATATTAGGGGAATTCTAACAATTCATTCTTTCGAATAATCACCATTAAATGTTCTCTCATTCTCATACAATCCTCATTATAATTTTTTTCAGAAGGATTACCTCCTCGAACTATTGCCATTACGAATGTTGCAGAATATATATAGACCGCATGAAATGCCATCTTTCTGCTTTTGAACCGGTTCAAAAACAACATTGTTCACATTCAATGTTGGATATCGCTTTTGAATATATAATTTTTACAAACTATCATATCATTACAAACAGTCTATCGTAATAAATGCAATGCCAATGATTCGTGCTTCCTCCACCCAATATTTGAATGTCTTTATCCCTTGTACTTGGAACAAAAACCGTTGGATTTTGAAGGAATAACGTACTCAAAGGATCGTATGTAGAATTCTGCTCAATGGATTCTAAAAATTTGTCAAGAGGTTGGTCATCCAAATAAGATTGCTCCCACATTACATGTTGTTTGATCACATAGTACTGGTGTACGCTCAATGAACACTGGTGATTAATCAGATCTTCAATTTCTTCATTGGTCAAAGTTTCTATGATCTCCTGATTCCGTATTTCACTCCCAATCTAACTCTCATCATCAGATATTTCTACAAAATCGTCAGTTAATTCATTTGTCTTATCACAAATTCCATCTTCAATATCATCTCCATCACCAGTATCTGATACAATTTTGTTCAATGTACTGTTATTATTATGATCTTTGTCATGTTCATCAATCTGCATATTCAGAATTTTATTTTTCTGAGCTCCTGAAACACTCGCTGGTTCTCGTATTTCCAAATTCCGGAGATGACGAGGATCCACTATTTCGGGAAGCAGACATTCATAATAAAAGCGGTCTAAAATTGGTATCATTTTTTCCCACAACAAAGAATCTCGTTTGATTCGAGTAGTAATTAGCCCTTTCTTCGCGTGAAGACCGAAAATGCAGTAATCACGATTCGTAATATGCAAATCCCCTTGGATCTGATAGTAATATTTATGATTTCTGTTTATTTCATCAGGATTTGATTTGCTGAAAATATTTGTATAATCCTTCAATTTTTTCATTACTTCATCAGGAGTGAAATTTTCAACATCAATCGGACATTCAACAAGTACTGTACCATTTTCATCAATAAGCCCATCTGGTGTTGCATCCAAATATGAATGTCTTCCATCGATGAACACTCCACATGCTTCAATTTTGATGTTTCCTCTTAATTCAATATCTTTCAGTGCAAGCTGTTTATTTCTACGATCTATTGTTTCTGTAGCTTCATCTTCCGGCTTCGGGTACAGAACACTGCGTACAATTTTACTACATGTTGTGTTTTGTCTTCTACGGCACACCAACCCGAAAAAACATGATGTCAAGTGTTGTTTTCTCAAACCCAACCATATTCCGGATTGGTCTTGCACCTTTGTTTGCATCTCAATAATATCACGATTCTTTTGATGTTCATGCAGCTCTTCAAGAACTTTGGCTCTCTTCCGTTCAAAAATATCTCCGGCCAAATCAGGTTTTTGAGATTTTGGACCATAAAATTTGTCAGCACCTTGTCCTCTACGTTTCCTTTTACGTCCCGTTGCATTTCGCCACGCTTTTACTCGGGCTCCTTTCTTCTTACGTCGGTCCTCCATACTTTTCATAACATCAGGAACATTAGTACGCATATGTTCATTCAAATTAGTTAAAACCTGTTTCGAATTGAACTGAATTACAGCTGAGAAGCACCTTGTTTCATATGAATCCCTAGCTCCGTGATGTATCCGTTTCGCTCCAATTACTTTACAAACATTGTTGTTGAATAATTCTGCACAATTGGTTGTGAATCCATATAGCAAACTCTTCGAATGCAGTGCTATACGTTTGCATGCTGTTTCTACCTCCTCATATGCGCCCCATTGTTTTAAATCATGCACTAGATTTTCCCCTCCTCCGCAACAAGGAGTACCAACTTCACCACATTTTCCATGCTCTCCAAGCATGTGAAGAGGCAAATTTTCGATTTCCGCCATCAATTTGTCAATTTTTGTGGTTTGATCCGTTTGTTCTGTTGTTCTTCGCGAAATCATTTGTTCGATTTCTTTTCGAAATTTATATGAACTACTTTTTACAGCTCTACGTAATGCGGTGACTACACCTCCTACCATCCTGTTGCATTTTTTTTGGAAGCTTCTGTGATTTTCCTGCACAAATTCCTGAACAAATGATTTGAACATTCAATTTTCTCAACTATAACACCTTGGTTGCAGTATGGATTAGCATCATGAATTGTTTGGAATACACTGCTGTCTCCATCAGCTACTACTGTATGATAGATCAATCCATTCTTTTCTATGCTTCTTAGGAAACTCTCCACCATTATATCAGACTCGATGCTAGAAGAACTCTGGTCATATCGGTAATTTTTGAACCATTCGTGCGGTTTTGGATCTGTCCCATGTGCTGCGGCTTTGTCACAAATAATGCACTGTTTCTTGCGAATGCCAAGATCATTCACCTTTCCAGTATGTTGTCCAAGAATAGCCCCTGAACCAGATAAAGAATCGTATTCTCCTCCTATGTAAGATCTCTTCATCCAGCTACCGTTTACCGTTACAGTAATGAATGGTATTCCGTTGATTACGTCACTTTTTTCTATAGCTATTCATATTCAATCGTCTTCTTATGTATGTGCTCTCTGCCATGAAAGGAATTTGCATTGCACCAAGTAATTCTTCTGTTTGAGAAAATCCTATCCCAGAGACAACAGAACCCGCAACAGCACAAGAATTGATGTCGATTTCATTCTTCTTCTCCGGCACCGCCCAAACGTCAAATGTATATCCGCAAATTTGACATTAAAAAAAAATCTGCAATTTAATCCTTGTCGGTAGTGTTTCGTACATTTTATATGCTGCAAACCACACACTTTGTCAGCTTGATGATTTTCTACTTCCTTGAAGATTTTGTTACAGAAGTGGTGTATATCCGTGATTTGTAACCCTTTCATTAATTCTTTGGGAATAGGGAATGCTTCATTTGATTTGTTCCTTACAACATTGGGAGTTCGATCATTCTTGCCAGCACCGGTATTCGGAATATCACTGCTGTTTTCATCACTCTGACTGATACAAAACTGAATTTCTTTATGATCACAGTCTGTGCGCGCCAAACACGAAGGAAATTCTGAATCCGAATCAATAGAGGTCACAGTTGAATTCCTTTTAATATCCTATTAATTTTTTAGTGCACGCTGAATTTTCCCGGTTGTATTTGCACTTTTCAAACAGACATTCTGTAAATTTATGCTTGCATTGCAATTCATTTCCACATCTTCAGAAACTGTGTTAAAATGCTCCTTGTGTTTGATGTTCTCATCACGGTCTATCATGTCTACCACTTTAGTCATCTCATCAGGAGAAGAAAATAGTGTATCACATTTCAGTCCTTGTTCGACTCCTATTTCGACTATGCGATTGCATGAATCATTTCTTGTATCTATACTTGCATTGTTCGAAGTAGTAGGACTTGAATATACATGATACGACCGCGTGCAAGGTTTCTGCACCGATTCAAATATCCGACCACTTTCTTGGTCCAATGGAATACTTTCGTGAAGTTCAATTACCTCTATCACCTCCACGAATTCTCCGAATCGGCATAATTCTTCATGAGATTCTATTGGCGGGACTGTTTCAATTTCTGCTTCATGAAGGACTTCATATTCCCGCGAAATCTCCACACCTAATGCACTTAAATTATCCGAGGAAAGAAGATTTCTATTCGACACTCGTAAATGATCCACAGCACAACACACCTCTTGACTTCGTGTCATACGATCATCATCCCTACCTACATCCGTCAACGCATTGCATGTTGCAACGGATGGTGCTTTAACCTCAGATTCTTCTGTTCCTCCTACTATGCATTTCCTACTCCTGTCCTCACTTTTTTTCCTCAATTGTATCCGCCTAGATCAAATGACACCATGAATTAGTATAATGTTCCATGAATTGAAATTTAGAATGTACAAAATGAATGTTCCATACAAATATGTTTTCATATTTCATGCATGTTATTATAGGTTTTGCATTATAGGTTTTGTGTAATTTATGTAAACAGAATGTATTTTCCGTAGTACTGAATTTATCACCATCAGTGAAAGGTGAGCCCATTTACGAAGCATTCATATTACAAATCTCATTTGGTCATTAAAACACGCCTAGCTGTGTAATTCACCTTTCAAAACGTAATAATCACCTATCACATGAGATTGCGCAAGCGCATAAAGCGGTGCTGTAGCAATGGTTGATGAGCGTTAATGATCGCGTCGCGTGGATCTTTTTATTGTTTAAATATTGTTATCCAAGATTCTAAACGTGTATATATGAGTTAATTTTTACAAATAAACATGTTATAATAATGGATCAAGAAAGTGAAAATCTTCTGAATTTGTGGGGACTATCAAATTACAAGCACAACTTCATCAGTAAGTAACCCCTAACCTTATTCTCCCATTCATATTCAGTTAAAGATTAGAGAGTTAGAGGGCGAGAGATAGAGAGAGTTTGTGTGTGCGGTAGGGGGTCTTTTGGCCGAATCGACATGATTCGACAATCGCTGGTCACTTTCAAAGAACACTAGGGAATCACTAACGATTGTCAAATAATGTCGATTCGGCCAAAAGACCCCCTACCTGTGTGTGCGTGCATGTAAGTGGGTGTGTGAGAGACAGACAGACAGAGAGATGAATGTGGGATTATCAAATCGTTCGTAATCTCAAGACTGATATAGATTTGTTTTTGTCTAGATCTTTTGATTTTCATTCCCGACGCCTTCTTAAATCAATGTGTTCAACGAGGTTCGCAGTTAATCAGGTGTGTGACTCATAGTTCTTTGACGCCTTTTTTCGTGTGATTTGATTACACTAACCAGTGGTTCCAGCCGGTGATCCCAGAATGCGGGAGCTGGCGGCCCCCACCACGCGGTCGGTGGGACACTAATACTGTTTCAGCGCGTGTCCGTGTGAACAGAGAAAGTCTATTCTAACCTTTCTTTCTTTCTCATACGGACGCGCAGTGAGACAGTGTTAGTGTCCCACCGACCGCGTGGTGGGGGCCGCCAGCTCCCGCATTCTGGCATCACTGGTTCCAGCAAATCCGTTGTTACCCCTTCTATCGAGCCATTATTACTTCTATCGAGCCAGATCTTGTACACACATTGAAATCAGCGGAAAATAGTTTGGTTAGGTGTTGCCAAAATGACTCGATGGCGAGAATGAAAACGGGTTTTTCTAGCATCATTGATCCTTATCCGAAATATACAAATTCCTACATTGATCACTCCGTACCATTGTTTCCCACTGTATTATACGACTATAACTCGAACTTTCCAGACCAACAAAATCTCTTTTACACTTCCATTAGTAGATACCACATGCATTCAATGTATCAGACTATTCTCATTCGTGTATATCAAAATTTGCTTGTAGATAATAAAGTCGATATTGCTGCACTCAGGATTTTAGAACCGACAGATCCCTATATTGCACATTTAATCCCGGACTTCGGACCACGGTTATGTTTTGGTGCTCATTTAAAATCTTGGAGAGCAAAAGAAGATCATCAGATCGTAAGTATTTCTAGAGAGATAGAGAGAGTGAGAGAGATACATGCACATATATATGTACATATGTTCATACATAAACACACATGCATACATAACACACTCATACATACGTACATACGTACAAACATATACATACATACATGGATACATACATAGACACATACATAATACATACATACATACATACATACATACATACATACATACATACATACATACATACATACATACATACATACATACATACATACATACATACATACATACATACATACATACATACATATATACATACATACATACATACATACATACATACATACATACATACGTACATACATACATTCATACTTATACATATACATACATACATACTAGACCGGAGCGAAAAACAAAAAAGTTTTCAAATGGAATCGTAATAGTGCGGAAAAGTTGCTACTCGTTAACACAAACACAGGGAAAAAAGAATTTTTGAAATCGGACACTATCTTCCGTTCGCGCATCGCGTTCAAAATTTTCGAATTCGAACAAAAATTTAACAAATATGCACAAAATTGCAGAAGGGGTATATGCTGTCCAATTGAGCCCATTTTTTTGTATTTAACATGGCTTCGAGGCATAGAATGAGGGAAAAATGCCACACAACCCTCCTCTACCTCTTTCCAACCCCTTCGAAGGGGTGATAATGGACAATTTCCGTTGAAAATAGCTTGTATTACAGGAGGTGCAAATGGTAACCCATCGACCTGATTTTTCGTACATTAGATGTTTTGAGGCGCGAAGTGGAAGAAATTATTCTCTACCTCCTCTCTACATGTTCCCCCCAAGGGGGAGGGGGGCTCTGTCCCGACTACACGAGCTAAAATAGGAATTGCAGATATTTGGCAAAATTTCCTTGTAGAACGCGTTACGTTTTGTTTTGATTGCCATCCGTTCGGTCGGCGTCTCGGCTTCGTTCCCCACTCCCTTCTTCTCGACTCTGGGATTCCAAGAAACGGAGCGTATGAGCGAGGAAGCACTCTACTGGTCACTGGAAGTATATGATTATCTGGCTTGTTGCATAGCAAAGGAGCGCTTCTCGGACTGAAAACTTTGTTTATCAGCGTTGTTCAAGATTTCATAGCCTGCATTAGATCACGATCACATCGATCACCAATTTCATTTCATGTATGTTATTAAATCGTATGATCATATAATTCATTGGCTTGTCGCAGAACATTCTTCGCTAATGTTAATTAAATCTAATTATATCTAGGATGTTTAGTGCATCAGGTTGACGTGGAAATATTCATATTAGAACGAACCAATCTAACAATATTGGATTGTCTTTGAGTGACGAATATAATTTCGGGAATTTATTGAAATTTCAAGAATTTTTAAACAATAATACGAATCTTACAATATCAGGTGTGACCAATCACCTCTCTTGATCTTGATTATGGCACTCACTCGTAGTGCTCATGCTCATGCACCCTGCCCATTTTTTGGTGCACCAAAACCACTACCACCGGCGGTTCTTCCCACCAATGCCGATATCGTAAAATGTTGGAATGAAGTCAAGTATGACATGGCAGTAAAGTCTAGTGACTGTAAACCTGGAAGGAACTTGAGCTTCTCAGACGTGACAAACATTGTAGCTCAACAGATTGAGTATTTCCAAAGCTTCGGTTCCTGTCGTGTGTCACACAAGAGTCGTTCAAAAGATCAAGCAACTGCATGATTGCTATTATGCACTTCGTCAATCATATCAAAGGGACAAAACCAGGGCTGGAAAAAAGAATAAGAACAATGACTTCATTCATAAATCTTATAACACATTATTTGACATATCATCTTGCAAGTGCAAGGTGACACTACAATGCAATTGCAAAAAAACCTTTGAGAAATGTATTTGTCCAAATCCTGTAGTTGTCAGCTGCAATTGCCGTAAGGATAGGAAAATACCTACATTGGAACTGAAGTTTCTCTACGCACAAAGACACCTCAGAATAGGTAAAATTGGATTGACGGTAGATAAGAAGGAAACACAGAAACTTACATCCAAGTTACAAAGAAAAGCTCGTCAGCTTAATCTGCTTAGCGTGCAAATACAAGACTTGCCTGGTCCCTCCGTTGGCAGTACCGATCCGGAAACAGAAGAGACAAATTTTGATGTCGATGATGATTCGGACTTTCAGCCCACACGTTTTTCGTCTGCCCTGTCAAGAGGCTCAAAGTCCTCACAGATGCGCCTGTCGCTTCCAACAACTGCTTTAACAAGTACTCGTTTTGGCCTGTCTGACAGAGCAACGGCTGCTATCACATCTAGCGTGCTGAAAGACCTAGGTCTTATTACTGATAGTGATACATCTCTGATCGTTGATAGGAGCAAAATTAGAAGAGAAAAAGAAAAGTGCAGAGTAAAACGTACTAATTTAGAGCGACGGGAACATCAAATGAACGGCCCAATGTGTGTATACTTTGATGGTAGGGCAGATAACACTTTAGTGTTGGTTGAAAAAGGAGTAAAACGATACCAATCTGTAAAAAAAGAGGATCATATTACAGTAATTGAGGTACCGGGTTCAAAGTATCTTTGCCATCTAGTACCTACTCCCAAAAGTAGAAAGGACACTGCTTTCTGCATCATAGACTATTTCGAAGAAAATGAAATAGATACTTCTAAAATTGAAGTAGTTGGGACTGATGGGACAGCAACAAACACTGGCTGGAAACGGGGAGCAATTAAGTATATAGAAATGCGTTTGAAGAGGCCAATACAGTGGGTGATCTGTCTTTTACATTTCAATGAGTTACCTTTGAGGCATCTTGTAGAAACATTTGATGGTACAACCGCAGGACCGAAGTCTTTGAGTGGCCCTCTCGGCGAACGGCTGGTTGGTTGCGAGTCTTTGCCTGTAGTTGCATTTAATAAAATTGAATGTGTCATTCCACAAATTGACCCACAAATTCTGAGTAAAGACCAGAGATACCTACATGACATTGCCGTTTCCATTGCTGCTGGGTCTTGTTCCTCGGACCTAGCGAATCGAGATCCGGGACTAATATCTCATGCTCGGTGGTTGACGACAGCGAACCGGTTTTTGAGACTATATATTTCATTTGAAAACCCACCTGAAAATCTCATCAACATCGTTACATACATCATGACTGTATACGTACCCATGTGGTTTGAAATTAAGACAAGATCTTCAATAGTTGAAGGACCTAAGCATATTTTTGAATGCATCAAGAGATGTAGAGGCTTACCTGCAGAAGTCCAAGAAGTGGCGAAGAAAGTTATTCAAAGGAATGCCTTCTTCGCCCATCCCGAAAACCTTCTTCTTTCGATGGTTATGGATGATAGGCAGGATGTTCGGGAGCTGGGCCTTCGGCGAGTATTGAAATCCAAAGAAACTACCACAAAGGGTAAATCTATCAGAAATTTCTTAGTTCCGGCCATAAATTTTGATGCTCATGATTATTTTGATATCATAAATTGGTCTGCAACCAAAATCACATGTCCACCTCTTTTGGCAACCCTTTCATCAGCTGATATTGCAGACTTGATTTCTCAAGGAAAAAAACCAACTCTTTCTCTGAATCTAGCAGACATACCCTGTCATACTCAAGCCGTAGAGCGCAGTGGTCAGCTAGTAACACAGGCCTCTTCAGCAGTTTATGGTCATGAGAGACGTGATGGTTTCATAAGAACTACACTCGCCTCTCGTGCTACCATGTCAAAATTTGAGACCGAATCGGAATTCGCAGTCCCTGAATGTGCATAATTCTTCACGCCCACGTTTGGTTGGTTGGTTGGGCAGGGTGTGGGTGGAACTTGCAGTGCAGCCACCTTCCCGTGGTAAGTTCTGAGTTGTTCAAGGAAGGACGGGCCAAGAGCTGCACATCTTCGGCCCCTCAGGGGAAATAACGAAGGAAGGGGAATACTTTCAGCCTTAAAGTTGCCTTATGTACGAAAAATCAAGTCAATAGTTCAGTATTTGCATCTTCTGCAATACGAACTGCTTTTAACGGAACTCGTTCATCTTCACCCCTTCGAGGGGCTTGGGGCTGGGGGGGGGGAAGAGAGGTATGCGGCATTCTTCCCCTATTCTACACTTCAAAACAATGTTATGTATAAAAAATGAGCTTGACCGGACAGGATTCACACCTCCTACAGTTTTTCGTATATCTGTTCAAATTTGTTCAAATTCGGGAAAATTTTGAACGCGATGCGCGGACGGAAGATATTGTCCGATTTCAAAAATTTTTTTTTCCCTGTGTTTGTGTTAACGAGTAGCAACTTTTCCGCACTATTACGATTCCATTTGAAAACTCTTTTGTTTTTCGCTCCGGTCTAATACATACATACATACATACATAGATACATACGTACATACATTCATACATATACATATACACACATACATACTAGGGTGCTTTTTTTGCGACTATTTTTTTTCTCGGTCCCATAGTAAAATTTTGTTGGAGATCGCTAAAAAAAATTTCCCTAAAAATTTGAGCCCTGGATTAAAAATATTAAGTACTCGCCCTAGGCGTAGGAAGATTTCCCATATGAAATACACGTGAAATTTGATTTTTATCCTTTAAATTCCTATATCTCAGCCGCATTTCATGGTATCATCTCGCTCAAACATGGGATTTCCTCAGAATTGAATGCTGTACAAAAGTGTCTAGTGTGGAATAATCGTAACTCACACCGGCGAGGTAGTACTGGGAGCTAAACCTCATTTTTTCATGAAATTCTCGTTTTTCTGCCACTAATTCTCGTTTTTCTCGTTAATGACAAGAGCTGAAGTAAAAATGTACATGAAAATCTTGTAGGAAATTAAATTTCCTACAAGAAGGGTCTGAAGCATTAGATCGCTGACATCGATATTCCCCGAAATATTGAGTTTCAAAGTTCTTGTAGTTTCAAATTTGTGCGAATTATCTGTCAAATTATTAAAAAATATTATTTTTTTATTACTCATCACTACTTTCTCAAATAATTAACTTTCTTCGTGATTTGGGAGATGAGAAAAGGATAAATAATCTAAAATATATAAGTTATAATTGAAAAAAATGAGAAAATTTCATGGTTGAAAAATTTTTGTATTTCATAAAATCTGAGCTGAAGTTGAAGTATGTGAGGCACATAAGAACGTCAAATATACAGGGTATATTTTTCAACTAGTGCACATTTTCCAACTTCAGCTCAGATTTTATGAATTACAAAAATTTTTCAACTATGAAATTTTCTCATTTTTTTCAATTATAACTTATATATTTTAGATTATTTATCCTTTTCTCATCTCCCAAATCACGAAAAAAGTTAATTACTTAAGAAAGTAGTGATGAGTAATAGAAAAATAATATTTTTCAATAATTTGACAGATAATTCGCACAAATTTGAAACTACAAGAACTTTGGAACTCAATATTTCGGGGAATATCGATGTCAGCGATCTAATGCTTCAGACCCTTCTTGTAGGAAATTTAATTTCCTACAAGATTTTCATGTACATTTTTCCTTCAGCTCTTGTCCTTAACGAGAAAAACGAGAATTAGTGGCAGAAAAACGAGAATTTCATGAAAAAATGAGGTTCAGCTCCCCGTACTACCTCGCCGGTGTGAGTTACGATTATTCCGCACTAGACACTTTTGTAGAGCATTTAATTCTGAGGAAACCCCATCTTCGAGCGAGATGATAGCATAAAATGCGGCTGAGATACAGGAATTTAAAGAATAAAAATCAAATTCCACGTGTAGGGGAGAGTGGGGACACTTGCACCATGGGGTGATATGCACCACAGCAGATATCTCTTAATTTTCCAAAATTTCTGAACTGTTCTTGCACGTGGCGTTTGCTGAATGGATGACCTAACTCCACACGAGTTCACAGGAATGTGGAATGCATCTCTGTTTTTTTATTGATATCAAAAGGTTTGGCACTCTCAAAATCGTTCGATTTGTGTCTCCTTAGTTTTTCAGAAAAAGTTTCCCATGATCTGTAAGTGATCCCAAACACCACGAAACCAATCTCAATCGAAAGTACAATCGTTGCACAATATTTTCATGATCCACTTTTTGACTGAAAATATCTGGAATTTTTTGGCGAGCATCAGTAGTCTGTTGATGCCGTGAGGGGTGCAATGCACCACAAATTGCGGGGATACTTGCACCACTTCCGATGTTTCATTTTTTTTATAGAAACAGGTATTCAGAATGATCCGTACACTCGGATGTTCGAATCTGAATGTTCTTCCGAAGAACAGAAGAGAGAAGGAGAGGAAGGAGAGAGAGAGAGAAAGATTCTTTTGTTTGATAAAATACTCTGTGAAACTCTTTGCTATTTCCATGAATGATCTCACTTCATATAAGTCAGGGGGGATAAACTCAATGAGAGAATTTTCATAATGAACTTCAGCGCCGCCAAGGGGAAGGCTACTGGAACTAACCTCACATGGATACATTTACACAAATGCTCAACAAATCATAAAAGTTTGTGACACAGTATCAGTGCCTTCATGTGAGATTAGTTCAAGTACCCTTCCTCTTGGCGGCGCTGAAATCAGTCTCAAGAACGTTCAATTGAGTTTATGCCTCCTGATATGAGTTGGTAGGAGTGACAAATTTCACTTGTTTCCTCCGTTCATAGCAAACACTCTTGTGCAATTAGTTTTCAATAAAAGGTTGTTGCTAGTATCAAACTCTAAACTGCATAAAGTCCATCTTGATCATAAGTTCAGCTATTCACTTGTATATTTGATTATTCATTTCAAATAAATACTGATAAATAGATTTGAAAATAGTGGTTATTATTCCAATTAGCCCTGCTAAATTATCCCCATAAAGAACGATACAAAACGATAAATTTTTTCTATAGTTTTCAATGAGGTTTCTGAATACGGAATTTACGAAGTTAAATCGTTATCAAACGATAGAACTCTATCGTTCCTTACCGTTTTCCATAAAAATTTAACAGATTGTATAGGGTTTTATCGTGAAATTCGTATTGGAAAAGTACTACTTATTCTAGAACACATAACTATTTTTTTCCATATAACTGATACTTCTCCTATACGAATTTCACGATAAAACCCTATACAATCTGTTAAATTTTTATAGAAAACGATAAAGAACGATAGAGTTCTATCGTTTGATAACGATATAACTTCGTAAATTCCGTATTCAGAAACCTCATTGAAAACTATAGAAAACATTTATCGTTTTGTATCGGTCCTTATTGGGAAAATTTAGCAGGGAGAGGATCAATTACTCAGGGAGAGAGAAAGAGAGAGAGAGAGAGAGAGAGAGAGAGAGAGAGGGAGAAAGAGCTAATTCGCAGGGTGGTGCAAGTCTCCCGCCATGTGGGGAGAGTTGCACCAAACGCAATGTTTTTGAAGAACACTTATATCATTGATAGGATGTTAGATTCGACCTTGCTATCATTTGCAACTTAGAAAGGAATGTTTGCTCTGTCAAAATCCCATAAATAATATATCGAATGAAGTTAACCACGAAAGTTATAACAATGTAAAAAAAAAGTGGTGCAAGTGTCCCCACTCTCCCCTATTTCATATGGGAAATCTTCCCACGCCTAGGGCGAGACTTAATATTTTTATTCAGGGCTCAAATTTTTAGGGAAATTTTTTTTGGTGATTTCCAACAAAATTTCACTATGGGACCGAAAAAAAATAGTCGCAAAAAAAAGCACCCTAATACATACATACATACATACATATAAACAGACAGATAGAGAGGGGAAAGGAGAAGATGGGAGACCGATAATTCTTTTTATCGTAATTTTCATTTGCACAGTTCATATTTTGTTTTGGATCCTGAAATATCCTTTAATAATCTTCCAGCGGATGTCAATATTGAACGTATTCTGCAAACTGATCAGACAACTAATCAGGATCTAAGTGTTCCGGGTCGGTACCGAATCAACGAAAAAAAATTTACTAGCAGTATGAAGTTGTCATTTTGTTGCAGTATGAAATGAAATTAGTCATAGATCATAGATTAAATTAAACGAAAATTCTTTATGTTAACCTATTCACTGCACCCGTTTATTACAGTAGACACGTAATTCATCATTCTCATAACATTATTAATGATCTTCCTAATCGATCGGTACAATCAAACTGTTTCAAACGTCTGTAGAGAACGAAAATCGGTTTGTTGTTATCATAAACATAAGCATACCATAATCATAAACATAACAAAGGGAAATTAAGTTTACCGTGGGGTTGTGTTAGCAAATCAATGTTTTTTACTCTTCGTTTAATTTCATCAATGATCTATGACTAATTTCATTTCATACTACAACAAAATGATAACTTCATACTGCTAGTAAATTTTTTCTCGTTGATTTGGTTTTTTGTTGATTCGGCACCGACCCAGTGTTCCTATAACATCCAAGAATCAGAAATCCATTAGAGAATCCACATCCCTTGTACAATACGTTACCGCGGAAAACAATAAGTCCGAAAATGGTTGTTATTTGGAATCAGAGGTAAATATGGTAATATGCTTCATCTTTCCTCCTTTTTATGTAAAAATTCTACTGCGTAAGTGCCTAAGGCAATTTTGTAATATTGGAATAATAGGAATCAATTTCCTTAGTCTTTTTGTATTGTTTTTAGTATTTGATTAGAAAAACCCATTGCTTCAACTTTTGAAAGGAAGTTCAGAAGGGCGTGGAATTTTAGCTCAGTATATGGAAACAGAAAAATTACAGAATACGAGGTGTGTTCAAAAAGTAACGAGAATTTTTTAATTTCGCGGGTTTGGAGAGTCCGCCTGTATAAAATTTTCCTTTATTATGTTGGTACACATGCCCCTGAAGTACGATAAAATTTTCAGCAATATTCATTGCTTATTTTCTAAGTGGCAGCCGCTAACGTTATGACGTGTTTTTCAAGCTCGGCGATTTTCGTTTGTGAAAAAGAATGGATCGAAGAATTTGTATTCAATTTTACGTAAAAGAATGAAATAAAGTGTAGTGAAGTTTCTAAAATGTCAACAAAGGCATATAGTGAGTCTGCTATGAGTAAAGCAAGGATTTACGAGTGGTATAAGCGTTTCCAAGATGGCCGCGGAAACGTTGAAGATGACGAACGACCCGGATGCCCAAGCACATTAACAACCGATGAAAACGTGAAAAAAGTGAAATAAATGGTTATGAACGATCGCCGAATCACAATCAGAGAAGTCGCTGATGATGTTGGCATATCAGTCGAAAAGCAATCCGAAAAAAACGCCCGGATTTGCGGCAAAACAATTCATGGCTTTTGCACCACGATAATGCATCTGCTCACATTTCATTGCTTGTTCGTGAATTTTTGGCCAAAAACAAAACTGTAACGATGCCTCAGCCTCCATATTCACCAGATATGGCTCCATGTGACTTTTTTCTATTTCCAAAAATAAAGAGAACATTAAAAGGCCGTCGTTTTACGAGCAGAGATGACATTAAAAGCGAATCGCTGAAAGAGCTAAAAGCTATTACAAAGATCGAGTTTCAAAAGTGTCTCGAGGATTGGAAAAAGCGTTGGCACAAGTGTATTATATCCGAGGGGGGTTATTTGAAAGGGGACAAAATAGATATTGATGAATAAATAGATATTTTTTTCATAAAACGAAAATTCTCGTTATTTTTTTAACACACCTCGTACACAAAGGAGCAATATCTGCAGGATTATCATTAAAGCAGAGTTGGATCCGGACCCGAATATTTTCATTGCTAACTCAGTTTTGACGGCTTGGTCAGATCATATAGCAGTTCTTTTTCCAAAAGAAGATTCTTCAACTTACTACGTTCCTTACTGCAGGAGAAACGGGATTGCTAAGGTTGCAGCTGGGAAGCTCCAAGATTGTTATAATAATACAAAACGCGGTTACAGGAAACGGGGAATAGCAACATCCCTGAGACCACCTGAATCGTCCTCACAATCTTCTCTGGAGGAGAGGGACATTCTAGGACAAGGAAGAATTCATTGGGATAACCTTGATTTCACGTTAGGTAAGACTTCACTTTTTACAAACGTCCAAAAGTATCCAACGTGAAGATTTGTCTCTTTCAGTTGATGTTGCAGAAGAAACTGAAAAGCACAGGGATGATTTGGCCTGGTTGGGAAATTCTTCGCAGCCTTGGGACTTAATAGAGACAAAATGGCATAATACTGCATGTCTTAGACTTGCAATGCTGAATACGTTCGATCAAACTATTTCAGAGTATCTAAATACATTTCCAGCTTTGAAAAAAACCAAGAGGGATATATCTATTGAAAGCAGATTGCGAAGTATTGTATCCAAAGAGTACAAGGATCTTAGAAGAGACATTTCCTTTACATCGTATGTCAATAATTAACTTCGCCTGACAAAAACTCAAGGAGCTAAGGGCTACTGCCGCAAAAACTCAATTGAAAAATTATTTCAATATATTAGACACTAATAGTGAGTGCGTTTGACTAGTTCAAATATCAATCGAATGTTTACGAATGTACAATTGTTTCACTATTACCCATGAGAATTGGGCATATTATTTTTTGACTTATGTTATTTTGTAACAGTAAGTGAAGAAAGCGAGAACTCGATAGCACTTCTTCTTCTTCCTCCAATTATCCCTTTAACATCTTTAAGCCAAAAATTAGTCAAACTTTCTCGACCTCAACGGTGGTCAAAGCTGGAGGTCAGAGATGCGTTTATTCTTCACATCCACAGTGAAACTGAGTTGACAGCACGATTAACAGAGAGAAGAGAAAAAGCGCTGGAATTGAAAATTCCCATTCAACCATTCATCATAGTGATTGGTGAAGACATTTCACGAATAACGAGTATTTTTATCAGTATCGACTCACAATTATATCCTGTACGAAACATATTGACGGCAATTGATTGTTGTTTCAAAATTTTTCATGCAACATGTACATGTTACCCATTCAAAGCTCATGGGATTTGGCTTTTTATTCAACAAGGCATTTATAAGTTTTTTAGTGAAGATGATAGAAATTATTCATCTATCAAGAGCTTAATGTCTTCAATTTTGAAGTAGATTGATCATAGTAGAACAGAATATTTCATCGATTGCTCACTTCGAATTTTTTGCCACTGCCAAAAATTTTCCAAAAAACAATTATTGATTGTTTTTATATATTTCATGGTCCAAACAAAGTTTCAGCTTGCTTCATTTTTGAGTGCTGAAATTACAAATTTTTTGTACATTATTATATGTATTGCATAGTATATAACTGAAAAAATCAAGAGGATCATTCGAATTCCATCGAATACGGCATCATTTAAGTTTTTAATATGAGATGCTTTTTGTGTTCTGATGATCTTAGAGAATCGAATTCCTATATAAAACATTTGAAAGGATTTCATGCCTTGAAATTGTGTGATAGATATACCTGTAGTATTTCAACGTGTAGAACATCATTTCATTTAAGAGAATCTTTCCGAGAATCGACAAATCATTTTGGAATTGGGGCCACGCTTAGTCTACAAGTCTATCTCTCAAGCATGTTGACGGATGATTTTCTGATGATCCCAACGGTTCAAAATAGTCCGAAATTATCGAAAAATGGTATTATACAAGAAATTGTTCACATTGAACCAGAATCAATGTTTTCTGTTGCTGTAGCTTCAATGTTAGCAGATTTTTCTATTTCGCGTAAACACGTTTAAATCTTGGTGGATAACCTTCAAAACATTATCATCAACGGCATCCTGCCATTAGTGAAAAAAAGAGATTTTCAATCCTTGGATAACTCACTTTCTTCCTTATCAACGGTGATGTCAAGTTTGAATTCTGATTACAAACGTTTGAACTACTTTATTAATACAGGAACTCACATTCCCCCGCGTGAAACCGAGATTAATTATCGATTAGAGATCAGGAAAGGTCTCAGAAGTTCTCCTAAAATCGTACAGGATACCATGCAGTTAATACCGTTGAGATCAGTTTTAGTAAACTTCTTTTCTCTCCCAGGTATGCTGTCTGTTACTAAGGGTCATGTTTCTTCTATACTAAATTCTGAAGTGCTCGAGAATTTCATACAGGGTACAACGTGGAAATCTAAAATGAAAAATCATGAACCTGGCGTTATTTATCTTCCTTTAAATATTTATTTTGACGAGTTTGAAACAGGAAACGTTCTATCCTCACATGCGGGTATTCATAAAATCGGTGCCGTATACGCAGTTATTCCTTGCTTGCCTCCAGAATATGTCTCAAAAGTACAGCATATTCTTCTCGCTCAACTTTTTCATGCATCTGATCGAACTCGTTTTGGCAACAAAGTTATTTTCGGACCACTGATCAAAGAAATAAATTATCTCTATGATACTGGAATCGAAGTCGCAACGGATAATGGTCCTATGGTAATTAAATTTGAACTTGGTGCCATACTTGGGATCCACGCTATTACTGGATTTGTAGAAAGCTTTTCAGCCAATTATCCGTGCAGGATTTGTAAAGTTCATAAAAGAGACATATCCATTTTGACGGTAGAAGATATAACTCTTCTCAGAACTGAAGAGCAATATGAAGCTGATTTGTCTCTTAATGATGTGAAACTCACGAGGATAAATGAAGAATGTGTTTGGCTAGAAGTTAAGGGTTTTGAGCTTTTCAACCAAGTAGCCGTTGATGTTATGCATGACTATTTGGAAGGATGTTGTAAATACGTTATGGCTTTTTTAATAGATTATTATGTCGACGTTTTGAAAGCTTTCTCTTCACAGTTATTGAACGACCGGATTGAATCTTTTGACTTCGGGGCTGATAATTCCAGTAGACCTGGTTTGATAGTATGAAATCATATTCGAGGACCGCATGGTACAATTAAGTTCACAGCTTCAGAGACACTGACTCTGGTCAGGTACTTCGGATTATTAGTGAGAATGTATATTCCAGAAGAGGATTGTGTGTGGCCTTTGTATATAGTAATGAGAAGAATCCTCGATATTTCACTGTCACCAAGTTTGAGAAACAATATTTGCTCTTATTTGACTGTTTTGATATCTGAATTCAATGAACTTTAATGTACATTGAACCCGAATAAGTTGAAGCCTAAATTTCATTTCTTAGTACACTACCCTGCAATGATAGAAAAATTTGGTCCCCTCAACCATCTTAGTTCGATGAGACTAGAATCAAAACATAGGATATCCAAAATAGCTGGCAGAGCTACAGCAAGTAGAGTTAATCTTACTAAAACTCTCGCTATCAAACAACAGCTAGTTTTAAATGATATGTTTCTCAATCCCCCTTCTCGCGAATTCATTTTTGGCAAATCAAATCCACTCGGTCCATTAAAAATCGAAATTTGTGAATCCATGAACATTTCGAATGAAGCGAAAATTGAAGCTGTCTCTTGGATTGAATATAAGGGCACCGTGTATAAAGCAGGAAGTATATGAGCTGTTGATTTAGATGGATCTGAAAATACTCCGGTTTTTGATTCTATCAAAAAAGTAATATTAATAAACAATAATGATATTCTCTTCCAATTATCAATGTATAATACATTGGATTTTGATGATCATGTATTTGCGTACCAAGTAGAGAAAATGAATAAAGAATTATACCTGAGAATAGATGATTCAGTCAGTTATACTCTTCATACATTAGTTACGTACTCAACAGAGACTATGTACATTTGCCGCAGATGTTTATTTTGTAAATTTTCTGTACCGTAATAAAACTTCTTTTGTAATGCTACATGTCAAAACCCGTATTTTTTTTTTTTTCATCAATAACAGGTTCGCAATCCATAAGCAGACTTTTTCGAGTGGATCCTCCAAATAGAAATAAAATCTCCCCTTGATTAAAATTTTATTTTTGATAGCAAATCCAAAATTAAATACAACAAAGTATAATTTTGGATGGATAAATGTGTTTCAAAATGAATTCTCCTCGATGAAATATACTGATTAGACATGTTGTGAGAAAAACTAAGTTTTACAGGTTGCGATATTTTGATATTCGATTAACAATTTTTTTCAATGCACGATTTCAATTTCAACGATATAATCAAGGACATTTTCAGGAACTTATTGGTCTTTCTCTCTCTACCCATACAGCAAAAAAGTCCCCACGAAGAGCTCCCGTTATGACAGTAAATATGAATTCATTATGAATACTTTGAATTCAAATTGAATTCTTGATGAACAACTCACTGTTCAGAAAGAATTCATGTTGTGAGTTCATGAAGAATTCTCCAGGCATTCAACATGTATCCGTTTTGAATTCATTGAATTCATATTGAATTCATTTTCACTGACATAACGGGAACTGTTCAAGAATTCTTTGAGAAGTCTTCAAGAATTCAAACAGATCTTTTTTGCTGTCTGGGTAGATATATCAATCCAAAGGAACGAAAAAGGGATACCGTATTCCTCTTCCGATTTTTCACTACCCTCCACATTTGGATGAGCGTAGAGAGAGACAGAAATTGTTCAAGTCACCTCCAACCACAGTTATTTAGAATATGGGAAAAGGCCTGAAATCATTGTTTGTTCAGAGAATGAATTCCTTATGTCTCTCTTCAAACTCGATTCTGGAAATGGTACGTAGGGGTATCTATATTATTTCCTAATTCAAATTGGTCTCAGAATCAAACATAATGTAACTTCACTGTCTTTGACGAGAACAAACAATATTGTGGTTAGGATCTTTTCGGTTTGAACCATTTAATATCTTACGATTAATTACGGCCAAGTAACAACAAAACGTTTCGAATACTCTATGAACGTCCGCAGCATATATGAACATATGAGTACGATTTATAAATATCAAAATCTAAGCCCGTTAAGGGGTTACTAGCGCTTTACAACAGAGCACGTTGGATAGAAAAGGACACGCCTATACGATAGAAAGAGAGGTTTGGTACCATCGCTAGTATCCCGCTAACCATCTATTGACACAAAATATGTTTCATACAGGGTTCGAAACGTTACCCTAAAAAAGTAACTCGTTACAGTTACCGTTGCATTATCAAGAAATCAACGAAGCTACCGTTACCAATACACTTTCAATACATCTGAAATGTATTTATTTTTCAAATGAGTCAAATAGATCAAGAAATTCAAGATATTCAAATTCAATAATATAACATTCAGATAAGATAAGACCCTTAGCACAGAATCTTAATTGAATTTATTAATTTTAAAAATCACAATGAAAAATACCATAGGTGACATGAATTCAAAACAGTATATTGGGCATTTTCAATACCCATTTCAGATCCTTGTGTGCTGTCTGGATGAGAACAATTCATGAACGAAAATCTGCATCTGTTATGAAATTTGATTCGCTTAAAATTCTGAAACAAAAGCAAGTACAAAACCTGAGAATATTTTGAATGAGAATTCTTGTTTTAAAAATTGATTGAACTTGTTTTTATTCGATCACAAATAGGGGGCCCCCTAAAAGGCGGGGCCCCGGGCCATGGCTCGATTAGCCTACAGGATAATCCGCCTCTGTCCTTTATGGTTCTCGGAGTCATACTACTTCATCAACACTGGTCAGAGTATCACACCAATACCGTGTAGCTGCAATCACTAACTAGATAGTTTGGGGTTGAGAACCATAAAATATCGTTACAATCACAAGAAGACAGTTGTGAGACCCAACCTTTTTTTTCAGTGTGTCGACTTATTTTATACGTAGAAGCCACAGAGAATTTCTCAAAAAAGAACAAAAATTATGTGATTTTTTTTTAAGCGAAATCCGTTCGATTTATAAGAGAACGTCCCATATGGACCGTTGAGGAATGTGAAACTGTTCAAATTCGTACAACCTAGAACATAAAAGAATTTTTCCACATCATTTCTCTGTGATTTGTCAACGAACAAACAGTCTTCAATCCATATGCCCCGAATTTCTGTATTTCCCTTTATGAACTGAAAGGAAGGTTATTAATATTTTAGATAAACATTTCAATCATGCAATTTGTAAACACTTATTCGATACACACCTCTTCAATGTGAGTCAGATGTATCTTTGGACAATTTCCTGTACGCAAACTTCTATAGTTTGATCGATTTATTGTTTGAAAGTACTGAACCTCTAAAATGAGAATGATTAAATATGGAAAGGATTAAAAGAGGTCCGTGGCACCCCCACCATCGAAAATCTGGATTATTATTGCATGAGAATTATGTGCTAATTATGTGATAATCTTGTGCTCCATTCCTGATTTTTGTTCTCATCAAATTTTCACAAAAAAAGGAGGTTTGTGTGGGGATGCTGACGACATGTGAAGCTAGCACCCCCACTATATGAAATCGGTATCTAATGATTTATTATCGGATCAAAATTGATGGGGGAGTTATGTGCTATTTATGTGTTCCAATTTGCAATTGGGTTTATCATCGAAATCACCGGTGGGAACGAGTTACAGATGAAAAGGCTGTTTGAGGTGTGAAGATGGGACGACGAGAACAACTGGATCATGGGAAAGTCATATTTGGAACAATCCAGATTCATGAGTGAATTATTTACACTTTGTGAGTGGTGCTAATTTTGTGCCCATCAAATTTTTATAAAAAAGAGGAATTTTGTGTGGAGGTACTGACAACATGTGAAGCTAGCACCCCCACTATATGGAATCGGTATTACATGATTTATTATCGGATCAAAATTGGTGGCGGAATTATATGCTATTTATGTGCTCGAATTTCCAATTGGTTTCATCATCGGAATCAGCGGTGGGAAGAAGTTACAGATGAGAAGGCTGTTTGAGTTGTGAGATAGGACGACGAGAACAACCGGATCATGGGGGAGTCATGTTTGGGACAATCCAGATTGATAAGTGGATTATGTACACCTTGTGAATGGTGTGCATGTTGTTATGTTTATGAGGCTATGTTTTCATCAATGTGCAGGAATGAATGCCCAATGACTTGTGATATACAAAAGGTACTGAAAGCAGAAGTGCAAAAAATGCCACTTTGACCCGATCCAGAGTGATCTCATAATTATGTGCTATTTATGTGCTCCACCCAGGATTCCTGTGCTCGCTGGAAAATTCATTAGGAGAGTCGGAAACTCAACTCAATTGATCGAGTCCAGCACTCCCACTATCTGGAAACAAAAGAAGACGCATTTTGACCCGGTTCGGAGTGATTCCAGAATTGTGTGCTATTTCTGTGCTTCACCCACGATTCATGTGCTCCCTGGAAAATTCATTAGGGGAGTCGGAATCTCAACTCAATTGATCGAGGCCAGCACCCCCACTATCTGGAAACCAAATAAATCGCATTTCGACCCGGTTGGGAGTGATCTCATAATTATGTGCTATTTAGGTCCACCCAGAATTTATGTGCTCGCTGGAAAATTCATCAGGGGAGTCGGAATCTGAACAGAATTGATCCAGTGCAGCGCCCCCACTATGAGTAATTCAAATGAATGGTATTTGACTCGGTTGGGAGTGATCCCAGAATTATGTGCTATTCCTGTCCTCCACCCACGATTCATGTGCTCGTTGGGGAATTCATTAGGGGAGTCGGAATCTCAACTCAATTGATCCAGTACAGCACCCCCACCATCAAGAAGTGAGATAAAGGAATCGTAGGTGGAGCACATAAATAACACATAATTATGGGATTACTCCCAACCGGGTCAAAATCCGTCGTATCTTGTTCCCATAGAGTGGTGGTGCTGGACTCGATTAATTGTGTAGAGTTTTAGACTCCCCCGATGAGTTCCCCAGCGAGCACAAGAATCGTGGGTGCAGCACATAAATAGCACATAATTATGAGATCACTCTGGATCGGGTCAAAGTGGCATTTTTTTCACTCTTTTTTTCAGTACCCTCTGTGTATCACAAGTCATTAGGCATTCATTCCTGCACATTGATGAAAACATAGACTCATGAACATAACATCATGTACAACATTCACAAGGTGTACATGATCCACTCATGAATCTGGATTGTCCCAAATATGACTTTCCCATGATCCGGTTGTTCTCGTCGTCCTATCTTCATTCCTCAAACAGCCTTTTCATCTGTCACTTCTTCCCACCACTGATTCCGATGATAAAACCAATTGGAAATTGGAGCACATAAATAGCACACGATTCTCCCATCAATTTGGATCCGATAATAAATCATTTGATGCCGATTTCATATAGTGGGGGTACTAGCTTCACATGTTGTCAGGACCCCTACACAAAATTCATTTTCTTTCATAAAAATTTGATGGGCACAAAATTAGCACCACTCACAAGGTGTAAATAATCCACTCATGAATCTGGATTGTCCCAAATATGACTTTCCCATGATCCGGTTGTTCTCGTCGTCCTATCTTCACACCTGAAATAGCTTTTTCATCTGTAAACTCTTCCCACCGGTGATTTCGATGATGAAACCAATTGGAAATTGGAGCACATAAATAGCACATAATTCCCCCATCAATGTTGATCCGATAATAAATCATTTAACACCGATTTCATATAGTGGGGGTGCTAGCTTCACATGTCGTCAGCACCTCCATACAAAATTCCTTTTCTTTTATAAAAATTTGATGAGCACAAAAATCAGGAGTGAAGCACAAAACTATCACATAATTAGCACATAATTCTCATGCATTAATCATCCAGATTTTCGATGGTGGGGGTGCCACCTTCACGGACCTGATTAAAAGTGATATTTGCAGCGCGCAGTTATTGAATATCGTATTGATTTCTGTATCGCAAGCGCCTGTTGTGTCACCAAGACTCAAATCTTCAAGTGAGGTCGCATGATTCTCAATGATCTGAATTGTCTTTGGAGATATTGTAACAGCCGATAAACCTATCAATTCCAAAGTAGGTGATGCAACATCTTTGAATATAATTTGAGTTAATGCACTGACATCAATTACCGACATGATTCTGGATTTGATAATTTGATACTTTTCAATGTCGTTTTCGGAAACTCTTCCATTGAATCTCAATAGAACTGAATATCGTCGCGCGAGATCGGGCAATGCGAGCGTTTTGTATCAAGCACTATTGATTGTATATTGTCTAATGTCTCCAGTGCGATAGATTAGCACATACGCATCAGGGATATATGCTCATTGCAATTCAAAAGATTTATAATTTTCCTAAAGACTAGTTTGGGAAGATGGGATATGAGATCATTAGGAGCGGGCACTGATGGAATGTTGCTTCGCTTTGAACTACTTTGTTCTTCGAATATGATTCGAGAACAATAACTGTCTGGGAAGTACTCGGATCAGGAATCAGAATATGACGAACGTAGTCCGATTTGCCGAGTAATAAGTCGAGCCTTTTTATTCCAATTTCTCAGTCGACGTTTCGGGTTGATTCAACCCATTATCAAGGTACAAATCCAAAACACTTTGAATTGTTTTCATGGTTTGTTGAGTATTGATAATTTTTCACTGTTTTTCGAGCAATATTCAAGAGAAATCTGAACCGTTTTATGCTTATTACGAACTTAAGGAAAATTCTTAGATTTCAAGGAATATTCTCAGATTTTAAGGAATATTCTCCAATTTTCTATTAAAGATTACTATATTTTCGAGCTGCATTTTTCTCCGTGTATAACGTCTTTCAGATGTTTATTAAATATCTTTTAGATGACTAGAAGACGTGTTATGCAACGATTTTCAACAACTTTGAGGCATTCTGTTTCTTGGTCTCCTTTATACAGGGTGTCTCAAAACAAACCACGTGCCCTTCATCAGCGTATGACCAGAGAGAAGATTAGAGTGCACATGGACGCCTTCGGTAAGCAAGCTCGCGTTCCGCTATTGAGTGGTCAATCGTCGAAACGTATGAACAACATCGATGGACCAATCAAACCACATTGTTGTGTGCACGCATTCTCATCATCTCCTCTCTGGCATTACACAGACAAAACTGAACAACTTTTTCATTTTACATTTTTTGATCCTAGGCTCAGTTCAAGAATTGATTCCAACCAATCAAGTAGATGCAACAGAAGTATACTATTCGATCATTGGAGTAGCCGACTCACTTCACATCTGAATGGTAAATTTATTTTTTCTATATTCCGAAAATTTTAGATCAAAAAGTGGTAGAGGAAAAAGTTGTTCAGTTCTCTTTCAGAAATTTGCTACCACAGTGGGAAATTCTGGCGTCTCAAGTCACAAAACCTCGGCGGGGGCTGGATGATTCTTCCTTTTAAATACCCGTATGACTTCCCTCCACATTGCGTGCTTGCAAAAATGGGCAAATCATATGCTTCGACTTCTTCTACCGTCTTGAACGTTCACAGTTATCAATAATTCGCAGAATAACCTTCAATTGATATCACGGTCTGTAATACCGCTAACAGAATAATTTCTATGCCTCAAATCTTCAACTCAATCGGATAGAAAAACATTTTTTACCCATTAATCTTCAAATTTGGTACGTCTCTGTCTCTCCGAAGTGAAGAAAGTACCGTGGAATGAATAGTAATTGAAGTATTCAAATTTGGAAGAATTTCACAAAAATAACGATACCAATTAAGACATAACGTGATTCCAAGGCAAGCGACATCCCAACAAACCCCGCAGGTCTTGAAGACATCCAAGAGATATCTTTAGGAAGACATCTTTTAGAAACGTCGAAAAGATGTCTTTCACATATTGTTGAGAACCATGTTGTGATCCTTTTGTATAGAGTTTCCGATGCGTGTGTTTATATATAAGAGAGAGTGTGTTCATATAAATAAGTTAGTGAGTATGTGAGTGTACGTGTGGGTTTTTGGTATACGTGCGAAATGATTTTCAATCGAGTATTAGAAACGCATGTCCTCTGGTCTATACAAGACGATCCCAATCAGTATGTAAGGATGTACATAACTCTTATATATAGTGAAATAAAGTTTCGTCCTTTTCTCTAAATCTCAAGAGGTTATGGTCCCAGTTTCATGTGAACAGAAAAAAATATATACAGGGCGTCCCATTTGAAACAGGACAGCTGAATAACTCTTCAGGGAATGGAGGGGGAAAAAAATTGGTCACATAAAAGTGGTAGGGTTTGAAGGGGGCCATAAGATGGTGACCTTGAATTTGACCTTGAGGTCAATTTTGAGCATAATTGATGATCAAAGTATGTTTTTTCAAATGGAAAACCCTACGTTCGACCTCAGAAATGGAAAGAGCGGAAAATTTTACGTCCGAATATGTTAACATATCAGGTCATTTAGAGGTCATTTGAAGGTCAAAAAACCATTTTCTATGGATTTTCACGGAAAAGCCTCAAACGAGTTGTTTCTCTGACCAAAGTTATTAAAGTTAAAGTGAAACCCCACGTGTCGACCTTGAATTGAAAGTAAACAGAACTAACCTTCAGAGTTTATTCTTCATATCAGTACGAAAATGATCATTAAGAAGTTTTCATCGTTTACGGTGTGAGTGCGGGTTCAAAATGGTTTATTCACCTAACGAATGTGTTGATATTTTAATGATCTTGGGTGAGTGTCGCGGAGTGTATCAAAAAAGCGTCACGATTGTACAGAGAGCGGTTTGGAGATCGGCAGCATCATCCTCTCCAGAAGTCATTCGCCAAGTTGAAAGAAATTGTCGACAAGGAAGGATTGGTCAACGCCGAAACAATCAAGGTTCCAACTTTAACGACCCTCGATGCGTTGCTGTTTTAGCAATGATACACATGAATCCTTATGTTAGTTTACGTGATATTGAACGCGATTCGGGTATTCCACGCAGTACGGCACACAGAATTCTACAAGCTGCTCAATATCATCCGTACCACATCACACTGACCCAAGAATTATCTCAACAAGATATGCAGAATCGGGTTAACTTTTCCCATTGGGCTTTACAGAGGTTGAACGAAGCGCCCGATTTCTTTCGATATGTTCTTTCCAGTGATGAATCAACGTTTCAAAGTACTGGCTTGTTAAATCGTCACAATAGCCACTATTGGTCAGCGCAAAATCCGCACTGGACTCAACAAGTTGATCATCAGCATCGGTGGAGTATAAATGTTTGGTGTGGAATTCTAGACAATCAAGTTATTGGGCCGTATTTTTTTGATGGAACTGTTAACGGTCCTAATTATCTACAGTTTTTACAGAATGAATTACCAGTTCTCATGGAAGATGTGACATTAGCAACTAGGCAGAGGATGTGGTATCAGTAAGACGGTGCACCACCACACTTTGCTCGATGTGTGAGGGATTATCTAAATATCCTTTTCCCCAATCGTTGGATTGGTCGAGGTGGATTTGTACTGTGGCCGGCAAGATCTCCTGATCTCACCCCTATAGATTTTTATTTGTGGGGTTACGTAAAAAATGTCGTTTATACCAACCGACCAACAACACCTGTGGATCTACAACAACGCATTAGATACGCAATTGCGAATATTCGTGCAGAAGTTTTTCAGTCTGTTCTTGGAAACTTTCGACGCTGGCTGGAGTTATGTATTGAAGTAAATGGCGGTAATTCGAACATCTCCTGCAATAAGGGTGTCTTACCCGTCAACGGATTTGTGCCATCTGTAATTATAAAACGACGAACTGGAAAAATAAATAATTTTTTAATTATTGTTTCAAATTTGGCATTCATTATCGTTCTCAAGGTCGAATTCAAGGTCGAAACGTGGGGTTTCACTTTAACTTTGATAACTTTGGTCAGAGAAACAACTCGTTTGAGGCTTTTCCGTGAAAATCCATAGAAAATGGTTTTTTGACCTTCAAATGACCTCTAAATGACCTGATATGTTAACATATTCGGACGTAAAATTTTCCGCTCTTCCCATTTCTGAGGTCGAACGTAGGGTTTTCCATTTGAAAAAACATACTTTGATCATCAATTATGCTCAAAATTGACCTCAAGGTCAAATTCAAGGTCACCATCTTATGGCCCCCTTCAAACCCTACAACTTTTATTTAAACAATTTTTTTCCCCCTCCATTCTCTGGAGAGTTATTCAGCTGTCCTGTTTCAAATGGGACGCCCTGTATATGGTGGGAATAGAATAATGGCCGAGTGTTCGAAAAATGTATATGGTGTTGATTTACTAAATTCAAATAATTATCATACATGGAAATTTCGTATGAAATTATTATTAATCGAAAAAGGTGTGGAAGATATGATGGAAAAAGAATTTAATCAAGCAGATCATGCCACAGAGGAATTACAAAGGGAAGCAAGGAGAAGAAATGTGAAATGCATGACCGCGAGTGTAAGATGCGTCGAAGATTCACAGATAGAGATGTCGAGAGAAAAAAGTACGGCGCACAGCATGTGGGAAGTTTTGGAGAAGATATACGAGAAGAAAGGCCTACCTGGCCAGTCATTTCTGGAGAGACAGTTATTTAATATGAGATTGAGTGAAGATGAAGATTTGGAAGAATTTATCTGCAAATTTGAAGATTTAAAAAACCAGATCAAAGTTGCTGGAGGAACACTGACAGATGATGATGCGGTGTGTAATTTACTACTCGCGTTACCCAACTCTCATGAAACAATGGTGACGGTCTTAGAAAATCAACCAAAGGAAGTCCTTACATTTGATTTTGTCAAATCGAAACTAAGAATGGAATTGGAGAAAAGAAAAGGAGCCACGGCGGTAAATCATGAAGTTCCAGTACCTCCAGTGGCATTCATGGTGAAGAAACAAGGTATATGTTACACGTGTGGTGAACGGGGTCATTATAAAAGGAGTTGCCCAAGAAGGTCAAGCAGCAGCAGTCATGAGGACACTTATATGTCTTTTAACCAAGGAGGAAGAAGTACGAGAGGTGGACAAAGACGATACCATGGAAATTATCGAGGACTAAATCGAGGAACATATCAAGGTTCACACCAAGGGCTGCACAGAGGCCAACATCGAGACAACGCATATGGATATCGTCATGAGAGAAGAGGAAACTACGTGGAACAGGAAGAAAATGAAAATCGATTTAATAACATCGTGAGTTCCATCAGTGATGTATCAAAGGATAATACACGTACTGTAAGTGATGAATACATTTTATTTTTTATCGATTCTGGTTGCACCGATCACTTGGTGAATGATAAAAAAGGGTTTTCAAATTTAATGTTATTAGAAAAGCTCATTAAAATAGCAATTGCAAAAGACGGTGAATTTTTGGAGGCGCTCGGTGTAGGTGACATAGATTGTTTTAGTTGCGTAGATGGGGAACGTATAAAATGTGTTATTAAGAATGCGTTATATGTTCCGAAATTGAGAAGAAATTTACTGTCGGTACGAAAAATAGAAATGTCGGACATGGAAGTTGTTTTCCAAAACGGAGAAGTAAAATTGTATAATGAAAAAGGTATTTTTGGAAAAGGCTATAGAGACGATTTGTATGAAATCGAATTCAAAATAACGAATATCAAGTGTACGAGGTGTGTTCAAAAAGTGAGGTGACTTTGTATTTTTAAGAAAAAATATTTATTTATTTATCAATATTTATGTTGTCCCCTTCAAAGTAATCCCCCTCAGATACAATACACTTATGCCAACGGTTTTTCCAATCATCGAAGCACTTCTCATAAGCACTTTTCGGTATAGCCTTGAGCTCTTCCAGCGATGCAGTCTTTATCTCTTCAATCGTTGCAAATCTCCGTCCTTTCATAGGTCTCTTCAGTTTTGGGAACAAGAAAAAGTCACATGGAGCCAAATCCGGTGAATATGGTGGCTGAGGCATGATTGTGGTGTTGTTTTTGGCCAAAAAATCTCTCACAAGCAAAGATGAGTGAGCAGGGGCATTATCGTGATGCAAAAGCCATGAATTATTTTTCCACAATTCTGGACGTTTTCTTCGTATTGCTTCTCGCAAACGGCGCATAACTTCAAGATAATACTGTTTATTGACCGTACGACCATATGGTAAGAACTCCTGATGCACCACACCATGGTAATCGAAGAAAACAGTGAGCAAAACTTTGACATTTGATCGAACTTGGCATGCTTTTTTCGGTCTTGGCTCATCTGGGGTCTTCCATTGGGACGATTGGACTTTGGTTTCGACATCATAACCATATACCCATGATTCGTCACCAGTTATGACACTTTTGAGTAAATCTGGGTCGTCGTTGACGTCATTCAACAGTTCTTGAGCGATGCTCATGCGACGGTTCTTATGGTCAAAATTTAGCAATTTCGGAACAAGCTTCGCTGACACACGTCTCATGCCCAAGATGTTAGAAAAAATTTCATGGCACGAGCCAAGCGATAAACCAACATCCTCAGCAACTTCTCTGATAGTGATTCGACGATTTTCCAAAACAATTTTCTTCACTGCTTGAACGTTTTCATCGGTTGTTGACGTGCTTGGGCGTCCAGAGCGAGGCTCGTCATTGGCATCTTCCCGGCCATCTTGGAAGAGTTTGTACCACTTGTAAACATTTTTTTTACTCAGAACAGTTTCACCGTATGCTACTGTCAACATTTCAAGTGTTTCGGAGCACTTTATTTTATTTTTTTTTTATTTCATTTGATGCAAATCCTTTGATCCATATTTTTCGATAGCAAGAAATCGCCGAGCACGCAAAACACTTATAACCTTTACGCCTCTCACAACCAAACAAAAAATGCTATACACTTGAAACTTGGTACAGATGTTCGGGAAGAGTGTGCCAACATAACAAAACAAAAAAATCGATAATCGAAAGTACGTTGCCCGCGAAATTTGAAAAGTCACCTTACTTCTTGAACACACCTCGTAATAATATTGAAATTGAGAATAGAGATTGTAAACTGTGGCATAAAAGGTACGGGCATATAGGTTACTCAAGCTCGCAAAAACTCATAACAGATAAGTTGGTTGATGGCCTTGAAGGAATTAATATTAACCCATTTCGTCCCAAATGTCCAATATTTTTACTTGGTTTTCAAGGCTCTAACTTTTGATGTAAACAACTTGGAAAAAAATTATACCATAACAATTCCGATAGCTTAGAGTCTCTTCTTTCGAATGCCGTGGACCAAATTGACGTATGAAATTATGGTTAAAAGTTATGACCAGTTTTTGTAAAGAAGAGCCAAAAAATTCGTCGGTTTTGTGCTGACATTCCATATTTTGAACACGGAAAAATGTTGCTGAACCACTGTATGTGACATAGATCGTGGAATAAACATCTGCTCTTTCAAATCCCGTTGGAATTTTCGGAAAATTCAAAATGGCGGCGTCAATATGGCCGATTGAAAATGAAAAAAATCGTATGATTCATGATTTCAACCCGATTCGCGTGTGTTCTTTGTACTCAATTGTTGGAAATACAAAATATACTCGTTTTTAGATTCGTAAGTATCGTTATATCGTATGATGAGCATAAACAATAGCCTATAATTGTCATAAAACGCGAAGGAAGCCTATATATAGCGTTTTTCAGCCATCAAATTGATTTTATATTGCTCTACGCTTTTTTTCCTCATGCAAAAAACTCAGAAAAAAATTATACCATAACAATTCCGATAGCTCAGAGTCTCTTCTTTCGAATGCCGTGGACCAAATTGATGTATGGAATTATGGTTAAAAATTATGACCAGTTCTTGTAAAAAAGAGCCAAAAAATCCGTCAGTTTTGTGCTGACATTCTATATTTTGAACACGGGAAAATATTGCAGAACCATTGTATGCGGTATAGATCGTATACTAAACATTTGCTCTTCCAAACCCCGTTGGAATTCTTGGAAAATTCGAAATGGCCTCGTCAATATGGCCGATTGAAAATGAAAAAAATCGTGAAAAATCGTATGATCCATGATTTCAACCTGATTTGGCTGTGTTCTTTGTATTTAACTGGTCAAAATACAGGATATACTCCCCTTCAGATTCATAAATGTTCTCATATCCTATAAAAAACATAAACAAAAGTTTTTAATTGTCATAACCAGCCTAGAAAGTCTATATATCGCGTTTTTAGCCGCCAATTCCATTTGACGTTGCCCAACTCCCACCACGTGGAGGTAAACGCTATTTCGGGAGTTTTTTGTTCATTTTTTTTTGCTTTTCCAAATTTTTACATTGTTTTTAATTTTCTTAATTTTTCAATTTTTTTTTAATTTTTCGCCTATTTTTATTATTCTTCTTCTTTTTTATTTTTTATTCCTCGACGTTATGGAAGCCCTCATAGCAAGGTTTACAATAGTATTTTTCGCATTTTTAACAATACCACATCGTTCATTCGAGGTACTTCCAATTTTGAATACATATGATTTGTTTGATTTGTACTATCCATATGATATCCTCGTAACATATATGCATAACACAAAAAAATCCATTCTGTCCCAAATGTTCAATATTCTCGCTTGATTCTTACACCTCTATTCTTTCATGTAAACAACTCTGGAGAAAATATACCACAAAAATTTCATTAGATCAGAGTGTATATATTCTCGAATCCTGGAATCAACGTCGTTGATCGTTATTGTTCCTGTTTCAAGATTTAGATCCTCGTTCATCCTCTTGCTCCATTAGTCCAGTAATCTTTGCGTGAATGACTTGAAATCCATATACACAAACGAACAGGCCTTCATCTCTCCATATTGATATATATCTTATTCTCATTCTAACATGAAAGAAGTTTCTATCAAATCTTCGCAGGAGCTTTGAATTTTAGAACGTAGCGTTTAGAATGCCCAAGAAAAGGAGACGAAATGAACAAGAAATCTGTTCAGCACGAAAATCTTGCTCAGATATTTTGAGAGAAGATTTGTATGAAGTTTTCGAAGGAGACGATGTCATTGATATCGCAATATTCCCAGGCGTAGACATCTCGGATTTTGTACCTGAATCTGATGACGATTGTGATGTGGATCAAGATGCATACGCTAACCGTTTCTGTACTATGCTATCTTATGCCCAGGTTCATGAGCAGTATTCTGTTGAGCAAAAATATTTGCAGAAAGAGCACGAATACAATTGGAAAATTGGAGGGATGAAGTATGATGATATTCCCATAAATCAGTATTTACTCAAGGATGTTGATGAAAACAAAATTCGTAATAGTTCTTCGTATGAATTATTTGAAACATTTTTCTCATCACAGATGAAACAGCATATTATTGAAGCTTCTGCAGAGGATGGATTGAACATATCGGTACAAACATTTGATACATTTTTGGGCATCATAATTTTAAGTATTTTTAACAAAAGAGATGCGATAAAAGATTATTGGTCAACCAATCCTTTGCTCCAATGCCCTATGGTGAGATCGGCTATGTCCAGAAATGATTTCTGGGATATCAAAGGTAAAATAAAATATTCGAAACGAACTGAAGAAAATCGCAATGACCCTGCTTGGAGAGTTCGAACGATTTTCGAAATTTTCAGAAGAAACATTAAATCTCTTGGCTATTTTCAAACTGCGCTTTCAGTAGATGAAATGATGGTGAAATTTTTCGGTAGACTATCGATAAAACAATTCATTCGGAATAAGCTAGTTAGATTTGGCATCAAATTATGGGCCCTATGTGGAGCTGATGGTTTCATGTTTGACTGTAGTATTTTTGGTGGGAAAAATGGACCAAAAGAAGGAAAATTATCAAAAATAGCCCTTGGCAGTCGTGTTGCGATGCATCTCCTAGAAGACCTGTTGATGAAAACAACTCGTCCAAAATTGAAGAAATATCACTTGTACTGCGATAATTTTTTCACTTGCCCCGATTTGTTTGTTCATTTGAAAAAAATAGGTTTGAAAGCAACTGGTGTTGTGAGGAGGGACAGAATGAGAGAGAAGAATGAGCTCAGTAACAAAGTCGCGCGAGGAACTCACGCAGTGAAAAATGACCGCTCAAGTGGCATAAATTATATAACATTGATGGATTCAAAACAGGTGTCCCTACTTTCATCAGTAGCCGGAGTAACACCGATGAAAAATGCTAAGCGTTATTCGAAAGAACATGGTACTAGAATTGATATTCTCATGCCAGCTGCATTTTCTATCTACAATACACACATGGGTGGAGTCGATCTACATGATCAATACTGCAGCAAAGCATTTCCTTTGATGCGGAGTAAGAAATGGACATTCTCGATTTTTTTAAGATTAATCCAATCATCTCTTTCGAACGCGGTCATATTATCGAATTCTATTCGTGAAAAAAATGAAAAAATTGAGTATAAAGGGATTCGCTATATCTGTTGCTCATCATTACTTACAAAAAGCCAATTTGGGGGAGTTGACTTCGCATAAAATCCAGAAGGGTGAATTGAAAAAGTATTGCTGCATTGAAAAGTGCCTTAAACGAACGACCTGGTATTGTTCAAAATGCGAAAAATACTATTGTAAACCTTGCTATGAGGGCTTCCATAACGTCGAGAAATAAAAAATAAAAAAGAAAAAAGAATAATAAAAATAGGCAAAAAAATTAAAGAAAATTAAAGAATTGAGAGAATTGAAAAAAAATAAAAATTTGAAGAAGCAAAAAACAAATTAACAAAAAACTCCCGAATTAGCGTTCACCTCCACGTGGTGGGAGTTGGGCAACGTCAAATGGAATTGGCGGCTAAAAACGCGATATATAGACTTTCTAGGCTGGTTATGACAATTAAAAACTTTTGTTTATGTTTTTTATAGGATATGAGAACATTTATGAATCTGGAGGGGAGTATATCCTGTATTTTTAACTGTTAAATACAAAGAACACAGCCAAATCAGGTTGAAATCATGGATCATACGATTTTTCACGATTTTTTTCATTTTCAATCGGCCATATTGACGAGGCCATTTCGAATTTTCCAAGAATTCCAACGGGGTTTGGAAGAGCAAATGTTTAGTATACGATCTATACCGCATACAATGGTTCTGCAATATTTTTCCGTGTTCAAAATATAGAATGTCAGCACAAAACTGACGGATTTTTTGGCTCTTTTTTACAAAAACTGGTCATAACTTTTAACCATAATTTCATACGTCAATTTGGTCCACGGCATTCGGAAGGAGAGACTCTAAGCTATCGGAATTGTTATGGTATAATTTTTTTCTGAGTTTTTTGCATAAGGAAAAAAAGCGTGGAGCAATATAAAATCAATTTGATGGCTGGAAAACGCTATATATAGGCTTCCTTCGCGTTTTATGACAATTATAGGCTATTTTTTATGTTCATCATACGATATAACGATACTTACAAATCTAAAAACGAGTATATTTGTATTTCCAACAATTGAGTACAAAGAACACACGCAAATCGGGTTGAAATCATGAATCATACGATTTTTCACGATTTTTTTCATTTTCAATCGGTCATATTGACGCCGCCATTTTGAATTTTCCGAAAATTCCAACGGGATTTGAAAGAGCAGATGTTTATTCCACGATCTATGTCACATACAGTGGTTCGGCAACATTTTTCCGTGTTCAAAATATGGAATGTCAGCACAAAACCGACGAATTCTTTGGCTCTTTTTTACAAAAACTGGTCATAACTTTTAACCATAATTTCATACGTCAATTTGGTCCACGGCATTCGAAAGAAGAGACTCTAAGCTATCGGAATCGTTATGGTATAATTTTTTTCCAAGTTGTTTACATCAAAAGTTAGAGCCTTGAAAAACAAGTGAAAATATTGGACATTTGGGACGAAATGGGTTAATACAGTTGAGTTTTGTGAAGCTTGTACAAAAGGGCAAATGACAAGATTTAAATTTGATAACAGAAGGAAAAGTGAACAAATACTCGAAATAATACATTCGGATGTATGTGGTCCGATAACACCGATTTCGCATGATGAGAATAAATATTTCGTATCATTTATTGACGATATCTCTAATTTCGTATATGTATATATTATGAGGAATAAAAATGAGGTATTTGAATGTTGTAAAGAATTTGCTGGATTGGTACAGTCGAAATTCAATGTGAAAATTGCAACCTTGAGGTGTGATAATGGACGTGAATATTGTTCAAAGGATTTTCAATCATATTGTAAACAGAATGGTATCTATATCGATTACACAATTCTTTATACACCGCAACAGAACGGTAAAGCCGAACGATTTAATCGATCTTTGATCGAAAGAGCAAGAGCAATGGTATATGATTCCCCACACAGCAAAAAGAGTTCTGAAAGAATTTTTTAAGAATCCCACATGAATTCTTGAAGAACTCCATAACTCGTCCGGAAGAATTCAAAAAGAATTCTCAAAGAATCCCCGGAATGTCAGTTCAGAATGAATCGCTGGGGGAATTCTTTTTCTCGTCCCAAAGAATTCTTAGAGAATCCCAAAACAGTTCGCAAAGAGGTCTTGAAGAATTCATAAAGAATTCTACAAGAGTTCATGAAGAATTCTCCAAAAGTTCATTGAGAATTCTATATGTGCTTTTCAAAAAATTTGAATAATTCATTGAAACATTCCAAAAACTCTTCAAACCGTTCACCCGAGCATCCCGGGGTATTGTAGAAGAGTTGAAAGAATTCGTTACAAATTCATTGAGAAGTTCAAAGTGAGCAATTCTAATCGAACTGAAAAAGATTCAACACAAATCCATAACAATATCGAAGGATATTCGGATACTGGTGTATGTATATTTAGTCACTCTTCGACCTCACAGTGAGGTGTCTCCATATATGTGCAAGATTTCATTACTTGATCTCAGTTAACAGAAAGAAAACAGCGTCACAGACTCAGCGGAGGAATTGCAGAAATGTTTCCAAGGGCCTTCTTTTGATTTTACCAGACTATTTCTAAATACATTGAAATGTGATCAACTATGAGCAGTGTAAAGGACATGTAAAAAAATTGAGAGTATTTTTATCGGGTAATGTGAAGCATCAAATGTATTTTATAACTTGACGCAAGGTACATTTAGAATTGATTTCATACAAAACTATTTGCTAATAAATTCTGAAATTCTTTATACAATAAAACATTCCATTATAAATCGCTGTAACATTCCAATCAAATCAAGTTTCAGCAATTTGATGGAAATGAATTTGAAAAATTGGGAAACTTATAAACAGAGATGGGCATCCTCAATCACTTTTTGTACTCAAGGTACTTTTTTCCTGTCAAGTACTTTTATATTTCTATGAAATAAATAGAAATTTTCAACAATGACTCAAAAAGTACTTAATGAGACTTCGTTTTGAATTCTTCACAGAGCTCTTTAGGAGTTCTTTTGGACGAGAAAAAGAACTCCCCCAGCGATTCATGATGAACTGACATTCCGGGGATTCTTTGAGAATACCTTGCGAATCATTATGAATACTTCATGAACTCTTATTGAAGAATTCATATTGAATTCTTTTTATGGAGTTCTTTGCGAATCCATATGGAACTGTGGTGCTGTGTGGGTCGGGTCTTCCGAGAACTTTTTGGAATGAGGCGGTAAGGACAGCAGCGTATCTATTAAATAGAAACCCGAGTTCACGTTTAGATAATAAATGTACTCCGGCTGAAGTATGGTCTGGTGAGAAACCGAATGTGGAAAATATTAGGATTTCTGGATCTTCAGCTCATGCGCACATTCCAAAAGAGTTGAGGGAGAAGTTGGATTTTAGATCAACAAATTGTATTTTTATTGGATATGCAAATAATGGTTATGGATTATCGGATATACAGAAGAGAAAAGTAATAATCTCAAGGGGTGTAGTGTTTAATGAGCAAGATATAATAAATCGTAGAAATAATATTAGCATCATAGATGAAAATGAATCAGAGAATCAAATCGATGTGTTAGAAAATCAAGAGATTCTACTTACGGGATGCAATGAAAAATTGCAACAGCAAGAGAGGGATAAAGACGAAGATGAAAGGATAGATGCTGTTCAATTAGATGAAGAAAGTAATAATGATATTGCTGGTTTGGATTTAAATTCAGGAAGAGTAAATAAAATAATTAATCTAGGAAGGAAGAGGAAAAAATGTGTAGCGATGAGAGAAAATATTGGGGAAAATGATTTTAATCAGATTTCAGATAATTTAGATTTATCTTATGAAAGTGCTCCGAGAAAAATAAAGAGAAATTGGAAATACGGGAAATAACAGATGACTTGCTAAAACGAGGAACAATAAAACGAAGTACCTCCCCGTACTGTGCACGAGCGGTTCCTGTCAGGAAAAAGAACGGCAAGACGAGGCTCTGTATCGATCTTAGACCTCTTAATCAAAGAATCAATCGGCAAAAATATCCATTTCCTCTCATTGAGGATTACCTAACCAGATTAGCTGGGGAAAGTGTTTTCACTTTACTAGATTTGGAGGATGGCTTTCATCAATTGAAAATTCATCCGGATGACATCCATTATTCTTCATTCGCGACGCCTGATGGGCAATTTGAGTTTATTAGGTTACCATTTGGGTATTTAGAGGCTCCAGCCGCATTTCAGAGAAGGATATCGTATATATTGGAACCATTGATTAGAAAAGAAAAGGTCTTAGTTTACATAGACGATGGACTTATAGCCTCGGAAACGGTAGAGGAAAATTTAGAAGCTTTGCGTGAAGTTTTGTTGACGTTCAAACGTTACGAATTGGAACTCAATATCCCTAAATGTAAATTTTTGAAAAAAATGGTTGAGTACCTCGGGTACATTGTATCAAGTGAGGGAATGACATTGAGCCAGCGCCACATGGGAGCTATCAAGAAATTTCCGGTCCCTAATAATATTAAGGAGTTGCAAAGCTTCCTGGGCCTGACGAATTATTTCCGTAAATTCATTAAGGAATACTCACTCAAAGCAAGACCTCTCTATGACTTATTAAAAGAGGGTACGAGTTTCAATTTCGACGCTGAATGTCAACAAGCTTTCGACACTCTCAAAAAAGAGTTAACTATGTACCCTGTCCTTCGCTTATACGATCCCAACGCCGAAACTGAACTACACACAGACGCAAGTGTATTAGGACTTGGTGCAATATTGCTACAAAAACAAGCTGACGGTAAATGGGGCGCTGTTGCCTATCACAGTCAAACGACAAACCAAGCAGAGAAAAACTACCATAGTTTTGAGTTGGAGATGTTGGCGATCGTGCGAGCGATGGAACGGTTCCACTTTTATTTATATGGCATTAGGTTTAAGGTTATAACCGATTGCAACTCTTTAGTTCATGCCGTGAACAAAAGTAACTTAAATCTTCGTATCGCACGGTGGACTTTAATGCTCAAAAAACTATCATTTTGAAACGGTACACCGTGAGGGCAAGAAAATGGCCCACGTAGACGCTCTCAGCAGATACGTGTGTTTAGTAAATACTTTGACGATTGAGGAAGAACTAATGTTCCGGCAACAAACTGATCCTGTAATCAGGAAACTGGCCGAAGAGTTGGAATTTGAGGGAAACAAAAAGTTTTCGTTAATTGACGGTCTTGTATATAGAACTACGGAAAATCAAAATCGATTTGTGGTACCTGAAGCAATTATTAATAACATTATAAGAGTATATCATGATGAAATGGGTCACTGCGGTGCCGAAAAAACCCTCGAAGGATTATCACAATCATATTGGTTTTCCAATGCCAAAGTTAAGGTTGTAGATTATATAAATAATTGCTTGCAATGTATAGTAGCGAATAACTCCTCAAATTCGAAAGAAGGAGAAATAGATATGGTGGATACACCAACAAAACTCATGGAAATTCTCCACACGGATCATTTTGGTCCATTGGAGATCACTAAAGAGAAATATAGACATATATTGGTGATAGTGGATGCTCACACACGGTTCACGTGGCTCTTACCGGTTAAAACCGTCAGTTCACGCGAAACCATGGATCGTATGAAATTTATAATGTCTCTAAATTGTCGACCGAAAATTCTAGTGACCGACCGAGGAACCGCGTTCACCTCGAACGAATTCAAAGAGATTTTTGACAAATATGAAATCAAGCACCGGCTTGTAGCAGTAGCCTCACCCTGGGCCAATGGTCTAGTGGAACGCGTAAATAGATTTGTAAAATCCACGCTCACCAAAACATGTGAAACGCCGGAAAGCTGGCTGGATCAGTTATATGATGCGCAATATGTCGTGAACAACACAATTCACAGTTCACTGGGTTCAACCCCTAGTAGGTTGTTGTTGGGGAACGACCAGCAAAATCATTCTGATCGTAGTTTTAGAGAATTAATCGATAAGTTATTAGAAATAGATAGGAACATGGAAAAAAAAGATCGGAAGCTAGGGATACAGCCGATATATTCAAACGCAGAATGCGAGAACATGATAAACAATATTATAATTTGAAACACAAGAAACCTTCAGTCTATAAGGAAGGGACGTATGTAATGATAAAACATCAAACCTCCAAAAAGGGAGAAAATCAAAAACTAAAAACCAAATACATGGGACCGTACTTGGTTAAAAAAGCGTTAGGAAATAACCGGTACGTTATTACCGATATACCCGGCTACAATGTAACCCAAAGACCATTAAATACAATTTTATCTTCCGATAAGTTGAAAACTTGGATCGAGGTCCCAGAAAACGAAGAGACTGGAATTGGAAACTGAATGGCAATCAAAATTAGAATAAGGAAACAAAGGACAGAATATATATATTGTTTTATTTTTGTAAATAACTAGTGTTACCATGTAATCCAGGGTAAAAAAAACCTTAGCTCGGCAATCAAAAATTGGTATTGCGTATCACGCCATTATTATATTATTTTTGTAAAATAGTTCGGGTCGAACTATTGTTTAGAGGTGGCTGAGTTGTAAGCACCAAAGGCTTCTTAGTGTTTAATATTAATACTGACGGCGCACGAGGCGCAAGACTATATAAACACACCCGGCGGCCATGTTCTCTCTCTTGATTGTCGTCGTCGATTCGGTTTCGGGCAAGTAAGGCTCGTAAGAGAGCGCACGAGTTTCACGTAGAAACATGGCGGTGTGCCATCATGCAAAATAGTGTATCTTCAAATCAAACTCGGAGTAATCGGTGAAGATTACCTGAAGGAACCCGAGGGGTGATAAATGTCGACGAATTGTGTGCAGCAAGAGCCATTCAGGCTGAATCAAGTGGCCTACGGGCGTTGAAAAAATAGTCTAGCGTTCCGTGCCGTTCGTTTTCGCATTGGCGACCGCGTGGCTGCAACGTGTGCGGTATACATACGCATGCGATCACGTGAGTTTTGAGCCTCAAGTGTATTCAAACAATTCTGTTGAAAGTATGTGATCAAAACGTTGGATAATAAAATCTTCATCGGCCGCGCCAAGTGTTCCGCGTTGACGTGGATTTCAAAATCTATTTGGAACGACTGACGCGTTTGGTTTGGAATAACTTAGCGCTGTTTCTGGTATGTGAAAAATTTCAAAACATATTAGAAACGATCAACACGTTGAGTTTCAAATAGGTCAGAGTTGTTTCTTGTATGTCAAATGGTTGAACCTAATTTTTGTTTCACCTCACTATATACTGTTGATTCAATACAATCATAAATCGCTTTGAATACAATTCAAACAAACTGAAGTTACAATATACAAGAAATCGTTTACATACCATTTGAATAACCGAATGTACTTGGCAGCTCATATTGATTTCACATCTTTTTTTTTCAAGTGAAGCATATACTGTTGTATCTTATCGAAATTCTTATTGTAGGAGAATTTTCGTTTGAATGTATTTTTAGATTTTTTTTAGGATTGACCGCATTTTCATGTACTTGGCGTAATTTTTTTACTTTTTTGAAGTTTTTTTATTGGGATATGTATCACGCGTGAAATGGTAATATCAAACAGTCTTACATTCCAGCACTGTTTGCTTTGGATTCACATTATTCTGCATATTTTTGGTAACTTTGAACCTCGAGCACGATAAAAAAATCCAAAGCATGGGATTTCTCCATTTCCGCAGCCATGCGATGTAGAGGGAAGTCTTACGAGTACTAAAAATAAAAAATCATTCGATTCGGTCGACTTTTCAGTTGTCGCCAGAGTTCTATGACTCTGAAACACCAAAATTCCCCACTGGTGAAAGGTGAGTAGTTCATTCTGAGACACCCTACTGAGATACCTACTAACCACCCTACTAAATTTGCTCATGCTTATGAGTCTTCCTGGAATGATCCTGTGTATTTTTGCGTTTTCCATACCTCAATTGTAGTCCAATAATATGATTACCAAAATCAGACTTGTTCCATCCAAAAAATATACCGAACTTTGGTGCATTTCTCGTGACCCTTGGATATGTACGATTCATATCAAATTTATATCAGATTTGTACTGAATAATGATCAACTGGTTGGAAATCTGTCAGTATACTTTGAGTATAAAAATTTTACAAGCATGGGCATTATTATGGAAATTATACTCACAAAACACTGCAAATTCCGGTTCAATCGGATCTGCTACAGATAATCCCCAACAACGAGATATAACAATAGAAGGAACGGCGCCTTCGGTGCGGTACCCTTGATCTCGGTGATTATCTCTTCTCGGTGAAATTATCCTCGCGTTGAATATTCATTATTTTCCCGTTGAATATCTTGTATTTCGTTGAATACCGTGGAATGGCTATTATTTTGGGCAGAAAAATCAAGGTAATATAATTAAAAATCACTTTCTTTCAACGGACATTAAACGAGGTAACTCAGAATCAATGGTCAAAACGATATTGAGTACTCTAAATGCGTACTAGGGTGGTCCTTATTTTTCCGATTTTCAAATTTTGTTTGTCTCACCCACTAAAAGGGTTCCAATTCACGCTAAAATAACACCTGCGCAACCCTAGGTCGAGCAGACAATATTAACACGTGCCCCCGAAGCCCAAAATTCCAGAAATGTTTCGTGATTTTTGAGTTTTCACATATTTTAAATGATAACTTCCTGAAGGTGCATGATCTACATTTTTTCTGCCTCACTCTCTTCTGAAGGGTTCCAGTTCACCTCAGAATAACACTTGGAAACTCCCAGGTCGAGCAGGCAATATCAACACGTGCCGCCATGTTAATATTGCCTGCTCGACCTGGGAGTTTTAAACACGTTGGATTTTTGAAAATCATTCAATTTTTTCTTGGAAACCAACACTGATGAAAGTGTAATAACTGGTCGACATGTTTTTGACGATTGGAAAATAAAAAATCAGAAAAATTTCCAAACACTGTTTCATATATGATGTTTGAATATAACATATGAATATGAAAGTATTCTTCAACGATTATTGAATGCGATGAGAAAGTACAATCAATCTTGTGAATCAGGAAATCAATATTTCAATGAAGAGGTAAAAAATTTGATTTACATATATGCGTGTATCGTCTACCTGCGGTCTACCAGAGTAGACCGCATATGGCATCTTATACAAGTGCTTTATGCGGTCTACACCGGTAGACTGGATACGGCACTTATACACAGTGATGTCAGGAAAGACGGTATGGACCGAAAAATCAGTCCCTCTACCGCGCACACGATGAAACTTGCGTATACATGTGAGTCACACGTATACGAACGTGTCATTGTGTGGACAATGGACGGGCTGATTTCTCGGTCCGCACCGTTTTTCCTGGCATCACTGCTTATACAACATGTGGTATGCGGTGTAAACGAAACAAAGGGATGAATATGTAGACAAATGTGGCACGGAAAGCAGCTGCACGCACTGCTGGGAGTGGGGTGCAAGTGGGTGATTTGAATTTACTCAGGTGCTGGTTTTGAAGAGTGGCTTTTATGGTTTTCGTTTTTATGCAAGCTGCATGAACCATAGTACCACAACGAACAGTTTATAACGAACAGTGAACAGGAGAATTATCAATTACTTTGATGAACACGAAAAGCATAATGAAGAAAAAACGAAATGTTCGGTTTCCTGCGGCTGTCCTTCCTCGTTCGCTACCTTCGCTATGTCGCGGAGGAACCCTTCAAAGAGATCTTGGTTCTTGTTTTGCAGCCCCCACCATTCTTCGGCGAGATAACCATCCAGCAAGTCCCCCTTAGCGTAATGCTGCGATTTCAAATACCGCATTTTCAAGGTTCCTCATAACGCTTCGATCCTTTGGGTGTGACAGCCGGAATCCGGGTCGGGGAAAAACTGTTTATGGCTCACAGTTTTATTAACGAATCCTTGGGCAGGAAGTGACCTGTATGCCGGCTACTCGTCTGAATGACTCTCAGTGCCTGCTGCAATTTCATTTTTAATGATTGGGAGTACCGTATTTTCGTCCCGTCGTTGTACTACGAAGAACCTCGCGTCCGTTATCCCCGTGTTCTCGTTTTTCAAACATAAGCCAAACACCCATGGGCCTTCGATTCTCTTCCCATAATTCCGGGGAGAAAGCTCGTCCTCAGTGGTCACACCCGACTCATCGGAAATGATTTGTTCCGCCGGCTCGTTCGCGGACAGGTATCAGCCACGGTTATACTTGTGCTTCCGACGTAGCAGAGTTTCATTGATTTGCACAATGCACCCAGGTACGCCAGTTTTTTCACGTCTTGCAAAAATTGCAACAGGGATGTCCCGGCACAATCCCAACCAATCGTTAGCAGTGTGACAGCTTCAGCCAGTTAGTGCGCGAATAGCTTTTGCGGGAGCGCCAGGGTCCAGTAGAAAACTATTTCTAGGATATGTGCAATACTTGAACCACTGTTGAGGACTTCATTTTTATCGGTATATGCCAAAAACTTGTTTGTCTCACGCACAGATTGTGTCACTTGGCCCTTTTTCTTTCTGCAACGGAGTACTACTCGTTCTTTTCACCGTTCCTTGCGGGTATACAATTTCATGGCGCCACCGCACTTCTTACAGCTCGCGGTTTCCGGATTAGGCCGGAGGCAACCCTCAAGGGTCCGATACGCAACTGCCGATTCGTCGGTCGCAATGATTTTGTAAAACTCGGCTGCTAGCATATTCCTTGCTGCGGGAAAATATATTGAGGATGAAAGAACTGCTAGCCGATAGCAACGCGATTTTCAAGGGACCATGTGCTCAACTGCGAGAATACACGTTCAACACGATACGTGGTTTTGATAAACACACACAGTACAAAATGCGAATTTGTCGTGGGACTTTGTTTTGAATGGCTTTGAATTGTTCATGTGGCGAGGAGTTTTCATGCAGTGTTAGGTAAGCTTGTGAACAGTGGCTTTGTGAGCGTTCTTCCCAATACCACGGAACATAACGGAATGCCATTCATGGAAGTGATATTCCGTTTTTGGTAAAAACTAGAAATTCCAAAATCAAAATATTCATCATTCCCCTTGCAACCTAATGTGCTTGCATGAATTACCAGGGTAGACCGCATACGACCAGTACACCAAAAATGTTCACACTGTCAGAAAAATTTTTTAATTCGAGGGAGGATTATGAAATTTCAGAATCTCATTATTCAAATTCATAAATGTATCATGACATTTGATGAATTCATCATTGGAACTGAGTAATTTATTATTAGAATTTAGGAATGCTCTATTATAAATAATCAGACGAGATTAGATTTAGATTGACAAAATTGAAGGATCATCGTTATCATGTGAATAATTTCATAACATCCCATCAAAATTTTGCTGAATTTTTCTCACAGTATAGCAATCATGAGCAAAATCATTAGGGAAATTCACCACAAAACGTAGTATATGGAGGAGTCCCGAAATCCCAATCCGCCTAAATTTCACACACCTCGGAGCTTCTATATTTTATTTTGTTTGGTGTTTCCCAAGCAGCGACAGAAGTTCACAGTATATACGAAATAAAAACGTTCGTAGAATGTGCGAATGAGACTGTCTTAAATATACTTAAAACGTACATAGTACATCCGAAATGTACGATATTCATTCAATCGACGTTCAATTGACGTCCCATCGTATATTCGATTACATACGTTCGATGAATATGCATAGCACCCATGAAACGGTCTCATTAGAATATGCATAGAACATATTTCGAATATTCGAAGAACGTTCATGGTATATTCTGGTGCTACTTGGGTTTATTAAGCTTCGATATGCGCATTTATATACATAATCTATATACCACCGGGAATACGAGAATTGGAATACCAATCATATTTATGTTACATATAATCATTCATGTATCATATCTGTGCATGTATCTCACGCGTTGAGCTTTACATACACACTGGAGTGAGCGCGAAGAGAGAGAAGTCTGAATGGTGGGAATTCTATCCCTTCTGATTATTAATAAAGAGCCAGAATCTCCACCGGTCGGACTTCTCTGTGTTCGCGCTGACTCCAGTGTGTATGTAGAGCTGAATGATTTAAGGCGAAATTATGAAAAAGACCATTCGGATTTCGACAGCAGATTCACGAAATGAAACAAACCACCAAATGACCCAAATGGTCCATGTTAACGATGAATTGTATAACGAAACAATAGTGGTCTTCAATATCTGCAGTATGAAACCGACTGGTAGTTTCTGTAAAATTTTCGATGTATACACACAATATATGTACAGGGTGGCGCAAAAGTCCGGGAACACCGCCATAACTTTTGAACGAGGCATGATAATTCGATCAAATTTTTTTTTAATTAAAAGAGGGGTCAAGGGCTATCTCAACGGAGGACTTTGAGTTCCCTAGCCCTGTGCGGGGCGATGGGGGGGGGTAAGGATCTCAAATGAGACGGGGGCTTGTGAAACGTCATTCGATAGGGTTTTCCAACTCGAATCCAGCGGTTTTTTGTTTTTTGGAATAGGATCATTTTTCGCTGAGTTATCGTAATTTTAATACTCTGATGTGGCAAAGTCTAGAAACACCGCCATAACTTTTGAACGGGGCATGATAATTGGATCAAATTTTTTTTAATCAGAGGTTTTTTTATCCCAATCTTGGAATCACTTGGAATCAACGACGTGGACGCGTCAGGAACCTGATTCCTTGTGCGTGTGTGTGTGTGTGTGTGTGTGTGTGTGTAGGTGTTTGTGGGTGTGAATGTGCGCGTGTGGGTGGTTGTGAATGAGTGAGTGAGTGAGTGAGTCAGTGTGGGTGGCTGGGTGGCTCGATCGTATGGGCCTGTGTGAGCCCACACCCACACACAACCACCCACACAAACCTACTCACACACACAAGGAATCAGGTTCCCGACACGTCCACGCCGTTGATTCTGGGTAATGCCAAGATTGGGATGATGAAACCTCCGATTCAAAAGAAATTTGATCCAATTATTATGCCCCGTTCGGAAGTTATGGGAGTGTTTCCAAACTTTCGCGCCACCCTGTATATATTTATGTACATAAACCCTCACGCAACTATGTACGAGTGTATATTATTCATTGCATTCCGAAAAATGCATATGAAACTTCCAGTTACGAGATACTTGACACACTCGATTTCGTCTCACGTTACACAAACACGTACTCACCTGCGTGAACTTTTATTCATTTGCAAATTCACCCTTCCACCTTGGAAAAATCCCTGAGGTAATTTTGAAGGGCATTGAGGGGTCGATATGGTTTTCTCAAATTGCCTCCCCATCTTTGCACCGAGGCATGTGGGAGCTGGTTTCAAACCCTCCACGAAACACTGGTCATGGACCCCCTTCCGTCTGTTGGGATGCGAGTTATGGACCATTGAAGTTATTGGTGACCACGTGTGCGGTCTGGGGCCACCGAGGGGGTGATTGCGTAGATGGGCATGATGATCCCAGCAGGAAGACGAAGATTAGTGATCACCCCCTCCATCCCTCCGGTGAATTATCTGAAAGCTCGAAGGATGTTTGTGTCTGTTCGAATGCGCATCTCAATCAACGTTATGTGGTATGGTCAATACTTTCAATGTTTCAAGCAACCCTTCAACAATCCCTGAGGTTCAATACTCATTCAGCCCTGATTGAATCGAATAGAATGATTCAAAGGATTCCAAATGCAATAGCGAATCGTAATAAACCGAACACATAACTGCCTTTCATAATAATCTGAGACTCGGTGTCCACCTTGTATATATATAAACCCTCACGCAACTATCATCATCATCATGGAGTGATCAGTCTTATGACTGGTTTGATGGAATCCTCCAACCCTGTCTATCATACGCTGAGCGCTTAATATCTGCATATCTACAACCGTTATCTTGTATGATTTGCTTAATCTAGGTCTACCTTCTCGAGTTTTACCATTCATTTTTCCTTCTCATATTGTTTTCAATGAGCTATCATGCCTTAATGTATGTCCTATCAGATTACTTCTTTTTTTCACGACGTCTCAAAAGACTTCTTTCTCCATTTACCTTCTCAAGTACTTCTTCATTTTTTACTTTCTCTATCCACTTCATTCTGAGCATCCTTCCATAACACCACATTTCGAAAGCTTTAAGTCTTCGTTGGTTCGTTCTTCCAATTGTCCGAATTGCAACCATATAATGCTGTGCTCCAAACGTAACTCTGCAAGAATTTCTTCCTTACTGTTGAGCTAATATTCTTAGAACATAGTGACTGTTTCTCTTGGTGGAAAGCCTGTTTTCCTTGTGCTATTTTTGCTCTTATATCTCTCGCGCTTTTACCGTTTTCTGGAATTATGCTTTCTACATATTTGACATTTTCAACTTGCTGAATTGTCTCTGCGTCTATTTTGATTTCCGTTCTTCTTGACGTTTTCGCTGTTGTACATATCATGAATTTTGTTTTGTCCTTATTTATATTCATACAATAGTTTTCCAGTAATATTGTTTTCATAGTGTTGAGAGTATTTTCTGACTCAACACCACTCATAGCTTATATAGCTTTGTCCTCCGCAAATCTCAACATGCTTACATTTTCACCTTGAATCTGTAATTTCAATTGCACTTGCTCCTTTACTCCGTCCATCGCTTCTTCTATTAGGTGTATAACTTTGCTTCCGCCGTTTTGCAATAGATGGCTGTAGCGGTAAGTGGCAGGTGAAATAAATAGATCAGAGATGTCATACAATAAGCTTAGGTACTTGTGAACATAACGCCATCGAAATATTAGTCGATTTGTGTCTGCATCATAAAGTTATTCTCGATTAAACATGTCAGCTTACGAGCCAAATTCTCGTCATTTGCGGGAGGTTTTAATTTTCTGCTTTAATATGAAGAAATCTGCGGCTGAGGCTCATCGAATGCTCTCAAATACTTACCCAAGTAGCAGAAGAGGTTAGAAATGCTAAGAGCGTGTTTGGGAAATCCTACGAACATGCGTAGAACCTCCAAATGAGACTGTTTCGAATAATTATGTGCTATGCACCTCCATAGAATATCTTAACGAATTTATCCAAAACAGTCTCATTCGCACATCCCTTTCACATTCATAGAGTCACCATAGCATATTTGAGAAGTTCTTGTGCTACTTGGGTATGGTGAGGCCGCTATTAGTGAAACAACGTGCCGAGAGTGGTTTCAACGCTTCAAGAACGGTGATTTTAACGTCGAAGACCAGCATGGCAGTGGAAGAGAGAAGGTTTTCGAAGATGCAGAATTGGAGGCAATACTTGATCAAGACTCGTGTCAAACGCAACAAGAATTGGCAGGATCATTGAGAGTGACGCAACCAGCCATTTCAAAACACCTGAAAGTCATGGGAATGATTCAGAAACAAGGAAATTGGGTGCCGTACGAGTTGAAGCCGAGAGATGTTGAACGGCGTTTGTGTGTTTGTGAACAGCTGTTTGCAAGGCAAAGACGGAAGGGATTTCTGCATCGCATTGTGACTGGGGATGAAAAATGGGTTCATAACGATAGTCCCAAGCGCAGAAAATCATGGGGATATCCCGGCCATGCTTCCACGTCGACGGCCAAACTGAATATTCACGGTTCCAAGGTTATGCTTAGTATTTGGGGGGACCAGCTCGGCGTAGGGTATTAGGAGTTGTTAAAACCGACTGAAACAATCACAGGCGATCGTTATCGAACGCAATTAATGCGTTTCAGCCGAGCATTGAAAGACAAATGGCCGCAATACAACGAGAGACATGATAAAGTGATTTCACAGCATGACAATGTTCGACCCCATGTTGCGAAAGTGGTCAAGACATACTTGGAAACTTTGAAATGGGAAGTCCTACCCCACCCGCCGTATTCTCCAGACGTTGCTTCCTCGGACTATCACTTGTTTCGATCAATGGCACACGGTCTAGCTGACCAGCACTTCCGATCTTATGAAGAAGTAAAAAATTGGATTAATTCGTGGACCGCTTCAAAATATGACCAGTTTTGTCAACGCGGGATTCGTATGCTGCCCGAAAGATGGGAGAAAGTAGTGGCCAGGACAATACTTTGAATCATAAATGTGTAACCAGTTTTGTACGATAAAGCCTCGAATTTGGAAAAAAACGGCGGAACCAAAGTTATACACCTGCTATATACAAATTAAGAATCAATGGTGATAGTGAGCATCCTTGTCTCACCCCTCTTTTGATTTGTGCTCCTCCTTTTCGACTCTCTATTTCTATTGTTGCGATTTGATTCTTATATAATTCGTATATCATTCTCGTATCCTTTCAATTAATTCCTACCTTCTTCAAAATCGTGAACATTTTCTCCCAATCAAAATCATCGAATGCTTTTTATATATCTACAAAACCTATATACACAGACTTTTTTAACGCTAGACTTTTCTCTACTAATGTTCTGAGTGCTAATATTGCTTCCCGTGTTCCCCTATTTTTCCTAAAACCGAACTGATCTTCTGCTAATCTACTCTCTATTTTATTCTCTATTCCCCTGTATATAATTTTCGTCAGTATTTTCGAGGCATGTGAAGTTAAACTGATCGTTCTGTAGTTCTCGCATTTGTCTGCTCCTTGTTTTTTCGGAATGACGACAATCTTCTCCTTCTGGAAATCCTTCGGTACTTCTCCTCTTTCGTACATATCTCTGACCAATTCAAACAGTGCGTCACGAGTTCTTCGAATGGAGGCTTTGATAAGGTCTGCACTTATTCCATCTATTCCTGGCGGTTTATTATTTTTCAATTCATTTAAAACCCCGTCGAATTCTGATCTCAAAATTGAATCTCCCAATTCTTCTCCATCGACATCTTCCTCCCTCTCTAAAAATCCTATATTATCGCTCCCCTTATACAGATCTTCTAAATGATTAATCCATTGTTCTATTTTTTCCTCCGTTCTTATCAATTGGCTCCCTAGAGAATTTTTAATCTTACCGCTTCTAGATTTCATTTGCCCGAAAAATCTCTCAACAATCCTATATGTTTCATCTATTATCCCTAAATGTAATCTTACTTCTATATCCTGACATTCTTCCTCCAACCATTGTTCTTTCGCTTTCCTTGATTCTCTTGTCATTTTATTCCTCAGTGCCTTGTATGTCTGTTGGTCTTGTTCGCTACTCTTATTCTTGTACTTCCTCCTTTCATTAATCAAATCGAGAATTCCTCCCGTTGTTCATGGTTTCTTAGGCTCTACTCCATCGTTCTCCAAAATTTCATCTGCACATTGTTCTATGTCTCCTTTATATTTGTCTGTCTACTCTCTATTTCCAAGTCTTCCTCTTGTCGATCCTCCAATTTTTCGTCCAACATCACTTTGAATGCCTCGTGTGTTTGTTCTTGTTTGAGATCCTCCAAATTCAATCTTTTTTGCATTTTCCTTTCCTTCATCAGAGCTCTGAATTTCAGAGAACATTTCATCAGCAACATATTGTGATCACTATCTATAGATCCGCGCCTGGATAAGTTTTACAGCTTTTCCCTTGGTTTCTAAATCTTTGTTTCACTAATATGTAATCAATTTGTTATCTTGCTGTATCTCCTGGCATTTTCCAAGTGTACATTCTCCTTGTATGATTTTTGGATAATGTGTTGGTAATAACCATTTTATGGCTTTTACAGAATTCGATTGAACGTTGTCCTCTTTCATTTCTTTTTCCTAACGCAAAATCTTCTATTATGTTGCCTTCTTTGCCTCGCCCTACTACCGCATTCCAATCGCCTATGATCATTCAATTTTCCTCTCCCTTTACATATTCTATCGTCTGTGCTTCGATATCTCCCTTTGAGTATGCAGATGTGGGCATGTGTACTTGAACTATAACAGTATCTACCGGTTTTGTTCTAACTTTAACCATCATTACGCGCTCGCTATGTGGCAAATAATTTTCTATCCTATTCCCTAGCCTTTTATGCATTACAATTCCCACACCTGCTTGACCACTCTTTGATCCTGTATGAATGATTCTATAATCCCCACCCCAGAAATCCCCTTCTTGCGGCCATCTCTTCTCGCTAATTCCGATTACACCGACACCTAACCTATTTATTCCTAATTTTCAAATTTTATAGTTTTCCTGTTTGTCTCAGTGATCTCACATTCCACGCTTCGACTCGAAAAATTTTCTCTTTATTGTCTATGTTCTTCGGTTTTCTATCTTGTTTGATGAAGCTCTCTCGAGCAGCCTCCACCCGGAGATCCGAACGGGAGGGTATTTCACCTCCGGAATATTCTACTCGAGAGAACGTCATCATGTTGTTGTTGTTGCTTTTTTCAATAAATCAAAATTACAAAATTCTTGGTTTGGAGAAAGATTCTATTTCCTCGGGAATATTAAAAGATGTCAAGGAAGATAGTTTCCCCTTGCCTTCCCACCGTTTTTGCCGATCTTCCTGGCTTTGGGATGATTTAGTTTCTCTCAGTTTGTATCCTCCCTCTCGAGTAGATTATTCCACCCGAAAAAGAGATCCAAATCCGAGATACTTATCCTCCCCACCACGTAAAGGAAGCAGATACTACCAAGGATGGATAACAAGGATATCAAGGACAGGTATCAAGAATATCCTCTTGGAAGACCCGCAATCATCCCACGGGCAGGATTTTTGTAATGTAAAGTCTATTTTGAAATCTCTGTAATGAGGCGCCACTCTTCCATTTTTTCAGAGAATTCCATTATTCCATTTTTATTTAGCGATGTTCAAATCTTTCGAGCATCGTATTGATACAGAACGTATCATTTTTACGATAGGAGGTCAATTCGCCAAACAAAAATCCCGCCGAATGGACTTAATTTGGCCATCACTATTAATTTCGTAGTGATCACTAAAAAATGGCTACTGATCGTTACATCATGTATATTCCATGAAATTCTTGTTCAGCGCATTCCCTGTCTACCGTTTATACTTTAAAAATATTCTGCAATGTCAATCCTATATTTGAAATGGATTGATATCAATTTACCGATAAAATTGCATGTTGTCATCAAATAACTTGACAAACAGAACTGATTAAAAATGATGAATGATATTGGATCCACCACATATGAGGCTTCCATTTTTTGTACAGCATGAAATTAGATTTTTCTGTTTGAAACTATGAAATTATTCAATTTTTCTTCCTTACAAAAGATGATAACATTTCCTTCGCTAGTAGTTCATGCGATTCGAATATCATGAAATATGAATATTGAAACATAAGCTGTATTCGTTTCAACGTGTTCTAAGTTGCTCCAACCTGCACGAAACCAATCAAATAATTCTTATAACTGAATCAGTGAATCAAGAATATCTGGAGCAGGTTGGAGCAACTTGAAACACGTTAGAACGAACATAGCTATAATCAATATGTATGGAGTTAACATCAATAGTAAATCATCTGTAATATCGATACTCGAATATGAGAATGACCGATACTCAAGGTATTGTCTTAATTTTCAACCTCACTATTTTCATCATTTCTTCGAGTATTTTACAATATTGTGGTACCAATAATAATACTATGTTTGTTCGTTCCTATTCGCTGAAAAAAACGTCAAATAAATGTTCATTTGTCTTATATCCAATATATATTCAGTTGTAACAATTAAATATTTGCTTCAATCAAATCACTGTCTTTGAAATTATTGAACAAATTTTTCATTGAGTTATATATCTTGTCTATTCGAATGGATATTCGTCGGATAGAGGACAAATATATATTTGACGCAAATCGATGTTTTTTTGCTCCAGTGTTGATGATGTGAAACTGACAGAAATTTTTCGTGTCAAGTGTTGACAGGGTATTTCAATATAGTGATTCCGCACAGAGCCAGATATAAATTTTGTCGGTTTCAAGCATTAGCACTCTCCTCAGTCATTTCTGGAAATACTAATACCTTTCGATAACATGTGTGTAATGCAAAGATCTCTTCCGAGATCTGTGAAATAAGGCACGTCCGTTACGCTGGAACAACCAAATGAGCAAAATCGAAAGGAACCTATATAGGAATTTGTCGCTAATTTGTCGCTAATTTTTAACACCAATCCCGAATTTGTCGCTCTTCGCGATTCCGAAATAATGAAGGTTGTGCTAGCGGAACCATTCCGCTAGCACAATCTCGGTTCAGAGGGATGAGAAAAAAAAAAGGATTGCATAGGAATTTGTCGCTTTTTTGTCGCTCTCGATATACGTTGGAAAGAATTGAATTCGTTCATTGGTTGCTGAGATATTTAATATTTTAAGTTTGAGGATTGAAATATTGAATTCCAGCGAAATTCGGTGGAAGAATATGATGGTCAAAGGCATATTGACGCAATACAAAATGCAGACAGATGTGCAGGGGATGACGTTGGGACTACAATCCGAAGAAAACGGTTACATGAATGTTACATCGAGATGACGAAACGTAAAATGGAAATTACGTAACACGGTAATCAAATGCCGTCAGGATTTCCAACTGATTCACGTGACGATACGAGGAACGATATGACAATTGTGAATGAATTTGGAGGATATATACCATATGTCACAATCATGTAACATACAGGTAATGGGCTGGTTTACAGGATTTTCTGCCACTGATATATATGTTAAACTATATGATATTATGTTATGATATACTGATGAATTCCGCGAATCGCCCTTATATACGTATGTAGGGATTGTGGGCACTCCGGAGGACCGGGAACAGTCGAGCGACGAATCCTATGCAAGGTTTTATGGGAGCGACAAATTCAAATCCACGGAAAATCGCGAATTTCATGACACCAGATCGATTTAGATGCGATTGTGCTGGCGGAAATTCCGCGAATCGCCCTTATATACGTATTTAGGGATTGTGTGGACTCCGGAGGACCAGGAACAGTCGAGCGACAAATTCTATGCAAGGTTTTCTAGGAGCGACAAATTCAGATCAACGAGGAATCATGAATCCCATGAATCTGAGTCAATTCAAATGCGATTGTGCTGGCGGAAATTCCGCGAATCGCCCTTATATACGTATTTACGGATTGTGTGGACTCCGGAGGACCAGGAACAGTCGAGCGACAAATTCTATGCAAGGTTTTCTGGGAGCGACAAATTCAGATCAACGAGAAATCATGAATTCCATGAATCTGAGTCGATTCAAATGCGATTGTGCTGGCGGAAATTGCAAGGATCACTCTTATATACGTATTTACAGAGTGTGTGGAATCCGGAGGACCAGAAACAGTCGAGCGACAAATTCTATGGGAGGTTTTTCTGGTAGCGACAAATTCAAATCCACGAGAAATCGCGAATTTCATGACACTAGATCGATTTGGATGCGATTGTGCTGGCGGAAATTCCGCGAATCGCCCTTATATACGTGGTTACGAATTGTGTGCACTCCGGGGGACCGGGAACAGTCGAGCGACAAATTCTATGCAAGATTTTATGGGAGCGACAAATTCAAATCCACGGGAAATCGCGAATTTCATGACACTAGATCGATTCGGATGCGATTGTGCTGGCGGAAATTCCGCGGATCGCCCTTATATACGTGGTTACGAATTGTGTGCACTCCGGGGGACCGGAAACAGTCGAGCGACAAATTCTATGCAAGATTTTATAGGAGCGACAAATTCAAATCCACGGGAAATCGCGAATTTCATGACACTAGATCGATTTGGATGCGATTGTGCTGGCGGAAATTCCGCGAATCGCCCTTATATACGTGGTTACGAATTGTGTGCACTCCGGGGGACCGGAAACAGTCGAGCGACAAATTCTATGCAAGATTTTATAGGAGCGACAAATTCAAATCCACGGGAAATCGCGAATTTCATGACACTAGATCGATTTGGATGCGATTGTGCTGGCGGAAATTCCGCGAATCGCCCTTATATACGTGGTTACGAATTGTGTGCACTCCGGGGGACCGGGAACAGTCGAGCGACAAATTCTATGCAAGATTTTATGGGAGCGATAAATTCAAATCCACGGGAAATCGCGGATTTCATGACACTAGATCGATTTGGATGCGATTGTGCTGGCGGAAATTCCGCGGATCGCCCTTATATACGTATTTAGGGATTGTGTGGACTCCGGAGGACCAGGAACAGTCGAGCGACAAATTCTATGGGAGGTTTTTCTGGTAGCGACAAATTCAAATCCACGAGAAATCGCGAATTTCATGACACTAGATCGATTTAGATGTGATTGTGCTGGCGGAAATTCCGCGAATCGCCCTCATATACGTATTTGAGGATCGTGTGCACTCCGGAGGACTAGGAACAGTCAAGCGACAGATTCTATGCAACGTGTTTCTGGTAGCGAACATCCTAAAGTAGTCGTAGATAGGTATGGGAAAACCAATTTAAGGTTCTTGATACCATTCCATGCTATCATCAATAGAGTTATTGAGACAAGAAAGGAATACTTTACTTTTTTGAGATTAAAAATCAATGTTTTCAATTTTCAACTTCATTTCAACTCAGTCATTTTCCGACGAATCAGGATCAATATTATAGATTCCGATTCGTAGAACTCCCCCAAAGACAAAAATGTGAAAGTTTGTAAAAATCAATAATCAGTCAATAAATTCTTCATTCGAAGCAAAAATCACCTTCATCACACTCGCATCGAGGAAGTGGTGCGGGAAGTATGGCCTACAAAAAACCCCCAGCGACAAAGTTGTTCGTTATCGTTTGGACAAACTCTTTAAACAGTTTCAGACCGATTGGATTGTTGGTTCACAAAGTACAGCGATTTATTCATCAACGCGCAAAGGAAATTCATCAGGATAATCCGTCTTCAAACGGCTAAATATCAGATTCCGTAGAAAGAAGGATATTCACTTAATTCTTCAACTCGGTCCATGTTTTTTGGGCCAGGGATTTCGAATTTCGACCTATTATTGCAAGATTCCCCATTCATGATTTGAATTTGTCGCTCCCATAAAACCTTGCATAGAATTTGTCGCTCGACTGTTCCCGGTCCCCCGGAGTGCACACAATTCGTAACCACGTATATAAGGGCGATTCGCGGAATTTCCGCCAGCACAATCGCATCCAAATCGATCTATTGTCATGAAATTCGCGATTTCTCGTGGATCTGAATTTGTCGCTCCCATAAAACCTCGCATAGAATTTGTCGCTCAACTGTTCCTGGTCCTCCGGAGTGCACACAATCCGTAAATAAGTATATAAGGGCGATCCGCGGAATTTCCGCCAGCACAATCGCATCCAAATCGATCTAGTGTCATGAAATTCGCGATTTCCCGTGGATTTGAATTCGTCGCTACCAGAAAAACCTCCCATAGAATTTGTCGCTCGACTGTTCCTGGTCCTCCGGAATCCACACAGTCCCTAAATACGTATATAAGGGCGATCCGCGGAATTTCCGCCAGCACAATCGCATCCAAATCGATCTAGTGTCATGAAATGAGAAAGTTACTATTCTTCAAACACTAAATTTTATCGCAACAAGGAAAAAAATTCGAAAATAAAAAAAAATAAATTTTGATTTCTCAAAATTTTTTCAAATATTCAGCAAATGTTCAGGAATTTCTCCTGAGCTGATCTTCGGTGAGAACTTTTAAAACATGAACAACTCACATATTTCCATAAGAGACAGGTAAACAAAGAATGTTCGATTTTTTTGCGTGACTCTTATATATAACATATATATCAGTGGCAGAAAATCCTGTAAACCAGCTCATTACCTGTATGTTACATGATTGTGACATATGGTATATATCCTCCAAATTCATTCGCAATTGTCATATTGTTCCTCGTATCGTCACGTGAATCAGTTGGAAATCCTGACGGTATTTGATTACCGTGTTACGTAATTTCCATTTTACGTTTCGTAATCTCGATGTAACATTCATGTAACCGTTTTCTTCGGATTGTAGTCCCAACGTCATCCCCTGCACATCTGTCTGCATTTTGTATTGCGTCAATATGCCTTTGACCATCATATTCTTCCACCGAATTTCGCTGGAATTCAATATTTCAATCCTCAAACTTAAAATATTAAATATCTCAGCAACCAATGAACGAATTCAATTCCTTCCAACGTATATCGAGAGCGACAAAAAAGCGACAAATTCCTATGCAATCCTTTTTTTTTTCTCATCCCTCTGAACCGAGATTGTGCTAGCGGAACGGTTCCGCTAGCACAACCTTCATTATTTCGGAATCGCGAAGAGCGACAAATTCGGGATTGGTGTTAAAAATTAGCGACAAATTCCTATATAGGTTCCTTTCGATTTTGCTCATTTGGTTGTTCCAGCGTAACGGACGTAAATAAGGCGCCGCCCTCCCATTCTTCAGAGCATCTCGTCATTCAATTCGCGTTACCTCTATGAATATTTTATGATATCGTATTTTCGATAATAATATTATATTTATTTCTTCTTATCCATGATGTAAAATATTCGGAACTCAAAATATTGTATTGGAATTAAAAAACCACTTGGAGTCGATGATTTATAATTGGATTTTAATTGGTTTATTCAAATTCTCTTGTCACGTACATACGTCAGAATGAATGATATATTTTTTTCATTCGTTTCTTTATTTTTCCTACAATCCTGATTATTTCTCAGTTTCGCTTGAAAATCAATATCCGTTCGGAATTTCCATTCGAGGTTGACGTATCAGAGGCGTGAACTAAAAAATTTCCTCCACGTGGAAACCACGTATCTGTTTCACCGTTGCGGTCCACTTAGCTGCGGCGTGGATGGCTACCTCGTTACCACGTGGATACAACTCAAATTCCACCTAGATGGCCCCACAGTCACTACCTTCCCTAACAGCACACTTCGTCGCATTTCCGTGGTCTCCACGGAGATAGGTGGTATCTACGTGGAGACCACGGAGATGCGAAGGAGTGTGCTGTTAGGGTTCATCATTTCCAATATAGCTGTCCTTCCCCGTCGTCTCTCCGTTCCCTCCACTTCTGTGCCACGGAGCAGCAACGTTCCACCCGGCGGACATTCCTCCGGCGCCTCTACGGCGACTCCCCTTTATTTTTCCCTAACGGCTACGTGGCATCCACGTTGCTCAAATGGAAGATCCACCTTTGTTCTACATGGTTTCCACGGAGGTGTGCTGTGCGAGATTGTGTAATTTGAGGGTCTATGTAAAAGCTACGAATTGTCAATGTTCCGGAACTTCGATTGAATGAACAGGTTGTACATTGCCATCCTTCTCAACCTATATTTCGGAACATTTCCGATTTGAAGCTTTCACATAGACCCTAATTTTACATAAAATCTTTTCACAGTGTATTCTTTGTAATTCCCTTCAATTCTTTCCAATTCGAATCTTGTACCAAAATAATAGAAAAAAAGAGAAACATTTGAATCCTAATCCTGTGTATAAAATTCTGTTGCTATTCGGCATTGAATTCTTCCAGTGGGATTGATAATGGTTGAATTAGAACCGCGTTTATTCACGACATAGGAGTTGTATTTAGAATTTGACATTAGAAAAATTGAAATGAAATCACAGATTTGAGATAGCACTGCACTGTGGAATAGGATACAATAGAGGATAACAAAATTCATTAGAAATAAATTCTGTGATTTCAACATTCGAATTCAGTTTCTGAAATCTCTATTCTTCTCCATTCTTCCAAATCACAAACTTTTCGCTAGTACACTCTTCCATCATTTCAATACCCCACCTTCTTGAAATACTTCAAAGTATTCTTCTAAAGTCTTCGCATGAGTTTTTCTCGCTCTCTAATCACACGTTCACCTACTCAAATAGCACAAGAGTTCTGAGAGAGTTCTTCATGAATATATTTTATTGATTCTGAGATATTTCAGAACTCTCGTGCTATTTGGGTTATAATTGCACTTTGTTCCAACCACACGAAATCGCAATTGATTCCCTCTTTTTGACAGCCATTTTGTCATCCTATTTCCACCAGGACTAGACTCCATTCAAGTCAGTATGTCTATTTTCCTCGCTGGAAAAAAAATATATCATTTTCCAGTACATTTGGACGTAGAGGAGAGAATATTTTGATAATATATCAAATTTCATTCACTATCAGCGAACTTTCACGAAACTTACGAGTCAGAAACTGAGATATAGATTCATTGAACATCCTGTAAACTCCATGAATGCCCCCATGATGATTTCGATGTTGTGACGCCAGAATCTTCTGCATAGCTTTCTTGATGGAGATACATGTTTTAAAAATTACTCGGTCAAAAAAAACGAAGAATATTCTTATCAAACACATATAAACGATGAAAAGTACACATACCAAATTGTACATACCCTTTTTCAAAGTTCTGCAGCACTGAGTATGAAATCGGAGCATTCATTTGTTCAATATCCTGAAAATCTGATGAATAGTTCCATTATCATTCCGATATGTCCATACTTGAATCTTCCACATTACTCCCTTGATAGAGATCCAAGTTTTTGAAATTTCTTGGCCAAAAAACCAACGAATATCCTCATCAAACACATATTAACGATGGAAAGTACACATATCAAAATGTACATACCTTTTTATAAGCTTGTGTAATACTTCCAAGCGAAAGTCAATGATTCCGAACAATAATGTTCAAAACCATCGATATATTCTTGTTTAGTCTGTAATACGGTTGAATCGTCCTGAAGACGAAAGGCGTCGAAACATTTTCGATGTCCACAATATTAGCATTATATTGAACTGTCCAAAACTGTTTTGGTACTACGAGCAAAGAATCGCATTTGGCACCATATATCCAATGTTTTTGATCATTCATGGAATAATAAAAAAGTCAATAATGGTAATTAATCTTGACAACTCAATGCCTAATCTTCGATCTAAAAAATACCATCATCCATATTTTCAATCATTTTTCCATTTGAATCTGGTGTAATTGCTCTACTTGCATTTCCTCTTCCATCTCAGAGTTATTTCCTAAATCTCCTAAAAGTACAGATCAATATGGAGAATTACAAAATGCATTGAATTCATCTCAATTACATTGGAATTAATTTTTCTCAAGGTGAGGTTATTCACCAATGTTATATCACACCTTCCAATATACGAATTTAAATGAACTGCTGAAGATCTTTCCATACCTGCAGGTTCATGAGGTTTTGTTCCAATAGGCTGTTTTACAGGCAAACGCATTTTCCTGATTGGGTTGTTCAACGTCTTTTCTCGAGACGCCCCTTGAACCACAGCCAAATATGTGGACGCGTCGATGGCATATGTATAATAAAAAAATTGGATAAGTCTGTACAGGCATAAATTATATGAAATTTTGCAATTTTTCAGCATGAACTATGTATAAGATATGGATGTGTGACAAAATCATGAATTTGCGATGATTCTGTGAAGATGGATTCGAGTCTCTCAAGTTCTAATCGTGAATGATAATTGGAAAAAAATCATGGGAGCGATATGTCAACCATTTCATAATCTCTTTTTGAATTCGAATTTCCGGAGGAATTATGGAAAAAAGGATGAGGAACTATGGAAGATTATGAAATTCACTTCCACCAAGGATGAAATTTCGTATAATTTGATTATGATGAATCAAATTATACCATGAATCATTATGAGAATTTATAATGATTCATAAAGGAATTACACGAAGATTCATTTCATAAACATGAGTTATTGAATCAATTCAATAAAAATCTCTTATCGTGAATCACTGTCATTCCAACTAATGATTTTATAAATTATCGAATTATTGAGAGAACACTCAGATTCATAGCCACAGTGAATTCTAAGATGGATGATTTTTTACAACACAGTTTAAACTTGGATCTGGTGGAGAGTTTAAACGGAAAATTGTAGCTGCTGATACTAAGTCATAACACTCAATATTTATGATGAAAATCCATATCTTCCCAAACCATAAAAGTTTATAGAAATAATCTAAGAAATTGTACATATTCAGGAAAAGGTAAGTGGATGAAGTGTCTCCTTGAGCCCACTCTTTTCTGTTCAAGGTGCACACTTCATATAACTATTATGAAGATACTGACAAAGAAATCTAATCAAATTATCTTCTCTACTTTTCCCTTGAATTATAGTGAGATTCATCCAAATTAGAGGCTCCTTCGATGAACTTCAAAATCAAAGCGTCGAGCCCTTCATTGAGAAGTTATCGCAGCAATACAAATTGTGAGAGCATCAATCTATTACAATGAATATTGAAGAATTGTACATATTCAAACATCACTTGCTTTCATACAATAATTTTGATACAAATTAGGCACTTGAACGCATTTCTCAACATGCATAAAGTGTTTTTAGAGTTTATATCAAGACTTACATTTATAATAAGGACTTTCTGTATTTGAACTTTGAGGTTGGTCAAAAGAGCTTCAAATTCTATGAAATATTTGCATCATCTACTGAGTTATGGATTTGAAAAAACTTTGTTTGTCAACATCTCCACAACAATTACACAGTATCTGCGTCTAAAGGTAATCACAAGGAAATATCCCTGGTTAAAAGGTCCAATAGAAACCGATAAAAACCGATTCAAAATTGATCGGAATGAATAGGGTCAATCGGAGAGGCTCAACTACCGATTCAAGATGAATAGGAATTAATTGGAACGTGGTATATATAGGATTGAATCGAGGATTTACCGATAGAAAAATATTTGTTTTATTGGAATTAATATGACTTTCAGTGATCAATCGGTTTGTATGAGAGATATCTGATTGAGAATATGAAAATTCCTCCATTTCATGAGGCAAATGGTTTTTATCGGAAATTTCCATGACCTAAAGCTATTGGAACCGATCGTAAATGTTACGTAATGGGAAATTCAATCGGTTTTTATGAAGAATGTCCAATTCGATTAGAGTTCGTACAGATTTGATCGGTCTGTAGGTTTTAATCGGATTATTCCACTATCCGAATTCATGAGGAATAATAGGACCATTTACGGATCTGAAAATTGAATAGGATTGAATGAGAAATATCCAATTCGAATTCAGAATTCCTTGCAGCGGATTAAATTATCGGTTTTTGTCAGAATTTTCGGTGATTTCGGTCTATCGGAACCAAAGGGAAAATTGTACAAAATTCAAGACTTACTGGGTTTCTATCCAGAATATCCAATTCGATTTGAGTTTGTTTATTTTATCGGTCAATAGGTTTCAATTGGATTATTCGATCATCCCACACTGAAGAAAAAGGTGGGTACAGACAACGGTGATATAGTTGATTCAACAGTAGAATACGATTGGATATATCCAACTGAATCTGACTGTTACCTCAACTACATGCACTGTTGAAGCAACCATCATGGTGTCAAGTCAACGATTATGCTGTCAATCTGACCGTATATTCGTTGACTTGACTATGATATTCAGTTACCCTAACAGCAAAATATAATTGATTTTCGATGAAATTTTTTTTCCGTGCAATTTATGGGAAATAAAAGGAATATTTACGGGATTGCATATTCAATAGCATTGAATGAGAAATGTCCAATTCAATCTTAGACTTTATTCCACCGCATTAGCCCTGGTTAAAAAATCCGATAAGATCCGATAGAAACCAATTCAGAATTAATCGGACTGCATAGGATCAATCGGAACAGCTCAATCCCCGATTCAAAATCAATAAGAGTTTATCGGAATCTCTTTTCCATAGGTTTCAATTGGGGATTCACCAATTAAAAAATCTGCATTTTATGGGAATTAATCAGACTTCACATAATCTATTGGTCTGTATAAGAGATATCTGATTGGATGATTGAAATTTTCTCCATTCCATCAGGCAAACGGTTTTTATCAGAAGTTTCCACAATTTCAATCTATTGGAACTAATGGGAAAATTTGTGAAATCGAATGATGAATGAGTTTCTTATGGGAGATTTCTGACTGCATTTAAGGATGTGTCGATTTCATTGATCAATGGGTTTTAATTGGATTATTCCAACATTCAAATTTATTGGAGATAATAATCTCCAATCTGTTCACAGATTCTAAAGTCCTATAGGTATGTACCGGCAATAACCGATTCAGTTTTGAAATTTCTTTCATTACATCAGATCATTGGTTTTTATCGGAATCCCTGGTGACCTCGATGTATTGGAACTAATGGGAAAGTTGCTGGAATAGGAAACTATAATCATAGAATACCAAGAGAATCCAATTAGAAAATATTTCATTGGTATCAATCGGAATTTTTATCAGTGATGGAATATCCATTGGATCCCATTGAAAAATATGTTACTGGTACCAATTATAATTGTAATGATTAATAAAATGCCGATTAAATCAAATTAAAAAATATTGTGTCCGTACGAATTGGGATTTTTATTATTGATGAAATACCTATTGGATGCCATTAAAAAATATTTGACTGGTATCAATTAGAATCTTCATGATCAATAACACCCTGATTGAATCCAATTGTTAAATATTGTATTGGCATCAATCGGAATTTTCATTGGTCATAAAATACCAAGTGAATGCAATTACACAATATTTCATTGATATCAATCGGAATAATTATTATTGATAAAATATCAATTGGATCCCATTGAAAAATATTTGACTGGTATCAATTGAAATTTTCATGATTAATGAAATACCGATTCAATCCAATTAAAAAATATTTTATTGGTATCCATCGGAATTTTTTATCAACCATAAAATACCCATTGAATCTAATGAGAAAATATTTTCTTGGTATCAATTGGAATTTTTATGATTAATGAAATACCCATTGAATTCTATTGAAAAATATTTCACTGATATCAATTAGAATTTCAATGATCAATGAAATGCTTATTCAATCAAATAAGAAACATTTTATTGTCATTAATTGGAATTTTCATTATTGATAAAATACCAATTGGATCCCATTGAAAAACGTTTTACTGGTATCAATTAGAATTTTCATGATTGATAAAACTCTGAATGAATCAAATTGAAAAATATTGTATTGGTATCAACCGGAATTTTTACCATTGATAAAATACCAATTGGATCCCATTGAAAAATATTTGACTGGTATCAAATAAAATTTTCATGAACAATAAAATACCGATTCAATCCAATTGAAAAATATTTTATTGGTATCGATCGGAATTTTCTATCAACCATAAAATACCCATTGAATCCAATTAGAAAATATTTTCTCGGTATCATTTGGAATTTTTGTGATTAATGAAATACCCATTGAATTCCATTCAAAAATATTTCACTGATATCAATTAAAATTTCAATAATCAATAAAATCTCGATTTAATCAAATGAAAAATATTTTCTTGGTATCAATAGGAATTCTTATTATTGATAAAATACCTATTGGATGCCATTGAAAAATATTTGACTAGTATCAATTAGAATCTTCATAATCAATAACATACCGATTCAATCCAATTGAAAAATATTGTATTGGCGCCAATCGGAATTTTCATTGATCATAAAATACCAAGTGAATCCAATTACACAATATTTCATTGATATTAATCGGAATTCTTATTATTGATACAATACCTATTGGATCCCATTGGAAAATATTTGACTCGTATCAATTAGAATTTTCATAATTGATAAAATACCGATTGAATCCAATTGACAAATATTGTATTGATATCAATCGGAATTTTTCATCCATCATAAAATACCGATTGAATCCAATTGGAAAATATTTTCTTGGTCTTCATTGCGATTTTGATTATTAATGAACTCCCATGCTCTTATTAAGACCGATAAAATTCCTCATATGTCCAATGGACTATTACCAATTGGATCTTATTACTATAGGACACCCATCGCTGACATAAGACAGTCATTTAGTTCACATTGATAGGAAGCGAACCACGGCATCGAGCGAGCGGGTGTTCCAGATCGATCTTCTAGGTTAAGCAACGACAACTGCGGTACAAGGTGGATGGGTGATCACCATGTTAATAACACATAAATGATCGTTTGAATTTATTTCAGCAATAATTTGTCATACGTAATGATTGAATAAATGATATATGTGTTTGTTTGATTGATATAAAATGCGCGTACATAATGTATATACACCGTTCGTTGTTTGGGTTAACAACCGATACAATTCAATAAGAAAATCGCGAAGCAGGAATCAATTCATTCCGATAAGTTTTTTTTATCGGATTCAATCGGATTTTTTCACCAGGGAAAATGCCGAGTAAATCCAGTTAAAAATTATTTTATTGGTATCAATGGGAAATTTCCGATGCAGAAACTCAATCCATTCCGATGGAATGTTTTTTTATCGGATTCAATCGGATTTTTCAACCAGGGGAAAGACCGATTAAATCCAATCAAAAATTATCTTATTGGTATCAATAGGAAATTTCCGATGCAGAAACTCAATTCCTTCCGATAAAATTTTTTTTTATCGGATTCAATCGGATTGTTCAACCAGGGATCTGATCGGCTCAACACTTATACTTCTTCTTTACAAGGACAAACACATTTGAACAATTCTTTTTCTGAATTAGAATAGAAACCGCAAATTGTGATGCAATAATGAAGTGAGGAAATTAGAATATATCTGGTAAATACAGCGTTGGCACTGCAGTATTTGATAATTTTTAGGTTAATCGAAATCTCTCTTCAAAATGAATGCAGCAAATTCTCCTTCGCACAAGCTTTTTTAGAGGGCATTTTGATGATTCAGAGTTCCCACACGCTGCAATTCATTTCATAAAGTGGTTCACACCTTTCAAATTTGGAAATCCGTAAAATTTGCTCTCTTGAGCCGTGCAATTTTGCACTTCACACTTTCTGCTCTTCATTGTGGAAAATTTAACGACACAATTCACGACTTTCATTACAATTGTTTTATCTTATTAGTTTCACACACTTTATGTTCAATAGCAACACTGTTTATGTTGTCACTTTATACACAATCGCCGCCACTCTGGAAGGGACATCACGGACATAGCGTCTCTGATTTTGGATTAGAGAGAGGGAAACCACGCGAGGCACACAAGCGGTGCCTGGTTCTGTGGATAGTGAATTACGCGAAACTTTCGCCCCACTTGAGGTTCTGGTACCCTGGTTCTTACATACCATACTACAATAGACTCTGGCTATAAGCCTCGCTATCAGTTATCTGTGTCTTTTTCTCACATAATATTGAATACCAAGTGGACCACGGAGACAGATGAGGCTTATAGCAAGAGTCTACTGTATAGTGAAATGGACGCTATTGGATGTTGGAAAAAAGAAAGAGACAGATACATCTATACTATCGTAAGAATTGAAAACCCACCTTAAAGGCCTAACTAAATACATGAGCTAAGTAATCGTGAACGTAAGAAACGGAAGCGTGCGCAGATCTAAATATATAGTTCTTGCACATCCGTTTCTTTCGTTTACATAGCTTGTGTGTTTAGACCTTTGGATAGTGAAGATTTATTATGTTCAGAAGGAGTCGATGATGAACCAGAATCGTAATATTTTGATCGCATCAAAATTTGAAACGCCTACATCTTATTTGAATTCTCTCGAGTTATCATACCGTAGAACACTGGAAACAAGGGGAAAATTCAATAATTTCGTCACTCCGAACTCCTCTCAAATCATAACATACAATAAATCTAAATCGTGTTTTTACGGACTAAGAAATACACATCTCGTGCGCTCGTTTCCGGTGTCTCATAGATCCTCTCGATATACCTTGATTTATACGTAGTGCATAACTTCAACGTGGCGTTAAATGATTAATAGGGCTTCCTGCTTGGAACATGTTCGTGACTCCTCTATATATTTGTTGTCGGTTAGAGTATTACCTGGCCACGATCCAGGTGAATCCGTTGGCCGTGGACCTGACACTGAACGATGCAAACAAGACAATCACGAGTTTATCAAACTATTTTCAGTTGTTCCTTGCCATATCAGGACTACTGGTGTAATCAAACATTCTCCAAACTGTAATAATCGATAAACTGGTTACTCATTCTCGAGATTTAGGATGGGATTTCACGATTCCGCAACTGATGGTTTCTCAATATACAGGGTGGGGCATTTAAAGTGTCGCGGGCGTTTTTTCCAAAAATAAAATGAGATACGAGAAAATTTTTCGGACAAAAATTGTAGGGTATCGAGGGGGACATCCGATGGTGGCCTTGGCTTTGACCTCAAATCTCATCTTCAAGGGCATTCTGAGGTCAACTCTTGTTTTTTAAATAGCATCTCATATTTTTTACTGCAGATTTGGATTCTAGGTCAAAAACCAAGAAACTTTTGTCTGAACCATTTTCCTGAAATCCGCAAAGATGGCGCTCTAATCGATATTGTTCCATACTGAATCTGACATTAGAATAACTCGAAAACGAAGGGTCTTGGAGGAGAATGTTTCGGACAAAAGTTGTCTGATTCCAAGGGGGACCCCTTGAACTGAAACGGAGGTGATGGGGTAAAACAGACAAAACACAACACATTTCAATCGTCTACATCACTTGGATAATTTTAATGCAGTAGATGCTCAAAATGATGGCCTTCGACTTCAATACACATTTCAAAACGTTTTACAAAAGATTGCTGAACTCGTGCTAAAATATCTTCATTGATGCTCGCGCATGCATTGATGATTCATTGACGCATATTCTCAGGTGTAGTCGGTGCTTGTTGATAAACTGTATCTTTTATGTATCCCCATAAAAAAAAATCTGGAAAAGTAAGATCCGGAGAACGGGCAGGCCAATGAACTGGTCCACGACGTCCTATCCATCGTCCAGGATAATCTCTGTCCAATATTTCTCGAGCTGTGACTGCATAATGGGATGGACAACCATCGTGTTGATACCACATATTCAATCGTTCCTGAGTAGGTATGTCTTCAAGTAATGTTGGAAGTACTTGATCTAAGAAATGTCTGTACTTCTCTCCATTTAGCGTATCTGCAATGAAGTACGATCCAATTACTCGAGATCGAAAAATACCACACCAAACATTCACAGCCCATTGTCTTTGATGCTCTACTTGACGTAACCATCTTGGATTTTCTGTCGCCCAGTAATGCATATTATGTCGATTTACTTGACCATGATTGGTGAACGTCGACTCATCAGAAAATAATATGTTGATGAAGTTGTCATTGTGCATTTGCGCTAGACCCCATCGACAAAACTGTACACGATTTTCGAAATCATCACCGTGAAGGTCTTGATGCAAACAAATGTGATACGGATGGAATTTGTGACGTTTCAGTATTCGAAGAACACTTCTTCGAGAAATTCCCGAATGGAGTTCAATTTCACGAGAGCTCACGTGTGGATTATTGGCTACTGCAGCTAGTACATTAACTTCCGCATTTTCTCCGCTAACAGTTCTCATTCGATGTCGTTTTTCCCTTGTAACACTTCCCGTTTCTGAGAATAATTTTGTAATGCGTTGAAAATACCTAATGGATGGCGTTGTTCTTTCAGGAAATCGTTCTGCATACAAGTCATATGCTTGTCTGGGGTTCTTATGCACTTCACCGTAAATGTAGATCATATCGATCTTTTCAGAAACCGTGTATCGGATATCCATGATTTTCAATTTGTCATAAACCAAGTAATAATCAAATGTAACTGACAAACTGACTTTCAAAATCGTGAATTTTCACTGAACCCCGTCGTTTGTTTACATCGCGTGAGCTCTGAATGGTGGTAATGTAGACGATTGAAATGTGTTGTGTATTGACAACTTTTGTATGAAACATTCTTTTGCAAGACCCTTCGTTTTCGAGTTATTCGAATGTCAGATTCAAAATGGAACAATATCGATTAGAGCGCCATTTTTGCGGATTTCAGGAAAATGGTTCAGACAAAAGTTTCTTGGTTTTTGACCTAGAATCCAAATCTGCAGTAAAAAATATGAGATGCTATTTAAAAAACAAAAGTTGATCTCAGAATGCCCTTGAAGATGCGATTCGAGGTCAAAGCCAAGGCCACTATCGGATGTCCCCCTCGGTACCCTACAACTTTTGTCGGAAAAATTTTCTCGTATCTCACTTTATTTTTGGAAAAAACGCCCGCGACACTTTAAATGCCCCACCCTGTAGAATATTTAAGGGGTTAATACAATCAGACAAGCCAAAAACACGCATTTCAATTTTGTTGTCATTAGAAAATTCTACTTCAATTACAATAAAACTTTGTAAGTTTGTCAACATAATATCCAAGTATATAAAAATATTTTTTCTTGTAATTTTTCATCGCGAAATGGCAGTTGTAGGCTGGCTTAGAGATAATCCATGGATTATCATGCACGAATAAATCGATAGGCACTCTGAAGGTCGGAGTCTTTATCTGAAACGTTCCACTAAGGAAACTTTTGTGGAAAATAGTTACAATTTGTCAGTCAATAAAAAGCATGGAAAATACAAAAAATTGACGATTGACGGAGGTTTTTCGACAACATTTTCTTGTCGATCAACGATTTGGTTAAAAAACCTCCGCCAATCATTCAATTTCTGTGTTTCCCTTTCTTTTGCCCTAGTGAAAATTATTCATATAAGACCACATATAAATCATATACGGTCATATGCGGATAGAGGTTTCATATGTGACCACATATAATCCACATGTAATCCATATTTAATGCATATACGGTGCATATACAGCTCGTATATGCATAAAGGTTGACATATACGAGCCGTATATGCCTCTATGCGCCGTATATCCATTAAATGAGGACTAAATCTGAATTATGTATCTTAATATATATGAAACCTCAATGCATATATGACCATATACGGTTTATACGTGGTCTCATATGAATCATTTCGACCAGGGCAGTTTACCGACAAATTGTAACTATTTTTCACAACAGTATTCTTGGTAGAATGTTTCGGATAAAGACTCCACCCTCCAGAGTGCCCGCCGATTTTTTTATGGGTTATCTTTAGGTCAGCATACAGCTGCCATTTCGCAATGAAGAATTACATGAGAAGATATATTTATATACTTCAATTATTATGTCACACGGAGAAAACGGAACCTTAGTATTTTATCAGACACGCCTAGCTCGTCTTATGAAAACAAAAGAAATCTAGCACCACTGGTCACTGCGCAGACATATTCAATCGTGTCTTTACAACAGACAATACTGTGGACCTGGGGAAAAAAAAACACGTTGAAAACAACGTTCAAAAAAACATGGGAAACTACGTTGTTTACCATGGTGAAATGGTTTCTCTTCGGAAAAGAAACAACAACGTTGAAAACAACATGGCTTTCTAGGTTGTTGCAACGTATCACGAAATGCGTTCTCCAATAGAATCCTCTTAATAGACCCTACTTCCATCATCGTGCTTGAAAAATTGTGCGCAAACTATGTGGTAAACAACGTTAAAAACTACGTTGTTTGCAACGCTGTTTTCTTCTTCTCCGAATAAATTCTTCTTCCATTTTCCGATGGTAAACAACGTTGTTCTCAACGTGGTTTTTTTTCCCCGGGGAGACATGACTGATTCATGTCTATACATATATTACCCAGTAGTGCTGAAATTGTTCTTTTTTCATAAGACGAGCCCGTCGTGTTGGAAAAATACTCCCTGATGTTGCGTTTTCTGTAACGGACCTACAAAGTTTCCCTGTAACTGAATGAAAATTTCCTAATGAAACGAAAAAATTCAATGTGTGCTTTTGACTTGTCTAATTGTATTGACCCCCTGAACAGTTAAAATGAAGACTTAATTACAAGACTCAATTGATGGAAATGAATGGTCACTTTTTTTTTCTCACCTGGGATAGGCAGCCTCAATTACTCTTCGTACTCAAAGCACTTCTTCTCAAGTACTTTTTAATGTTTCGTTAAAAATCTGGACTCAAAATCTGATAAGAATAGAAAAGTACTTGGAAAAAAAGAACCCTACAAACAATGATTACTGGCGTTTCAATGGGCCGCTGATGGTCCGGCAATGCCGTTGAAGAGCCGTCACTGGCCCTTTGAAACGCCAGCAGTCGTGTTTGCTGGGAATACTTCAAGTACGAAAATCAATTGAGACTACCCTCCCTGTTTCCTAGAAGTAATTCATAGCGACATCGATTTATCCGCTGAGTACATAAAAACGGTTCTAAATTCAAAAAAATTAAAACCATCAGTCCGTACCTCTTCCATTAAGGTTTCGAATCTTTTTCAAGCTCTGAGATAATAAACGCGATGATCATCCTTCTTGGTCTTTATTGTAAAAATTACATCGTAATAGAAATTCATGCCTGGTTGAGAGTCTTCGATGTCTTCAATTTTCAGAACAAAAAGCGTACAAACATTGAAAATTCTCGGATACCACAGAATTTCCGAGCGATTCTCGCTGAAAAATACCCAGAAGTGACCGTGACCACTTGTCGATCAAACAGTGGTGTTCATTCACCTCCTAGTGGAGCTGAAGAAATTCTATTCCAAAAACCCTCTTATTGCGTGCATATTTATGAACTATCCTGTTCTTGTTGACAAAGAACTTTGCCACCTATCATCTCATACTTCTGTGCCCTTTAAAACTGATGTCACCATATTTTCTAAATTTTTTGGAGAGAAAACCCCCCTCTTGTGGAGTGAAACGCTCACTCCTATCGAAACTGTAGTATTCTCATTCTTTAGGATTGAATTTTCAATCCAAAAAATTTGGAAATCAATATATCAGACCATCATGTAGGTTCTTTGAAAAGTGTAGAAACGGAAATTAGAAGTGCATATCTCTACTAAAAACGCCAAACAGATCCATACAAAATTTTAACCCGTATTTGATCAATTCTATTTGGTACTGTCTGATTCAGTACTGTAACTAATCAACGTACCAGTTGGAAACCAACAGAACTAGTCAGATTCCATTCAAAATCTTGTCCAATTAGAACTGGAATTAGACAACGACCAAACAGAATCCGATAGAAAATCTTCTGCTTGGTTTTGTCTGGTTCTTTCAACAGAAGTAAAAAAAATCACGATCTTCACCCACACAGCACCGGATGTCCCAGCAATATTGGCAGAACATTACGTTTGGAGTGTGTTATATTTTGGAAAACATCTCAAGAAGATTGTCAGAATGTCCGCAGGATGTCTCATGTCATCATTTTTGTAACATTCTGGAGATGTTCTGAAACATTGCTGAAATCATTGAGGTAACATTCTGGAGACATTCTGGAATATTGCTGTGATCATTTCAGCTTTATTCTGTACGGAGAAGAATGTAACAATCACATATATTAAAAGGCTTACATAACATTGCTTTGGGTTGAAAAACAATTCCTTCAGAGTTTACTCCTACAAATGTTGAATGAGCTTGGCCAGAGTCACTTTGAGTGGAAGGAAACCTGCTCCGAAGTCGACTATTAGGAAGTTCCCCCAGTGGGGATTGAACTCGGGTTCTGCGAATGAGAGCCCAGGCTTCTATAACATCAGCGAATCTCCGAGATGACGACACCGCTCTCAAAGTGCCATTTATTGTAATCATCGTGATGGGAGTTTGAAGAATTCGTTTCATGAAATATAGACCAATCGATTCATAATCTTTTGACACAAAAAATAAGTAGGTGGTGGGAGAAAGGTTTTTTTCGACCTCGACTTTGAAATTTTACAAAGTGCTGAGTAAGATCGATAGAAAAACTTCAAAAATTTGTTGCCACGGGATATATACTAATCGATTCAGAATCTCTTAAAATGAAGAATAAATACCACTTGAGAAGAACGTCCTTTGAAAAGTGCACCTCCAAAATTTACCAAGTGCTGGAACAAATTAATGAAAGACTCTCAAAAATTTGTTTTCGTGGAATAAAGACCAATCGATTCAGGATCTTCTGAAATGAAGAATGAATAGCACTTGAGAGGAACGTTTTTTTACAAGTGCACCTCCAAAATTCATCAAGCGCTGGAGCAAATTGATGGAAACTTTTCAAAAATTTGTTCCCGTAGAATATAGACCAATCGACTCAGAACCTTTTGGAATGACGAATGAATGAATATAGCATTTGAGAAGAACGCTTTTTGAAAAGTGCATCTCCAAAATTTACCAAGGGCTAGAGCAATTTGATGAAAAAATTTCGAAACTTTGTTTCTGTGGGATATAGACCAATGTATTTAGAATCTTCTGAAACGAAAAGTGAAATGGTCGTAGGAGAGGCGGTTTTCGATCTTGAATTGTGAAGTTTACCAAGTCCTGGGTCAGATGTATGAAAATACATTTTGCTGCACAAAATATTGCTACTTTTATATTCTCAGAATATGTCATTTGCGACAAATTTAGCATATTCCTCATCGTAGATTTCTAGAACATTACAGATCATTATATGTGCAATGTTCCAATTGGAAGATTCTCAGAACATTTTCAACGAAAAATTGTATCTGCAATATCTATAGGATCTTTCATAAATATTTCACACAGAATGTTCTGAGAGAGACATTGTGATATTCTAAAAATATTACTGATACATTGGGTGCTGTGTGGGTATTGAATATCAACTTTTCAGAGTCAGACCTCATCTTCAGGGCATGAAATATGTTTGAAACTGTGAAACAAAAAATAATTCCTCTGATGAATTTACTCCTTTCATGACAATAATTAGACTACTCAAGTTCCAAGTACGTAGAAGAACATTATTTTCATACCCGATGGTGCATATAAGTTACATTCAACGAGTTATTTGGTAGAACAATAAAAAGCAAACAACCGAAGCCACATATATATCTTGTTCTGTCTAGAGTATAATACCAAGGTGATGAATTTCAAATAATTGAAAGACCAAAGTATTGTTTGATATATCTAAGCCGTAAAAACACGTATTTAGATATTCATAGAAACATAATAAGTTTTGAATAATATGTTTCCGACTCAACTCACAAACCACTACGATTCGTAGAAGCTGGTACGACTCACTTTGAAATTCCAAAATAATGAAACAGTTGACATCGTGCATTGATTCTACACAACGTATGCACGTTGGATAGACTTGACAAATATTTTATGCAGTTGTTTAGTAGCTGATAACTATAGTTATATATATATATATATATATATCTGTTCGCACGTGTATCGTATTTTTCATGAATCATTGATTGCTCGAGTACATTAAAACGCATCGTTATTATTTTTTCTGAGTCATTACGATTGCATAGATGACAAAAAAAGAAAAAGAAATTATCTTCCCATATTTATGAAATTTTATACAAATTTTTAATGGACCTTAGAATTCAGATGGGATGAGAAGCTTTGGAGCAGTTATGTTATTTTTATGCATAAACATATGAATACTACGCGTGAGGTAGAAACGTGCCAATTTGCATTGCGATTTAATGAACAATACATTTATTTTCCAATAGAGAAACAACGAATGAAAAAAACAAAGATGGTAGAAACTGGTCGAATCTATATGCGTTGTCTTTCTCCTCTCTATCACTTTGTTTTTGTTGACAGTGCTGTTGTTTGATTATTTGTATATTTAGTAACCGGACGCGTAGTTTGTACGATTGCGTAATGTTTTGGGAACTCTTTATAAAAATCAAAGTGTTTCTTTCTCTCACATACGTTATGTATTATGTAACGGCGGAGAAGGAAATAAAAATACACAAAGTGGAGAGTGCCTGCATTGTATAGAAGTGGGTCGATTGTTTCAGATTTGTCTCATCTTATGTCTGCACTGTAAGAAGAAGAACCTAATCTAAGAAAATATTGTATTGACTGGGTCTAATCCGATATTTTCTTGACTCAAGATAATTTTTTTCAAACGTTAGAAATATTTCCGGGATGACTTCGATTCCACACGAAACTAAGCCATTCAAGAAAAATTGTTGTTCTGATCTAGGGATCTGACAATGTTCATTACATGTTTTTGGGGTCCCAGAATGCGAATCTGATTTCACCATGACCTCCATAAAATCCACAACATAGCCATGAAACAATTTGTTCTGATCTGAGGGTCTAACCATGTTTATTATACGTTTTCGAGATCGCTGAAAGCGATTACGAGACCTGTTTAACCCCACCCTATCGGAATTTTGCCACAACCTCAGATAACCTATATATATATAAACTATATATAAACTATAATGTGAGCATTCACCATCGTGAGATGGATTGTGAATGCTTCTTGTAGTACTGTACTCTGCACTAGTTGAGTCGCTAACTAATGCAGAGCTGCAGTCACTGGATTAAGACTACTGCGGGCCTGTTTTCTCACCCTGACCACTTGCCGATTCTGGGGTTTCGAGTCCCTGCCTCGGATTATGTTTGTGTACGTCTGCAATGGCGGCATAATCAGCCAAGAAACCAATATTTTCAATTCTCTTCATTCTCAGATAATTCTTCTCTTACATATTATTGATGATGATATCTTTATTATCATCGCGGGGAAACAATTAGATCTATTTAGATTTCATCAGATCTGCGTAGATCCGAAATTTGGCAGAAATCCGAATTTGATCAGATTTGAATCTATTCAGATCTCTACCCACATAGCAGCGGATGTCCCAGCAATGTTGTCAGAATATTACATTTGGAATGTGTAATATTCTGGAAAACATCTCGAAAAGATTGTCAGAATGTGTGTAGGATGTCCCATGTCACCACCTTTGTAACATTCTGGAGACATTCTGAAATATTGCTGTGATCATTTCAGCGATATTCTGTACGGAAAAAAATGTCACAATCACATATGTTAAAAATTCAACAAAATATTACTTTGGGTTGAAAAAAAATTTCTTCAGAATTTACTCCTACAGATGTTGAATGAGCTTGGCCAAAATCACTTGGAGTGGAAGAAAACCTGCTCCGAAGTCGATTATTAAAGAGTTCCCCCAGTGGGGATTGAACCCGGGTTCGGCGAGTGAGAGGCTTCTATCACTTCAGCAAATCTCCGAGATGACGGCGCCACTCTCAAAGTGCTATTTATTTTACTCATAATCATCGTGATGGGAGTTTGAAGAATTCATTTCCATGAAAAAAAGAACAATCGATTCAGAATCTTCTGACACAAAAAATCAGTAGGTCGTGGGAGAGAGGTTTTTTCGACCTCGACTTTGAAATTTTACAAAGGGCTGGGTAAGATCGATGAAAAAACTTTAAAAATTTGTTGCCATGGGATATAGACTAATCGATTCAGAATCTTTTGAAATGGAGAATGATCAGCACTTGAGAGGAGCGTTTCTTGAAAAGTGCACTTCCAAAATTTACTAAGTGCTGGAACAAATTGATGAGAAATTTTCAAAAATTTGTTTCCGTGGTATATAGACCAATCGATTCATAATCTTCTGAAATGGGAAGTGAATAGGTCGTAGGAAAGGCGTTTTTTTCGATCTTGAATTGTAAATTTTATCAAGTCCTGGATCAGGCGTATGAAAATTCATTTCGCTCCATAAAATATTGCAACTGTCATATTCTCAGAATATTTCATTTGCGACAAATTTAGCATATTCCCCATCGTAGATTTCCAAAACATTACAGATCATTATGTGTGCAATGTTCCATTAGGAAGATTCCCAGAACATTTTCAACGAAATATCATATCTGCAATATCTATAGAATCTTGTATAAGTATTTCACACAGAATGTTGTGAGCGAGATATTGTAATATTCTAGAAATATTACTAAGACATTGGGTGCTATGTGGTACATCTGACTAGATCTTGATAGATCTTGTTAGATCTGAATTTAACATCACATTCAATCTTTATTGATTGTTCGATTACCAACAATTTCGTGATGTTTCTCACGTTTGAATTCAAATTTGAACATGTTCGTTAGCAAATACGAGCTAAAATTACAGTTTCTCAGATCTTAATCGATCTGTTCAGATCTGGCCAAAAATCAAATCTAATCTTTTTCCGCTAGGATATATTCCCATTCTCACAGATATTCATTCCCACACAGCACCACAGTCCCAAAAGGATTCATAGACAATTCTTATTGAATTGCTTGGGTTCTTTATGAATTCTATATGAATTCTTCTGGGACGGTGGTGCTTTGAGAGTTGTCAAATATATGTTGGAATGAAAAGATAAATTCGCTGCTGAATGAGATTGTTTTCATTTTCGACACATATTAAGGAATAACGATCTGTGAGTATAAAAATACGTGGAAAGAAAGACATTTAATATTCATGGTACCCGATAATTATTTAGGAACAAAGATAATTCGAATTAAGAATAAAGTTCATAGGAATAGAAGGGCCATTCTACTGAAATCTGTCATTATTCTAGAACAATGATTATTCTTCTAAATATCTTTCATTTCGAATATAATAGTATTTTCTCTTCCCTTTGTACATCACATCCATTGAATTCTTAAGGGGGGGGGGGGGGGGTATGGTTATTTCGACGGAAAAAAGACATGTTTTTAAGATTTTTTTCTGCTTATACAGATGTTGTAAGTTTATTGAGTCAATCTCCATATGATAATGTAACATTCCAACAATACTTTACTAAATTTTCATCGCAAAATATTGGAAATTGTGCGAGTGATAAGAAATCTCCGGAGGTGCCTCGAAAAAAAGTTGTTTTGCGGTGTTCACGATAACTCGAAATCTACTGGACCAATCGTTTTGAAATTTTGCACAGTACTTGTTCACATGATTTCCCAGGTTTCGAGGGCTTTTTTTTTTAATATTTGTTGATTTTACAACAACAAATAGGCTAATTGTTTCATGCGAAAATCGGTTTTCTTGCTTCAAAGTGTCGCGAAAAATTTAAAAATGAAGAAAAAAAAAATCCCCTCGTCATTACCTCGAAAAACATCTCCTTTAACGAATGCATTTTGGTTTTTTTGTTTCAGATGATTCTGTCACAAGTTATCGTGAACACCGCAAAACAACTTTCTTTCGAGGCACCTCCGGAGATTTCTTATCACTCGCTCAATTTCCAATATTTTGCGATGAAAATTTAGTGAAGTATTGTTGGAATGTTACATTATCATATGAAGATTGACTCAATAAACTTACAACATCTGTATAAGCAGAAAAAAATCTTAAAAACATGTCTCTTTTCCGTCGAAATAACCATACCCCCCCCCCCCCTTAAGGGAACCAAAGAATTTTCGCATTTTACAAAAGTATCAATTACTCAGGTCAACAACAAAAATTTTTGTCCCTGCCGCCCGAAGTCTGGTAATAAATTCGAAATGCTTTTGTCGTGTTGAATGCAAAACGAATATCGGATTCCTTGGATTAGCTCACTTTCTATTATGTTTCATACATAATTTTGGTATATAATCTATATAATTGATGAATTGTATGCATAAAAAATTATAAAAAACGAGCTGAAGGTAAAGGAAGATTTGCACTCAAAGTTTCGTATAAAATTCGTCCATCAACAAAAAACAAATAAATTGAAATCAGTTTCGAACTATTCTCGTATCTAATTCCTTTATCTTTATATAGTTCTTTGTCTTCATTGCATCGAGTTAACATACATAAAAACGTAGATTTGATGTCTTGCGTTTTTTGAAGAGAATTGAATGCATACTTACGCGAATCTCTGAGTATCTTATTCGTATTTTCTATTTCTGACCCCTCCATAGCGTCTTCGATTTGATCAAATGTGTCATGATAAGGAGTTCCAACACTGGTTTAATCATCCTGATGACAAAGCCCGATAGAAAACGATAGAAAAGTTTTCTATCGTTTTGAATATGGACTTTGAATCGTAGTTGTATGAGATTTTATCCTGTATTCCCGATAGAGATTCTATGTCATCCTTTCGTGATTTTTTCATCTCAGTACTATCGTTTTTTATCTTCAATTTCATATACGGACTCTATCAATTCCTTTCTTCATCTCCGAGATGTATGGCTATCGTTTCTTATGTAATATTTCGGATACCATTTCAATCATATCTTTTCGGGGTTTTCATCGTGATTTACTATCGTTTCGTATGTAAGATTTTGAATAAATTTTCGGTCGTATTTTTTCGTAGAATTTTCTGATGTATCGCTATCGTTTCCTATGTAAAATTTCGGATGAAATCCTTATCATATCTTCTCGTGGAATTTCACTAAATTCACTTTTATTGATTTATTCAAAGATGATAAAAAAAAACACCAAACTTCGCTTCACTATGTGTTGGTAGAAAGGCAATATGACACACATTAATCATTATCGTCTGGAATAACTTTGTTGGCGATGGTGAAAAGTTTTTAACCTAACGGGGAACCGAACCTGCTCTACCTACTTACCTAATCTACCGAAACCTAACACCTTGCCAACGTAGCTATTTCGCACTTTGAAATTCAGAGCTTATTCGATAAAGACATTTGCTAGTAAACAGTTCCACCAGTCCCCTGGCGGTTGTACCATGAAAGTTGACCCGCTACATTTAAACTACACATTCTTCGTACTTTTACATATCGGAATCATCGCGCTGAAAAATTGTCGAAATTCATTCCCGTAAAATATAAGTGATAAAATTGACAGTGCTTATAAAAGTGATTTCAATAAACATAACATAAAGACATAACCCTACTTTTAGAATTTGTTTTTGTTTTGTATCTAATAAAACATAAAATCCTTCATAACAGTGATAAATTAATGTGATTTTTGTGATAAGATTATATTTCGGTTTGAATTGATTATTTTGCGCTTTCCACTGAAAAATTATTCACATTATGTTATGCGTAAGAAGTGAACTAGAAAATATTACAAGTTATGAATGTATCATCATGATTCTTCAAGTGTCCCTGTTTTTCACCAAAATCAAATCCCGAAGGAAACTGTTGTGAAATCATGTTTATGGTATGTAAGAATCATATAGATGTATTTCATTTGGATTAATCAAAGAAAAGAGCAGTCACGGTTTTTTGTAATGCTTCAAAGTGAAGTTCGTGTATCATTGGCATTCATTATCATTTTGCTCACTTATATACAGGGTGGGGCATTTGAAGTGTCGCGGGCGTTTTTTCCAAAAATAAAGTGAGATACGAGAAAATTTTTCGGACAAAAGTTGTAGGGTACCGAGGGGGACATCCGATGGTGGCCTTGGCTCTGACCTCAAATCTCATCTTCAAGGGCATTCTGAGATCAACTCTTGTTTTTTAAATAGCATCTCATATTTTTTACTGCAGATTTGGATTCTAGGTCAAAAACCAAGAAACTTTTGTCTGAACCATTTTCCTGAAATCCGCAAAAATGGCGCTCTAATCGATATTGTTCCATTTTGAATCTGACATTCGAATAACTCGAAAACGAAGGGTCTTGCAAAAGAATGTTTCGTACAAAAGTTGTCAATACACAACACATTTCAATCGTCTACATTACCACCATTCAGAGCTCACGCGATGTAAACAAACGACGGGGTTCAGTGAGAATTCACGATTTTGAAAGTCAGTTTGTCAGTTACATTTGATTATTACTTGGTTTATGACAAATTGAAAATCATGGATATCCGATACACGGTTTCTGAAAAGATCGATATGATCTACATTTACGGTGAAGTGCATAAGAACCCCAGACAAGCATATGACTTGTATGCCGAACGATTTCCTAAAAGAACAACGCCATCCATTAGGTATTTTCAACGCATTACAAAATTATTCTCAGAAACGGGAAGTGTTACAAGGGAAAAACGACATCGAATGAGAACTGTTAGCGGAGAAAATGCGGAAGTTAATGTACTAGCTGCAGTAGCCAATAATCCACACGTGAGCTCTCGTGAAATTGAACTCCATTCGGGAATTTCTCGAAGAAGTGTTCTTCGAATACTGAAACGTCACAAATTCCATCCGTATCACATTTGTTTGCATCAAGACCTTCACGGTGATGATTTCGAAAATCGTGTACAGTTTTGTCGATGGGGGCTAGCGCAAATGCACAATAACAACTTCATCAACATATTATTTTCTGATGAGTCGACGTTCACCAATCATGGTCAAGTAAATCGACATAATATGCATTACTGCGCGACAGAAAATCCAAGATGGTTACGTCAAGTAGAGCATCAAAGACAATGGGCTGTGAATATTTGGTGTGGTATTTTTCGATCTCGAGTAATTGGACCGTACTTCATTGCAGATACGCTAAATGGAGAGAAGTACAGACATTTCTTAGATCAAGTACTTCCAACATTACTTGAAGACATACCTATTCAGGAACGATCGAATATGTGGTATCAACACGATGGTTGTCCATCCCATTATGCAGTCACAGCTCGAGAAATATTGGACAGAGATTATCCTGGACGATGGATAGGACGTCGTGGACCAGTTCATTGGCCTGCCCGTTCTCCGGATCTTACTTCTCCAGATTTTTTTTTATGGGGATACATAAAAGATACAGTTTATCAACAAGCACCGACTACACCTGAGAATATGCGTCAATGAATCATCAATGCATGCGCGAGCATCAATGAAGATATTTTAGCACGAGTTCAGCAATCTTTTGTAAAACGTTTTGAAATGTGTATTGAAGTCGAAGGCCATCATTTTGAGCATCTACTGCATTAAAATTATCCAAGTGATGTAGACGATTGAAATGTGTTGTGTTTTGTCTGTTATACCCCATCACCTCCGTTTCAGTTCAAGGGGTCCCCCTTGGAATCAGACAACTTTTGTCCGAAACATTCTCCTTCAAGACCCTTCGTTTTCGAGTTATTCTAATGTCAGATTCAGTATGGAACAATATCGATTAGAGCGCCATCTTTGCGGATTTCAGGAAAATGGTTCAGACAAAAGTTTCTTGGTTTTTGACCTAGAATCCAAATCTGCAGTAAAAAATATGAGATGCTATTTAAAAAACAAGAGTTGACCTCAGAATGCCCTTGAAGATGAGATTTGAGGTAAAAGCCAAGGCCACCATCGGATGTCCCCCTCGATACCCTACAATTTTTGTCCGAAAAATTTTCTCGTATCTCATTTTATTTTCGGAAAAAACGCCCGCGACACTTTAAATGCCCCACCCTGTATGTGAGCTTCCCCTGGCGAAAAAACGGCGTGCACATAAAGTTCAAACAGCGTACCAATAACGTGATTCTGGCCATCCAGGGTGATTCAAAATTCGCGCACTCTTTTTTGGGAGTAGATTCCTGATGAAATTCTAAAACGATTTGTCCTTTTGCACAATGCTCTCCGACGCATAATTTCCGAGATATAATTAATTAAAGTTGACTAATTATGAGGTGGATCCATCGGTCATTCAGGAGCGTCATAACAGAACAAGAGAGGAAAGTGGTTGCAGAGGGCGCTCATACGATCAGCTGATCGGTATAATCGATACGATTTACCAACATACAAATTGGTAAATTTTCTATGTAGAACGATTGAATTCGTCGAGACTGTGGAAAAATTGATTATTGTCATGAATTCTTATCACGATATGCTGTAGGTGAAAGTTGTAATTTCAGTAATGATTTTTATTACGCAGACAAATGTAAAATAGTGTTATTTCGTAGGGATAGGGATTCAAATGGGAGAAAAGAGTATAACTACTCGTTTTCAATCAGAATTTTCATGTAAAGAAGGAAACATGAGAATTTTCATTCATCCGATACCCAATTTGAACGGTTTGAGATTGGATTCCGAATCCTGTATTCTGATTCGTCGAGGATCAATGTATGTTAGATCAATCCTTGGCCGTTTCAAATGATTCTTCTGAAGAATGTGTTTTCGACTTATCCCAACCACAACATTGAACAATGATAAATTTATTCGAATTCACCTTTTTTACATCATTCGATGATTATAAAGGGTTTATCGAACGTTAATAACTTACTCCAACTTCTACGTAATTAACGTTCGATAAACCCTTTATAATCATCGAATGATGTAAAAAGGGTGAATTCGAATAAATTTATCATTGTTCAATGTTGTGGTTGGGATAAGTCGAAAACACATTCTTCAGAAGAATCATTTGAAACGGCCGAGAATTGATCTAACATACATTGATTCTCGACCAATCAGAATACAGGATCCGGAATCCAATCTCTTGTGTTAAACTTACTAATCAAACCGTTCAAATTGGGTATCGGATGAATGAAAATTCTCATGTTTTCTTCTTTACATGAAAATTCTGATTGAAAACGAGTAGTTATACTTTTTACTCCCACTTGAATCCCTATCCCTACGAAATAACACTATTTCACATTTTTCTGCGTAATAAAAATCATTACTGAAATTACAACTTTCACCTACAGCATATCGTGATAAGAATAAGAATCGTTCTACATAGAAAATTTACCAATTTGTATGTTAGTAAATCGTATCGATTATACCGATCAGCTGATCGTATGAGCGCCCTCTGCAAGCACCTTCCTCTCTTGTTCTGTTATGACGCTCCTGAATGACCGATGGATCCACCCCATAATTAGTCAACTTGAATTAATTATATCTCGGAAATCTTGCGTCGGAGAGCATTGTGCAAAATGACAAATCGTTTTAGAATTTCATCAGGAATCTACTCCCAAAAAAGAGTGCGGGAATTCTGAATCACCCTGTATACGTTCAATGCACGCTTACTTCAATATAAGCGTGAGTACAGCGTGCATGAACGCTTTTCTTCACGCTCGATCCACGCTCAACTGCGCCAATTGACTGTTAATACACTATCATGTGACGGTAATAACACTCCTATGCGACGCTCCAAATGCACGCTTTATTTTCACCAGGGTCTGATTAAGTTACCCTAATCACTTAAAGTGAAGTGGAGGGTTTTTTGATAAGTGACGTGTAATTACTTCCTCACTCAAACGCTGTGCATAATATAAAATGAACTGTAAGTTTGTTGGAATAAATTGTCTACGAATAAGTATGACTTGAATCGTTAAAGATATTATCTTACACATATTTCGGAAGCGCAGTGAGTGTTCTTACTCTGATCAAAATGAACTACTGGCATGATGGATACTCAACTGTGATTTGCTTCTGAAGAGTATTTCTACATCACTTTATTGAACAATACATATATGTGGTTATAACCCAAACAGACACGAAGAATTCTAAAAGATATCTCCCAAAAGTACAAGAAGTCTTGAAGAATTTTCTAAAAGATATCTTTTCGTATTCGAAAAGATGTCTTATGCAACATGGATAAATGTCTAAAAGATGTCTCGGAGTCTTGCAAAATTCATAAAAATGTTTTGGAAGAAGCTTGAATTTATTCACGAAAAAAAATTCTAACACCTCTTCTTTTTCCTTCTCCTCCCTCCCCCCATATTTGTCTTTGTCGCTCTCGCCTTCCTATGAAGTTGACTTTATCTCAATCCTTGAGGTTGCGGGAATCGAACCCACGCATCTTACGATGTACTTACGCTTCAGTGACCTGAGCTATAGAGGCAGTTCGGTTTTGATGCTTATGATTGTCAATATAACACAGTGGAATCGTGTCAGCGTTGTACATTTTCAGAGCAGAAGTGATCTTTTGAAAAAACTGTTATTATATAAACAAATGTCAGATAAGTTGGTCGTAGATACCACAGATTCTTCCTAAATTATTTATATCCCAACGTTATTGAAGAATAACTTATTAATGAGTATGAATGAGAACTTTTTTGAATTTACTTGAAGGCTGTACATAAAATTGAGCGTAAAAAGTTCAGTGATTTGTAAAATATTTGTGTCTTGAAGATTCGTTGATTCCAGCGCGGGTATTACAAAATCGTAATATTTGCAGAACTTAAAATCTCTTGGCATGTTTATAGATTTTTCAAGCTTTCGACTTGTGACCGAATTTATCACATGTGTAATTCAATTATAGTTAAAGGCACATTCCGAGTGTTATTCATGTCAATTCATATGATCAGGTATTTATAACCTAAACCTGCTGACCAATCTATCTTCTTAAACATAATTTGTTAAAGTCTTCCAGGAAAATATCTTTCAAACGCTTCTCAAAGATATCTTTGAGATATCTCGCATGGTCGTCTTGGAGATGTCTTGAATCGAGACATCTTTTAGAAATCTTTCACAAGATGTCTTTCCAACACTTCTGAAAGATATCTTTAAGAGCTCCTCAAGAACGTTCTTGAAGATCTCTCAATTGAGTATTCTTTTAGATATCTCCAAGAACTGCGTGCTGTGTGGGGAATGGAACCTAAGGGTTTTAGCAATGAAAAATCATCTGTCAAATTACAAGCACAGGGAATTCCCTTCATTACCATAAATTACATGCGACATGAGAAATATTCAATTGATTTTCATTCTTACAAATTGACTGAATAATTTGTTCATATCTAATTATTTATAAATACATGTATAGTTCAATGAAGTTATTTTCAAGTAATTTTCGACAATCAATATCTCTTATCTATATCTCAAGTATCTATCGTGCCAATAGTTCATAGTAATTCACATGATTTGTGATAGAAGACAGGTATGTGAAATATCACATAAACTAAGATGAACTGTCTATCATTCATTCCACATGCATCACAATTGCTCAAGTTTGTGATTGACAACGATTGAATTCCTACCGTAAGATTCACATTACTTGGGATAGGAAACAGATATGTGAAATATCACATGAACTACGATAGACTGTCTATCGTTCATTCCACATGCATCACGATTGCATAAATCTGTGATTGGCAACGATTAAACGTCCATCGTAAGCTTCACATGCTTTGTGATAGAAAACAGGTATGTGAAATATCACATAAACTACGATGAACTGTCTATCGTTCATTCCACATGCGCCACGACTGCTCAAGTTTGTGATGGACAACGATTGAATGCCTATCGTAAGTTTCACATTACTTGTGATAGCAAACAGATATGTGAAATATCACATGAACTACGATAGACTGTCTATCGTTCATTCTACATGCATCACGATTGCATAAATTTGTGATTGGCAACAATTAAACGTCCATCGTAAGCTTCACATTACTTGTAATAGAAAATAGGTATGTGAAATATCACATAAACTACGATAGACTTTTCATCGTTCATTCCACCTCCAACACGATTGCTTAAGTTTGTGATGGACAACGATTGAATATCTATCGTAAGTTTTACATTACATGCCATAGAAAACGACTTTGTAAACATCACATAAGATACTATAAATTTCATATCGTTAATGTCATATAAGTCACGGGTATGATCATAAAATACGATATAAAACGAAGAACTTCGTATCGTTTTCTAACGATTAAACCCAACCCACACAGCAAGCAGTTCTTCAAGACGTCTAAAAGAGTCCTGAATTCATGTATCTTCAAGACATTTTTAAAAGACATCTCAAAGATGTCTTTTAGGAATGTATGAAAGATCTCTTGCTGCGCGAGTTCTATCCCTGGTGAAAATAAAGCGTGCATTTGGAGCGTCGCATAGGAGTGTTATTACCGTCCACATGATAGTGTATCAAGAGTCAATTGGCGCAGTTGAGCGTGGATCGAGCGTGAAGAAAAGCGTTCATGCACGCTGTACTCACGCTTATATTGAAGTAAGCGTGCATTGAACGTATATTGGCCAGAATCACGTTATTGGTACGCTGTTTGAACTTTATGTGCACGCCGTTTTTTCGCCAGGGATAAGACAACTGTAATTGAGATATATTCAAGGACACTCATAAACATTTCTTGAAGATATCTTCAAGAGCACTTTTAGAACAATCCCAATAGACCAATTAGATCAAAGAGAATTAGAGAGGACATTGCAGTAATTCACGTATAGTTATTCACAGTGTCCCGCGCATTTGTTTCACGTGTGCAGTGAGGAACGACGACGCCGATGATATTGTGCAATATTAATTATATATAATTAATTATATATACATAAACATTCAAGATCCAATACTGGATAATAAAAGTATTGCCGCAGAAAAGAAACGTGTTACCAATTACATTACTATTATATATTTTGTTTTGTAGCGAATGATCCTATTTGCAAAAACTAACCTATCATTATGCAGACCCGTATGGAAATATTTCGCGGAAAAATGTCTGTAAAACTATGAAAAATCTCTGAAAAAAAATGAAAAAATTCTGAAAGACTCTGACAAACTCTGAGAATCTCTGAAATTTTGATGAGAAATCTAATATTTTTGGGACATTCTTTACAGACTTTTTTCAGACTTTTTTCAGAGTTTCTCAGAGTTCTCTCATTCTTTTTCAGAGAAATAGTAACGAAATTGCACTCTGAAAAAACTCTGACAAAACTCTGATGGATTGCTAACTCTTTTCTGACTTTTAGAAAAAAATTATAAAATTTTCAAACACTTTTTCACACATGATATTTGAATACGGCATATGGATGTATTCATTGAATTTCAGGATTTTTCAATAATTAGAACAATGTCAACAATTTATTAGAGTTTTGTCAGAGTTTTTTCAGAGTGCAATTTCGTTACTATTTCTCTGAAAAAGTATGAAAAAACTCTGAGAAACTCTGAAAAAAATCTGAAAAAAGTCTGTAAAGAATGTCCCAAAAATATTAGATTTCTCTTCAAAATTTCAGAGATTCTCAGAGTTTGTCAGAGTTTTTTCATTTTTCTTCAGAGATTTTTCATAGTTTTGCAGACATTTTTCAGCGAAATATTTCCATACGGGGAATCATATATTAGAGGAATATCAATTTATTATTTTATCCATTGTACTTTATTTTTTATGTACGTACGTGAATTAAATTTCCATAAAATTTCACATTTTTGTGCAAGATAGAATGTATCGAAATTCAGATTCAAGTGAATGAAATTGAATGTTAAAATATTTTGAATTCAGGTTATATACATGCATGAAAAATGCTTGAAGTATTTTTGCATTCGAATTATATGCAAACACCTCATATGTTTTGGTACGTCTTTATTCAAATCAATAAATCAAAATAATGAATGAATTCGTATGGTTATGGATATTTTAATATTTCAATCAAGACATTTTAATAATACTTTCAAGAAATCTTCAAGAGATATTTGAGAGTTCTTCAGGAAGTCTTCAGGAGGGATTTAAGAATTCTTCAAGAAGGATTTAAGATCTCTTCAAGAGTTCTCAAAGACATCTTCAAGAAAACCATTGAGAATTCTTAAACATTTCTTGAAGATGTCTTTTAGATTTCTTGAAGACAACTAAAAGATATCTATTGGTGTTGCATCCCTGGTAAAGAGAGTACAATTGTTGTTCGACGGAACGTTCACAAAATATACTGTTCATATACGCTTCATGAACTTTCCAAATGATTCCGTGGAGAAATTGTCTTACGTTCAATGAAGAGTGATCCGTGAACCTTCACATGAAACGCTGTGATTTACGGTTTAATCGAGTTCCGTCAATTCTTCACAAGCCTACAGCTTAACCTTTTATCGAAAGTCATTTTTAAGTTGAAATTTTTAACACAAATTCTTGTTTAAAAGTTGATTGAGCTGGAGTCCTCACAATCAAGAATAGCTAGTAGATCTCATTAATTCATAGTGATTTCCAACCATTTTCGTTGAATGTGATCATGAACGGACGGTTCTGTTGAACCACTGATCTATAGTATACACTGGATAGTGCATAGCTCGCCGAACGTGTACCATTTGGAAAGCTATATGTACCGGTGGAAGTGCCAACCTCCAACGGAATGTAATAAAATCAACCAATCCCGCGCGGCGGTTGATTAGAAAGACGGTGGAATTGCCAAGACATGGCGGCGGCCTGATGAGAACCAAGCGTGCATATGGGGAGGCTATGCTATGCACTATCCAGTGTATATTATTGATCAGTGTGTTGAACGAACTCCTATTTTCATTGCGCATTCTTCTAGCAATGATTGACTAGCATTGACGGGGTGAAATAAGATGATTGATCCTTCCCATTGACAGTCATCCGGATAGGTCAATTCTGTTGAATTTCGTATTCCCCTCGCAAGTGGCATATTTATCGCCATTAATTCATGTGACTAGAGTTGACTGGAGTCATGTAACCAAGAAGTGTAACGAGAGTGAAAATGTTTTTCAGGTTCAATAGTGACATGAAATTGTGATTATACTTTAACGGCATATCATTTACATAAAAGGTTATATATGAACCCGTACAGCACAACCACCGATCCTCCACCTAGGACTTCGGTGGACTGGAGGTGGAGAATTGGTGGAGAAATGGGAGCCGTGGAAACAAGGGAGAAATAAGGGAGAGTCTCCGTTGAGGCAACGGAGAGGCGACGGAGAAATGTCCGCCCCCTGTATTTTCAATATAATTCTGATTGGTGCATTTACGTAACCAAATCTGAATGTATGAATTCACGGATTTAAGTTTTACTGGAAATACAGGGGGCGGACATTCTCCGTCGCCTCTCCGTTGCCTCAACGGAGACTCTCCCTTATTTCTCCCTTATTTCCACGGCTCCCATTTCTCCACCAATTCTCCACCTCCAGTCCACCCAAGTCCTAGGTGGAGGATCGGTGGTTGTGCTGTACGGGAATCATACATATATGAATACATATATGGTTATATAACGTCTTTTTTCAAGACGTGAAACGGAAACTTCGTGTATACTTTGAGGTTATGCATTGGGTGAGTGAGATGATTTGTAGTATATGTTGTTATACGTGATTAATTTCAAGTACACATGTTTTGTCAGTGTGAATAGTCAAATGAGTTGCTATTAGAAATTAATGAATTCACTCTTTTTTGAGACAAGACTGAAGTCTATCCATACATCCTTTATAAGTTGATGTTAAGAATTCTAATAATTTAATTGGTTTTGAAATTTCTTTCTTCCGTAGCATGAGAACTTGATAGTCCTGCTATTATCTGGGAACTCTTGGTAAGAATTGTGATAGTTCAATTTATCTTGAAATTTTTTCCTTCTCGAGCATGAGAACTTGATAATAAAAGATTCAAGAAAATAATATAACAGTTAATCAATGAAACTGCATCATTGGGAAATATTGAGACTTCGCAGAACCATTTGTGGATAATGATGGTTTATTCGACACCAATTTATACCTTATCATTTTGAATTGAATGATTGAAAACATCACACGAATAAGGAATAAAAACAAACTGTAAGCGAACCGAACAAATATTTTTTCAACATATTATGATCAATTGATATAAGCGACAAATGCTTAGAGGAGCAAATGAGGAACGTCATAAGTCAGACTTTAATGTTTCAAACGAGTGAGTGACCATTTTCAGAACATAAGAAGTATAGGAGAAACATAAAAACGACCTGAGTGCAAAGATTACAAAATACAAAAATGATACATCAGATAAATAACTCCTATCAGATTTTGAAGTTAGAAAACACAGCAGAAATTGATGAATACATAATCGTCATGCAATCTATTTATAAAAATAAAATTTATTCCCTTGTGAAAATGATTCCTATATAAACCACAAATGGCCATATATGGATAGCGGTTTCATATATGACCACATGTCACCCGCGTATAATCCATATCCATTGCATATAGGGCGCATATAGGGCACATATAGGGCCCGTATATGCGTAAAAATGACATATACGGCCCGTATATGCGCCATATATGCACCCTATATGTGATAAATATGGATTATACGTGGAACATATGTGGTCATATATGAAACCGCTATCCATATATGGCCATATGTGGTTTATATAGGAATCATTTTTACAAGGGTTGTGCTCATGATGTATGAAACTTTCTTTTCAAAATAGGATAAATATCACATTTAGAACGTTTTCAATCAGTCATATAAAAAACCACATTTTGCATAGTATCGTCTTTCAGAATTTTTGATTTTTGCATTCTAGTCATTTTCAACTTTCTCCTATATATTATAGTTTGAATGAAGATGAACATGATTCACATGATGATGAGCATGATATATTATAGTCTGATGATGATTATATTTGTATGAAACTGACGTTTGAATCGTTTATTGAGGCGGATTAGTAATCGATTAAAAAAATACTCAGCTGTTAAAGATCCAAACTCATGCAGTGCATTTTTTGAACGATGTTTTCAATTACAAGCAATTATTAAAGGAGGTACATAGCGATGATTCATCAGATTTCGTGAACCTGAATTTTCATTTCGTTTCTATAAACGATTCAAACTTCAAGAAAAATCTGTCTTTGTGACATTATTCATATATTCTTTCGAACATTCCTCAATTATATTTTCACACATTTAGAATAATTCTCCACCGCCTCATTATTGATTAGATTCATTTTTTGTATCTAATTCAAGATTTTTGCAAATTGTTTGATACTGTTTAAGGAATACAGTAATTCAAGAGCAATGCAGAGTGATCCATATATGGAATATAAATATTATAAGGCAGCAATCCCTCGGACAACTTTGTGGCGTTTGAAGAAACGCTCTATGGAGTTAAAACCACAGGTTTGTGTCATTCACATTTCTTCCCATAATCCGAATATTCCTCATGAATATTCAACTCATATGTACCCTGGCGGAAATGAAATTACAAGAAATCATATAGTTTCAACGATCAAATACAATTTATTGCGACGGAGTGAAATTTTCTACAATGAGGTGTACATCGTGACGAATCATAATCGGTCGTTGTAAATGATAAATGCTTCCCAAGTAATTTTATGATTTTTCATTACTTCTCAAGTGGACGAAGTAGATGATTTTATTCTGACGTAAAAATCCCATTACTTGCCATCAAGTGTAAATCATCATTTATAATAATTTCTATGAAAAGCGATGGTAAACTAATAAAACGTCCGAATTCATTTTGAGATATCTTTATTTGACTTGTTTTTGCTATAACAAGGGTTGGAAATTTCCCGCCAGAGTGAAAAGAAAACTTCGTTGATCTTGTAATATGTATTAACTGAGACTCATGAGGAAATTTTCATGATCAACAGATATTTGAAAAATCTTCAAAGGTTTTTTTTGAAGCAGTCAATATTCTTTGCTAGGGCAATTATAAGACTTCGCATCCATCGAAAACATTCCATACATTCATATAATCCGATATTCATATAAACCAATAGGATGAAACAGATCATAATGTTATCAAGCAACGAATCACAAATGGTCACTCGCGCGGTGAAGGAGAATGTGAGAAACAGTATAGGCGTGTTGAAGAGAACTTGGAGCTTCTTCAACCAACAATGGTATGAATTATTCGTCACGTTCAGTCAAGTTCCATCATAAAGCAATGAAAATTTTGATTTTTAGGAGATAATAGAAGACGTTGACTACGATGAGAATTCGGAACAATTATCAACTTTTCGTGCACCTCACAATTGTTCAACACGTGATAATATAACTGAAAATGAAGAAATAGCAACAGATAGAACAACTGAATCAAATGAAGAAATTAAGATTTCGGAAGCAATAGATTTGAATAAATGCACAGATGAAGAGATACCAACACATGGAGAAACAGAAATGAATATAGAACGTGAAATCAGTGATGCCAGCATTTGGTCGACCGAGTCGATTTACCCTCTCCATCTGACCATTTCTCGTCCCCACCATTCCAGCCGGGAGTACGCACACATTGAAACCCGTATTCATGTGATTCGGAACCGGTCGGTTCACTTCGAGTCAGCTCGGACAATCGAGAGAGAACCAACTATCCGTCGGTCTTTGTCTTCTCAATATGTTTTACGATCGGCTAACTCCGTGCAAGATCGGAAAAAATTTAAAGCCCACGCGGTCGACTTACCGAAAAGTTTCACCGCTTTTTCTTTTCCAAACGACAATTTTATTGTAATCAGTATCGAACTGACTTACCCGGCACCCTGGGCAATTCTCGGCCGGGGCCCTTCGATATTTTTTCCGTTTTTTTTTTCAAATCAAGAGCCAGTTCAATACTGATTATTAAATTATCACGATGAAATATAGATTTGATGCATAGCATCATTTAATTGAATTAAAATCGAATATGAGTAAATAATTTTTCAATTATTATTTATTTTTCATAAATTTTATAAGATTATTGGTTATTCTTATGACTGATTATGAAGCTTTCAAGAACTCCTATATGTATTGTATAAAAATTTTCTAATAGTTACGTATTTCTAATCATTATTCTAAATCTTGATGATTTTTCAAGGAATTTCATTAGAATTGTCAATCAATCGATGGTTGAAGAATTCTAAGATAGTTTGGGGATCTATGATAAATGTCCTGCGGTGAATTCCATAATTTTCCCTGATAAATTAATCTTCAGAGATCACTATGATATTCCAATAATGAGGATAATCAAATCAACATCGATTATCAGATGTTGATCAACATCAAAATAATAAGACTGAATATTCAATTGATTGAGTGCAAATTATTTTCAATGGACTGAATAATTAGATTTGAGCATTCAAATTGATATTTCATCATTTCACGCATTATCAGTCTCTTTCCTCCGCTGCATTACTTCATAGACGTAATATGTGGATCGAAATATTACAAGACCCCATAGCCTAGCGGCAAAAGACATGTTTCTTGCGGAAGAACGGTCGGGTTCGATTCTGTGTGGAGACATTTCATTTTTTTTTGTCATCTCTCTGGTGAATAATTAAATTTCACATCCGATTATTATTTTTTATGTCATTACATCGTCATATTATCAATAATCCTGATCTTTCAGAATGCACTTGCGGATTCGACCAAGTACAGGTCCGAGTCGATTGGAAATTTCCCAAATATTCGTGTCCATGAGATATACACAGTAGGAAATTTTTCGTCAAATTCAACACACAAGCGAATGTTAACCATTTTTCTTCACACTCAACGTGTGTTGATTCCAAAGTGACACTCACAAAGTGTTAATTTGAACTCGAATAACATTTTAATGTGTTGAAAATGAATCGATCCAACAGCATTTGGTCAGTGTGTTCAATGAATACACAAAAGTGTGAAATATTAAACACTTGAATTTTAACACGTAGTTAAATATTCAACACTTGAATTTTGACACGTACTTCTTTTTTACACAATGACGGAATTTCTTTTTACTGTGTAGACCGATCGATGCAGAATCTTCTGAAATGAGAAATGAATAGCACTTCAGAGGAACGTTTTTGAAAAAGTGTACTTGCAAATTCCATCAATTCCTGTGACGAATTGATGAAAAAATTTCAAAAATTTGTGTCCATCGAATAAAGACCGATCGATTCGAAATCTAATGAAATGAAAAATTAACTCACTTCGGAGGAACGTTTTTGAAAAAGTATACTTGCAAATTCCATCAAACCCTTTGACGAATTGATAAAAAAATTTCGAAACTTTGTCTCCGTGGAATATAGACTGATCGATTCTGAATCTCCTCACGCAGAGCAATGGATTCTAAGGAGTATGACAAATATCATGAAGGCTGAAATATTTCATAATATATTTTCGAGTATGAGGGCAAGTATCTAGATCATAAGTGTTATAAGTACAAGTATCCATTTATGATGAAGGTGTTTGTTTTGGGGTAGATGGTACTGTCAACTCCAGAGCTCTTTATGAATCCACTAGTTCGAAAAGAATTCTTGAAGAGTTCTATTCTCGCTCTTGAAAAAGAATTCTTCGTGTGGTATCTTGACGGGTTCATGTCCTGAGGAATATCTTTTTTTCCGATTTCATATTATTCTTCCCTCAATTCAAGCAACTGAAGATAGTAATTGTAATAATCTTATATTATAATAGGAACTAACTTTTTTCCCTTGCCGTTATTATATTGACATATTACTAGACTGCGGAAGTTTATGCAAGTAAATGTTTTGCATATTTTGCATATTTCGTTGATTTTACATATTACATATAACTCATATATTTAACATATTTTGCACATACTTCGCACATTTCGTAAATATTTTGCATATTTTGCATATTTTGCATATTTTTTTTCATAAATTTTACTTCCAATCTTCAAATGTATATTCCAATTTCACATTCCTCACGAATATATATAGTCAATGTTTAATAATCGTGAACTTTGTTTTCGATGTTGTATTTAGTAAATATTATACCTTGATCTTCAACAGATTGTTATCTGTTATGTTCCATTAATCGTAAAACCCAAACATTCATATTTACTGATTTCTTCTATAGTGTGATTTGTATATGTGGCTTTAGTGTTCTTCAGTAATCAAGCAAGACAAGTCACACGTTATTACACATTATTCATCCAATTTACTAGAAGTTAATTTCTGAAAGTGATTGTACTACGTATCATAATGCCTAAAGCTAGGAAAAATAGATGTGCATTAGTACAAAGTTGGATCAGAGATGTTGGGGATAATTATTTAATTTACGATGGGCAAAAAGTTAACTGTAAAGCCTGTAACGACAAAGAGGTAAATATCAGTTCATACTCCTTTATAACATTGATTGTTTCTATATTCCTAATAAACTAGGAGATCAGTTTTAACCCTCCAACGCACTCAGAGAAGTACTTGGTTGGTACAACCAAATTCTATTGATAAACAGGAGCCGGCTGAATATTTTGTTAATGTATGAAAATAATACGAATACGACACTTAAAAAAATTCATCCATATAATTTAGTTCCTCCAACAAAACAATTCTTATGCAATAATAATGATTTCGATAATCCATTGGATTGTTTTGTTTATCCATTCAAAAGCAGGCAACCAAATATTTAGCCGGATGCTAGTCGCTGATTTTTTTTTAGTGCGTCTCAAAGTCTTGGAAGGTTTTATCTTAGCCTTGTCAAGAGAGTCGGAGGCGTTAGAAGTTTAATGTATTGTGAGCTGAAACTTGTTTCTTTGGTTTTATACATCAAGTGTGTATGTTCATCTAGAGGAAAAAAATAAGTGTTGTTTTTACACTTCAATTAGCTAATTTTTCCGATAACATATATTAAAATTTCAGCTGCACTCTCTACATCTAAAGGAATGACAAATCTATGATTCACTGTATTAGGTCTCAAAAGTGAGTTTTCGCTCAGTTCAACTGGTATTTTTACCTGTTTCAAGTGGATTTTTCTGTTAGAGAGCCGAAAATTTTCTATAAAATTAAAGTGGATGTGGAATTCTAACCTAAAACCTTAGACTTTCATTCTAAAATAGCAGAAATTTCACTCTAAAAATTGACAGGCTGACTTCTAGTTCGTTAAAGAATGAAATTCAACTCTAAAAATTTCATAGAGTATAGAAAGAATTATACAAAAAAATGAGAAATTTCTTGATGATGAATGGATTTTTTTTACATGAGAAGAAATAATCTTTTCTACGTAAAATATGAAAATTATTGCAAATCTTGTAATTTATAATGAACATTCCGAGTAAAATTACTTTTTTCCATGAACAATACAGATTACTTGTGATAGAAAATCACAGTTGACCCAACACGTAAAAACTACAGCGCATGAGACAAATGTAAGGCACAGAGAGAACCCTGAAACACCTTCAACTTCAAATTCGGAAGGCACACAAGGTGATAGAAAGAAATCGCAATTTTTTTATGATTTATGTGAAGCAATGGTATCTGCTAAAATACCTTGGCGTTGTCTCGATAACGATATATTCAAGAAGTTTCTGAAAAAATACACGTTACAGAGCATTCCTCACGAATCTACTCTGAGAAAAACATATTCGAATGATTGCTACAATTCTGCTATTCAAAAAATCAGATCAGATATAGGCGATAATTATATTTGGATATCTGTAGATGAGACCACAGATACAGTGGGACGTCAAATAGCGAATCTAATTGTTGGTAAATTATGTGAAGAGGAACCAACGAAACCTCACTTAATTGCTTGCAAAATGCTGGACAGAACAAATCATGCAACAATTGCACGGTTTGTGAATTCTTCGATGCAAGTATTGTGGCCTGATGGTAATTTTGAAAACCGAGTACTGCTGCTTGTTACTGATGCGGCTGCATATATGTTGAAAGCTGGAGTGAGTCTCAGAGTATTTTTCCCAAATTTGATACACCTTACGTGCGTAATTCATGGATTCAACAGAATAGCCGAAGAAATACGAATGAAGTTCCCACTTGTGAATGATTTAATATCTTCGGTTAAAAAAGTATTTTTGAAAGCTCCTGTACGGATTGAATATTATCAAACAAAGCTGCAAAATGTTCCTTTACCACCGGAACCAATATCAACAAGGCGGGGAACATGGCTTGAGGCTGCACTGTTCTATGCCATTCATTTGGAGGACATTAAAGAAGTGATCGAGTCATTTGATCCTGAAGAAGCTCGATCAACTAAAACAGCAGTCAATGTTCTTCAGAATGCGCAACTGGTGAGGGATTTGAGTTACATTCAAACTCATTTCAAGACACTTGCTATAATAATAAAAACATTAGAAACAATAGGAATGCCTTTAACTGAATCTGTTCAAACGGTACGTGCTTGCATAGAAAACTTGCATAATATACCAGGCTCTTGTGGATTAGAAGTTAGAACAAAATTGGATAATGTTCTGAAAAGGAATGTAGGAATAACAGAAATATTCAAAGTCTCTGACGTACTTAGGAACGAAGCAGCTGAGCCACCACAGGAAATTCCATCTGATTTGTGGAGTAAATACAAATATGCTCCACTGACATCATGCGACGTGGAGAGATCTTTCTCAGCATATAAATTAATTTTGTCAGAAAAACGACATCACTTTACCGTTCCAAATCTTGAAAAAATTGTGATACTTTATTGTAACTTGAATTATGATCCAAACGCTTAAAAGGAATTATGTATGATGGTAACTTTATTCAATGATAATATTGCGTTTTCTTTGTTTTTGTTGCATAAAAACAATATTTTCTGTGAAATATTAGCAGTGATTGCATTTTTTTTTGCATATTTTTGTGTCCATTCTCATATGTACAGCATAAATCGTGCATACATTTTGCATATGTTCTATGCATATTCAGTGTATATTTCTTGCATATGTCGATATGCATGTTGCAAATTACATAAAAATGATGATAAATAACTTGGTTCCGATTTATTTTGTGCCATGCATGAAATATGTTTGTGCATAAACTTCCGCAGTCTATATATTACTGGTTGACGGTACCATCTACCCCAAAACAAACACCTTCATCATAAATGGATACTTGTACTTATAACACTTATGATCTAGATACTTGCCCTCATACTCGAAAATATATTATGAAATATTTCAGCCTTCATGATATTTGTCATACTCCTTAGAATCCATTGCTCTGCGTGAGGAGATTCAGAATCGATCAGTCTATATTCCACGGAGACAAAGTTTCGAAATTTTTTTATCAATTCGTCAAAGGGTTTGATGGAATTTGCAAGTATACTTTTTCAAAAACGTTCCTCCGAAGTGATTTAATTTTTCATTTCATTAGATTTCGAATCGATCGGTCTTTATTCGATGGACACAAATTTTTGAAATTTTTTCATCAATTCGTCACAGGAATTGATGGAATTTGCAAGTAGACTTTTTCAAAAACGTTCCTCTGAAGTGCTATTCATTTCTCATTTCAGAAGATTCTGCATCGATCGGTCTACACAGTAAAAAGAAATTCCGTCATTGTGTAAAAAAGAAGTACGTGTCAAAATTCAAGTGTTGAATATTTAACTACGTGTTAAAATTCAAGTGTTGAATATTTTACACTTTTGTGTATTCATTGAACACACTGACCAAATGCTGTTGGATCGATTCATTTTCAACACATTAAAATGTTATTCGAGTTCAAATTAACACTTTGTGAGTGTCACTTTGGAATCAACACACGTTGAGTGTGAAGAAAAATGGTTAACATTCGCTTGTGTGTTGAATTTGACGAAAAATTTCCTACTGTGTATATCTCATGGACACGAATATTTGGGAAATTTCCAATCGACTCGGACCTGTACTTGGTCGAATCCGCAAGTGCATTCTGAAAGATCAGGATTATTGATAATATGACGATGTAATGACATAAAAAATAATAATCGGATGTGAAATTTAATTATTCACCAGAGAGATGACAAAAAAAAAATGAAATGTCTCCACACAGAATCGAACCCGACCGTTCTTCCGCAAGAAACATGTCTTTTGCCGCTAGGCTATGGGGTCTTGTAATATTTCGATCCACATATTACGTCTATGAAGTAATGCAGCGGAGGAAAGAGACTGATAATGCGTGAAATGATGAAATATCAATTTGAATGCTCAAATCTAATTATTCAGTCCATTGAAAATAATTTGCACTCAATCAATTGAATATTCAGTCTTATTAGACTCAGTACTATTAGAAAATTTTTATACAATACATATAGGAGTTCTTGAAAGCTTCATAATCAGTCATAAGAATAACCAATAATCTTATAAAATTTATGAAAAATAAATAATAATTGAAAAATTATTTACTCATATCCGATTTTAATTCAATTAAATGATGCTATGCATCAAATCTATATTTCATCGTGATAATTTAATAATCAGTATTGAACTGGCTCTTGATTTGAAAAAAAAACGGAAAAAATATCGAAGGGCCCCGGCCGAGAATTGCCCAGGGTGCCGGGTAAGTCAATTCGATACTGATTACAATAAAATTGTCGTTTGGAAAAGAAAAAGCGGTGAAACTTTTCGGCAAGTCGACCGCGTGGGCTTTAAATTTTTTCCGATCTTGCACGGAGTTAGCCGATCGTAAAACATATTGAGAAGACAAAGACCGACGGATAGTTGGTTCTCTCTCGATTGTCCGAGCTGACTCGAAGTGAACCGACCGGTTCCGAATCACATGAATACGGGTTTCAATGTGTGCGTACTCCCGGCTGGAATGGTGGGGACGAGAAATGGTCAGATGGAGAGGGTAAATCGACTCGGTCGACCAAATGCTGGCATCACTGCGTGAAATGTGTGAAGAAAGATATGAAAATAAATATCAATGTCTAGAATTCAATAATACTATATGTAACTGTACATCCGTCACGGAAGGAAATATTTTTTTAATGTGCTTGACTGTAGGCATGAGACATAATATGACATGGTTGGCTTTGACAGATATTCTTCGAGGCATCAACAGTATCTTTCAGAAAAAGGTGATCCATGACACAAAATATCATTTCATGAAATTTTTAGAGAAAGAAAACGCAGATCATACCTTTCACATTTATTGTAAGAAATGTGCGCATTATTTTGGACGGAAACAAGATCTTTTCTCAGATGAAAAATTGAAATGTAGTTTTGGTGATGAATACGAGATTGAAGATATTACTACTTCTTATTTTCTCTCAATCAGTCTTGAATCTCAACTGAAAGATTTTTTAGAAGATCCTAATTTCGTAGAAGGTCTTGATTACAGATTTCAAAGAAAAAAACAGAACGATCAGAATTTTGAAGATATTTACGACGGAATATTGTATCGAAAATTGAGTGCACCAGAACAAATATTGGCCAGTAAATACAATTTGTCATATACTTTCAACACTGACGGTGTTCCACTCGGGAAATCCTCAAAAAAGACAATGTGGCCAATTTACGCTACTATAAATGAATTGCCCCCTCGTATACGTCCAAAGTACATGCTTTTAGCTGGAATTTATGTAGGTGAGAAGGATCCAAATATGAAAATCTTCCTTCACCCATTTGTAGAAGAAGCGAATTTTTTGGCTAAAAGAGGATTAAACTGGACATTGAAAGGACAGCAGATTAATAGTAAAATCATTCCATTATGCTGTGCGGTAGATTCTGTGGCACGTTGTAAAATCATGAACATGCACCAATTCAATGCACGATATGGTTGCACGTTTTGTTACGAAACCACAAAACACACGGAGTCTGGTCCAAGATTTACAATCGGTCAGAAAGCCCCAGACAGAACTCATGATAGTGTTTTGAAGGATGCTGCAACTGCTTTTATGAATAGAGATCATCCGGATAAAAAACTGAGGATAGTTCATGGAGTTAAAGGACCCTCGCCGCTACATAATTTAATATATTTTGATGTGGTCAAAGGTATGGTCCCTGATTACATGCACAGCTTGTTGTCGGGTGTTATTCGCTACCATACCGACTTGTTATTGTCTTCTGCAAGAGAAAAGTTTTACATCGGATCTGAAGTGTATCAAGATGCAATTGATAGTAGATTAACGAAAATTAAGCCACCAAAGAGTATTACACGAGTTCCCTGAAGTATACGCCAAAGAAGCTCATGGGAAGCCTCTGAATGGCGATGATGGATGATTTTCTATGCGATTCCTTGTTTAGATGGTATATTGCCTTATAAAGACCTTTCTCATGTGGCTTTGCTATCAGAAGCTATAATTATTCTTCTCCAAAATTCTGTTGTTCCTTCTGAATTGGAACGTGCTCGAACTATGTTATTGAGGTATGTTTTCCTATTTGAAAAATATTTCGGCCAAAAAGCCATGGTGTACAATCTTCATCTATTAACCCATTTTGTAACGCAAGTTGAAGATTGGGGTCCAATATGGGCCGTTAACGCTTTTCCGTTCGAAAGAGAAAACCGTGCTCTACTCCAGTTTCAAAAGAGTCCATCGCATATTGCACAGCAAATTGCGAGAAAATTTCAAGTAGGTAGAACATTGGTGAAGTTATGTCATTGATATGCATGATGTGGTGCCACGGTGAACTATTGCGAAAAATTCAGCGGAAAACTCCTAAAATCTTGTGTTCGAGATGAACATACCATTCTAATTGGAAAAGGTTCTTTACATACTCTAGATGCCGAAGAGCGATCATGCTTAGATAATATGCACATTGATGTTGGAGAAGTGAGAATATTTGAAAAGATGATCCACCATAATAATCGTTGCACCACCCGTTTTTATAAACGCGCGATCAAAACTGATGACTATTACGTACACATGGATAATAACAAGAATGCTAGAATTGAAAAAATATGTGAAATTATCAGCAGAAATGACTCTAAAACTATAATATTTGTGACAGAAATACTCACTGACTCGGAATTGATTCTGAGTAGTGATTTCTTGAAATTTCGCCACATTAAGAAAATTAAAGGAAAAGGAAAATTGATAGCGATTAAGAAAGAGGACATCATTGGACAAAGTATTGTGATGAATCTGGATAATGGAAATTTCTTGACTGACATACCATTTGGATGCTACGGTGATTAATCATTTCTGAGATTTTTCATTTCATCGCATTTTGCGTAGATCGAATTCCGCAGAATCAAATTGTTTTATAACATTTCAATTTATAATTGGAGTTGCATACATACCATACAGAAAAAGAAAAAAACCAATCACATTCGTAGAAAAGGAATTGAAAAGTATCATTCAAATATTGTGCTGATGAAAACAAATCACTGTCATCCAATCAAATGTCAACTGAAGAAACCAACCACTAAAATTGGAAAATATCAAGTCAACTCGAAACGTTCATAATTTAATTGGTTCATTCTCTACGAAACTATAACAAAAGAAAGCTGGTGAAATTTGGGTGATTCTCTCATGTTCTGCATAGTCCTCGATGTATGAGACCACGAAACTCAACGATATCCTTTATCACGGTAATGTTCTTTTTTCTTCCTGATAATGCATGATATTTGATGAATAATAATTCCGTTTCGTTTTTAATGAAGATAATATCATTTGATATACTCTTATAAGGAGCATGTTGAAATTTTCTTTATAAATAAAACATTTCAATAACACATTGTAGGTCAAGATTGAAAATGCATCATTCTACATGTATTTTGAAACACATTGGGAATATTTTTCTCAATAACATATTCAAATCAAATCAAATCGTTTTTTAATGCATGTTTGTGTATGATACCATTAATTCTTGATTAATTTTTACAAGTGCCAAGGAAAATTGGAAATGATGTAGATTTTTATGACATATCCAACACATTGATCACGGGCTCAATTCAAATTTCTTACACTGACCGCATATAATATCTCAAATAGACGGAAATTTCCGAAAATTATCTATGTAAATACCAAAAAATACAATGTTATGTAGGAGTAGCACGCTTGAGAGGTTACCAGTGGTTACCGACCGAGCTGGTTGGTTGGTCCTGGAAAAGGACAGGCCTATGCAATAGAAAGAGAGGTTCAATAATGTCGCTGGTATCCACCGGCTTCAGTAATTCAAGGACCGAAAGAAGCGAGCTAAATTTTGCGTCAACTTTTTTCACAAATTATGCCTTCGACGGAAGTTTTCAGCGCATAATAGTGAAATCCACGACCAGGATTAGACTCTGAATATAAATTCCACTCTTTTACTGTTTTCCTGGTAAGTATAAAAAGATTTTTAAATAAATACCCTACAACTGTTAAAATCTTATAATTTTGTTTCTCAATATATTAGGCGTTCGATTTTCTTCCGCTTGATCTCTTTTTTTTTAACCGATGGAAGGGAAGAGAATTGGAAAGAGAGGTTGAACGGAAGAAAAGCGAACGCCTACTGTATCTATAAACAAGGAAGGAACTCGAATTCATATTTAGAGTCGAATCTCAGGTATGGGTTAAATCATTAGGTATTTATTTGAAATTTAAGTTCATCAAATATTTCACGAAAAGAATTGACCCAAAATTTTTCTTGCTTCTTCTGGTGCTTCAGTGCGTTAAATTATCCAGAATCGAAAACCTGAAAATTACCAACGTCCAGCATAAATAATTTACGAGTTGGTGTGTATGTTACAACTTTCAGCGTAAGAATTGTACTAGTTTTTACACTGAGCATTATATTTTTACCAAGTATATTGCAATGTTCGATTGTTATATGGAGAATTCTTCTACATCTTTTCATGATGCTCAACTTACCTTCTCATATATCGTCGGTGCTATGATAAAACGTAACAAGTTTTATCATTTCACAGATTCTAAAAAAATCAAAATGTCACAAGTCATAGGAAAGTTAACCTTTATCTTTGTTGTTTTTTTCAAGCGTCTTGATGGATTTTACCTATTATTTTTCACTGTTTTTTCGGGAGAACAATAACATTTCTTTTTCTCAATGTTGTTGTAAGGATTTTAATTTTTGTAATGAGTGCATTCTCGATTTTTCTCAAGTTTTCCCTTTTTCAGGATTTTAGTACTTGTTACTTTTTGTCATGGAACAAATTTGAAGACCGAGCGGACTTGTTACCTTTTATCATGTGACCGACGATATGATGCTATACTTAACTTTTTTTGATATTTTCGAAATTTCGAAACATATATTTGAATATTCAACTGGATGTATTTCTGTTCGTAATACGGTTTACTTATGTTCATCTATACGATTGGATAGCATATGTGCACTCATGAGAAGGGACTGATCCTTCGTTTTCAATTATAAATACGCAGATCTTTGAGAAATCAATTTGAGGATTCGAAATAATAAGAATGGAAGAGAATCTATGGGAAAAGTGGTGGGCACATGTGCGCTATAATGATGATGCGATAGAAGAAGATGTACCAGTTCGGAAAATCAAACATCTAAAACCAGAATCTGTAGAAGATTCTGATGCAGAAAAATTATATAAAATAAAGACGGCAGCTTGGAATGAACATAGCAAAGAAGAATATTATTATGGATATGTCTTGAGAATAGGAGGTAAGTGTGCTTACAGTACGGAAATTCAAAAATAATTCAGTCGCATAGTTCAAATTCAATCACTTCTCTCCTTATTGAGATCCATTAATGCTGTTAATTTTGATTCAGTGTGTACAATACTTTCAACAAATAGTTTTCCGAAAATGCCCAGCAAAAAATCTGGCATTGGAATAGAAAATTTTATTTTCTTTTCAATTATTTCCAATTCGAATTAAAAAGAATTAAAAAGAATAGGAAATTTTCTATTTCAATTCCAGATTTTCTGGTGGATAAAAAATCGTGTTCGGATTTCGATGTATTTGATGAGCGAATTTTATGATTCTTCTTTTATATACCTTGATAACTAGATTGGGATTTACAGTAAGGTTATAATGTATCATGTGATAGTAATGTTTATGATTGGAGTGCATAATGAACATTGAAACATGTAATAATGTTTCCATAATATGTATCACAGAATCCAAAGGATCATTACGAAAATCTCTAAAAAATAAACGTTCCAGAAAGGTGAAAAGAGATTTGAATTCACCAAAAGGCCCAGTTGATTCTACTGATTTTTAGAATGAAGATCCAATCACCAATTCAAGGAGTGCTGTAAGTATGATCTCTTCAGCAACCTTTGTGTTGCGAATAATAACTGATTTGGCATGCATGTAAGACATGATACTTTTGATTAGAAAGTACTCTGATACCGTAATTTTCGTATTTTCCAGTGATGGTATAAGTTTTTACCAATTTGCTCCATACATTTCCCCTCACTATTCATAGAGACGATTCAATATAATTAAGATTTGTATCAACACCTTCAAAACTGCTACTCGAACCAAGCAATGAGCATCAATATCAATACTTCCTCCATGGACGCTTACGAAGTAGCTGACCAAGTGATCGCGGTCAGCTTCTCAACCAATCAAACCGTTGGAAAAACCTGACCGCGGTCACCTGGTCAGCTACTCCGTAAGCGTGCCATATTGAACTATATGTACAGGGTATTCCAAAAACACTTCGACCCTGTTGAGAGTAGATTCCTGAGACAAAACTAGACTTTTCCATTCAACATTTTTCGACCCTAAGGCTAGGTTTTGGGTTGTTAACAAAATAAGTTGACCATTCAGGTGGCAAGTACATCAGCTACCCCAATACTTTCATAGTATACACGAAGAAAACGAATATGTTGGAAAGTGTCATTATTGATTAAAGATCAGTGCCAGTCTATGACATAAACTTCTCTCCTTAAATTCACTATGAAAACTACCATAATCAGATATACACAGTAAGAAATAAAACTTTCATCCATAATATCAACTTATTTCAAGTTGCAACCAAAATTAGCCCTGTTCCAAGTGAAATTAAGCACCAAGAACAAATTTCAACACAATGGAAAAGACTAAATCTCAGTCAAATTTCAAAGGAAGATGCAACAAAATTCAGTCGGACTTTTCAAAGTCTACTTCTACAAGAAATTATGGTATTTCTCAAGCTATCTTCAGTTTAATAATTTCTTCCGTCACAAACTAGTACTGATTCCCAATAAATAATTGGACTTTTTGAAATAAATTCATTTATTTGGATTTATGTAGCATCTTTTTGATTCCTTGAAGTTAACCCTGAAACCAAGCCTTGGATCAAAAAATGTTGAATGAAGACGTGGTTGTTTTTGTTTCTGAAATCTGCCCTCAAAATGGTCACAGTTTTTTTAGACACCCTGTATATGTTCATTTCAATTCATAATTGATGAATTCAAGTTTATAATGTTACTAAAGAAGATACCAGTGATTCTCGCTGATGCAACCTGCTGCACAAGCGTATCGACTGTGCAAACATTTTTTCGACAAGAATACTGTGAATTGAATTCATGGAGAAGTATGCGATTTTCCGGAATCAATCCGTCAATCCTTTATCTATCACGGCCCGAATTTCAAATTTCGAAACAACATTTTTTTCTTAGTCGATAACAAACTTTTTCTTCCAAATAAAAAATGCGAGCGATATACTGCGATAGATAAAGGATTGAAGGATTGATTCCTGAAAATCTCATACTTCTCCATAAATTCAATTCACAGTATTTTTGCCGGAAAAATGTTCACTCAGTCGGTACGCTTGTGTGATGAGTTGAAACAGTGGGAATCGCTGATATCCCTCTTAATACAGTGTGAAAAGGGATGAGACTGTGTTTTTCTCTCAAGAAGAATAATTAACAGTTTATGATCTTTATTCGAGTATTGTCCTCAAATCTGAAATGTTTAAAATTATAGAAACGGAATTCAGAGAAGAACCGTGAAAAAACAAACGATGAATGGGATAGTTTTCCTATGAGCCGTGTGCCAGAAAAGAAATCCAGGGATGATGTTACGTTACCAGATCCTAATAGAGATAGCAACAAGAGCTCAGAAGATATCACGCTCATCTCACATTCTTTAAATTCAAATGATAATCCTGGCCAACGTGTGACAACATATAATAGTACAGATGGAGATTCTATCCTAAAGAATCTTGAAAAAAAATGGATGCCATCAATGAAAAAATGAATAAAATCAGTAAGTATTCTTTAATTACTATTGAAAATAAAATAGGAATATTTCATTGTTTCGTTTTAGAAGTCTTTGTTAATTCAAACAGATCATTTGTGCTATTTGGGTAAGACAGTTTCATTTAATATTCTCATTTTGTACAGTCAAGTATTATATTTTCAATCTTTCTTACTTCAAAAAATCGTTGATTTTGTGTAAGGTGTTTTTTCCATGAACGAGTATGATAATATTTCTTATCACAATGATCAGATGACATTTTTGTCTCTTTGTCATATTCATTCACTTAGTAGTTATGATATCAGCGAGATGGTGTCTCAAAAATGACGCTTAGTTTTGGAGATATGAGCATTTTTAGATTTTTTTTCAAAGGGATTGTGTGCTGGATATTTGGGGTTTGCACCATTCACTGAGTATGAAAACGGCGGATCTGTGAGAGAAAAATCAAACTATTTTATCATGGATAGTTCCGGAGCTATAGCGATTCAAAGTTGCTGAATTCTGATTGACTGGAAGCTGAAAAATTCTAAATCGCTATAGCTTCGGAATTATCTATGATGAGATAGTTTGATTTTTTTCCCACAGATCCGCTGTTTTCCAACTGAGCGAATGGTGCGAAGCCCGAGTATCTAGCACACAATGCCTTCGAATGATTTGGATTTGAAAAATAAAATGTTAAAATGCTCATATCTCCAAAACTAAGCGTCGAAAAACTTTTTCCCAAACGGGAAATTACTGCATCTCGGCTGAAGAATATACTTTTAAAATGCGGTTCACGAATTCGGGGACAACATGTATATATAACGGAGAAATTTCATGAATTCATGCAAATATTGTTTGAATGAACCTATATAATCAATGAAATTTAAAGAATGGCGAAAACGACAATTTTGGGAACCGTTGCTTCGTTTTTATACACAGTTATCCCTAATTTTTTAGCATTAAGGGGCAACAAGTGGTACATTTTTCATTTTTTTTCAAATTCATCAACTGATAAGAGACAGTACGCTACATTGGAAGAAGTCAGATTCCACATAGCACTATCTGAAAGAATTCGAAAAGATTGCTCAATAGTTTCTCTCAAGAGATGCCCAATAATACTATGGGCATAATTCCCCATCATTTCAAACAAAAAAAAACCTTCAAAAAAATTCTCTCTATATGTATTTCCCCCCCTTCAGCAGATACGAGGGCATAGCCATCCCGCACAGCACATCCACCGATGTCCACGTCGCATCTCCGTGGAGGCGAGGTGGATAAAAGGGAGACGTGGATACAAGGTGGATGAGCGGAGATGCGACGTAGAGGCGACGAAAAAACGTCCGCGATCGGTGGATGTGCTGTACGGGATGGTTAAGAAAATCAGTTGATTCTCGCCTAATGTCATTAAATTACAGTTGAACTTGGACAATGTTCTGGCCAAATCTCACCGGTGTTTTTTCAATGAGATTTGGTTCGGAAAATAAATTCTTTCAATGTGAATCTCGTTGACTCTCGTTGAATCTCATCAAATCTCGGACAATTTCCTCGCCAAAGCTCATGACATTTCATTTGTCAGATTCGATGGATTCTTTCAATCAGGGAGGTGGCTTGACTGAGTTGCCAAGAATTACTCAGAACTGAATGCATAGGAAAGTTGGAAGATTCCGGAGATGAAAATTGAGAGTTGTACACATGTGCCCGCCGAGCGAGAATTCTGAACTCTCAACACAGTTCTTTTCATAGATTACTTGAATGACCTAATATCCTATTTTCTTTCAGTGAAGGAAAATCAGGGCCAAGGTAATCTTCTCCGAGTAATAAGGAATCATGAAAGTGGAACCAAGGACACTCTAGATGGATTATCAGTGCAAAATGATAAAGTATGTACAGTGAATGAGTTACTTTTATAAAACACTATTTTTCAATTGAATCATTACAATTATTCCATACAGCAGCCATTTTATATAATTTTTCTGACCTCATCCAGTTTGTCAACGTATCATAATTATAATGTCACGTGAAAATTACATACAATGCACGATATGAGAAGGATAGGTGGGTCATCTTCCCTGTTGTCGTAGTTCCAATTTTGTCACCAGTTGGCGAAAATGTCGTTAAGGCCAGATAAATTTTTATGTTCAAATCAACTCTAAATGAAAAATAACTTCCCTCTGTTGATGTTTTGTCTTAAAATATAATTGTAATTTTTTTCTCCATCACTTTGAACTAGTGCTTCCAACATCTGAATTCGCCGCTTTTTTCGGCCTCAACTACTTGAATTTCATAGTGGAAAGATCAAGAACTACGACAGAAAATTTCACAACATGTTGTGAAATGTCTTTTATGTAACCTGCTCGTTACATGGAATTAACTGATAACGTATAATGTAACACTCGTTTTTACTCATGGAAAGTAGCTACAACGCCACTATAGCATAATATTCTCCGTGTTGGTTACCCAGCAAAAAATCTTGAATTGAAAAGAATAGAAAAGAATTGAGATTGAAGAATCTGAATTCAAATTTTGGAGTCATAGAATTCATTTTGAAGAAATTCTATTCTTCTCTATTTTAACCTATCCCAAGTGAAATCTTATTCCAAATCTGCTATTCAATTTGGATTTTCCTAATGTCAAATTCAGAATACAACTCCTATGTTGTGAATGAATGTTGTTGCCGACATTGATATCGCGATTTTCAATTCAAGGACAAGACTTCAAAGAAGAATAGCAACTGAATTCCAGACACAGAATCAAAATCCAAATATTTCTATTTATTTCTATTCTTTTGGTACAAACTTCGAATTGAAAAGGATTGAAAATAGGATTTTCCTATTCTTTCCCAATTCTTTTCTATTCCAGATTTTTTGCTGGGTACACAAAGATAGTTGGTTTGTATTTTCTTACATGGCCGTTGCAAGCGATTGTTATGATTTTTTTATTTTGAAAAATATGCATCGTAGACACTTTTTGACCTTAGATTCGAACTTACACGCATATGTTAAGAGGATAACAGCGCTTGCCTTGGACTTTTGTTTCCATTGTATAGGTTCCTCTTTTTCTAACCAATGTGCTCTGATGGTAACGCTGGTCTTTTCTTCAGTTACATTGTCCTTATGATACGGTAATGAACTGTGGGTGCCTCCGATATTGTGGTAACCAACAGTCAGTCCTTTGTGACCTGTATGATGATTGGTGGATAAATTTTTCTCCCACCAATATTACCCTGATTAAAAAAATTAATTGCTTCTGACAAATGAAATTGAACGAGATTTGGTCAGTAAATTGTCCAAGTGCAACTGTAATTTAGTGAGATTTGGCGAGAATCAATGGTTTTTTTAACCAATCGTACAGGTTACAAAAGACTAACTATTGGTTATCACGATATCTTAAGCACCCTGTGTTGGGTGGGGTATTTGTTCATGGCTCTGGCTGTTAGTTGAATTGAACGATTGCCAATCTGGTCATCTGATGTTGGACATTTTTCACAAATACATTCAGTATTTCGATATTTATTAGGTGTACAAATAAGTTTCCGCGGTTTTTTATAAAAAATTAGGAATTTATTGTAAAGGAAAAGTACATTACGTTTTATTCAAAGTATTTTCCATCATTTGCCACTACTTTTCCCCATCTTTCTGGCAACATTCGGATACCCCGTCGAAAAGACTCTTCATCTTTTGACGCTATCCACAAATCTACCCAATTTTTGGTGTCTTCATATGATGTGAAGCGCTGCTCAGACAGACCATGTGCCATTGACCGGAACAGGTGATAATCAGAAGGAGCTAAGTCTGGTGAATACGGCGGGTGGGGTAAAACTTCCCAGTTGAGTGTTTCCAAGTATGTTTTTACCGGCGCCGCAACATGTGGACGAGCATTATCGTGTAAAAGAATAATTTTGTCGTGTCTGGAGTAGTAATGGGCGCGTTTTTCCTTAAGTGCCCGACTCAATCTCATCAATTGTGTTCGGTAGAGAGCTCCAGTAATGGTTTCGCTTGGTTTCAGCAATTCATAATACACGACACCAAGCTGATCCCACCAAATACACAGCATGAGTTTTTTTCCATGAATATTCGGCTTAGCTGTCGATGTTGATGGTTCGCCGGGCTTAACCCATGACTTTCTCTTCTTTGGATTATCGTAGTGAATCCATTTTTCGTCACCAGTGACTATACGATGCAAAAAACTCTTTTTTTTATTCCTGGCAAGCAGCATTTCACTCATGCATAATCGGCGTTCAACGTCTTTCGGCTTTAGTTCATATGGAACCCAATTTCCTTGTTTTTGAATCATTCCTAACGATTTTAAACGATGTGAAATTGCTTGTTGAGTCACTTGTAGAGTAAGTGCAAGTTCTTTTTGCGTTTGGGACGAATCTTCCTCCAATAGTACTTCTAATTCCATGTCTTCGTACACTTTCGGCCTTCCACTGCGTTCTTTGTCTTTAACGTCAAACTCACCGTTCTTAAACTTTTGAAACCATTCCTGACAACTTCTCTCACTTAAAGCAGCTTCACCATATGCTTCTAGAAGCAATCGATGCGCCTCAGCTGCAGATTTTTTCACATTAAAGAAGTAAATCAAAAGTTCCCGCAAATGATGCTTATTCGGAATAAAACTTGACATTTTTGCACGAAAAAAATTACGTGATGCTGATACGGAATCACTAGTACTTTAAGGTTATGGTGTTGCCAGATGACTAAACTTGGGATATTACGTTTTACATCTGACAATTTCTCCATAACCTCCTGGTGGGGCCATCTTTTGACAAACCGCGGAAACTTATTTGTACACCTAATAGGATATTAGGTTTTATACATAATAATTATCTCTTAATAATGAGCAACATATACATATATACATGCAATACATGTTACGAAATGTTAGGTGGGGCTTGGGCATGAATTTGAATGTCATATCAGCGCTTAGCAAACAATGATTCGGATCAAATCGATCAACGAATGGTACAAGGCACTGTTGGTGGGAGTATTTGGAAAAGAAGCGAAAATGTATAGGTGTTCACCTAGAACCCCAGGCCTCCGAAAATTTCCATCATTATTTTTAGAAGTTGCCAAAGGTATTATCCAGCATGCATATAGAACATGGTATAACAGTCACTATATTATTCAAAGTATCGTTTGATTCAATTATTTGCTTTCAGCTCATTTCGAAGTAATCTTGAAAAGAGAAGGGTACAGTGATTTAGTAAGACAACATGCTATTGAACGTTTACCAGCTCGATTATCTGATAAGGCCTTCGATATGTGTGGTCATAGAGGAAAACAATTTCCTAAAACGCAAAACTCTATTACCAAAAACAATCATGAGAACTCAATTAATGAAAGGTAATATAGGCTGATAATGAATATTTTAGTGCGAAGAAAATACTTATTTCAAATAATTTGTGTGCTTTTAATATTTTTCAATGGTGATCTGTTCATTCTGCTTGGAATCAGAATTTCCGTTACTCAATTGTTCTTTTACAGACTGATAAATCCAACTACGGGAGAGATCGAAATAGACCTTGAGCATGAATCTTGTTTAGATCCGTTTACAGGTGAAATTACATTGAAAATGTGATTCATCACCCTTACAATTGAGCTGTTCATATGGCTAATTGCGGAAGAAGTGTTGATCATCTATATTGGAAAGCAGAACAACCCAAAGAACAATTAACTAAGAGATTTCTAAGATGTGCCTCAGCGATATGTTACTCTTGTAATTTATGATCTTGAAGATATCTTCCAGATCAATGAAATAAGATTTAAGGTCAAAACTGTTGTGAGAAATTTGAAAGGAATATTTTTTGTTTGAAATGTCTAGAAAAATTTTGCGGTTTGGAAAATCATTCCATACTCTTATTTAATTGATCGAAAATGAAATCCTCAAATAATTGAACACTGCTAGGCATACTATGCAGGTATCATCGGGGACACCTACCGATAACGATGGGATTCAAACACGTGAAATCGTATTTTCAATTAAAATATAGATCGTTGGATAGACTGTTGATGAAATAATAGCTGTGTTCGTTCTGACGTGTTCTAAGTTGCCCCAACCTGACCAAACCAATCAATTAATTCGTATAACTGGAAGAGCAAATCAAAAATATTTGGAGCAGCTTGGGGCAACTTAGAACACGTTAGAACGGACAGTTAATGTGTTTTTAATTGTAAGTTTGAATTTTTAGATTTTATATTCTACTGTAACTGTGATGATTGTTTCGTAGTTGATTCATCAAAATGTAGACATCATATCAATTCATAAGAAAAAGGTCTTCCACGTTCTAATTAGTAAATTGTCTAACTCCATTTTTCCGGAATGTTTTGTGTGTTTTTTGTTGAGAGAGACATGTAATATTTACAAAAACGTAAATTTCTGTAAACTTTACAAAAATGGAGTGGGACGATTCACCAATTGAAACGTCGTCTTCCTATGAGACATTATGGATTTTGCAACAGGATATTCAGAGATAAACCACGAAGTCCCATGAATTTCCCCTTATGATTCATCAGGAATGCGTAAGAACATATATTCATAAGTGTCCATGATAAATTCATAGGACTTCATGGTCTCCTTGAGAATATCCTGTTGCAAAATCCATGATGTTTCATAGTGAGACCATTTTCTTATAAATTCCTATCCCACTTTAACCCAGATATATTTCACGAGTTGTACAAACATATATTCTATGAAAGGGATGAGGGATGTGTGAACAGAATTAGAATTGAATGAAATGTCGTTCTGGTCTGTGTTGAGGTATAGAACAAAACATATCACAAGACTGATGTTATTATCTAAAAACGTGATTTAAACGGTATTGTAGTCATTCATTAAGCCTGAAAACTGAAATTTGCTGCGTGATCATTCTCATTTTTTATAAGGATGTTTATAATTACTACAAAAGAGAAATAAGTATAGAATCAACTCCACAAATAAACATGGGGAATTTGAAAATCTTGTTCACAAGTGTAATTCCGCGGACTGTAATTCTTAGTTGATGATTATTCATTATTAGGAGAAAACTTAGTTTATAAACAGTGACATTCTGCCATAATTAGTACTTACAGCGGTCGAATTCAAATAATCCAAATTGTAATTTAATTTAAAATGTTATTTTTATTGGTAAAGATTATTACAACAGTTTCATTTTCAGTGCTCTTAGTGCTCGTATTTTAGAGATTTATTCTTCTGTTAAGATGAAAAGATGTAAAAATCTATGGATATTTAAATGATTTATATCGCTCGTGAAAAAGAATTTAATGTATGTGATCATAAATGTAAATATACAATATATCTGATGGATTAAAAACATTTATAAACTACATTATAAGTCTCGCTTTCCTGATAGGATTTATTTATTCCTGTGTTGCGTTTATGGTCATGCATGTAGAATCACGTAGAAGAGTTCTTGAACATATTTCACGACTCATATTCTATTGCATAAGAAGTGTCATAAGACATGAGAGATCTGTCGAGACTGTTACAAATATTTTCTAGCATATTATTGTGCTGGGTATTGTGAAATGCAACTGGACTCCAATAGAAATCACAGTCTGTTCCTGGTCTTTTAATGATACAATCCCATGTAGAAATATTCTATTAAATCCCATTGCGAATGGTGAAATTTCTGATTCGATATCATTGAATTTAATTGAATCCCATTCATTTTCCCCATCAGTCAATTTGGTTTTATAGAATGTTTGCAACAGGGATAGCACTGGAATACAACCCATACTTCTTCATATATGATTTAATGATTTTCATATCATTTGATACAATTTAATCTCATTCAAACAATACGGTCAGTAATCGGAGATGCCTTGTGATATTATTAGGCTTGATCATGAACTATTTTTTCTTTATTGTTCATCAAATTTTAACTTTGAATTCATATTCTGATGACATATTTTCTAACCTCCACGTATTTTTGAGGTTATGTGGGTGACGCTCACATTTCACAACATCATATTGATACTAAGCGTGAGTAAAATCAATTCGTTGGTTTAGCTCGAATCGTTTAAGTGTAGGTAGGTAGGAATTAGGTTAAGTTAGGAGATAAGTTCTGATAGTGCGTGGGGTCGATTCCCTAAATCAATCGAATGAATTTTCTGCGCGTCTCCTACATTCCCACATGTGGTATAAAGAAAATCTCAAGGATTCCGAAACTGTCCGGAAAAAAATTTTTTTTCTTCTACCCAACTATATTTCATCAAAAAGAATGAATATTTATTGATAGTTCGATGGTTGCAGAATGTCAAATTAGTATCTATTCATTGAAGGCGAACCATTTTTTTCTGTAAATCAAAAACCTCTCAGGTTTCCGTAAGCTCTTATGTACGTTCCGTACTTCCTGTTGTACGTTTCATTCGAATTATGTTTACTCTTTTGTAACCGTAAATTCCGTGCCTTTCCTTTGTTTCAATTTTCTCCCTGCGTACTCTTCATATACGTTCCATTAATTGTTTACGTACTTTCCTTTCCGTTTTTGTGTACTTTCCAATGTACGTTTCTTCCACGCTCCTATTACGCTTTCATTTTCACCAGGGATAAGACATCTTTTCGCTCACGAAAAGAGATCTTTTGGAAAGGTCTTGCAAGAGCTCTTGCAGTTTTCAAAGACATCTTTGAGATATCTAAAAGAGCTCTTTTTGTCTGTGTGGGAAGTATGATAGATTCGCATTAAAAACGATAGCATTCCTATCGGTCCCAAAATCAACTACGATAGGCATGATAAAAAACGATACAATATTTTGCAAAATCAATCGTTTCCTATAGTTTCCTTTCGGATTTTGTTATCAGGGCATTCATTCCCCTTAAAACATTGTCAATGTTAGAGAGAACATTAACTGCTTGTCCTACCATTGTGAGTGGCTGGGCTGTACTTTCGATCGACATGTTCCTGTGATCAATATTTAAAGGTACAGATTCCGTAAGGACACTGAAACCAGTTACATCGCGAGGGTTTTGTTCGTTGATAGTGATATCTGTTTTTCTCGTGGTTTCATTTTCTGGAATCATTGTGATATTTAGATTAACAAACAAGGACTTCTTGTTTGATTTGCTTTTGTTGGAGTGGTAAGACATGTATTTTGAAATTAGATATGACCCAACGAGATTTTTCACTTTCAACCCCTCCATAATAAATTTTCGACATTCTTGATTCGTGGAAACATTGACCGCATGTTATTTTAACTTCGTCCGTGACAGAGTTGCCAGCAAAAAGCGCCAACTTCTCTTTGATTGTTGATTTCTTCAAGAATCGAAATATGATTGGTCAGTTATATAAGAAACAGCCAATCACTGGAGTTGGCGCTTTTTATCTGGCAACTCTGGTCCGTGATGTCCTCATTTGTTTGGTTTTGTATAGCTGTGACAACAATTTTTACGTTTCTTTCCATTGATGCTATCACGTTTTCTTCAAATTTATCCGAAGTTTTTTGTAAAATGATTGAAATTAATTTTTTCAACTTTCTTTTTTCTGTTTCCACGTCAATTTTTAAAATTTGTGGTTGCATATTGCGATTTGTTACCAAGGTAGGGTTATTCATATCCTAGAAATCCAGTGGTTTTCTCTTCGACGAATCCAATGCATCCATGACATAGCAATGTATCTCCAATCACAAATTCGAAATCTTCTGGGTGTTTGTAATATATTCCGCAATAATCTTCCAAATTCGCGTTTGTGGGAATTAATCGAGATATCGTTGCCCTAATAAATTCTCTCAGTTTCTTGATGATTTCTTCTGTATTCCACGAAGAAAAACCGGATTGTCCAGATTATTGAACCGTTGTGCGTGTTCCATATAATCAGCGACAGTGGCATTCAATCCGCACTCTAACTTATTCCAAAAGTTTTACCGATACAAGTGCTTGTCATTTTTTTAAACGGAAAATTTTCATTACTTGCTGTAGGTGACGTCATGGATTTTCCGTATTTTCAAATCAGATCTGAAATGAATTAAAATGAATTTCAATAATATTCAATAAGAATAAAAACGCAGGAGAAAAATTAAACAGTGTAATTTTAGAAAGAAAAAGAACGCAAATCATTTTTAGTTCAACCCCACGATATAATAGATATAATTTGACCCTAGAACGGGCATGTGGGGTATTTTAAGACCCCAGAACCTTTTCTTCTATCTCAGCATCTGAGCCTCTCTTTATCTCTTGTCACCCAAATATTTTCAAAGTACATCCTGTCGAACAAAAACTGCCCATAGTGAATTGAATTCCTTTGAGTTCCGAATGAGTGACAGCCATTTGAAATTTCCTGTGTTTTTCACGTGCCCGTTCAAGGGTTAATAATATACCTTCGGATAATACATTGGTAAAAATCCCGATATCAGACCAAATACATGATTGTTATTCACAAAACCTTATTGTCAGACCATCAGAATACAATAGCCAATATTGCTCCCAGTGTAGTGTTCATTTGAATTCATCCATTCAGATGGAATTTACGAAAAATTTGTGAGGCATAATAACACAATCCAGTAAATATCCCTGAGGGACAATTTCTTTTGGAATTCTCTGGGAGACATTTCAAAGAAACACATAAGATATCCTATACAACACTTGAAAACGTCTTTTTGATATCTCAATTTCAGATTTCTCAACATTCTTCGATGATGTATTTTAGTACGTCTTGAGGGGTTACATGGGTTTCCTCGGTGAAAAAACGACCTATCTTCAACAATTTTTTTCTCATATAAAAAATGGAATATTTCATTCAAACTTTTCACAGTCTCAAAGATACACATTTGACAAAGAATTTCTGAAATTTTCGTAGAAAAATATTTGAAACTCCGCGATTGCAACGTCATTCCCGATGACTCCTCAAAAAAAGGGCGTCCGCGTTGATAGCAGAACTCATTACAGGATCATCCAAAGTGAAAAAACAAAAATCCGAGTCTCAGTTAAGACCATGAACTGGAACTTGAACGAAGGAAAAAAGACCAAGTGAAAATTGGATTTTTGGCAGACGTTTTTACAAAAAAATAAAGATTCTGGTGATATTTCCACTACATTTCTTAGAAAAAATGATAGTTGTAATTGAAAAAATCCTCCGTCCAAGTCCTTGTGAATTGTTTCTCGAAGACCTATTTGAAATTTCATAAAGATCGGTTGAGTAGTTCTCGAGAAATCTTGACAACCGTTTTTTTTCTAAATGTTTCCGAAAAATGGTTACAACTGGCTTGATTCTCAGAATTTTGTCGTTCAAATTTGACAAAATATAGTTCAAAGGTTACTGTATATGTACTCGGAAATTCAAGTAACAACTTGCATTCCTTGTATATAAAAAAAAAATCGAGAAAATGACCGTTATTTTTTGCCTCTGGAACCCATGTAACCCCTTAAGGTGCTCTCAATAACATACCTCCAAGATATCTGAATGTGTTGCATGAAAAATTGTACAGACCTGTTCAAGATATCTTTTGGTGTATTCTACTAGAGTTATCTGGAAATATTTATTGAGAAAGGTGGGTCCCCTTACAATGAATGAACATTTGCTCAAAATTGAAAACAAATACAAAAATATCGCATATGAAATTATCACTAGATGAACGTTGATATTGAAATGTGTAAATGACGTGAAATTCAACACTGCAACTCACGATAAATTCATCCAAATCATGAATGGAAAATAGCCAATGTTTGAATTTGGAAGGCTGATAGTGATGGATGATCTGGAGAGAATCGATTCTTGTTCATAAAATTCTTATCGAATTTTGATCAAAATTATATGAAAATGAATAAAAACTCGGAAAATTGTTATACAGGAAAGAATCGATTCTTCCAAGATTACCCACCTCTGGAGGCCAATCATTGTACACTGTAAAAAATATGTATGGGGAATTTCACATTTCAAATATTTTTATGTAAAAATTCCCATACATGTATGGAAATTCTCTTTTCCCATACGATTATGAAAAATTTCCCTTCCATATATATGGGAAAATTCCGAATATTTCTTACAGTGTATTCTGCTGGTACAAATTTTCAGCAAAGGTTCTGAAAACCTTTCGTACATTCATAAAAACATTTTCGTACCTTTACGACAATATAACATTGGGAGCAAAGTTTATTCGCATTTAGAAAATTTTCATTCTCATACGGTGAGATGAATATTTATTTGATTGAAACATGATTTATTCCTCTTCATAAGGTACATTAGATTCTCACAGATAACATAATATTTGTCGACTTCTGAAAAATCTCCCAAGTGAGAAAATTCGTAACATTATTTATAAGTCACATACAACCACATACATAAATGAATTATATAGAAACTATATTGAATTATATAAAAAATTATATATAATCCTGATTTTTTTTACTCGGGCTTATTGTAGAGGAATAAACTATGTTCCAGTGTAATAAATATCGATTTAGCTGCATCCAACAAAACATTCAATCAATAACAAAACTCTCTTTTCTCAGTATAGGAGAAAACCTGGGATTTCTTAATGTGGAAACCGAAAAATTCCCTAATGTCTATTAGAATATCTCATATCATCATTTCAATTTATGCCGAGATCCAAATTTTCCGGTACGTGTATACGATAAGAATCAGAATTTTTCAAACTTTGCACATTCAGTTTTACAGTGAATCCCACTCAAGTTTGATGGAACTTATGTACATATAAATGTCCTCGAAATACTGTTTATACTGATATATGTTATTGAAGAAGTTATTTCTCATTAATATCTCATTATTACTCGAAATTATGGGAACATTTTACGTACCTTCTTTGAGATGCTGAAAAACAATTGATTAATACTCAATATCGGACACTCGTGGAAAATATTGCTTTGGTACATCGAGAAGCGATGATAAACAGACTTTCCTTATTCACCACTGACTACACTGACTCCGTCTCTTATTCGTAATATTGATATACTAACACCGCCTGAACTTGCTTGGAAGCACTGACTCACAGACAAGTCGCACAGACTCGCATAAGACTCCCAGCATTAATGCCATCATCCGTTGACTCACTGTTTATATTCAACGTTTGAACTTTAAGATGATGTATTTTGAATAACTTGACTTAATTTCAACGTTTGAATGATATTCAAGTTCATTCATCTAATCGTTTTGGGTGATTTTATATTTTCAAGTGACTGCTCGAATTAAAATTCACTGACTCTCAAGTGAATGGCCCCTCCCCGAAGAGAACATGAAGCTTCAGCGAACGTTCAGATCAGATGTGTATAGATCGGTCCGAAGCTTAATTAGAGCTAACTTTCAGATTCACAAACGTTTGACAAAGGTTCTACAGGCGTTGAAATGTCCACCTCGGAATACGTTCAGGAAACATAGATGGAACGTTCGCTGAAGGTTCATCGAAGGTTTGACGAAGCTTCACAAAAATGTCTATACTTATAATAATTTTGATCAATTTATATGAAAAATAAATTAATTAATGAACATCAATTATGATAAATTAATCTAAGTATAGATATTTTTGTGAAGCTTCCTCAAACGTTCGATGAACCTTCAATGAACGTTCCATCTATGTTTCCTGAAAGTATTTTGAGGCGGACATTTCAACGTTCGTAGTACCTTTGACAAACGTTTGTGAATCTAAAAGTTAGCTTTCATGAACCTTCGATCCGATCTATACAGATCTAATCTGAACGTTCGCTGAAGCTTCATGTTCTCTTCGGGTCAGTATCTATACACGTAGACCGGGTTTTTACCGACCGAGAAAAACTTCAATGCACAATAACTTTATCAACACTGTATTTCACGAAAAATTAATTACAGTTTCATTATATACCTCGAATATGCACATTCGATTAAGCACACTACGAACTTGATCAATTCATGTGATTCCGAAATATAAGCTTTTCAAATTTTCATGCGATCAAAATATCACGATTACAATTTCTTCTTCTTCATCGTCATCATCGATTTCTTCTATCACAATAGTCTTTCACTATCGTAGGGGTGCGTTCCAATATTTGCTCTCCTTTAAGGCTGCCGTCCCATGCAATGAAAATAAACAACGGAACGGAACGTGCGGAATGAGCGGCACCCATCAAAGTTATTCCGCTGTTTTCTCTTTCCTACTGTCCCATGAACGGAAAAAGTAGCGGGAAGCGGATGGCGGATCCAATGCTCTCCAGAATTTTCGGGGACTGTTGGATGAAACCAGATAAAACCAAGCATACTTGAAAAGTATTGATACGAGGATCCGCTTTCCGCTACTTTTTCCGTTCATGGGACAGTAGGGAAGAGAAAACAGCGGAATGACTTCGATTGGTGACGCTCATTCCGCACGTTCCGTCACACAGTTTACTTTTGTACCATGGGACGATAACCTAAATCATCCGAAAGTATACATCATAGATGTATTCTGTCTCTTTCTTTTCACCAATGTCCAATAGCGTTCATTTCAGTATATATATACAGGGTGTCCCATTTTAATTTTGATATCGGAATAACTCAAAAACGAGGAGTTTTGGAGGAAAATATTTCGAACAAAAGTTGTGGGATTCCGAGGGGGACATCTGATGGTGACCTTGACTTTGGCCTCGGATCTCAACTTCAAGGTCATTCAGAGGTCAACTTTTGTTTCTTGAATGAAATTCCCTATTTTTGACTGCAGATTCAGATTTGACGTTGAAAAACAAGAAACTTTTGTGTCAATCATTTCTCCGAATTCCGCACAGATGGCGCTCTAATCGATAAAAAATGAGTTTTATGAAACACTCGTATTGCTTTCTGTGTAAAACGCCATTTAACTCTCCAGTGTTTTTTTTCAGCTTCTGAGGATTACCGTCGCCATTAGAGTTACCCAATGTGCACCACGAGGAGGTTGAGCGATCGGATCTTGCACATCTTTGTGGCCCTGAAAATTTGATGAAACCCCATAAGTAAAAATCCAAAGTGGTAAGATCCGGAGACCTAGCTGGGATTTTCCATCGACCAATAGTGACAATTATGTCTGTTCGTAGTACTGTTACTGTGAATTGTTGCCAAACACAAGTACACAACAATACTTGTGTTCATCATGAACAAGAAAGTTCATACTAGAGCATTGTTTAAAAACACAAGTGAAACGGAATGTTTAATATCCTCCATTCATTCACAAATTCTTTTCGATACACGATTCAAACTTGAAGAAGATCTTTGATCAGTGTTTTGAAGGTCTCAATACCATGGATTATCCTTGGGATGAAATACTTGATTTTCTCCCGATACTAGGAGAATGTCGACGTAATTACGGTGCAGCATCAAGATTGTATGGAGAGAGGTATCCAAATAGACGCCAGCCTTCACTTCAGGCGATACGCTGAATAGAAAGACGAGTTATAAGAATGAATACCCCACGAGTCAGAAGGCGTTATGATGGAAATCGTATGGATGCAGGCTCAGTAGCCGTTTTAGGAATGGTGCACCTGAATCCTCACGTTAGTACCAGAGAAATCCAGCACCAATCAGGTATCCCAAGATCAACGGCACACCGCGTACTAAGATCTGGGAAATATCATCCTTACCACATTACATTGGTGCAAGCATTAAGTGAAAATGATCTTAGACGTAGGTTTGAATTCGGTCAATGGGCTTCGGAGCAACCACCTGGTTTTTTCAATTACGTGATGTTCAGTGATGAGGCAACATTTCGCAGTAACGGTGTTATGAACAGACATAATTGTCATTATTGGTCAATTGAAAATTCCAGATGGCATCGACAAGTTGACAATCAACATCGCTGGACTCTGAATGTGTGGCGTGGGATTTTGAATGGTCAGATCATTGATCCTTATTTCTTCCAACATACTGTTAGGAAGGAAAATTATCTGCAATTGATTCGGGACAAATTACCAAGGATGTTGGAAGATGTTGATCTCTACACACGGAACATGATGTGGCTTCAACATGATGGGGCACCACCTCATAACGCTGCAATTGTCAGAAATTTCTTAAACACATCTTACCCACACAGATGGATTGGTCGCGGTGGATACATTGCCTGGCCGGCTAGGTCTCCGGATCTTGCCCCTTTGAATTTTAACTTATGGGGTTTCATCAAAGATGTAGTTTATGAAAGACCACCAACGACCAGAGATAACATGAAACGCCGAATACGAACTGTATGCCGAACAATTCCACGTCATGTGCTTTTGTCGTTAGAACCACATTTTCAGAGACGAATTAGGTTATGCCAACAGGTCAACGATGCAAATATCGAACATTTGATACGGTGAATTTTCATACATATTGCAGAGCGTTTGTCGTAAAAAATTACACACCTCTACAGTCCAGACAATCGGCCCTTTTCAGGGCCACAGAGATGTGCAAAATCCGATCGCTCAACCTCCTCGTGGTGCACATTGGGTAACTCTAATGGCGACGGTAATCCTCAGAAGCTGAAAAAAAACACTGGGGAGTTGAATGTCGTTTTACACGGAAAGCAATACGAGGGTTTCATAAAACGCATTTTTTATCGATTAGAGCACCATCTGTGTGGAATTCGGAAAAATGATTCAGACAAAAGTTTCTTGTTTTTCAACGTCAAATCTGAATCTGCAGTCAAAAATAGGGGATTTCTTTGAAGAAACAAAAGTTGACCTCTGAATGACCTTGAAGTTGAGATCCGAGGCCAAAGTCAAGGTCACCATCAAATGTCCCCTTCGGAATCTCACAACTTTTGTTCGAAACATTTTCCTCCAAAACTCCTTGTTTTTGAGTTATTCCGATATAAAAATTGAAATGGGACACCCTGTATATATATATACGAGAAAATTTTTCGGACAAAAGTTGTAGGGTACCGAGGGGGACATCCGATGGTGGCCTTGGCTTTTACCTCAAATCTCATCTTCAAGGGCATTCTGAGATCAACTCTTGTTTTTTAAATAGCATCTCATATTTTTTACTGCAGATTTGGATTCTAGGTCAAAAACCAAGAAACTTTTGTCTGAACCATTTTCCTGAAATCCGCAAAAATGGCGCTCTAATCGATATTGTTCCATTTTGAATCTGACATTCGAATAACTCGAAAACGAAGGGTCTTGCAAAAGAATGTTTCGTACAAAAGTTGTCAATACACAACACATTTCAATCGTCTACATTACCACCATTCAGAGCTCACGCGATGTGAACAAACGACGGGGTTCAGTGAAAATTCACGATTTTGAAAGCCAGTTTGTCAGTTACATTTGATTATTACTTGGTTTATGACAAATTGAAAATCATGGATATCCGATACACGGTTTCTGAGAAGATCGATATGATCTACATTTACGGTGAAGTGCATAAGAACCCCAGACAAGCATATGACTTGTATGCAGAACGATTTCCTGAAAGAACAACGCCATCCATTAGGTATTTTCAACGCATTACAAAATTATTCTCAGAAACGGGAAGTGTTACAAGGGAAGAACGACATCGAATGAGAACTGTTAGCGGAGAAAATGCGGAAGTTAATGTACTAGCTGCAGTAGCCAATAATCCACACGTGAGCTCTCGTGAAATTAAACTCCATTCGGGAATTTCTCGAAGAAGTGTTCTTCGAATACTGAAACGTCACAAATTCCATCCGTATCACATTTGTTTGCATCAAGACCTCCACGTTGATGATTTCGAAAATCGTGTACAGTTTTGTCGATGGGGTCTAGCGCAAATGCACAATAACAACTTCATCAACATATTATTTTCTGATGAGTCGACGTTCACCAATCATGGTCAAGTAAATCGACATAATATGCATTACTGGGCGACAGAAAATCCAAGATGGTTACGTCAAGTAGAGCATCAAAGACAATGGGCTGTGAATGTTTGGTGTGGTATTTTTCGATCTCGAGTAATTGGACCGTACTTCATTGCAGATATGCTGAATGGAGAGAAGTACAGACATTTCTTAGATCAAGTACTTCCAACATTACTTGAAGACATACCTATTCAGGAACGATTGAATATGTGGTATCAACACGATGGTTGTCCATCCCATTATGCAGTCACAGCTCGAGAAATATTGGACAGAGATTATCCTGGACGATGGATAGGACGTCGTGGACCAGTTCATTGGCCTGCCCGTTCTCCGGATCTTACTTCTCCGGATTTTATTTTATGGGGATACATAAAAGATACAGTTTATCAACAAGCACCGACTACACCTGAGAATATGCGTCAACGAATCATCAATGCATGCGCGAGCATCAATGAAGATATTTTAGCACGAGTTCAGCAATCTTTTGTGAAACGTTTTGAAATGTGTATTGAAGTCGAAGGCCATCATTTTGAGCATCTACTGCATTAAAATTATCCAAGTGATGTAGACGACTGAAATGTGTTGTGTTTTGTCTGTTATACCCCATCACCTCCGTTTCAGTTCAAGGGGTCCCCCTTGGAATCAGACAACTTTTGTCCGAAACATTCTCCTCCAAGACCCTTCGTTTTCGAGTTATTCTAATGTCAGATTCAGTATGGAACAATATCGATTAGAGCGCCATCTTCGCGGATTTCAGGAAAATGGTTCAGACAAAAGTTTCTTGGTTTTTGACCTAGAATCCAAATCTGCAGTAAAAAATATGTGATGCTATTCAAAAAACAAGAGTTGACCTCAGAATGCCCTTGAAGATGAGATTTGAGGTCAAAGCCAAGGCCACCATCGGATGTCCCCCTCGATACCCTACAATTTTTGTCCGAAAAATTTTCTCGTATCTCATTTTATTTTTGGAAAAAACGCCCGCGACAGTTTAAATGCCCCACCCTGTATATACAGGGTGATTCAAAATTCCCGCACTCTTTTTTGGGAGTAGATTCCTCATGAAATTCTAAAACGATTTGTCCTTTTGCACAATGCTCTCCGACGCATAATTTCCGAGATATAATTAATTAAAGTTGACTAATTATGAGGTGGATCCATCGGTCATTCAGGAGCGTCATAACAGAACAAGAGAGGAAGGTGCTTGCAGAGGGCGCCCATACGATCAGCTGATCGGTATAATCGATACGATTTACCAGCATACAAATTGGTGAATTTTCTATGTAGAACGATTGAATTCGTCCACACTGTGGAAAAATTGATTATTGTCATGAATTCTTATCACGATATGCTGTAGGTGAAAGTTGTAATTCCAGTAATGATTTTTATTACGCAGACAAATGTAAAATAGTGTTATTTCGTAGGGATAGGGATTCAAGTGGGAGAAAAAAGTATAACTACTCGTTTTCAATTAGAATTTTCATGTAAAAAAGAAAACATGAGAATTTTCATTCATCCGATACCCAATTTGAACGGTTTGATTAGTAAGTTTAACACGAGAGATTGGATTCCGAATCCTGTATTCTGATTGGTCGAGAATCAATGTATGTTAGATCAATCCTCGGCCGTTTCAAATGATTCTTCTGAAGAATGTGTTTTCGACTTATCCCAACCACAACATTGAACAATGATGAATTTATTCGAATTCACCCTTTTGACATCATTCGATGATTATAAAGGGTTTATCGAACGTTAATAACTTACTTCAACTTGCAGAATCCATCAATTTTGACGAAAATACAAGGTGTGACATCGTATACGACCCAATCATTGCACTTGATTGACATTGTAATCACATACGGTTTGTTTAGCTTGAATCAACCATTCGTGATACGAATCAACCAATCAGGTGACAGCTCGAAACAGTTTCATTTAAAGCCCATATGACTTCAGAGGACATATTGTTATTTCAAATGGAAGAAGAATTGTCTTTGAAGATTAACCAAAGCCGTCCTTTTTAGGACGAATACATTTTCTAAACGTAGAAACGCGCTCGAATTTGCACACATTTGAATTAGATTTTGATTTGAACATGAATGATCTTGAGTGATCACAAGTAAGTTATTAACGTTCGATAAACCCTTTATAATCACCGAATGATGTAAAAAGGGTGAATTCGAATAAATTCATCATTGTTCAATGTTGTGGTTAGGATAAGTCGAAAACACATTCTTCAGAAGAATCATTTGAAACGGCCGAGGATTGATCTAACATACATTGATTCTCGACCAATCAGAATACAGGATTCGGAACCCAACTCTTGTGTTAAACTTACTAATCAAACCGTTCAAATTGGGTATCGGATGAATGAAAATTCTCATGTTTTCTTCTTTACATGGAAATTCTGATTGAAAACGAGTAGTTATACTTTTTTCTCCCACTTGAATCCCTATCCCTACGAAATAACACTATTTTACATTTGTCTGCGTAATAAAAATCATTACTGGAATTACAACTTTCACCTACAGCATATCGTGATAAGAATTCACAATAATCAATTTTTCCACAGGGTCGACGAATTCAATCGTTCTACATAGAAAATTTACCAATTTGTATGCTGGTAAATCGTATCGATTATACCGATCAGCTGATCGTATGGGCGCCCTCTGCAAGCACCTTCCTCTCTTGTTCTGTTATGACGCTCCTGAATGACCGATGGATCCACCTCATAATTAGTCAACTTTAATTAATTATATCTCGGAAATTATGCGTCGGAGAGCATTGTGCACAAGGACAAATCGTTTTAGAATTTCATCAGGAATCTACTCCTAAAAAAGAGTGCGGGAATTTTGAATCACCCTGTATATATATTAGGGTGTTTCGTTTCAGAACGATATTTTTTTTTCTCGCTCCCACCTGAAAAACTTTTAGAGAGTGGTGAGAAGAAAATCCTCTCACAACCTGCACGTTGAAAAAAATTATTCAGAGGTGCCGCAATGACTTTTAAGGTCTTTTACTTTATTTAAATATCAATAATCTGCTAAAAATTAGGCTACTCTCCCATGGACCAGAATTTTTGGGGGATTTGCAGGGAATTCTAGTAAGTTACTATCCATGAACCAATTGGGTCTGTGGATTCCGTTCCGTTCCCTAGAAATTCCGGTCCATGGGAGAGCAGCTTCAGATTCAATTGTTTTTTAGCAGCTGGGGGTCATTTCCGAAGGGAAATTCTGCGTAGAATCCGAATACGCAGCCAAAATTGGGTTATCACTCAAGGATTTGAAGATATTTGAGGTTAGGTACTGAAAAAAATGAATTTTTCTACTTTTGAGGTTATGCACGCGGCGCACAAAATTTTTTTGATTTTTCCTCCAAACTCCATCATTTGATACAACTCTTCCCCTTCAAAATAAGCTATCACACGGTCATCTAGGATTTATTCTTGCGAAGTTCCAACCATTTTAAGTTATGAAACGTGCCCCAACAACATCATGGGCATTCACATTATCAAACCTTTGAGAAATACATTTTTTAGTGGAAAATTTTCTTTGAGTACGTGTAATTGAGAGTCCTCGTCTCGTGATGAACTCATTTTTCGTCCCCAGTCACAATGCGATGCAGAAATCCCTTCTGTCTTTGCCTTGCAAGCAGCTGTTCACAAACACGAAAACGCCGTTCAACATCTCTCGGCTTCAACTCGTACGGCACCCAATTTCCTTGTTTCTGAATCATTCCCATGACTTTCAGGCGTTTCGAAATGGCTGGTTGCATCACTCTCAATGATCCTGTCAATTCTTGTTGCGTTTGACACGAGTCTTGATCAAGTAATGCCTCCAATTCTGCATCTTCGCAAACCTTCTGTCTTCCACCGCCATGCTGGTCTTCGACGTTAAAATCGTCGTTCTTGAAACGTTAAAACCACTCTCGGCACGTTCTTTCACTAATAGCGGCCTCACCATAGGTATTTGAGAGCATTCGATGAGCCTCAGCCGCAGATTTCTTCATATTGAAGCAGAAAATTAAAACCTCCCGCAAATGATGAGAATTTGGCTCGTAAGCTGACATGTTTAATCGAGAATAACTTTATGATGCAGACACAAATCGACTAATATTTCGATGGCGTTATGTTTACAAATACCCGAACTTATTATATGACATCTATGATCTATTTATTTCAACCACCACTTACCGCTACAGCCATCTATTGTAAAGCGGTGGAAGCAAAGTTATACACCCAATATATATATATATATATATATATATACGTATCAGCGTTGCCAACCGATCGATAATTATCATGTTTCACAATAATTTTGACTTATATCCAATACACGATAATCGACCAATTTTCGTAAAACATCTATGATAATTTCAGGCATTTTCCGATAATTATTGTAAATTACGTATTTGAAAAAGTATTCGATAAGTTTATTCATTTTTCAGGTTTGAAATAACTTCAATTTGAATGCATCAATGAATGTATTTGCTCTAACGTGTTCCAAGTTATCCCAAACTGCTCCAAATATTTTTAAGGATGTCCCCTGGTCGATTTTTTCATTAGAAAACTACTAGATCGTTTCAACCATTTGACGTCATTAATATTCAATTAATTACATCGACCTTTAGATAAAAAAAATTCAGAATGAATCAGAGATGCCGGCTCTGGTCTCAAAATAATTGTACATGAATTATATTTGTTATAATATCAAAAAAACTGAATAGAGGTTTCTCATTGGCTGATAACGAACTTTCGTTCCAATTATTTATGACGAGTTAGTTGAACAAAAAACAGACCAGACCCGGATTATTTGATTAATTCTGAATATTAATTGATTGAATATTTTTGACGTAAAATGTTTGAAACGATCTAGTAGGTTTCTAGTGAAAAAACCGACCAGGGCACTCCCTTAATTCGCTCTTCTATTTATGACAATCAATTAATTGGTTGGGTACGAGTTGGGGAAACTTAGAACATGTTAGAACCATGAACTTAAGACATATGGACCGCGCATGTGAGAGAGAGGCGAAATGTGAGGATGCGCAAATTCCTTGCGTATTCATTCTTGCTCATTCTATTTCATACACATATGAATGCGCTGTGGGTTTTGCGCATCCTCATATTTTGCCCCCCTCTTACATGAGCAGTCCATATATTTTTCGTCCATGGTTAAGGCCTGAGCACATAGACGCATAATCATGAAACATAACGCATAAGGTGTTATGCCTTCACTAAGATTGACTGCATAAGGTCTTATGCGTTATGTTTTAAGATCATGCGTTCGTGTGCTTAGACCTTTAGAATGAACGCAGCTAATGTTAGAGTTTTCATAATCGAGTGTGGCCAATACCACGAAGTGAGTATTTGGCTAATTTGCTGGCGGTAGGGGACGTTTACGACAATTACTTGGAGTTTGCTCGAAGCAAGCAGGGGTGAAATTCCCCAGATTTCCCTAGAGTGCTACGAGCAATCATTCTGCCGTCTCACAAGTGATCGTAGCAAGCAGTATCCAGCAGTATCAAGCATCATCAAATACAACGGAATTATTGAGCCGGTAAACAATTTGAATTTGTCACTTAATTAATCTAATAATTGATGTTTGAAATGTGAAAAATCATTATCCACCTGTACCATCCTTTTTCTTGTTGAAATGATTCAATAGCATATATAATATGTCGAATGAATAATGAAAAGTGGTAAATTAACCTCAACCTTCAATTTCTCATTCAGATGAAAATTATCGATGTTCAATATTGAGATAATCGAATTGTATTTTGCAAGTCTTTTGTGTAATTATTGTAAATTTTTAATCATCTTAAACAATCAGTTTCCTCATTTAAAAAATCTACGTTGTGAATCATTCGAAGTGAAAACTCTATAGAGTTATAACCTCAAATACTTCATGTCCTGTAATATTTCAATTTCACTTCAAATGGATGAGAATGTAGATTTTTAAAATGAGAAAACTGATGGTTTAAAATGATTGAAAATTTACAATAATTACACAAAGGACTTGCAAAATACAATTCGATTATCTCAATATTGAACATCGATAATTTTCATCTGAATGAGAAATTGAAGGTTGAGGTTAATTTACCACTTTTCATTATTTATTCGACATATTATATATGCTATTGAATCATTTCAACAAGAAAAAGGATAGCACAGGTGGATAATGATTTTTCACATTTCAAACATCAATTATTAGATTAATTAAATGAAAAAATCCAAATTGTTTACCGGCTCAATAATTCCGTTGGATTTGATGGTGCTTGATACTGCTTGCTACGATCACTTGTGAGACGGCAGAATGATTGCTCGTAGCACTCTAGGGAAATCTGGGGAATTTCACCACTGCTCGCTTCGAGCAAACTCCAAGTAATTGTCGTAAACGTCCAGGGTCTAGCAATACCGAATGTTCCTAATCCCGAAGGTCAATAATCACGAATTGAATAATCCCGAATGAATTTCAGGAACTTTTGACGAGCTTGTGGGTCGACTAGTAACTCATAGTAGTTATTCAGCCTTATTTCTATTCAGGATCGCTGAACTTCGGGATTAGAAACATTCAGTATTGCTGGATCCTGCCTTGCCGACGCTGGTATCTCCTTAAAAGCTTAAACACACAAGCTGTGCGCAAACGTGAACGTAAGGAACGTAAAGCTGCGCAAATTTCAGATACGGATCCTGCGCATTTGTTATCACATTTACGAGATCTGCGCAGTTTTCTGTTCCTCACGTTCACGTTCACGTACTTGTGGGTCTAGACCTTTATACGAGTTCCATTGTCACCAGTGATGCCAGGAAAGATGGTGTGGACCGAAAAATCAGTCCCTCTACCGCGCACACGATGAAACTTTCGTATACATGTGAGCCACACGTATAAGAACGTGTCATTGTGTGAACAATGGAGGGGCTGATTTTTCGGTCCGCACCGTTTTTCCTGGCATCACTGATTGTCACGTCCATGTTCATGGAGCTGTTGTAGACAGACCTTTACGAGGACTCCGAGAATTTGAAAGCTTCTTCCAGCATTTTTTGTGATAATAGTGAAAAATCTCAAGTTCAATTCCATCATTAGTTTTTATTTGTGTCGATTGTTTCAAATCTAACTTCATTGTTCAGATGGCTACTCCACTTAGTTGCAGATTATCAAAAGTTATTTGATACATGAATGTTACATTCTTTCTTCTGATACTTATAAATTATATTCATTGTGTTTCACTGTTTTTTTCTTCATGTTGATTTGTTTTCCTTCCAGTCAAACATTCAATCATATTACTATTTCGAATGTCTTTTTGATCAATTGGATTTTCCACATCCTTATAAATACAGGTTAGTATCGTTAAATTTCTGTTCTTATTCAGTTAAATTATGTATGTTGTTGGTATTGATTTCAAAATACTTTGAATTCTAAATAATCTTTATTCGAATATTATTTATTGAATTGACAAATCAATATATCAAAATAATTATTTTTCATCTCATTATTTCCGGCAAATAATCACCATTCGGATTATGCTTATCTCAAAAATAATAAATATTGCATGCATGTAAAGAATTTCCGACTCATTGTGTAGTCATGAACGAAAGCAAAACATTATGTAAAGTTCACTTATGAAAGAACTTATTTTACGAAAGATGAGTTCAGATGAAAATAATCCAAATCAGTCATCAACAAGTCCAAGATTCCTCTCAACAAAAAAGAAAAAGATGAAACTACGAAAGTCACAAAAATTTCGAAAAGAATGGTTGTCTAAAGAAGATTTCAGTATGTATGGTTATCAGCCGTACCAGGTGATGCGTTCAAAGCGCAATGCAAAGTATGTGAAACTATCTTTACAGCAGAGTTGTCAGTTATTCGAAATCATTGTAAATCTAAAGCACATTTGACGAAATATGCAGCTGCTCCTACTTCCTCGAAAAAAAAATTAGAACATTTTTTGAATACACCAAATACAATCAGAGACACTCATATGCTAGAGATAAAATTGGCAGCATTCATGGCGAAACAGAACATACCTTTTAGATGTATTGATGATCTCACTGATTTTTTGGAGGAAAATGTAACAGATTCTGAACCGATTGAGAATATACGGTTGAAAAGGACCAAAATGATGTAGTCATAATGGTACCATCATGGAGCCATGGTATGGATAAAAATGTTAGCAAGATGGTACCAAGGTGTTTCCGTACTGAGCATTGTTATTGGTGACAATGTAAGCGAACATTATGATCCACAAAAATTGATGAATCATCGATGCACGATATGGCATCTGAAATAAGAGCCATTCATGGTGTCAGATTTATGGTATTATGGATGCATTACGGGAAACCATTCCGCTCAAACATGATTAATGCATCATTGACACATACCGTGGCATCGAAAACGAGCCGAATCATGCTGCCATGATGCATGTATTATGAATGCATTACATGAAAACATCCCGCGCAACCATAATCGATTCATTATTAGCACATACCATGGCGTTGATATACGGAGAAATTTATGAAATTCATTTATTTTATGTAGATTACTGGTCCTGAAATTTGAAAACACCAATCTCGAGAGGAAATGTAGGAATAAAATACGATGATTATTCGATTAATATCTTTATTTATTATCCTCTTAAGGGGATACTAGCGGCGTGGCAGCAGCCAAATCATTTACATTTTGGTACAGCACTTCTCTGATTTAAATGAAAGTGCTGCACCAAGTGATATCATGTTAAAATTGAAGCGTTTCCTCGTAGTCTGTCATGAACGATTTGGCTGCTGCCACGCCGCTAGTATCACCTTAAGAGGATACTAGCGTACCATCCGAGTAAAGATTCTGTGTGACAGATTTCTCCGAACTGAGCTCATGAAATTGTCTGAAATTTCCAGGGAATAATTTCTGATACCTTTTCAATTGCTGTACAGAGTCCAAATTTTGAATGTAGAAAAAAAATTTCTTTCTCAGTCGGTAAAAGAAAATTTTTTGCCCGAAATTTACAATTTGGACTCTGTACAGCAATTAAAAAGGTATCCAAGATCATTTCCTGAAAATTTCAGACAATTTCATAAGCTCAGTTCGGAGAAATCTATCACACAAAATCTTTACTCGGATGGTACGCTAGTATCCCCTCAACCACTGTGATGCTGTCTTGAAACGTTTCTATTAAGGGGATACTAGCGTTGGTATTGGATCTCTCTATCTTATGATTCTGTCTCTTTTTAACCGATCACGCGAGTTACCGACGCTAGTATCCATTTAAGGGGATACTAGCGGCGTGGCAGCAGCCAAATCGTTTATGACAAACTACGACCAAACGCTTCATTTTAATCAAAATATCGCCGTGTACAGCAATTCTCCGATTCAAGTATAAGTGCTGTACAGAGCGATATTTCAGTTATTATGAAGTGTTCGCCCGTAGTTTGTTTGCTTCTTTGTTTGTTTGTTTGATCGTGGTGTTTGCTTTCTGCTACAGCAAAACGTGGCAACATAATTGTTGCATTTCGCGTCAAATAACGTGACACCATTATTGAAGGATTATGACACCATGTTCAGCCATATCACGGTGAGAAAAATGAGCCATGTTTTGCTATATTAATGGCAACATGAAGGTAGCATTGCGTGGAACAAAAATGTATCGATAATGGAGAAATAATTCTGAAAACTATTTCACACATGAATGCTGTCATGATGGTACCCAGGTGTTTCTGCATTTCACTATGTTTATGCGAACATGGTATGTGAACCGAATGGTTCTATGATGTATACATGATCTCACCATTACATGCACCTTTAACAAGTTAAGTTATGTTTATAATCTCAAGTTGACGGCACGCTATTTTGAGCACTTTATGTTATGAAAATGCATAGCACGCTTTTCTATCTGGGATAATGAAGAACGTCATTGGTGAGACGCATAAGCAAGAATTAACTAATAAACTACGCAACACAGTTTTCAGTATTTTAACTGAGGAGTCAACAGACATCTCCTGTCAGAAAACTGCTGGCATAGTGGTCAGGTATTCAACTTGTTTTGTAATACTTATAAAATACACCTAGATATATACATACGTGGAATATTCCCATCATAATATCTTGAAAAAAATAATTTCTGCCAACTAAATTATGTAATTCAATTTTAATTTCATCTTTTGATAATATATCAATTCAGATAAAATTATATCCCATCTAATTTTGGTTTGATCTACATGTAATTCATAGTAGAACAATTCAATTGAATGACTTGAGTTCTATTCGTTTTGGTGAACCAAATTGAATATAATTAATAATTTTTCTGAGATATGATATATTCAATTTGCTAAAAATGGAAATCATTCCTTATATCTTTTCGAAATTTACCAATGAGTGTGCTGTAATAGTGTTTTAACTGTAACAAAGTACATTACTTCATTTGTCAAATTTCCAATTCAAAGAAGAGTTTCTTATCTGTAGTAGAAATTTGGAAGAAAATTCAAATGATATACAAATGTACTTGTAGTTGATTGTCTACACGGAATCTTATACGTAGTAGCGTGTTCCTCTATTGATATTCTTTCAAAAGAACAAGCATCTATGTCTGATACTAAAAACATAAATTTGTGTGATTTTTTTCAATGCATTTCGTCTATATATTTCTTGTTAAAATGATTTGTTTCAGATTTTTCGATAAGAATGAAGATTGTGTTGTGAGTCGATTTTGGCAATTAATTCAAATATTTGATGATAAAACTGATGAGAATGCTTCTGCTACGACAGAACATTTATACAATCGACTTATTTCAACTTTTACCGAAAGATCCATTCCCCTCAAGAATATAATTGAAGGGCCACGGGGAAAAACGATCATAGTCCATTTTGTTCACAAACTCAGTTTTTTATAAAAACCGGTTTTCATAAAAATAAGCTACCGGTTTTCATAAAAAACTGAGTTTGTGAAAAAAATGGACTATGATCGTTTTTCCCCGTGGCCCTTCAATTGGATTCACCTCAGACGGATGCAATGTCATGATGGGCACCCACAACTCCGTATCAACTAGATTTCAATCTTCATGTCCAGGAATATTTATATCAAAATGCATTTGCCATTCCTTGCACTTGTGTGCTAGCGAGGCTTGTGAAATGTTGCCACGGAGTTGTGAAGTTTTAGCTCGCAATATTTATAATTATTTGAAAACTAGTGCCAAGCGACAATTCCATTTTGTTCAGTTTCAAAAATTTTATAACCTGAAGATTCATAAATCGCTTCACCCGTCTCAAACCCGGTGGTTGTCTCTCATGGCAGTTGTAGATAGGTTACTTGAGCAGTGGGATGCCTTACTGTTATATTTCACAGACCAATATTTAGATCAAAAATTAGTCGCTCCCGAGCAAATTTTCAAAAAAAAAGGATCCTCTGACAAAATTATATTATATTTTCCTATCTTGGGTATTACCGAAGTTCACTGATTTGAATAAATATTTTCAGTCCGATAGAGTTGTTATCGCTGATTTTTATGATGAAATGGCTGCCTCATATAAAGAGCTTCTTCGTTGCTATTCAGAAAGGGATTGTGTCATAAGAACGCCTCTGCAGACCATTGACCCATCGATTATGAATAAGCGTTTAAAACCCCGAAGAATTTATTTTGTAATTCGAAGTACGAAAATTTTTAGAACAGTTTGATGTTGTATATCGACACGATTTAGAGTCACATTTTTATAAGTCGGCGATACAATTTTTGATAGAAGGATGTGAACAGATAAAAAAAAGGTTTAATTTCGATGACGAGATACTGCCTTTATTAAATATATTTACTCCTGTAAAAGCTGTCACAACGTGCCCGAAAAAATATGCCGTCATTGTGGTCAATGATGACATAATTTCCTCGGACAATTGAAGAAACTGAATATCAATCAGTCGATAATGAATGGCTAAAACTGCCATTCTTTGTTTTGCCTAAACATATAAAAATTAATGATACGATCAGCATTTTCTGGGCAAAATTGAGGGGCTGGATCGAATAACTCGCTGAGCGCTCGAACCGCGTCACAGGTTTGATGCAAGAGGTCCCGTCGAAGGTCGGAAAAAAAGTTAGAATTTTGGAAATGTGAAAATACTGAGTGGTAGAGCTTGAAAAATCAATCCAAGTTACTCCCTACGATTTTCTTCTATGATTGATGATATTCGAGAAAAAAATCGAAAACCATCAATTTTTTCACACCAAAATAGTATATTGTTCATCAAGGGGGGAAAGTGGGAAATTTCCGACGAGTGTGAAGTTTGTCTTCCCGAGCCGAAGGCGAGGGAGACAATCACACGAGTGGAAATTTCCCACTTCTCCCCGAGGTGAACATACTATTTTTTCCCACAACTGCAAGGAAAGTGAAAATCATCTGTTTAATTGCATATGAAATATTCATATGCATATTTCAGAACGAAAAGATAGTTTGTATTTTCCTCCCGCTGCGAGCGGGCGGAAAATATTTTCTTCCCGCTGTGACACATTCGCTTGGAATTCAGCACTTTCTCCCCTAAAAATAGGTCAGTAAACATCAACTTTCCGTGCAGGTGTGGGAAAAATGATTATTTTTCAACATTCAACTTGCCCTAACTCGGTCATTTTTCAATGAATCGAAATGAATCTTGCGAATTTCGACTCTTGAGACTTCCCCGAAGATGCAAATGTAGGTAAAGTTTGTGAAAATTAATAACGAATTAATGAATTTTCAATACGAAGTAAAAATCACGTTTTTCATGCTTTGTATCAAAAAAGTGGTGGGGGAAGTACGAGGTACAAGAAACCTTCAGCGAGAAAATTGTTTGCTAGTGTTTGGACTAATTTTGTGGAAAATTTCAGATCGATTCGACTGATAGTTTGCAAAATACAGCGATTTATTCATTAGCGTGCAGTAAAAATTGTTCATAGTTCTGCGTCGTTTATAAGATGGATGTCCGCGGCAAAGGTGGCATTCGCTCGATTTCTGAACGGAGGTTTGTTTTTTGGGTCGGGGAGAACGAATATTGGAGTATTTCTGTGAATAAAATTCATTATCGATGCCTTATTGCAAATAATTTAATTGTTCAAAAGGTCTGTACAAATCAACTATTGGTATTAAGGGAAAGCTGTCCGAACGAAAGAAGTTTCTTCTCAACAATTATTGTTGGAGAATCGGAGATGATCGTGAGAAACTTTGAAATTCATCTGCCGAACAGAGTGATTATTCCAAAAAGTTTGCAAGTAAGTGAAGGTGTAAAAATAATTTTTTTCCCCAATCATCATATACACTTGCACACTACTTACACTGATGCACCAACAGAGTATGTGTTTGATGATGTACTTCGAACTGAACGGGCAGAAGCAACTGGACTGAGTGAAGGAAGAGTAAATGATGTTAAATCGTTAATGCAATATTTGAGTAGTGAAGGAAACAAATGTATCAAGATTTTTTTGAAAAAGCGGTAATAAAAATGAAAAAAAGAACAAATTAAAGATCAACCTAAAGGAAAAAGTGTGTAAATCCGTTGTAGTAAACGGGGAAAAAAAATAAACAAATGTACGTATGGAAAATAGATTATGTGAATAAATAAATATATTCGAATAAAAAACAATGAAAAATGTTCCGCATTAAACTTATATCTCGCCAGAGAAGAAACTTCTTTCGTCAGAACAGCTCCTCCTTCATATCAATAGTTGATTTGTAACAATTAAACCATCTGTAATAAGGCATCGATCATGAATTTTATTCACAGAAATACCCCAATATTCGTTCTCCCCGACCCAAAAAACAAACCTCCGTTCAGAAATCGAGCGAATGCCACCTTTGCCGCGGACATCCATCTTATAAACGACGGGGAACTATGAACAATTTTTACCGCGCGGTAATGAATAAATCACTGTATTTTGCAAACTATCAGTCGAATCGATCTGAAATTTTCCACAAAATTAGTCCAAACACTAGCAAACAACTTTCTCGCTGAAGGTTTCTTGTACCTCGTACTCCCCCCACCACTTTTTTTATACAAAGCATGAAAAACGTGATTTTCACTTCGTATTGAAAATTCATTAATTTGTTATTAATTTTCACAAACTTTACCTACATTTGCATCTTCGGGGAAGTCTCACGAGTCGAAATTCGCAAGATTCATTGCGATTCATTGAAAAATGACCGAGTTAGGGCGAGTTGAATGTTGAAAAATAATCATTTTTGGTGTGAAAAAATTGATGGTTTTTGATTTTTTTCTCGAATATCATCAATCAACAAAAAAATCGTAGAGAGTAACTTGGATTGATTTTTCAAGCTCTACCACTCAGTATTTTTACATTTCCAAAATTCTCACTTTTTTCCGATCTCCGACGGGACCTCTGGCATCAAACTTGTGACGCGGTTCGAGCGCTCGGCGAGTTATTCGATCCAGCTCCTCAATTATTGAATTATAAATGCGATGAAGTGAAAGTATTCGCAAATTCATCAAAATGTGTTTCAAGTGTCTTGTCTTTGCCTCATTCAAATGCTGAATGTGAGAGGATTTTCAGTAAAATTAATCTTATAAAAACTAAAAGTCGCAATAAATTAACTACAGATAACATCAATGGTCTCTTATTGTCGAATCAATGCGTAGCTTCAGATTGTATTAATTTCATACCTAATAACGAAATGTTAGCACGAATGACTAAAGATATTTTATGTCAGTGACACGAATAAACATGGGAATAATAATAATGTGGTAGAATGCGAAAACCACGAGGAAAATCAGAACAGTGATGATGATATATACATATATAACAATGATTCCTAATAATTCGGAAGCGAACTGATGAAAACAGTGTCATTCTAGTTATGTTTCATTTATGTTGCTCATTATAAACATGTCCTCTCTCTTTAAATAAAAAAGATTTCAATATATGATATTGATGAATCCTGTATATACCATTTAATGTATCGATTCGAAAACATTATACAGCGAAATAGAATTTGAGAAAAATATAATTTCATTTTCTACATAATGAGATTCACAGTTTTTGCAAATCGATTGATACTTTTGGAAATGGTTCTTCATGTTTGATTGAACTTCGCCGGACCCGATAATATGGGGTAAAATTCGCCAAGTGTTCCCACCTGAAAATTTCAATCTCATCAATGTTGATGAAATTCCATGAATTTGTTTTACTAGTGACCCTCTTCAAATTATGTCAACACCAGGTTTCTAGGAAGTCAGGTTTTCGTGATACAGGGGTTTAAATTGTCAAAATTTTTATGATCTGCGTTTTTTCGAAAAATCATCATCCTCATTAATTCCATTTAATGAAAATATGTTATCATTGATATTGTTAGGATTTTTTCTAAATTTTACGATAAAAATACTTTTATTCATGCAGAAGGAATATTTCACACAGAAATTCGATTTTTAAAAGTATTTTCGCATTTTTCGGTCACTGCGCCCCTTTTGATATTGATGAAACCTTGATAAATCGAAAGCTTGATTCCTTAGCTTCAAAATCATATAGGTTTAAAAATGGGACGAAGAAATTTCCCCAAGGTACAGAGTTCCAAGTGTGTACGTATCGTACCTTGAGCGCGTGACGATCACACCATCGATTTTCAGTGTATTGGTTTATGAAAAAAGTAATTATCAAATTTATTTTCTCAATTTTGCCTACCACATTGCTCAATACAACCATCTAGATTACCCCCTTCAAATGAATAATTGATTCACGACACACGATTGACGAAAACACGTCATACTTTATTAGAACATTATTGTAATAATTAGTCATACCAATTTGTCATCTTGGACCCACTAAATTTCTTTTTATTGATAATCAATTTTTATGGAAACGCGGCTACTGTAACTGGTAAAAGTAACTGTAAGTAGTGACTTTCTTTGTACAAGTTATAGTACTCTGATTATTTACAAAATTGAATCATTGCTACATAAATGTACAGAATGATATTAAACAATTTGCGGTATTTATAATTATCAATCTTCTGATCCTTCTGCAAGGTTGTGCCTATACTCTAATTTTTATGCCTTCTTCAGGTCTTTGGGAATATATCATATTGCACTGCCGAAGAGTGAGTTTTAAGAATAAACGATGAATGTTCCATAGGTGGGGTAAAATTCGCCAAGTGCACGCCTTGAAATTAACGAGGAGGAAACTTTTGATATAAATGAAGAAGATTTTCCCGTCCCATCAACAAAAATGTCTGAGAATTTAAATCGAAAGTGTCAAATAAAACATCATGCATCAGCTATTGAAGTTCTCGATCGAATCAAAGAAAAATTCAAACAGTCTTCCAGTTACTCAGAAAAGATTTTGCTTCTAACCCTTGCTCCAAAATCATGGGGACGAAGGACATTGGCTACTGAATTCCACGCTTCGGAACGTCAAGCTAGGAAAGCCATACAGTTGGTAGCTGGAAACGGGATTCTAACATCACCAAATCCAAAGCGAGGACGAAGGTTATCTTGCGAGATTGAAAATTCCATCATAGCATTTTACTTGGATGATGAAAATAGCCGGATATTGCCAGGCATGAAGGATTATGTTTCGATCAAAACTAATGATGGAACGCGTGAACATGTTCAAAAAAGATTGATTTTATGCAATCTTGCCGAATTGTATTCTCCATTCAAATTGAAGAATCCTACAGTTGATGTGAGCTTATCGAAATTTTCACAGCTGAGACCTCGCAATTGTGTACTCGCTGCAGCTTCTGGAACTCATACCGTATGCGTGTGTGTTTATCATGAAAACGTGAATTTAATGCTAGATGCCATAAGTTTACAAAAACTAACGTTTGCGACAGATTTCCCCATGGCTTCTCACCATGATGCTATTAAAATGCTTGTATGTGATAATCCTACTTCTGAATGCTATCTGGACAAGTGTTTAGCGTGTCCTGGAATAGACAATTTTGAGGATTTTCTTCAATCGAATCTTACAGACCAGTACATTGAGAGAGTAGAATATCAAATTTGGCAACAAACTGATCGCAGCACTTTGAAAACTGAAATAGCAGACGCAGGAGATTTCGTGGAGGATCTCTGTGAACGGTTACATAAGTTGAAATCCCACGCTTTTATAGCAAAGGAGCAATCGTGCTTTCTTAAGAATCTCAAGGATAATTCGAAGGCCGGAGGATTCATAGTTACATGTGATTTTGCTGAAAACTATGCATTCATTGCTCAGAATGCTATTCAATCGTTTCATTGAAATAACAATCAAGTTACCATTTTCACAACAGTAATTTATTACAGAACAGATGAGTTAAGACATCGCAGTATACCAATTTTGTCTGATATTTTGACTCATGATACGGTAGCTGTTTATGAATTTCAAAAAATTATTACAAAGTATTCGCAAGATAATTTTGAATGTGAAAGAATCTTCTACTCCACTGATGGAGCATCACAACATTCCAAAAATAAATATAATTTGGCAAATCTACATCATGAACATGATTTTGGAATTGCGGCTGAGTGGCATTTTCATGCAAGTGCACATGGCAAAGGACCTTGCGACGGTATTGGTGGAAATTTGAAGAGACTTGCAGCACGTGCAAGTCTGCAAGCATCATCAAATGAAAATAAAATTTTGACTGCGGATGCTCTTTATCAGTGGGCTAAAGAACATCTGAAAGAAACTGTAATTTTTTTCAGTTCAAAGAGTACTCATATAGAGGCTACGAAAGCACTTGAAAAACGATTTGCATCTGCAAAAACGATAGCAGGAACTCTCAAATACCATTGTGTAATACCTATTGAACATTCATCGTGTATTTCTAAAAACTCACTCTTCGGCAGTGCAATATGATATATTCCCAAAGACCCGAAGAAGGCATAAAAATTAGAGTATAGAAACAACCTTTCAGAAGGATCAGAAGATTGATAATGATAAATACTGCAAATTGTTTAATATCATTCTGTACATTTATGTAGCAATAATTCAATTTTGTAAATAATCAGAGTACTATAACTTGTAAAAAGAAAGTCACTACTTACAGTCACTTTTACCAGTTACAGTAGCCGCGCGTTTCCATAAAAATTGATTATCAATAAATAGAAATTTAGTGGGTCCAAGATGACAAATTGGTATGACTACCCGAGTTAAAATTTTTAAATCGCTGAAATGGAAATATACGGTACTGGTACGGATGTGTTGCGGGCGCATCTGTACTGAACCCGCAATAATACTGTAAGCACCCGCACCACGCCCATAACAGTACCGTATATGCCTGCACCACATCTGCAACACTCCTGCACACAAAAATGATTACGCCCACACCACGTTTGCACCAAGGCCGTTTGGCGAACCGTACACCCGCAACACGATTGCACCATAGCTGCACTAAACTCGCACACAGTGAATGACGATGGGCGATAAATCCCGGAACGTGTTCGCACCAAGACCGCACCAAGCCCAGAACATGCATGCAATAGAGCTGTACCAGGTCCGCACCAGATCCGTAAATGTCGAAATTACTGTTGCAATGCGTGTTTAAGGGCCCTCGAGCACAGTATAACTGTGAATGTGTAGGTACACACATATGGCACATAGGTATAGTTGAAGCGAAGAAAACTTGGTGCAAAATAGCAATTGATGTGAAATTTAAAAAATATTTCACCATAGTGCTTATTTGGGATTGCGCCATAAATATAAATGTAGCGGTGAAATCACTTTCCATTCTCTGTAAAAAATTTGTGAATACGCGAGACGATTTGACATTTCGTCGTCACCATGTTGATATTGAAAATATCTTAAGATGCAAGTGGCAGCTGCGTTTCAAAGTGAACATTTGATTATTTTTTATTATATTCAAAATTTCAAGGTCTTCGAAATAATCAATCGATTGATGGAATTTTTCAATATTGCACGTGATTTATCGTAATAGAACTTATATGTATATACAAATGAAACTATTCCGCATGGAAAAATTACATTACACTTCCCATGAACCCTTCATAAATGTGATTGAATTGAGATCGATTAGTTTGGTTATTATCCCGCATAAAATTTGATCGACAAAATTTTTATTCATTTATAAAAAAAGAGGACCATTTATTTAGAGAAAGAACGATCTTTGATTATGATGAACGAATTGTACGTGTAACGGTCAATTACCGATACATCGTTTTCTCTACATTATTCTACGTACGTTTATGTTAAAATTTTATGTCATTCAAAAAAGTATAGTTCACGAGAAATATGACATAATTTTGAAACTGAAATGTATTTTATGATAAGTAATGTCAATTATATACGTTACAACACTTTTACAACATATTTTGTTTTACAGTGTGAACTTTTGAAGAGCTTTATAATCATGGAAAAAAACTTTGATATTCTGACCATAGAAAGAATGTTTAGGTTTCTCCAAAACGCAACCTCCAACTTTATTTCACGATATTTCCAAATTTAACATGGCGGTGACGAAATGTCAAATCGTCTGACGTATGTACGAATTTTTCTTTATATATATGAATCAACAATGATTTCACCAAGGGCGTATCCAGAATTTTACTTTGGAAGGGGCCTATGTTAAGGATGTATATCTATATATACGAAATATATAGATATATAACGAACGAAAAAATGCTGGATTTGGGGGGGGGGGGTCGGACCCCTTGGACCCCTCCCCTGGATACGCCCTTGGATTCCACCGCTGGATTCATATTCGAGGCGTACTTCCAGGCACTATGGTGTAATATTTTTCAAATTTCATCTCAATTGCTATTTTGCGCCAAACGTTTGTGCGGAATAGTAATTGATACGAAAAAATATTATACCACTGTGCTTACCTGGGATTGCCCAGTGTTTACCTGCACTGAGAAGAATTCATCATTAAAAAGTACTGGTTTTTGTCAGTAGACGAGGGATATATTTGACATGTGATTAGAAATTGATGGGGAATATCAGTAATTTTTTATAGCATTATTTTAATCGAAAAAAAAATTTTATCCTCACCGGCATCGAACATCATTGTTCGTGATCACAAACCTGGCATATTTCCCCGAAGCCACGCAACAATCTTGAAAATGGGATGAACAAATATTCCAGTGTAAAAATTGGGTTGCATTTCCCGTGGACTATGCATGTGTGTATGAAATCAATATTTTACATAACCGTATGTAGAATAATGTGGAGAAAACGATGTATCGGTAATTGACCGTTACACGTACAATTCGTTCATCATAATCAAAGATCGTTCTTTCTCTAAACAAATGGTCCTCTTTCTTTATAAATGAATAAAAATTTTGTCGATCAAATCTTATGCGGGATAATAACCAAAATAATCGATCTGAATTCAATCACATTTATGAAGGGTTCATGGGAAGTGTAACGTAATTTTTCCATGCGGAATAGTTTCATTTGTATATAAGTATATAAGTTCTATTACGATAAATCACGTGCAATATTGAAAAATTCCATCAATCGATTGATTATTTCGAAAACCTTGAAATTTTGAATATAATAAACAATAATCAAATGTTCACTTTGAAACGCAGCTGCCAATTGCATCTCAAGATATTTTCGAAATCAACATGGCGACGACGAAATGTCAAATCATCTCGCGTAATCACGAATGTTTTTTAGGGAATGGAGAGTGATTTTACTGCTAGATTTATGTTCACGGCGCAATCCCAGGTAAGCACTATGGTAAAATATTTTTTAAATTTCACATCAATTTCTATTTCATACAAACGTTTGGCGCAAAGTTGCTCTCGCTTAGACTATACCTATATTCTGTATTTGTGTACCTACATATTTATAGTTCTACCACGTTCGAAAGCCCTTAAGGGACACTCAGCAATCCCGACGATGCAATCCGAGCCAAATCTTTTCTGACAAATTATTCGAAAATAAAGCAATAAAATCAAAATATCACTTTATACATACCATCTTCATTGATTGAGAAAGGTATGTATACAGCGATATTATGATTTCATCGCTTCATACACTATAACACCATGCAATGACTGGGTCCTCACGTTCAAAGTTTGTCGGAATGTTTTATACCAAATTACAACTCCTACTCTTTGCGTAATGGATGTAAGAGGAAAACCAATATAAATTTTGGGAAAAATAATTTGTGTCATACACACAGCGTTGTTTGGGTTCCTTTGAATATGCACGCGTTCGGAAGCAGTAACACACCGAATTTTTGTATGAGGAAGATTTCTCTTACAACTTTTACGTTTGAGCCTTAGAAAGTTTTTATTTCGCTTTATTCTTATTCTGAAATTTCACTAATTGCAAAATTATCAGAGATTCAGAAAAATTGTACTGATTTAATGGAGATGAGAAAAAAGCCTCTTGCGATATGCTTGCACCACGTCTATATAGTTTCAGAACAGGAAAAACGTACATACCTGTTGCGGGCGTGGTGCAGACATATATATGCGTACAGGTCTGGTGCGGGTATGTTATGGGCGCTTTGATTTTGAACCAAGAATCTCACGCATTCTTGGATCTGTTGCGGGAGTGTTACGAGCATGAATATAAGTGCGGGACTAGTGCAGACGTGTTGCAGGACTTTTCATTTTTACTCGGGTAATTATTACAATAATGTTCTAATAAAGTATGACGTGTTTTCTCCAACCGTGTGTCGTGAATCAATTATTCATTTGAAGGGGGTAATCTAGATGGTTGTATTGAGCAATGTGGTAGACAAAATTGAGAAAATAAATTTGATAATTACTTTTTTCATAAAACAATACACTGAAAATCGATGGTGTGATCGTCACGCACTCAAGGTACGATACGTACACACTTGGAACTCTGTACCTTGGGGAAATTTCTTCGTCCTATTTTTAAACCTATATGATTTTGAAGCTAAGGAATCAAGCTTTCGATTTATCAAGGTTTCATCAATATCAAAAGGGGCGCAGTGACCGAAAAATGCGAAAATACTGTTAAAAATCGAATTTCTATGTGAAATATTCCTTCTGCATGAATAAAAGTATTTTTATCGTAAAATTTAGAAAAAATCCTAACAATATCGATGATAACATATTTTCATTAAATGGAATTAATGAGGATGATGATTTTTCGAAAAAACGCAGATCATAAAAATTTTGACAATTTAAACCCCTGTATCACGAAAACCTGACTTCCTAGAAACCTGGTGTTGACACAATTTGAAGAGGGTCACTAGTAAAACAAATTCATGGAATTTCATCACATTGATGGGATTGAAATTTTCAGGTGGGAACACTTGGCGAATTTCACCCCATATATACGATAATTTGAAAAATTCACCCGATAAAATACGATAATTTTGATTGGACAGAACCATAATTCAAGATGGCGGAGTTGGCAACGCTGATACGTATACATAGTAGATGAAACGTATGATAAACAAATAATCTGTCGATGAAGCGACGTGTTGACAGATTATTATTATAATTTAAAAAAATTGGAAGATAGATGCATTGCAGGTCATTTTGTATTCAGTTCTCAAAGAGTAACAATAAATATACACGAAATATAAAAATACAAAAGTTTTCACTGTAATGAATGAATGACGAGGTTATCTTAAAAGGAAAACAGCAAAAGTCTGAAAGAGGTATATACATAAATATATATATATATATATATATATATATATATATATATATATATATATATATAATTCGATTACACACTTTCGCTCAAGGGGATACCAGCGGCCCCTGACGATGCAATCCAAGCCAAATCTTTTCTGATCAATAATTAGGAAATAAAGCGAGAAAAGGAAAATATCGCTCTGTACACATCACCTTTATTGATCGAAAAAGGTCTGTACAGAGCGATATTTCGATTTCATTCCTTTGTTTCCGAGTAATTTGTCAGAATAGTTTTGGTTGTGTTTTTTCCTAACCAATGGGTCTGGTTGCATCTTCAGGGGTCGCTGGTATCACCTTGAGTACACTCCGAACTTGATCAGTTCACGTGATCCTCAAATATAAACGTTTTTAGGCACTGATCGGTATACATAGTATACCAAGCACAGAGTGCCTATTGCACCCTGTGGAGCTTCCCGAAGTGTGTGACCCGGGGCGTCAGGGGCGTGGAATTAACCAATGGGAATCCGTATTCCACGCCCTAGACGCCCTGGGTCAAATACTTTGAAAAGCTCCGCTACCGTGCCGTGTGACAGTATCTTTTGAAATATTTGAACAATCCAATTGAGAGTTGCACAGTTTTTCATTTCATGCAATACTGATTGATAATCTGTGGGGTTGTCTGTGTGTCTGTCTGTTCGTCTGTCCGTATATGGGATAGTTCTGGAGGAAGTGGACGAAATGGATTGAAATTTATAGGGGACTTTCCTGGAAATATAAATGGAATTGAGTTTATTGGTAGCTAATATACATCCATGGTATGTTTGCTCCATTTTGTTTCATACTCATCCACCTGTGATGCTATTTGAAGAATCTAATAATAGTATCGGATAGATCTGTGATATACCCAGATAGCACAGAATTCGTGAAGAATTCTTCAGAAACATCATTTGAACTCTAGAGTTCTAAAAAAGTTCTTCAAGAATTCATCGACGAACTCTATGCTATTTGGGTGTGCACTGCACTCTTGTCGTCGCTTCAGTCGACTAAGAGGTGACCGAATGGAATTGATAGTGACAGCTACGGTTTAGTTAAATAGCTAGCGTACAAATTTATGATTTGTCCGCTTCATTTCTGCTGTGTCTCTATCCACCTGTGATTCTACTCCGAGAAACTGATGAGTTCAGTATGTCGTCAAGATCTGTGGCATATCTGCTGTGCTTTTGCCTCTAGAGAAACCGTTTTGTTCCATTAATAGTTTTGATTTGGAATATTTGACATACTTCAAAGTAACTGAAGTGCCCGGAGACCAACCTCAACCTTCAACGTTTTTGAAACTCCTCATATCTCATTGAGGTTGTGTCATGAACTTCTCATTCTAGAAACTTTTCATATTGCATTGGGGTTTCTGGATGATTCCACGTTCTGATTATATTTGATATTTGATGAATTCCACTCTCTGATTATAAGCAATGATTCAGTTGTTGATTCATTACATAATCTTTGATCATCCATTCCACGCCATACATACATTTATTCCTTCATATAATAAAAAATGGAAGATTGTTCCTCGTAACAGAGCACTGTCCCAAACAAAGTATGCGACATTTTCAAATGAAGAGTTTATTGTCAAGTTTAATACTGATTTATATCAATCCCTTGAAAATGTTGTACAACCTTCATCATCCAATCTTTTACCAGACGTTTCTACGCATGATGGAAAAATAAAAACGTCACTTAAAAAAAGTCGTCCACGTTTATCTTACGAGGAAGGTTCCGAAAAAACCAAAAAGAGGCGTATTGAAGACCTACTTTCAAAATACAGTGCTGAGGAACTTATTACAGCTGCCGCACACTTGCAGAATCAATCCGATAGCGATTCGGATAAGGAAAATGATGTTAATAAAAATGAAAATAACATCGATAATGTTTTAGCTATGTATTTCGATTTAGATTTAACGAAAGCCAAGTATTAAAAGACGCGAATTTATGATAAGAACATACATGGAAGTGCGTTATATCCTCCGTATGATGCAGTTGAGAGTGCAAAAGAAAAGTGCTACCCAGCAGATTTTGATGTCAGTGACTTAGGCGCAAGCGTTAATGTTGAGTTATTAATCAATCATACTGTCGAAAGGATACCGTTAACATTATATAGCACTACTCTTCATGAATTACACGATAAAGAATTAATTTTATATGGAAAATGGAGAATGAATGGCGCTTCTGGACAACAAACTACTAGACAGAAATGGTCAGCAAAAATGGATTCTTCACAAAAATATCAGCAGTCAACTAATACTGACGATGATGATGATATTGATGATAATGAAGTTGAGGAAGAAAATCTTGATGGTGCAGTATTTGTGATTTCTTTTGTGCCCATTTAGTTGCTTACTAATGATAATAATATTATACGGAAAAAGTACAAGACCTTCATCAGTCAGTTTTTGTCGAGCAATTAAGTTTGAATTTGTTGAAGAAATTCATCGCATTACAATGAATGAATACAAATTTTATTCAGATATCTTCGACTTGAGTCCGCATGTATGGTGATGAAAGATATATCATTTGTTGTAACTTTTAACATGAAATGCACAATGATTGATGGTAAAATATGTAATATTTTAACCGGTCAGAAATTCTCAAGTTGTTGTAATATATGCGGAGTAAGTCCCAAAAATATCAATAATCTAAAATACATTGAAAGTCTCTCATGCAACGGAGATAATTACAAATTTGGACTTTCAACTTTACATTGTTGGATACGTTTTATGAAACATTTATTACATATTTCATATCATTGAGATTTTGGAAAAAGCTGTGCAAGAGGAGACGATGAAATTTTTAAAATTGAGAGGAAAAAGATGATTCAAAAAAATTATAAATTCAAATTGTCATTCACTGTAGATGTTGTGAAACAAGGGTCAGGAACAACAAATACTGGAAATGTTGCGCGTACTTTTTGGCAGAAGCTGAATCCGTAGCTGAAATTGTTGGATTAAATGAAAATTTGATAATACGACTCGGTAATATTCTGCAGGTATTAGCATGTGAACAGGAAATAGATCGCCAGAAATTTGAGAGATATTGTCCAGATACTGCTGAACTTTGGATTAATCTATATCCCTGGTATAGAATGCCACCATCTGTCCATGAAATTTTATTACACGGTAGTGACCGCATTAAGCATTCAGGTTTGCCAATTGGATGTCTCTCGGAAGAAGCGCGAGAGGCAAATAATAAAATTTTTAGAAAAGCTCGAGCTCAAAACAGCAGAATGCAGTCACGAAAATCTACGGATGAAGACATTATGCATTACCTGCTAATTGGATCAGATCCTTCAATTAGTAGTATAAGGATAAAACAAGGAAAAACACCCAAAGATTTATCCGCTGAAGCTGAAGATTTGTTAATGAATTAAAATGAAGGGCAAGCTTGTGTATTATAAAACAAGAATGATTTTATAATTAATATAATAATTTCTTCATAGTAATTTCTAAATCCATACAGAAAATGTTATAGGATAAAAAAAAATGTGAAAAAATATATGACGAAAAAATTTTTTTGACTTTTTAAAAATATTAACAAAAATAAAAGTGATGTTTGTTCAATATAAATAGAATATGTATAATTAAAATAGTTTGAAACAAATGTTCTTTGATTTTAAGTGTTACACTGAGAGAAAACATTTCCGGGAACAATAAAATATTTAGTTGAATAGTCGCCATAAAATACTTAATTGATTCGAATAAACTTTCATTGACTCAATTAAATAAGTGTTTCCATTCCCCAAGTAGAAAAGTTTTCGAAATTATATATAATTTATATATCATTCAATATGGTTTGTACATAATTTTTATATAATTATATAAAAATTATATATAATTATATAAAAATTATATATCATTCTGAAAATTTTTCCACACGGGTGATGAAATATTTCATAGCATATTAAATATTTATTCGATTGAATAAATATTTTATCGAGTCAATGAAAGTTTATTTATATCAATTAAGTATTTTATGGCGACTATTTAATTAAATATTCTATTGTTCCCGGAAATTTTTTCTCTCAGTGTATGAGTTCACTCGTCAGATTTTGAGTATTATGAGTTATGATTTATGAGTTGTGTTTGATATAAATAGAATATGTGTAATTGAAATGGTTTGAAACAAATATTCTTTGATTTCAAGTGTTATGAGTTCACTCGTTAGATTTTGAGTATTATGAGTTATGAGTTATGAATTATGTTTAATATAAATAGAATATGTGTAATTAAAATAGTTTCAAACAAATCTTCTTCGATTTTAAGTGTTATAAGTTATGAATTCATTCTTTATTAATATTATAAATTAATCCAGATACTCGGATATGTTATTTTTCAAACGGAAAATGCTTAAGAAGGATTGTGAGTTTAGGTATGTACTTTCTTCCACGCAAATACATTCAATACCGCGAAATTCCTATACACTGACGAACATATTGTATCCGCCATATTGGATTGTACTTTTATTTCAAAAAACTTGCAGGTCTATGATATAGCGAATTTCATAACGATAAGATTAAAAAAAATTCATCCAAATCGGTCAAATATTAGACTCCCGAGTTAAAATTTTTAAATCGCTGAAATGAAAATATACGGTACTGTTACGGATGTGTTGCGGGCGCATCTGTACTGAACCCGCAATAATACTGTAAGCACCCGCACCACGCCCATAACAGTACCGTATATGCCTGCACCACATCTGCAACACTCCTGCACACAAAAATGATTACGCCCGCACCACGTTTGCACCAAGGCCGTTTGGCGAACCGTACACCCGCAACACGATTGCACCATAGCTGCACTAAACCCGCACACAGTGAATGACGATGGGCGATAAATCCCGGAACGTGTTCGCACCAAGACCGCACCAAGCCCAGAACATGCATGCAATAGAGCTGTACCAGGTCCGCACCAGACCCGTAAATGGCGAAATTACTGTTGCAATGCGTGCTTAAGGGCCCTCGAGCACAGTAGAACTGTGAATGTGTAGGTACACACATATAGCACATAGGTATAGTTGAAGCGAGGAAAACTTTGCTCCAAACTTTTGTGCAAAATAGCAATTGATGTGAAATTTAAAAAATATTTCACCGTAGTGCTTATTTGGGATTGCGCCATAAATATAAATGTAGCGGTGAAATCACTTTCCATTCTCTGTAAAAAATTCGTGAATACGCGAGACGATTTGACATTTCGTTGTCACCATGTTGATATTGAAAATATCTTAAGATGCAAGTGGCAGCTGCGTTTCAAAGTAAACATTTGATTATTTTTTATTATATTCAAAATTTCAAGGTTTTCGAAATAATCAATCGATTGATGGAATTTTTCAATATTGCACGTGATTTATCGTGATAGAACTCATATGTATATACAAATGAAACTATTCCGCATGGAAAAATTACATTACACTTCCCATGAACCCTTCATAAATGTGATTGAATTGAGATCGATTAGTTTGGTTATCATCCCGCATAAAATTTGATCGACAAAATTTTTATTCATTTATAAAAAAAGAGGACCATTTATTTAGAGAAAGAACGATCTTTGATTATGATGAACGAATTGTACGTGTAACGGTCAATTACCGATAAATCGTTTTGATTATGATTCTACGTACGTTTATGTTAAAATTTTATGTCATTCAAAAAAGTATAGTTCACGAGAAATATGACATAATTTTCATACTGAAATGTATTTTATGATAAGTAATGTCAATTATATACGTTACAACACTTTTACAACATATTTTGTTTTACAGTGTGGACTTTTGAAGAGCTTTATAATCATGGAAAAAAACTTTGATATTCTGACCATAGAAAGAATGTTTAGGTTTCTCCAAAACGCAACCTCCAACTTTATTTCACGATATTTCCAAATTTAACATGGCGGTGACGAAATGTCAAATCGTCTGACGTATGTACGAATTTTTCTTTATATATATGAATCGACAATGATTTCACCAAGGGCGTATCCAGAACTTTTTTTTGGAAGGGGCCTATGTTAAGGATGTATATATCTATATATATCCGAATGTATATATACGAAATATATAGATATATAAAAAACGAAAAAATGCTAGATTTGGGGGGGGGGGGTCCGGACCTCTTGGACCCCTCCCCTGGATACGCCCTTGGATTCCACCGCTGGATTCATATTCAAGGCGTACTTCCAGGCATTATGGTGTAATATTTTTCAAATTTCATCTCAATTGCTATTTTGCGCCAAACGGTTGTGCGGAATAGTAATTGATACGAAAAAATATTATACCACTGTGCTCACCTGGGATTACCCAGTGTTTACCTGCACTGAGAAGAATTCATCATTAAAAATTACTGGTTTTTGTCAGTAGGCGAGGGATATACTTGACATGTGATTACAAATTGATAGGGAATATCAGTAATTTTTTATAGCGTTATTCAATCGAAAAAAAAATTTCATCCTCACCGGCATCGAACATCATTGTTCGTGATCACAAACCTGGCTTATTTCCCCGAAGCCACGCAACCATCTTGAAAATGGGATGGTTTTCAATTCATATCAGTGTCATCAATTAAGAATTTCCGTTTACAATTTGTATGATAAAAGATTACTGTTTTTCAACATGAATTCTCATCTCTCTCTGGTTTTAATTTTCAAACTTCGGAGCATGAAAAATTACTGTTTTTCCTCATCAATTTGTGATCTCAAGCCAGGTATATAAAATCGTTATGTCAAGTATATCCCCCGACTAATGGGAAAACGAGTATTTTTTGATAATGAATATCTCTGGGTGTGGGCTTTACCTCTATTCCCTGTAAAAAATTCGTAAATACGTGAGACGATTTGATAGTTCGCCGTCCCCGTGTTGCTTTTGAGAATATCGCAAAATGCAGTTAAAAGCGACGTTTTGGAGTAAGTATTTTTTCATTACCATGTTCAGAATAACAAAAAAAAATTTTTTCAATCGCGAATTTTCTACAATTTCACCCCATAATGTGCTGTGAAAGTGATAATGTATATCGTTGATTTTATTCCGCATAAACAAATATTCCAGTGTAAAAATTGCGTTGCATTTCCCGTGGACTATGCATGTGTGTATGAAATCAATATTTTACATAACCGTATGTAGAATAATGTGGAGAAAACGATGTATCGGTAATTGACCGTTACACGTACAATTCGTTCATCATAATCAAAGATCGTTCTTTCTCTAAACAAATGGTCCTCTTTCTTTATAAATGAATAAAAATTTTGTCGATCAAATCTTATGCGGGATAATAACCAAAATAATCGATCTCAATTCAATCACATTTATGAAGGGTTCATGGGAAGTGTAACGTAATTTTTCCATGCGGAATAGTTTCATTTGTATATACATATAAGTTCTATTACGATAAATCACGTGCAATATTGAAAAATTCCATCAATCGATTGATTATTTCGAAAACCTTGAAATTTTGAATATAATAAACAATAATCAAATGTTCACTTTGAAACGCAGCTGCCAGTTGCATCTCAAGATATTTTCGAAATCAATATGGCGACGACGAAATGTCAAATCATCTCGCGTAATCACGAATGTTTTTTAGGGAATGGAGAGTGATTTTACTGCTAGATTTATGTTCACGGCGCAATCCCAGGTAAGCACTATGGTAAAATATTTTTTAAATTTCACATCAATTTCTATTCCACACAAACGTTTGGCGCAAAGTTTCTCTCGCTTAGACTATACCTATATTCTGTATTTGTGTACCTACATATTTATAGTTCTACCACGTTCGAAAGCTCTTAAGGGGATACTCAGCAATCCCGACGATGCAACCCGAGCCAAATCTTTTCTGACAAATTATTCGAAAATAAAGCAATAAAATCAAAATATCACTCTATACATACCATCTTCATTGATTGAGAAAGGTATGTATACAGCGATATTATGATTTCATTGCTTCATACACTATAACACCATGCAATGACTGGGTCCTCACGTTCAAAGTTTGTCGGAATGTTTCATACTAAATTACAACTCCTACTCTTTGCGTAATGGATGTAAGAGGAAAACCAATATAAATTTTGGGAAAAATAATTTGTGTCATACACACGGCGTTGTTTGGGTTCCTTTGAATATGCACGTGTTCGAAAGCAGTAACACACCGAATTTTTGTATGAGGAAGATTTCTCTTACAATTTTTACGTTTGAGCCTTAGAAAGTTTTTATTTCGCTTTATTCTTATTCTGAAATTTCATTAATTGAAAAATTATTAGAGATTCAGCAAAATTGTACTGATTTAATGGAGATGAGAAAAAAGCTTCTTGCGATATGCTTGCACCACGTCTATATAGTTTCAGAACAGGAAAAACGTACATACCTGTTGCGGGCGTGGTGCGGACATATATATGCGTACAGGTCTGGTGCGGGTATGTTATGGCCGCTTTGATTTTGAACCAAGAATCTCACGAATTTTTGGATCTGTTGCGGGAGTGTTACGGGCGTGAATATAAGTGCGGGACTAGTGCAGACGTGTTGCAGGAGTTTTCATTCTTACTCGAGCTGTCACGTGATTTTTGTCCAAAATAAGAGCCTTTCTGCCCACTGTGCGCCTGGCGTAGTTGAGTCAACCACATTTTCGTTGAGCTTATAAATTTTTTTTCTCAGTGTAGTAGTCCGAAACTACAGAACAGTATGTTACAGGACTCAACACATAACGAATAAGGAGATAACATAAGCACAACTCAGCCAACCATGGAGTGGTTTCAATCATTGGTCAATTTGATTGGCTAATCATTGATAAATTATTTGGGAATTGTGTAAAATCCTAATGCGCATGTCCATTTATTGGATAACGATTGATCGGAAATTGATGATTTTTAAAGAGGATACCAGCGCATAGGTGGCTCCATCTGGTGGCATTTTGGTTTCGACCAAAATACTTGAAACTGGACTTATAAAAAGCTCTGAAATTTTTAGGGATAAATCTTTAAAGGTTAATCTAGGTTTCTAAAGAGCCAGAATTTTGAATTTCAAAAAAAAGCAAAAAAAATTTCTCCCACTTTTTTTCGAAATTTAAAATTTTGGCTCTTTAGAGACCTAGATTAACTTTCAAAGATTCATCCCTAAAAATTTCAGAGCTTTTTATAAGTCCAGTTTCAAGTATTTTGGTCGGAACCAAAATGCCACCAGATGGAGCCACCTATGCGCTGGTATCCTCTTAAGGACTAATTGTTGGTTGCTAATGCGAAAATAGAACAGGACAATTATTGATCAATCTCGTGATCCATAGAATTGATCAGAAATTGATTACTCAACATACATCGATAATTGAAAATCTGGAAATGTGAAACATCACTTATTTTCTATCGGTAATATGGAATGTTGCATTGGTCATGTCATATTAATAGGATAGAATTATTTATCATGTATTGTTTATTACAAACAATTATTGTGGTTTATCAATTCATTCATCTCCGTCATATGAGTGACCGCAACTTATTCACCTTTGATGTTATTCGTGGTGCGGTAAAATTGTTGCGATGAATTGAGGTTATTCACAGCCTCAATTTCGGTTTGAATTTGAATTTCGAAGCATGGATGCAAATTCCTATTATTCTTATAACTAAATAAACTGATTGAACTCCATTCCACTTAAAAAGTGTGGTTACAGGTTATAATTTCTATTTGAGTTAGCAATACGCGAATTGCAGATAATTATCCAGGGTGGACCATTTTAAATGATATAGTCAAATATCTCGGAAACTAGTGGAGATGGAAAAAAATGTTTCAGACAGAAGGTTGAGAGTTCTAAGGGAGGAATATGATGCTGAGCTTGAAAAATCCCTCAGAAGTCATTTTGGAGGTCATTCAGGGTTCAAGATGATTTTTTTGAATTGGACCCCCATTTTTTTACCATGGTATGTGGGAGCTGGTTTCAAACCCCTTACGAAACACTGGTGATGGATCCCCTTCCGCCTGTTGTGGTGCGAGTTATGGACCATCGAGGTTATTGGTGACCACGCGTGCGGTCTGGGGCCACCGAGGGGATGATTGCGTGGATGGGCATGATGATCCCAGCAGTGAAACAAAGATTAGTGATAACCCCCCGCCCCCATCCCTTCGTTGGATTATCTGACAGCTCGAAGGATGTTTGTGTGTGTTCGAATACGCATCTCAGTCAACGTTATGTGGTATGGTCAATACTTTCAATGTTTCAAGCAACCCTTCAACAATTCCTGAGGGTCGATACTCACTTAGCCCTGATTGAATCAAATGGAATCATTCAAGGGATTTCAAATCCAATAGCGAATCGTAAGAAACCGAACACATAACTGCCTTTCATAATAATATGAGACTCGGTGTTCCCGTTTGTTTATGTTCACGGTTATTTTTCCAATAAAATCAACTCTAATCTCTACTGGAATAAGTTGAAATCTTCGAAGAAGAATTCATAAACAAACAGAAACATCCAATCTTGGTTGGTTATTATGTGAATGTCCACGAAAATACAAGATCATTCAAATACTGGTTCTGAGCTTAGGCCATCACAATCGTTATCTTCCCTTGTGTGTTCAATCACCTAAATTCGTTAATTTATTCCATTATTCAATCGAAGAAATGGACTATCAACCCTCTGAAATAGTTGATATGTTGCTTGTGCTAGGCGAATGTCAGACTTATTACAACGAAGCCGCAAGAGTTCACCGGGATCGGTATCCCGCCCGCCGCATCGTGAATGCCACGACTATCCGTCAACTCGAATTGAGGGCTCGACGAGGAGTATTGATGCGCGATAGAAGACATCAGCAGCACGATGAGAATGATATCTGTGCACTCACCATATTGGGATTAATTCACTTCGACCCTCATATTAATAGCAGATCATTGGTACGAGTGGTTGGTATACCCCGGACAACTATTTTGAGGATCCTGAAGCATGTCAAGTATCGACTATACCACATCACGGTAACCTAAGCTCTCACCTTAAACGACATGAGACTTCAGATTGAACTCCGCGAATGGGCACAGGCGAGGCTAGTTGACGATCCTCAGTTCTTCGACTATGTAATGTTCTCTGATGAAGCGTGTTTTCAGAGCGTTGGGCATTTAGATAGACACAATTCTCATTACTGGTCGGATGTTGATCCACATTGGTACCGAGCAATCGACAACCAACATCGCTGGAGCGTAAATGTGTGGTGCGGGATTGTCAATGGCTATTTAGTCTGTCCACATTTTTTCAACGGCACTTTGAACGGTCCCATGTTTCTCGAATTTCTGACGGATCATTTACCAGGCTTGCTTGGAGATGTGGATCTACAAACAAGGCAGAGGATGTGGATCCAACTGGATGGGGCGCCACCCCACTACACATTGATTGTGAGAGAATACCTTGATCACCATTTCCCGGACAGGTGGATCGGACGAGGTGGGCTAGTTGCGTGGTCTCCACGTTCACCCGACTTGACATCTCCCGACTTTTTCTAGTGGGGATTTCTGAAATATGAAGTGTACAAAGCCCAACCAAAAACGAGGGAAGATATGATACATCGTATCCGCACTGTTTCACCGATCAGTGTTACTGAAAACTGTTGCAAATTTTCGGCGGAGACTGGGATTGTGTATCCAAGTAGAGGGAAATAATTTCGAACAATTATTGTAACACCATCAAGCACCCCACACGTGAGAGACAAGGAGACTCACAACAATCAAGCACTCCACATGTGAGAGGCAAGGGGACTCACAATAATCAAGCACCCCACATGTGAGAAGCGAGGGGACTCACAATCATCAAGCATCCCGGAGGGAACAGAGAACTACCACGTCCACGTCATTGTTCCTGGGTAGCGCTAAGAGTAGTTCATCAATAGATTCGATGCTCCATAACTCGCACCCCAACAGGCGGGAGGGGGTCCATGACCAGTGTTCCGTGAAGGGTTTGAAACCAGCTTTCACATGCCATGGTAAAAAAATGGGGGTCCAATTCAAAAAAACTATCTTGACCCCTAAATGACCTTCAGAATGACCTCTAAGGGATTTTTCAAGGTCAGCATCATACTTCCCCCTGAGAACCCTGAACTTTATATCTGGAACATTTTTTTCCATCTCCACTAGTTTCCGAGATATTTGACTATATCATTTGAAATGGTCCACCCTGTATATTATAATGTTAGATGAACGGATTCAGTTTCACGTGCCGTCATCACAGTTTTGAAATGAAAAAATTAAAGACAGATGTTCAACAAATTTGAACAAAATTCTTTTACACTGAAGTCATTATATTAGCATTTTAAAGTGATTCAAAGTTTTACAGTATATATCAATCAATAACCCCTGCTAAAAATTCCCGATAAAAAACGATAGAAAATTTTTCTATCGTTTTGTATGTGGTTTCTGAATACGGAATTTCCGCAATTATATCGTTCATTTACGATATAACTGTATTTTTTTCAATAAAGTTGTATCGTAATTTTGCCATACAAATTTCGTGTTTTTTAATAGAATTGTATCGAACCTTGATCATAAAAATTTTCTAGTTTTTATGGGGATGTATATTAGGGTGGGCCGAAAAACCAAAATTTTTGAAATCCAGAACGTAATAGTGCGGAAAAGACGGTCTGGAGGAACACAAATCGAATGAAAAAAAGATCATTCAAATCGGTCAACATTTGACCCTCGCGCATCGAGCTTGAAGTTTTTCAGTTTTTACAATTTTTGGCGAGTGCAATATATTTTCTCGAAAAAGTTTATATTTCATTATTCAGTGGCAGAAAATGATTGTCAAGCATACAAACATAGTTAATAGTGTTGGATCAATCTATAAATAAATAAATAAATATATATATATATACATATAATATACATACATACATACATATACGCAATACAGAGGTTTTGCGTGTGCATCGTATGCGTAAGTTCTCGTATTCGTTGTGGACACGCTGATCAGAAGTGTACTGCTCAGATATTCGGATCGACTGCTTACCTCACTCACGTGACGCGAACGGCACAGAAATATACGAGCACAGCAGAGGCGTTGCATTTTTTCCAGCAAGTACTTCATTTGTTTTAGCAAGCGGTCATACTGGCGGTTGCTGATTTTCTTTCGGAGAGATCCAGAAATTACTACCTCAACCACATTTTTTTATTTTTTCACTGATATTCACGGTATTTAGAGCGTAGTAGGCCTTCATTCCATCTGATTATATCGGGTACATTCCGTAGTTCCAAGGCTTTCCCATCATTGAAAGATGGAAGCTCCAAGGAAACACATGGGTCGGAAAGTACACAGAAAAAAAAACTATCTTGTATCAAGAAAATATTGATTTCGTTATATATGAAACACGGATTGTCTCAGTTCAATGCAATTTTCTTTGAATCAAGAATTTAGTTTTTTCCTGTGTTTGATTCAAAGCAAATTGCATTGAACTGAGACAATCCGTGTTTCATATATAACGAAAACAATATTGTCTTGATACAAGATAGTTTTTCTTTCTGTGTATTTTCTTGTCCAATTTTCGGGAGTCCAAAGGACCTACCAATTTCCCAACTTCCTACGTACGAAGAAGTTTTGAGATGTTTTGAAGAACGATTTAAGCTGGCTTCAGAAGTCAATTACGAAACAGTTAGTTTTTCCACTGTAGCTGGAGCAGTTGCACGAAAAATTATGGCTCAGTACGATTTAGTAACTGTCCCTACAGTTACAGAAACAAGAATCATACGAATGATAAAATCATACTACGATTCATATTACAGAATACGGAAATCTTACACCAGGGACAAAGAAAAAGAAAGTTATAAAGTTAAGCTGGGGAAGTTCAAGAAGGAAGCTGTACAACTTTGAATGCTTTTTTTACATATGCAGTTCCGAGTCATTGGACATTTACAGTGTGCTAAATCGAAAAGTTGTACAGCTTCCTTCTTGAACTTTCCCAGCTTAACTTTATAACTTTCTTTTTCTTTGTCCCTGGTATAAGATTTCCATATTCTGTAATATGAATCGTGGTATGAATTTATCATTCGTATGATTCTTGTTTCTGTAACTGTAGAGACAGTTACTGAATCGTACACAACTTTGAATGGTTTTTTTACAGATGCAGTTCCGAGTTATGGGACATTTACAGTGTGCTACATCGAAAAGTTGTACAGCTTCCTTCTTGAACTTTCCCAGCTTAACTTTATAACTTTCTTTTTCTTTGTCCCTGGTGTAAGATTTCCGTATTCTGTAATATGAATCGTGGTATGATTTTATCATTCGTATGATTCTTGTTTCTGTAACTGTAGGGACAGTTACTAAATCGTCCTGAGCCATAATTTTTCGTGCAACTGCTCCAGCTACAGTGGAAAAACTAACCGTTTCGTAATTGACTTCTGAAGCCAGCTTAAATCGTTCTTCAAAACAACATCTCAAAACTTCCTCGTACGTAGGAAGTTGGGAAGTTGGTAGGTCCTTTGGACTCCCGAAAATTGGACAAGAAAATACTTTCCGACCCATGTGTTCCTTGGCGCTTCCATCTTTCAATGATGGGAAAGCCTTGGAACTACGAAATGTACCCAATAGGGGTGTGCGGGTAGCACTTTTTATCGGGTCGGGTCGGGTTCGGGTATTTGTATTTCTTTTCGGGTCGGGTCGGGTACCCGAATATAATAAAATCGCTTGAATTTAATATTTTCAACTTCTATTCGAAGTTGCCATTGCCGTTGATATTTTAAGGACAAATTGTCTTGAGCGATTGTAGGAATAAGGGGATTTCATATGAATTCAATTCTAATATGAAGAATGCCATATTCACTACAAGTCTATTAGGGTTGTTACCCCATGTAATTGATTATGCAGCGCATTCAGAAATCTCCAAATTGCTTCATGGACTGTTTATATTTATTTTTTAATTCAATTAAAAAATATAATCACATTTATATCTCATGAATAATATATTATCTATTTTCGTATTCAGTAACCACAATATAGAATCTTGAACATCAATGAAAATAAATGTTCTTCTTATAAATATCATTCTTTTTTCATATTTTCAAATTTGAATGGAGGAAGTACAACTCTTCCACATGTATTGTCAGCAATCTTGATCGAGTTGCTGTCACAATATTTCCTGCTGAGGAACACGTTTGCTATATTTGAATTACCCGAATGTAATCGGGTACCCGAAAAACTCGGGTAATTGAAAAACCCGACCCGACCCGACCCGATAAAAACCCGATGACTCGGGTACCCGCACACCCCTAGTACCCAATATAATCAGATGGAATGAAGGCCTACTACGCTCTAAATACCGTGAATATCAGTGAAAAAATAACAAAGTTGTTGAGGTAGTAATTTCTGGATCTCTACGAAAGAAAATCAGCAACCGCCAGTATGACCGCTTGCTAAAACAAATGAAGTACTTACTGGAAAAAATGCAACGCCTCTGCTGTGCTCGTATATTTCTGTGCCGTTCGCGTCACGTGAGTGAGGTAAGCAGTCGATCCGAATATCTGAGCAGTACACTTCTGATCAGCGTGTCCACAACGAATACGAGAACTTACGCATACGGTGCACACGCAAAACCTCTGTATTGCGTATATGTATGTATGTATGTATATTATATGTATATATATATATATTTATTTATTTATTTATAGGTTGATCCAACACTATTAACTATGTTTGTATGCTTGACAATCATTTTCTGACACTGAATAATGAAATATAAACTTTTTCGAGAAAATATATTGCACTCGCCAAAAATTGTAAAAACTGAAAAACTTCAAGCTCGATGCGCGAGGGTCAAATGTTGACCGATTTGAATGATCTTTTTTTCATTCGATTTGTGTTCCTCCAGACCGTCTTTTCCGCACTATTACGTTCCGGATTTCAAAAATTTTGGTTTTTCGGCCCACCCTAATGTATATGGGTATTTTTCTATCGTTTTGTACATGGTTTCTAAATACGGAATTTCCGGACTTGTATCATTTATTTACGATATTTCCGTATTTTTCCTCATCAAGTAGTATCGTAAGTTCACCCTAGAATTTTTACATTTTTTCAAGCATTCTACCGAACGCACTGACATAGTTTTCTTTCACTTCTTTCTGAGTGAATGGAGTCTGTAATGTACTTCAGGTAATATGTAAGTGAACCTAAACTTTTTTCATCTGAATTGCGGACGTTGGTGGAATCAAATGTGATGCGGAACAAAATCCTAAGTGATTTGAAACTCCTTACATGTGTCAAATCTAGGTTCGGAAGTAATCGGAAGAGCTCCTAAGTAATTTGAAAACATTTACTTCGAAAATCTTCAGGTTCTTTTAGATATTTCAATCAGGGAGGCCCCATTTTTCCAAAATCTGTGAATCGATTATCAAACTCCACTCGTATTTCATCAATCGTTGCAATCGTATCAAGAAAATGAATATGTGGATATTTTTTTTTCAAATGTCGCAACATGGGAAATGATGTAATTCGGAATTTTGAAATTCCGTTCGGGATGAATTGAATTCATCCCGCTAACGAGCGGAGTTTTATAGTTGATTCACAGATTTTGGAAGGATTAAGGTTTGACATTATTCTATTTAACAATCCTCTGACAGTTTTGATTCAAGAACAAGCACTTCAATACCGCCTAGAATTGTGTGACTTACAAGCAGATTCCTTCCTAACAGGAACGTGCACACGAAAAGAAGGATTTTTCAAACAAATTTCAAAAAAAGAGTATCCGCAATTGGAAGAGTTTGGTTTACGGATTTGTTTGATGTTTGCTTCTACTTACTCATGTAAGAGTTCTTCTTCAATAATGAACAGTCCAAAATCGCAAAATAGAACGTCACTTCTCGATTCATCTTCACAATCTCTGATGAAAATAACGAAGAAAAAAATCCCTGTAAATCTAAGTGAAGTGGCAGAAAAAAACGTTAATTGAAATACACAGGGGCCTGACGGTGCCCATATGCTTTTGGGCTACGATACTGTTTTCGTGTACCACGTGACTATCCTGCCTCCACGCGGAAGTGGACCCTGCTTAAAAAACCGGATAAGACCCGAATAGAACCCGAATACGCATCGTAACTTCAACCGGGTCTATACGGCGACCTATCCGGTTTTTGTGTTCTGGTCTCGTCCGGGACCATCCGGAACACATTCGGGATTTTTCCCACGAATTGAAGTTGAGACCCGAATAACAGTCGGAACTTTATCCGGGTTCATTCGGGTCTTGTCTGGGAAAATTTTCGGGAATAGGTTTTGGATACGGGTGTATACGAGTAGTGGCCGGGAACTTTGAGACTTAAGATGGATACGTATCCGGGTTTATCCGGGATTAATACGGGAATAATTCACCAAAATTCATTTATAAGTATCAATTGGAATTTATTTCGGGTGTATCCGGGTTTTATCTGGGGCAGTTTCAGAAAGATGGTTTTCTATGCTGGTCTATTCGGGTTGTGCCCGGAAATCTTGGAGCTCAAAACGGATACGTATCCGGGTTTATCCGGGAGTAATACAAAAATTCATCATCGAAATTCATTCAGAAATTTCAGTCGGCATTCATTCCAGATTTATCTAGATGCGATCTGCAAAAGTTTTCGAAGAATGGTTTCATATACAGATTTATCCGGGTTGTTACTCGTTAACTACATCGCTTGAAGCGGATATATGCTCGGCTTTATCCGGGTTCCATCTGGAAGAGTCAAGATGTATTCTCGTGTTACTCCCGGACGAACTCGGATACGTATCCGCTGTGAACTTCAAACTTCCCGTGCGCAATCCAGATGAACCCGTATAGAAAACCGGATCCCGATTGAGACTCATAAATGAATTTCGGTGAATCATTCCCGTATCACTCCCGGATGAAGACGGATACGTATCCGTCTTAAGCTTCAAAGTTCCCAGTCACTACCCGGATACATCCGTATAAAAAAACCTATTCCCGAAAATTTTCCCACATGGGACCCGAATAAACCCGGATACATGTCTGATTCCCACTTCCCCGTGTAAAACCCGTATTCACCCGGATACCACTCCATCCCGGGGCTAGTCCGGGTCCTATCCGATCTTTGTCCGGTTTCTATCCGGTTTTTTTACCAGGGGACCACCGACCTAACCATCTCGCGAGGAATTGAGCGAGACACCCCTGCCGTAGTGGAACAAAGTAGTGATCGGACTCGAGTGAGATTTTTTTACTCAAGCGACTCGCATGGATGTATACAAAACATCGAGTTTCACTTGAGTGACCATGCAATTCGAGTGGGATTTTTTGACCCGAGTGATTCGTGCTTATAAGGGTAATTCTCATTTTCGATAAAAATCAGTGCGAACACCATTTTTCTAACCTGTAGTACCTAATCACTGGATTGGTGATTTTTTTTGGTGAATAGTAAATGAAATACTATTCTCTCACGCTCAATTTATGTAAATAAATCACACAGTGAATTTTTCATTGAGCTTTGAAGCATCAAAAATGTAATTTTCATGGGTGTGATCACCTCGTTTCCACAAGAACAAAAAATCAGAACTCTTTATTTCTTTATAATATTCATTTTTGAAGTGAATATCAACTACGATGAATAACTCATTACATAGTAGAGTAGAATATCTATTGTTACACAGCTTTTTATATGAACCGTCATATCAAAGTTTTTGATCAGTGTTTTTGTCACTTCCATGGACTTATGTCACACTTCTCTTATTTTCAAAATTACTGCGCGGGGAACAAAATCCAAATGGCTGTAGACTCAGTACTGAGGCACCATCTTAAGCCAGTGGTCCGTTTATATCGGTGTTGTAATCACAACACAAAAATTCAAGTTCAAATTGTATTCTTATCACTTGCTGAGCATAATGGTCATAACCGTGACAGCTATTACAAAATATGTAATTTCCGTTAATTAAACTTCAAATGTGTGATTTAATTGCGTTTTTGCTTGATAAACAAGGGGTCAAGTCATCAACTACATACCCAGATAGAAATATGTCTCAATAATGCCATCTATGTTTCCGCATAGAGCATTGTTATTGGTAACAAAACGAGGTGATAGTACCATAATGAAGACATCCCTGCTGAAAAAAACGATTGAAATGGATGGATTTGGATAAGATTTCGATCCGTATTTGAAAATTTCCTGTCCAAATCAATCTGATTTTATCCAGAAGTGGAATAAGTTGTCCATACGTATCCAATTCCATCTATTCAAAGAGGATTCCAATCCGTTCCAATCTAAAATTGAGATATTATTGAAGATCTGCAATCCACTCGCATCCCTTTCCAATCCAAAAGCGTTGCGGATGCATTTCTGTCCATTCAGAGGATAAAAAATCATCCAGAATGATCTGAGCTACAACATTGGTTCGTTTGCATCCGAGCAACGGATAGAATTTCTATCCAAACAAATCTCATTCTGACTTGAAATTATGAATCGGGTTGTGGACCCATTTTCATCCGTTAGGATGGACGAGAATTCAATCCGAGCGTATCCGAATCCAGAGCTTGGTCCGATTTCATCCGTGGAACGTATGAAATTTGAATCACAATCAATGATCACTTTTCCACAAGATCACACCTGTGCGGGTAATCCAATTTCATCCGTATTTTCGGATAGAGACTGGATCCGAATCAATCCTATCAAAGAGCGGTGTCCTTTACTATCCGGAAAACATACACGGAAAAAAGAAAACAGCAATGGTTACTGTGAATCGCAGTAATTCATTGAGAAATAATGAAAAATCAAATTCACGCCGTTCATTACTGCGTCTCCCAGTAACCGTTAATGTCCAAGCAGCATTGACGAATTTAACTGCAGTACACATCACTGTGATCGCGCTAACCTTTATCATCCAAGCTTGTTTTCATTTGTTTTTCAACTGATTGCTGTTATGAACAGTAACCAGTGCTGTTTTCTTCTTTCCGTGTATGAGGTTCCTATCCACCTGAATCCAAAGTCATACCTTCATCAAGTTATGATCCTGAATCCATTTTCATCCGTCAGGATGGATGAAAATTCAATCCAACCACATCCGAATTCAAAGATTATTCCGATGCCATCCGTGGAACGTGTGAACTTTGAATCAGAATCAATTATCACTCTTTCATGAGATCATACCCATGCGTGCAATCCAATTTCATCCGTATTTTCGGATAGAGACTGGATCCAAATTTATCTTACCAAGAAGCGGTGTCCGTTACTATCTAAAAACGTATGAGATTCTTATCCACCTGAATTCAAAGTCATACCTTCATCAAGTTATGATCCTGAATCCATTTTCACCCGTTCAGATGGATGAAAATTCAATCCAAGCAAATCGGAATTCAGAGCTTGATCCAATTTCATCCGTAGAACGTGTGAAATTCGAATCAGAATCAATCCCTGTTGAAAAACAACGAGTGAAATGGATGGGGTTGGATAGGAATCTGATCCATATTTGAACATTTCTGTACAAATCAATCTGATTTTGTTAAGAAGTGAGATGAATTGTCCACAAGTATCCAATTCCATCCATTCAAAGAGTATTCTTAACAGTTTCAATACAAAAGTGAGAAATTATCAAACACCTGCAATCCACTTGCATCCGTTTCCAATCCAAAAGCGTTGCGGATCCATTGCTGTCCATCCAAAGAATAGACAGATCCGAAGTCATACCTTCATCGAGTTATCATCCTGTATCCATTTTTATCCGCGAGGAGGGATGAGCATTCAATCCCACTAAATCCGAATTCAGACCTGGGTCCAATTCCATCCGTTAAACGTATGAACTTTGAATCAGAACCAATTGGAACTTTGCCGTAAGATCAGGCGTTTACGCCACATGCAATTTCATCCGTATCTTCGGATAGAGACTAGATCCGAATGTATCCCATCAAAAAGCGGTATCCGTTATTATAGGGAAAGGTATGCAATTTCTATCCACCTGGACCCGGAGTCATACCTCCATCAAGTTGTGATCCTGAATCTAGTCTCATCCAGAATTGATTTGGATACTGCACGAATAAAAATGGAGACCATTACCCGAGTCGAAATTCAAAACCTTCTTTTCCCCTACATATGGAAGATTAGGAAATCTTTACCACTCTGAGGGGCAAAGGAAGAACCATCCCATAGAGCACCGCGAGGTTTTCTGAAGGTTCACAAAACGTGCTTGGTTTCACATAGAACGTGCAAATAACGTCTCAGGACGTTCTCAAAAAGTCGCATACATGTCCCAGAGACATGCAAATGTCCCGTTTAGTTCCATCAATGTTCACTGTGTGACTTTGTGTTTTTCAAGGTGAGTTTTCATGAAAGTACGTTTAGAAGACTTAAAAAGAATGTCTCGTAGTAGATGAAAAGAACATGCACAAAACGTATTCAGGGATATCAAAAGGGAAAGTACTCTAAACGTTTGAAAAATCTACTCCATAGAGACCAAAACATGCGGAACCAAAAGTACGTTTCCGCAACGTGTAGAGGACTCTCTGTGCTATCTGTGACAGGAGTCCTCTTCCTTTGCCCTTTAAAGTGGTGAGAATTTCCTGATCTCCAATATGTAGGGGGACAGGACCCTACTGTCAATTCCCAGTTTGGAATTCCCAAATTCGCATGGGTTTCGCATGGGAATGGAGTGGGTCGCATGGGTCTCCACAAGGGAAACGCATGGGTCGCATGGGTCTTCACATGGGAAACTCATTGGTCGCATGGGTCTTCACATGGGAATCACATGGGAATCACATGAGTTGCATGGGTGTCACATGGAAATCACATGGGTCGATCCGCTCGATTCGCATGTGAAGACCCATGCGATTCTCATGTGACCCATGCGATTCCCGTGTGAAACCTATGCGATTCTCATGTAAAGACCCATGCGACCTATGAGTTTCCCATGTGAAGACCCATGCGAATTTGGGAATCCCAAACTGGGAATCCACAGTATGGGATGCTTTGAATTTCGACTCTGGTAGTACGGCATTATTCAATACAAAATTATATATACGAGAACATGAACTTCGGACAGAACTGGATAGGAATGGATGAAAATAGATTACATTTATTTGGATAGACAATGGATGAAAATGGATAACATCAACGCGGGATGATTGGATAGAAATCGATAGCCGGGAACAAAAATACCCCTGGATAGGAATAGATAAAAACAGAGGAAATGTGGTTTGGATACGCAACGGATGAAAATGAATTACATCAGCGTAGCTTGTTTGGGTACAAATCGATAGATACGAGAATATGAATTCTTGATACACATGGATAGGAATGGATGAAAATAGAGATCGATTTGGATCGAAACAGATATCGTTTGTGTAAAATTATCGGATATGAATTGATAGACGTAAGAACGCTTATTTGGAAAAAAATTGGATAAATATTCTCCAAATGATAGATATGGATAAGAATGCATGAGAATAGTGTAAGCATCATCGGAACAAAACGGGATAGAAGTGCATAGAATTTTATGTTAGGCCACGAATATATGACGAATGTACAGTATCTTGGGCAATATGCGCTCTCCGAGCAGCGTGTCAGGATAGCTTGGAGGTTAAGTAGGTAGGTCTTGTAGGCAGGGCTGTGGAGTCGGAGTCGAGGAGTCGTGGAATGATGGATGGAGTCGAAAGGGGAGTCGGAGACGAATGTTATTTCATCGACTGCGACTCCACTTTCGACTCCTTATAAAAAAAGTTAGTTTTCATGAAAGTAGGTTAGAAAAATATCACGAGAACGTCCTGTAGTATATGAAAAAAACGTTTTCAGAACGTGTTTTGCTGCATTAAAAGTGAAAATGCTGTGAAAATATGTGCTTTTGGAGGTTAAGACTCGCAGAACCTAGACCATGTTTCTAAAACATTCACACGGAGAGAAAACATTTGCTGACGCAGCAAATCGAGGTATTATATATAGAATAGCAAAATTTTTTGCTGATCTAGCTAAAAATTTGCTATAACAGCAATTGTGTTAGCTACGACAGCAATTTTTTTAGCTGTGGCAGCAAAAAATGTTTGCTCCGCCAGCAAATTTTCAGTATTATATATAGAATAGCAAACAAATTTTGCTGGGATAGCAAACATTTTTTGCTGCCACAGCTAAAAATTCGCTGTCGCAGCTAACAAGATTGCTGGAACAGCAAATAGTTTGCTGTCACAGCAAAAAATCTGCTGCTCTGGCAAAAGGAACCCAGCAAAAGTAGATTTCGCTGCCACAGCGAATTCCTTTTTCTCCGTGCAGAGAACTTCGTGTGCTCTTTGGAATATATTTTCATTTCTTTGACTCATTTTTGAAAATACACATATTCAATCTTCTGATCATTCAATTGTAATAAACTCATATTGCATTGAGAGAAGAAAAATCTTGAACTAAGGAAATATTGGTCTGACCGAGTCCGATCCGATATTTTCTTGATTCAAGAAAACTTTCTTCGAAAGGAGAAATTACTCAGTTTGAAACTATACAGTGTGGTATAGACAAAATTTTCTCACTCCAAGTACACATTTTCTTGAGATAAGAAAAAAAATATATTCTTAGATCAAAAAAATATGTTCTTCTGATTAAGCTAATTTTTTTCTCAGTGTAATAGATTCCAACAGTGGTTCCACAATGAACTCTTATGGATCTGAGGTGCATCAGTTGAGAGATGAAATTTGCATACAAAAAATTTTTTCAATTTTTCTCCAACACAAACGAGGAATCCATATGTGAATTTATGGACAATGTATTTCCACACGTTGATTCGAAGTTCAAAGTGTAATGTTTCGAAATCAAATGCATACCCGAAGAGAACATGAAGCTTCAGCGAACGTTCAGATCAGATGTGTATAGATCGGACCAGAGGTTCATTAGAGCTAACTTTTAGATTCACAAACGTTTGACAAAGGTTCTACGGACGTTGAAATGTCCGCCTCGAAATACGTTCAGGAAACATAGATGGAACGTTCGCTGAAGGTTTTTCGAAGGTTTAACGAAGCTCCACAAAAATATCTATACTTGGAATAATTTTTAATGATTTATGTTTATTGATTAATTTATTCTTCATATAAATTGATCAAATTAATATAAGTATAGATATTTTTGTGGAGCTTCGTTAAACCTTCGATGAACCTTCAGCGAACGTTCCATCTATGTTTCCTGAAAGTATTTCGAGGTGGACATCTCAACGTTCGTAGTACCTTTGACAAACGTTTGTGAATCTAAAAGTTAGCTTTCATAAACCTTCGAGCCGATCTATACAGATCTAATCTGAACGTTCGCTGAAGCTTCATGTTCTCTTCGGGTAGAATTCTCTGTTGACACAAATAAGATAAATCAAGAAATGAGACTAGGAATTGATGTGTTTGTTTTCATGATCTGTTCGGTAAGAAGGTGCTATAATTTTTCATATCAATGGAAATATAAAGGTATGAGAATGCAGAAAGAGAGTCATAGAACATCTCTAAGTGGGAATGTGACGTCCTCGTAAAACTGAGATCATTCAAAGAATTAATTGATCATTAAAGAATCAATTGATTCTTATCAAAATTAAATTTTTCCAATGAGAAATGTACAAATTTCGAATTAGTACATTTCTCATTTCAGACTCAAATTTCCCGTTTCAGACTCAAATGATTCTAAATAAGTTCGAATCATTTTTCATCAGAGATTTCCACTATCAATCGTTCTGAATGATTTCGTTTCTGCAGGGAGAGCTGAGGTCGTTGCAGCATTGAAATCCAATATAGGTATACGGCATAGGAGTAGAAAAAGGATTCTTAAGAATTCATATTGAATTCAAACGATCCAACCTATGAAGATCACCTAGATTTATTAGAATCCACAAAGAAACCTAAGCTAGACGAGACCTAACCCGAAGAGAACATGAAGCTTCAGCGAACGTTCAGATTAGATGTGTATAGATCGGGCTGAAGGTTCATTAGAGCTGACTTTTAGATTCACACACGTTTGACGAAGATTCTACGGACGTTGAAATGTCCGCCTCGAAATACGTTCAGGAAACATAGATGGAACGTTCGCTGAAGGTTCATCGAAGGTTTGACGAAGCTCCACAAAAATATGTATACTTGGATTAGTATATAATAATTTATGTTTATTAATTAATTGATTTTTCATATAAATTGATCAAAATTAATATAAGTATAGATATTTTTGTGGAGCTTCGTCAAACCTTCGATGAACCTTCAGCGAATATTCCATCTATGTTTCCTGAACGTATTTCGAGGCGGACATTTCAACGTCCGTAGAACCTTTGTCAAACGTTTGTGAACCTACAAGTTAGCTTTCATGAATCTTCGATCTGATCTATACAGATCTAATCTGAACGTTCGCTGGAGCTTCATGTTCTCTTCGGGAATAGGAGTATCAAATCCACGTATACACGGAAAGAACTCTGGAGCTACCGTAGTATGTGAGCCCGTCGCACTATAACAGCTTGGCTGCCCACATACGAGCGTAGTGCCACTGTGTACCAAAGTTGATTCGACAGTCAGCCAATGTGGTATGACGAAGCGCCGAACTGAATTTGCTCCCGTGTAATGCCACGATGGTATGGCTCAGGAGCAAACAGGCCTCGACGCGCGTACTCGCGCTGCTCCCCACTCCGCCGTACTTCGTTTGTTTTGCCTCGTGCTGTTATAGTACGTTGCGCAGGCAAATGTACGCGTTTTCGTCACATTGCAAGCATCTAGTTTTCCCCGCAACATACCATAACAGCGCGAATCAAAAACACAAAGGTAGTACGGCGGAGTGGGGAGCAGCGCGAGTACGCGCGTCGAGGTCTGTTTGCTCCTGAGCCATACCACCGTGGTATGACACGGGAGCAAATTCAGTTCGGTGCTTCGTCATACCACACTAGCTGACTGCCGAATCAACTTTAGTACACAGCGACACTGTGCTCGTATGTGGGCAGCCAAGCTACTATAGTGCGACGGGCTCACATACTACGGTAGCTTCAGAGTTTTTTCCGTGTACGATTTGAATTCAATTCTTCGTTGAACGAAGTAGAAAAATTCAATAGAAAATCAAATATCACTGTCCGCGAGGCTATAAAAAAATATCCACTGATACTTCAAGATGCTGCCAGAGCTGTTATAGGATTGCCATCTACACAAGTCAGTGTTGAAAGACTGTTTTCTTCTTTAAAAATCATCAAATCAGATTTACGCGCTTCTCTGAAAAATGATTTGATAGAAGCCATTCTATTCTTGAGAACGAATTCTTAATCGACTATTTTATCATTTAAAATTTTTCATAGATTATTATTCATGTTCCAAATAAATTCCAAATTTCTTATGCACAATTTTGTTTTGATTAATGTATTCCTGATAGTGTAAAAGTTGTATTACGACAGTATTGCAATGAATACGAAAGTTTCAAATGAAAGATAAGTCCTTAATTATTACCTAATTATTCAAGAAGCTCCATACCGCTCGTTTCCAACGAATCTTGCTATCACTCCATGCTAATTTGCTTAATAGATTTATATTGCACTTATTCTTATTACCAGAACGGAAATCGTTTTGGAGTTGTTTGAGAATCATTCGCAGATTGTGTTGATTCACTGATGTTATCAGAAATGTGACAGATTTACAAACACTAGAGGAAATATGGGGAGTTAATCCTCACTTTAATGGCGGATTCCATCCTCTGGTCGTGGGAGAATTATTTTTCCATCAAAAATAGGGGATTTTTCCTCCATTTTGAGGAACTATTCTGTTTTTTGGATGTTGAATCCTTCAAAAAGTAAGGGCAAACTCTACCAAATCAGGATGTCAAGTTCCCTATTCATGGTGGAATATTTTTGGTTAAATATCCCACATTTATTTTTTACAGTGAATAATGAAAACATTCAGAAACAAAATATTTTTCATTTATTGATTCTTGTGTTTATTATATTTTGAGATAATCAAGAAACGTCCTTCTTCATCCACCCTGTTGGTTCTAATTGTTCAATAAGCTGCTGCATATAAAAACATACAAATTTATGTACCGCATCAGATCAACGGTTCATGAATGAAAGTTTCAGAGGAAATTGTTTGTCGAAAGTTGTTGACGAAGTTTTTTCCTAACATTTGGAATATTTATATCTGTCGAACAATGTTGATGGGAGAAATAATTCATGCATACAATTTTGTAATAGAACATTAAAATTAGTTACGACTTGGAGGTCTGTTAATTGTTTGCATTTTAGCCTCGACATATTTAGCGAATCGAACTTGAATAATATATCAATAAATAAAATATTGAAACACAGGTCGAAAAACCTCGATAACGAATAATGTCTATCTTATGTCCAAGTTTGGTTCTTTTGAAATTTTTATTCATGGGAATAAACACTAGAGCCGGAGCCGGAATTGGACTCGGAAATTTCAAGTGGTCCGGAGTCGGAGTCGGAGTCAGCTGTGTGAAAGCTTTGACTCCGCAGCCCTGCTTGTAGGTAAGGTAGGTAAGTGCGATGATTGTTCGAACCCCTTGCAGGTAGGAATAAATTTCCCAAATCATGTGCGGAAATAGAGATACAGATGTTGAAGATTCCACGGAATCTTCCGAATGTTTGAGTGAGTTCGGAATAATTTTTTTTATTGTTGTCCCCTGTGGGAAAATTCAAAAGAAAAAACAATTCTGGAAAAAATCGGTTCGGAATGGATAGATTTTTTTCCAGCAGAATCATGCAGAAACGGATAGAAATGGATGGGACTCATCAAGGTGATATCGTAAAGCACCGGATAGAAATGGATACGATTCGCATCAGGCCCTGAATATAATATGGATACATTCGGCTACAATCCCAATAATCTCCTATCCACATTGTGGAGTAAAATTGACGAGTCTCTTATGCGCTCTGCGGATGATGCTGGATACCGAAATACATGGATCAGAAATAGGATTCAAACGGATGCACTTCAAAACCCTATCCATTTCTATCCAATTTTTCCAGCAGGGATAATGCCTACATTTTATGCATCATTGCAAGCTGAGCGAAGTTTATGATAGTATGTTTATGGCACATTACCAGTTGTGTAAGTATGAAACCGGAATTTTTGTACAGAAAAAACACGTTTATTGTAATGATATGATACAAAGTAATTAATTCAAAGTATTGTCCGTCGCTATCTATACATTGTTCCCATCTTTCTGGCAATTTGTGGATTCCGCGCCAAAAGAACTGTTGCTCTTTTGAGGCAAACCAGTCATCGAGCCATTTTGGTACATCTTCGTAAGGAGTAAAGCACTGCTCAGCAAGTGCGTGTCGGATGGGGCAAGGTCCGGTGAGTAAGGCGCGTGCTGAAGAATCTCCCAACGGAACGACTCTATCGTTTCCTGGACCTGTTTTGCTTTGTGTGCTGGTGCATTGTCATGCAGCAAAATCACCTTGCGTTGTCTTTGTTGGTATTCTGGTCGTTTTTCACGCAAAACTCGATCCAAATCGATCATTTGTTGTCGGTAGCGTTGAGTATTGACAGTTTCCCCAGGTTTCAGCAGCTCGTAGTAGATTACGCTCTTCTGATCCCACCAAACACACAGCATTGTCTTTCGTCCGTAGCGGTTTGGTCTTGCCGTCGATGTTGATGGTTCACCCGGAGTAACCTATGACTTTTTACGCTTAGGATTCTCGAAATATATCCACTTTTCATGGCCAGTCACAATTCGATGGAGAAATGACTTTCTCTGGAACCTGGCAAGCAGAATTTCGCATGATGTTTTGCGGTTTTCCTGCTGTCTTTCGTTGAGCTCATGTGGAATCCATTTCCCCACCTTTTGTATCTTTCTCATGGCTTTCAATCGAAGCGAGATGGCTTCTCGGGTCACCTTTAACTGATCCGCCAGTTGTTGTTGTGTTTGAGCGTCGTCTTCGTCCAACAAGGCTTGCAGGTCAGCGTCTTCAAACTTTTTCGGTGGTCTTCCACGTTCTTCGTTCCTGACGTCAAAATCGCCAATTTTGAACCGTTTGAACCACTCGAAACACTGTGTTTCACCGAGAGCATGCTCACCAAACGCCTCCACAAGCATCCGATGCGATTCAGTGAATCCAGCTCATAGCTGAATTTGTTCCACGTGTTCCATGTTGTCTCAACCTGCTCCAAATATTTTTCATTCACTGATTTCAGTTATAAGAATGATTGGTTTGGCACAAGGCGGAACAACTTAGAGCATATTAGAACAAACGGACCTCATATATCTTGCGTCATCCGGAATAGATATTTTCAGGGTAACATCTCAATGTCCCAAAGGTTTAATATCTTGAAATTTTGTATCCCGAGATTTCTAAATTTGATATGTTGAAATTTTGAATTTGAATTTTGGGACATAAAATGTTTTGATATAAAATTTCGGAATGTCACTTCGGAATGACGAGATATCAGTTTTTATCTAATCGGTCTCAATGAAGCTTGCCTCTTCCTCCAGGATGAACAAAAATGAAACATTAAAAAATGGATTCGGAACTATAATTCCGCGACAGCATACACAGAGAAAAGAGATCTTGAAAAAATAGTAAAGTTCGCTCACATATGTAGCAGGGCCGCCCCCGATATGTGATATGGGAAACTGTATTACGTCGCATACTGATTTGTAGCGCATAAAAATTCAAATTCAGTGATGAAAATTACAGAAATTCAAAATTCTCATAGTGATTCATAAGGATACTACGTGACGTTACGTTCTTCAATATTTCACATCGCATGATCAATGAATTACATAGTTCATTCTACTGGAAACATATTAAAGATACTTTTTACTACATAAAATCGTGAACTATACTATTTTCCAAGGAGGCACTTTTCTACGTGTAATTTTGGATTCAGACGGATTCAAATTTTACACGTCTCTTCGATGGAAACGGATACAGGTCATTGATCGGATACATTCGAATCCAGTCTCTATCCGAAAGTCTGGATCAAATTGGATTGAGCGCACTGACATGATGTCAAGAAAAATCCTCATTCATTCTGATCGAAAGTTCATACGTCCAACGGATGAAATTGGACGAGGCTCTGAATTCAGATTCAATCGGATAGGATTCTCATCTCTCTTCACGGATGAAAATGGATTCAAAAACAAATTCACATCTCAAAAATGTAATGTGATTCGTTCGTATAGGAAGTCCATCCGTTCTCTGGACACGAACGAATAGATATTGTAGTTCAGATCATTATGGATGATCATTCTATTTTCTTGATGGACAAAAACGGATCGGCAACGCTTCTGGATTGGAAAAGGATGCCAACGGATTGGAAACTTCCAAAAATCCCCCAGTTCCGCATTAAAACTGATAGAAGTTCTCTCTGCATGGACAGAACTGGATACTTATGGATCACTTGTCTCACTACCGGACAAAACCGGATTGATATGTATAGAAAATGTTTGAATTCGGATCGAAGTCCTATCCAAATCCATCCATTTCAATCATTTTTTCCAACAGGGTACTTTTCTTATACGAATTTCGCGATATAATCCCATACATTCTTTTGAATTTTCATAGAAAACGATAAGGAACGATAGAGTTCTATCGTTTAATAACGATATAACTTCGTAAATTCCGTATTCAGAGACCTCATTGAAAACTATAGAAAAAATGTATCGTTTTGTATCGTTCTTTATTGAGAAAATTTAGCAGAGTGAGCATTTCCGTTAGAACCTTGCATTAACATTGCGGCGACATTGATGCGATCTTGAAAGTACTTGTCTTTCAATTTACAAATGCAATATTACAAAAGTAACTTGCAAAAATATCGTTGAAATATCACCTGACAACGTAAAATTGCTGCAATTTACTTGTAATTGGATGTTGTAATATTACTGTTGTAATTCTGATAACAGGTACTTTCAAGATCGCATCAACATGCAAGGTTCTAACGGAAATGCTCAGTGGGCACTGGGTCTCCATCATCGAATCTTCAACGCACCTCAATGATGGCGTTTTGAATACTTTACGTTCCACTTACAAATGATTGATTTCTTGAGGTAAAAAATGTTCAATCTCCCCAAGTATTCTTTTAAAACTCCCTCTTTTTTTTCTTTCTCTCTTTCTTCCTCACCCATGGAAGATATGCAAGAAAAAAATAAAAAATCAGTTAAAATATGTGGTTCGAACGAACATTCTCATGCAAAATATTAATCAAAGTTCTCACAAATTGTACACAGTATTGCATTACGACATTGTTATGATAAAAAAACACACTGAAAAAAATATTTATTTGTCCTCTCTTCATAAAATATCTATTTGTAGAAATTACCCACTGAGCATTTCCGTTAGAACCTTGCATTAACATTGCATCACATACAGCACCGGGAGGTTTTCTGGACGCCCCGAAAACGTGCTTGCCCTGCTTAAAGTGTCATATAGAATCGTATAGAATTTCATAAAATATGATTCAAAAACATGATAGAAACTGTGAATCTTATCATGTTTTTGAATCATAATCTATGATATTCTATACGATTCTATATCACACTTTAAGCAGGGTGGTTACACAGAGAACTAACAAATAACGTCTCATGATGTTCTAAAAACGTCGCATGTATGTCGCAGGAACATGCAAATGTCTCGTTTAGTTCTATTCATATCTTCTTGCAATGTTCTTGGGACGTATTCAAAGAAAGGTTTTCACAACGTTCCGCGGCGTTGCACATATGTTTTTAAAAGGTTAGTTTTTATGGAAGCACGTTCAGGAAACGCGGAAAGAACGTCCCGTAGTATATGAAAAGAACGTGCTCGGTACGTATTCATGTGCATCAAAAGCGAAGGTACTCTAAACATTTGGAAAATATGTGCCTTGGGCACCAACACACGCGGAACCAAGATTATGTTTATAGAACATTCAGAGAACTTTCTGTGCTGTCTGGGATCGATGTTGATGCGATCTTTAAAGTACCTGTTATGAGAATTACAACATCCAATTACACGTAAATTGCAGGAATGTTACGTTGTCAGGTGATATTTCAACGATATTTTTGCAAGTTACTTTTGTAATATTGCATTTGTGAATTGAAAGACAAGTACTTTCAAGATCGCATCAATATCGCTGCAATGTTAATGCAAGGTTCTAACGGAAATGCTCAGTGGGTAAATATTCAATTGGATGCAAAAACTGATTACTTGTGGCGAATAAATTATTTATTTGGAAGACCAATTTATTCGAGGCAAGCATTCCATTATTTGATTCGATCAAATATTTAATTAATCCTAAGAAATATTTTATGGAGAGAGGACAAATAAACTATTTATTTGGTTGGAAGAAATTTTTTTTTCAGTGCAGACATATTGTTTTCATCCCGAGCATACGCGAATTTTTGAATTCCTTGTTTAAAAGGCCCTTGTGTCTCGTTTCAGATATCATTACGGAAATCGAAAGTCGCGGGATAAACGTCAGACGAACGTCAAGTGGTCATTCACGTGGTGAACCTCATTATCGACCGTCACGGACCGAGATATCCGATTGGTTGTTTGTTGAGTCACGTGACCGAGGCGACATGATCACCTCGGTTCAGCCGTCTGCTAGTGGTTAGAATTCGACAGAAGTAGCGAACAGCAATAGTAGTCACTCGAGGATCGACGGAACAAACCTACGAGGAAGAAAAAAGGAATCAGAGATGTGTGTCAATCGATCACCGTTTTGCCGAAGTCGATTGTGATAATATACCTTGTCTCCTTGGAATTGACAAGTCTTGTCATCGTTTGCTCTTTGTACCTCGTTGTATCAAAGATTTTCTACGATAACTGCTGTTTCAAATAACTTGTGAATATCGTTTCAATGGACGAGGAGGAGTGTTAGAACAATTTATCGGAACAACAACGGCACACCTATTGCCAATTGGACTTTGATTGAATACAGTTTTTTCCCTCGAACCCATCGGTACGTGTTGTTGTTTCGCGTGTATTTAACGTAATTCATAGATTTATATAGCAAGTTCATCGTTCCTGACGAACAATCTCCAATATGGTTAGATAAATTAACAACGACGACGAAGAGTAAGAAGAGTTGAAACTTGACGTCGCCTTGTGTGTGTGAGTGCGCGCGTATCTCTCTGTTGTACTCGAATCCGTGTTGTCGAAGGACTCGAAAACTTTCGAGAACCAGACAAAGAAGTTGTTGTTCGAAATTGGTTTTTCTTTCGTCTGGAAGTGGTTCGGATAAGGAATTAAAATGTACAGCATGAACTACATTGGAAAATTTATCAGCAATTTTCGTGATTTTTATAATGAAATCAATGCTGCTACTCTGACCGGTGCTATTGACGTAATTGTCGTTGAACAACTCGATGGATCCTTCACTTGTTCGCCTTTTCACGTTCGTTTTGGAAAACTCGGGGTGCTTCGTTCCAGGGAAAAAATTGTGAGTTTTTGATTTTTTATGATATATTTCAAGTTTTAAAGCACATAATGGTTTGTCGTTGATACATGAATTTACTATTTTTACAGGATAAATAATGAATATTGATACTAGTATGAATGTAATACAAAATTTCGTAAGTTGCTGTAAGAATCCAAACATGAAGCTAAAACTAGCAGCCAGTTTTTGTAACTTCTGATTGAACATTGTTTAAGATTTGTTCATACCAGAAATCAATAAAGTAACATCCCATTGAACGTTTTGGATCCTCAAATCTTCAATAAACGTGTAATGTAAAAAATGTGACGATTGGCTGCTACCTTTACGGCTGCCAGTTTCAGCTTCATGAATCCAAACGACTGCTGAACTATAAATTATAACTTTCAACTGTCATTTTGATATATTAGAGTGTATGTATCGTAATGAAAATTCTATTACACGATTATACAGGATTATAACTATATATTAATTGATAATTCCAAAACTAAATCAATCTTTTTCATAGCGGATGCAAAACTAAGACATTCATTCTGAAATATTTTTGTACTGTCATGTTCCCAATAAAACACAACTTCCTCTATTGCATGTAATGAAAATTTTAAATTCAAATGATTCCTCTTTTCAAGCTTCTGTACTTGACAATTACGTAGAGAACCTGACATTACTATATCATCAGTTCATGAAATGAATTTGGATTACATCCTTTTGTATACTCGTCAATGTAATAATTTTCCATGTATTATGTATTATTAATTCCCTTTTGACAAATTATTTTACAATAGTTATGGAAAAATACATCAAGAAATATCAACATTTTTAATTGTATTCTTATCTTTTCATTTTAGTTTTATAAATGTATGGTGTGTGTAACTAAACTGATTGGTTTGGACATTGTAGAAGTATATGAAGAAACTCCCTGCTTCTATAACAAGGTATACATTGAAAACAAAACATGAAGCCAGATACAGGTCTAGCCATGTCCCTGCACAACGCAATTAAATTAATGCAGTACATTTGCGCTATACTCGGTATATCGTGTGATACTCGAATTTAAAAGAATCTGCTAAACGTTATACTAAAAAAACACAAAGAACGATCGTCACAGTTCTTGTTCCTCTTTGTTAAGAGTGCGCTACGACACGTTCGAACGACGAATAATTGAAGTTGGTTTTACTTTGAAACTCACACTTGGAAAACCCAAGAGTAATTCCTCAGCACCCAGAAAAAAACTCAATGTTTTTATAAAATTAGGAGTTGAAACGTAGCACTAGCGCTACAGCTGTAATTGTATATGTTGCGAGTTTTTAAGATGGTATTACAAGTATTTATGATCTCTGTTTAACAGACTTTGAATTATGCACTTTGCATTCTAGATGACAAGGCATATTCGCGCAAAAATAATCAAAAATATTGTAAAATCAATTCTACCTATGACTTAGGATACAATCAAAAGAAAATATTAACACTTTCAAAAAAAATGTAAGTATTTTTAGGAGAATATAAACTTGATATGAACTGATTGAGAATCAATTTCAGTATGTTGCTGGAGTTTGAATCGTTTATTGAAATGAATTAGTAATCGAATAACGCAATACTACACTGTTTGAGACCCAAAATCTTGCAGTATATTCTCTAGACGATGTTATCAGTTTCAAGTAGTTAATTCAAAAAGATAAATAACGATGATCCATCAGATTCTGAGACTTTGAATTTTTGTTTCGTTTTTATAAATAATCCAAACATATTTCAGTATTGCTTTCCTTGAACGGATACAAGCGTTTGCTTCGGACCTCTCTTACTATCGTATAGGACGTCCGTTACGGTGGAGGACCCATATCGACAAAACCCTTTGGGACCTATATGAGAATTTGTCGCTTTTTTGTCGCTAATTAGTTACCAAGAGTTTGATTTTGTCGCTCTTTTGGTTTCCGAGAAAATCGAGGGTACACCAAGGGGGCCGTTCCGCTAGAAAACCCAATATGGTTAATGAGTCGGAGCGGATTGGAAGTTATACAGGAATTTGTCGCTTTTTTGTCGCTGGAATTTGAGCATAGTTGGAATACCGTAGGCCCAACCGTTCCCGAGTAGAAGGGAAATAACGGATTTGAAAATGCAGGATATATGGAATACGAGAATGGTGGTGATGAACACACGGAGGACAATTTGATGACTTGATATATGATAACGCACAGAAACATTTGAAGGTAGTGATGCAGGGAAAATCTTGTAATATGAATGTAAGATGGGTGTAACGAGGGTACAACAAACCTCAAATGGTGATTGATTAAACATCATATTGATAGAAACCGTTGTGCGACAGAATATTTCATTCACAATATGCGAGCGACAAAATCAGAATTCACTGGGAATTGGGAGGTCGAGCTGACACTGAACTTCGGTGTAGATTTTTCCAGTCCAGTGAAGATTTTAAGGGAATATTCTTGGGTTTCGTGATTGATCGAACATTCCACTGATGGAAACCGTTGAACGATAAAATATTCCATTGGAATTATCGGAGCGACAAAATCGGGATTCGCCGAATATTGAGGAATCGAACTGCCTCGTCACTTCTATCTAGGTTTTCCAGGTCTGGAATAGATTTTCTGGGAATATTCTTGGGTTTTGTGATTATTCGAACATTTCACTGATGGGAACCGTTGAGCGACAAAATATTCCATTGAAATTATCGGAGCGACAAAATCAGAATTTACCGAAAATCGAGAAATCGAGCACGTTAGTCACTTCTACCTAGGTTTTCCAGGTCTGGAACAGGATTTCTGAGAATATTCTTGGGTTTTGTGATTGATCCAACATTCCACTGATAGGCACCGTTGAGCGACAAAATATTCCATTGGAATTATCGAAGCGACAAAATCGGGATTCACCGCGAATTGAGAAATTGAACTGGCTCGTCACTTCTATCTGGGTTTTCCAGGTCTGGAATGGGTTTTCTGGGAATATTCTTGGGTTTTCTGATTGATCCAACATTCCACTGATAGGAACCGTTGAGCGACAAAATATTCCATTGAAATTATCGGAGCGACAAAATCAGAATTCACCGAAAATCGAGAAATTGAACTGGCTCGTCACTTCTGTCTGGGTTTTCCAGGTCTGGAATAGGTTTTCTGGGAATATTCTTGAGTTTTATGATTGATCCAACATTCCACTGATAGGAAACGTTGAGCGACGAAATATTCCATTGAAATTATCGGAGCGACAAAATCAGAATTCACCGAAAATCGAGAAATCGAGCACGTTCGTCACTTCTAAGTAGGTTTTCCGGGTCTGGAACAGGATTTCTGAGGATATTCTTGGGTTTTGTGAGTGATCCAACATTCCACTGAAAGGCACCGTTGAGCGACAAAATATTCCATTGGAATTATCGGAGCGACAAAATCAGGATTCACCGAGAATTGAGAAATTGAACTGGCTCGTCACTTCTATCTGGGTTTTCCAGGTCTGGAATAGGTTTTCTGGGAATATTCTTGGGTTTTCTGATTGATCCAACATTCCACTGATAGGAACCGTTGAGGGACAAAATATTCCATTGAAATTATCGGAGCGACAAAATCAGAATTCACCGAAAATCGAGAAATTGAACTGGCTCGTCACTTCTATCTGGGTTTTCCAGGTCTGGAATAGGTTTTCTGGGAATATTCTTGGGTTTTATGATTGATCCAACATTCCACTGATAGGAACCGTTGAGCGACAAAATATTCCATTGAAATTATCGGAGCGACAAAATCAGGATTCACCGAAAATTGAGAAATTGAAATGGCTCGTCACTTCTGTCTGGGTTTTCCAGGTCTGGAACAGGATTTCTGAGCATATTCTTGGTTTTTCTGATTGATCCAACATTCCACTGAAAGGCACCGTTGAGCGACAAAATATTCCATTGAAATTATCGGGGCGACAAAATCAGAATTTACCGAAAATTGAGAGATCACGCTGGTTCGTCACTTCCATCTAAATTTTCCAGGTGTGGAATAGATTTCCTTAGAATATTCTTGGGTTTTGTGATTGATCGAACATCCCACTGATGGGAACCGTTGAGCGACAAAATATTCAATTCACAATATCCGAGCGACAAAATCGAAAGTCAGGAAAAATCGAGGGATCGAGCTGGGTCGTCACTTCTATCTAGGTTTTCCAGGTCTTGAATAGATTTTCTGAGAATATTCTCGGGTTTTGTGATTATTCGAACATTCCACTGATGGGCACCGTTGAGCGACAGAATATTCCATTGAAATTGTCGGAGCGACAAAATCAGGATTCACCGAAAGTTGAGAAATTGAACTGGCTCGTCACTTCTATCTGGGTTTTCCAGGTCTGGAGGAGGTTTTCTGAGGATATTCTTGGGTTTTGTGATTGTTCGAACATTCCACTGATGTCAACCGTTGAGCGGAAAAATATTCCATTGGAATTGTCGGAGCGACAAAATCAGGATTCACCGAAAGTTGAGAAATCGAGCACGCTAGTCACTTATATCTAGGTTTTCCAGACCTGGAAAACCCAGATAGAAGTGACAAGCCAGCTCGATCCCTCAATCTCTCGTGGATTCCGATTTTGTCGCTCGGATATTGTGAATGGAATATTTTGTCGCTCAACGGTTCCCATCAGTAGAATGTTCGATTATTCACAAAACCCGGAAATATTCTCAGCAACTCTATCCCAGACCTGGAAAACCCAGATAGAAGTGACGAGCCACTTCAATTTCTCAACTTTCGGTGAATCCTGATTTTGTCGCTCCGACAATTTCAATTGAATATTTTGTCGCTCAACGGTTCCCATCAGTGGGATGTTCGGATAATCACAAAACCCGGGAATATTCTCGGAAAATCTGTTCCAGACCTGGAAAACCTAGTTAGAAGTCCCTAACTTGCTCGATTTCTCGATTTTCGGTGAATTCTGATTCCGTCGCTCCGATAATTTCAATGGAATATTTTATCGCTCAACGGTTTCCATCAGTGGAATGTTCGATCAATCACGAAACCCAAGAATATTTCCTGAAAATCTCCACTGGACTGGAAAAACCTACACCGAAGTTCAGTGTCAGCTCGACCTCCCAATTCCCAGTGAATTCTGATTCTGTCGCTCGCATATTGTGAATGAAATATTCTGTCGCACAACGGTTTCTATCAATATGATGTTCAATCAATCACTATTCGAGGTTTGTTATATCCTCGTCACACTCATGTTACATCCATATTACAAGATTTTCCCTGCATCACTATCTCCAAATGTTTCTGTGCGTTATCACATATCAAGTCATCAAATTGTCCTCCGTGTGTTCATCACCACCATTCTCGTATCCCATATATCCTGCATTTTCAAATCCGTTATTTCCCTCCTACTCGGGAACGGTTGGGCCTACGGTATTCCAACTATGCTCAAATTTCAGCGACAAAAAAGCGACAAATTCCTGTATAACTTTCAATCCGCTCCGACTCATTAACCATATTGGGTTTTCTAGCGGAACGGCCCCCTTGGTGTACCCTCGATTTTCTCGGAAACCAAAAGAGCGACAAAATCAAACTCTTGGTAACTAATTAGCGACAAAAAAGCGACAAATTCTCATATAGGTCCCAAAGGGTTTTGTCGATATGGGTCCTCCACCGTAACGGACGTTCGTATAGGTTTGTCTTTTTCTAACCAACGTGCTCGGATGGTAAATGCTGGTATTTTCTTAATTGCATAGGTCACCTGCACATGAGATTTTATCAAATATTTTGTCGTCAACAAATGATTCTTTGCTGTTTGCACATGGTATATTGCAAAGATTTTTGTTTTTACCTCAAGGATTAAAGCGTTACGAGCCGGGTTGAATTTGTCCAGACCGTCACTTTCAGCGGTTGGGATGATCTTGATGTCATTCGTGTTTGCTTATACCGTAAAAATTTGCGTTTGTATTCCAAAGGAAGGGTGGAGAATGACGACCGAAGTTTTGTTTTAAGAGTCGAGTGAAACTTGATCAGAGAATTGCGTTTAGTTAAATATGTTTGTTGCTCCGCTTACAAAGAATTGAAAGTGAATGTGAAGTTGGCATATCAAATGCTGGCATTGCACGAAAAAGTGACAGTTCCAGTAGCATTCACCATAGTTCTATTCATATCACTCAGAAAAATTGTATTTGAAAAGATGGAATGCCAAGTTCTACAATGATATGATAGCATTCCAGCGATGAGAGGTTGGAACAATCAGGACTCGAGAGTTCTGGGATTGTGAGCATGCGGGAAAGTGAGGAATGGAGAGTTTTTCCAATATTTATGGAAATGATATGCTGGATTCTATGACGAATCCATAGCATTGCGAGCTATGTGGGAGGAGGGATCAATATCTCGAAGTTCTCGGATAGTATACACACGGAGGAGTTGGGAATGCGGAGTTCTAACATCAACAATGGGTGAATTCGTTTTTGCTTTCATGATGAGCCGAGTTTGGAGATGACGCGGGGAGACGAAATATTTTGTGACGTTGAGAATCGGAGTTTTGATACAGCAGAACAATTGATACAGCTTGGACGGGGATTTCGATTACCTGACAGCCTGTCTGGTTACCCGTCCGACTTTCTGTCTGAACTGGGGTTCTGACCAGCATTGCAGAGGATTCAAATGATTCTGACCAGCATTGCACGGAATTCGAGTAGTTCTGACCAGCATTGCCTCGATTTCGAATAGTTCTGGGCAGCATTGCACAAATTCCGGAGAGTTCTGCACAGCATTGCACGAAATTCAGATAGTTCTGGCCAGCAATGCACGAAATTCGAATAGTTCTGACCAGCATTGCCTGAATTTCGAGTAGTTCTGGCCAGCATTGCACGGAGTTCGAATAGTTCTGACCAACATTGCCTCGATTCCGAGTAGTTCTGGCCAGCATTGCACGGAATTTGGAAAGTTCTGCATAGCATTGCATGGAATTCGAAGAGTTTGGACAGCATTGCACGAAATTCAGATAGTTCTGATTAGCACGAATTCCGTGCAATGCTGGCCAGAACTATCTGAGTTCCGTACAATGCAATCCAGAACTCTCTGAATCCCGCGCAATGCTGTGCAGAACTCTTCGGATTTCGTGCAATGCTGGCCAGAACTACTCGAAATCGAGGCAATGCTGGCCAGAACTATCCGGATTCCGTGCAATGCTGGCCAGAACTATCCGAATGTCGTGCAATGCCGTCCAGAACTCTTCGAATTCCGCGCAATGCTGTCCAGAACTCCTCGAATTCCACGCAATGCTATGCAGAACTTTCCAAATTCCGTGCAATGCTGGCCGGAACTCTTCAGATTTCGTGCAATGCTGGCCAGAACTACTCGAAATCGAGGCAATGCTGGTCAGAACTATCCGAATTCCGTGCAATGCCATCCAGAACTCTCCGAATTCCGCGCAATGCTGTGCAGAACTCTTCGGATTTCGTGCAATGCTGGCCAGAACTATTCGAATTCCATGCAATGCCATGCAGAACTTTCCAAATTCCGTGCAATGCTGGCCAGAACTACTCGAAATCAAACGTCCGTTCCGCTAGCACAACCATTTGAGCACAATCACTTGGGAACCATACATAAGTTCAGTGCTAATGTAGTACCAATTTAGTGCCCTATTCCCGAATTTGGTGCTCCTTAAACTTTTTTTTTATGAGAGGTTGTGCTGGCGGAATGTTCCGTCAGCACAACCATTGATACAAACGGATTTTATGGATATTATTATGCATTAGGAATTAAGTGCTAATCAAGTGCCACAAGATGAAATAGAAATCAGGTCGAAAAATGCATAAGATTAGGGGATAATAAGATCAGACGGTTGGAGGCATTGTGAATAGCTCAAGGCATGGGAGTGGGGTCAGAGATATGATGTATGTTACTGCGGATGTGGACAAGAAGGATCAAACATTTCATACAGAATATGAATAGAATGGAATTTGAAGGACATGTAATTCTGCTTTGGGTGGGATGCATTATATATACGTATCGATGATTCGTACAGTATCCTGTGCACGGTTCTGGTTGATCCTTTAGAGCCCATGGCAAAATCAGCGAGGATGAAAGAAAGTACCGTATTTGGTATCTCGAATTGGATATAGAGAAATGAACAATTAGATATGTATGTATCATATGGGTCATTCCATATCAGATTTACAACAAAAATTTTTTCTTGCATATTTTTCTACTTCATTGTGATAACTTTTGTGTTCGAGGTACGATTTTTCAAACTTTTGAAGTTGACGAAATCGAACAATTTTCAATCATAGACATTCTGAAAGCGTTTCAATTTTGGAAAACTCTTCTAATAATGGAACTCCGTATCTTGTATGAGCTTATGAATTACAGGTATGAAATGAATTTTTTTTAGTAGTTCATCCATGTATTTTGCAAATGTTATGAATAGACTGCGGAAATTTATGCGAATATAGATTTTCCATGTTACATTTCTCTTGCATATTCCACATCAACGACATACACTGAGAAAACAGATATCTTGAAAAATACCATAATTTATGGATTTTCAGCGCTGGTCTGACCCGAGTCGGAATATTCACTTGCATGAATCTATAAAAGTACCATAATTTCTTGGACTTTTTGAAATAAGTATGGTACCTTCCGTATAAAAGTCCAAGACATTATGGTACTTTTAGAGGTTTTTTCAGGTAAATATTTAGACTCGGTCAGACCAGCGCAGAAAATCCATAAATTATGGTACTTTTTAAGATACCTTTTTCTCCGTGTAGACTAATGTGTTACATACTTGTTTCTCAAAAGGAGAGATACTGGATTTTGTTTCATATCATTGATGTAAAATTTACAGAAAAAATGTACCATGAAAAATCGATATGTGCATGAAATTCAATAGTCTAGTTATGAACAAATTCAATTTACAAACAAAACAGACATGCTCGGAATTGATTTTTTCCTCATGTAATTTTTTATTAATCCTCACAGGATACCGCATAGAAATGTCATAGTGGGCACCTTAATAATTTTTGAAATACGATTCATAATGTAGAATGCTGTCGGTTTCAAATTTGGAGCAGTGCATCGTGCACTCGGAGCGTGCGGTGCCGAGCGCGCATTAACGCGATAGGATTTGTCTTTGTCAATTGTTTGCACTTTATTTGCCTGCTACGAGTTATTTTTGATCAGTTCAGTGTCAGTCACGCACTTCTACACTGGAAAAAAACATATGGTGGTGATAACAGTAAGATTGCTGTCAGACCTAAATGGAAGTTAAATTATACCCGAGTAGGAATTCATGTTAGAGATTCGGTCAAGACCAAATCTGGGTAACTTTATCCTAGATCAAGCCATGATATGGCATGTAACGCCCCGTTGCGTCAGAGCACGGGGCAAAAAATTCCCGAACTCTATAAAAAGTCACTCGAACTTTGTAAACCGGTAATGTTGACGAGTTATTTTTGAACTTTGAATTGACCGTCTTCAGAGGTGATTGTGCTGGGATTTTTGGATAGTATCGTTCGTAACCGTCATGAAAAGGGTCATGAGGAGCATGGAATATAATCCATCGAGCACCAAAGTCCAGAACTATCTGAAAATCCACTGGGGCTTTGTAAACAAGTATTCTTGACGAGTTATTTTTGCACTCCGGATTAATCGTCTTCGGAGGCGATTGTGCTGGGATTTTTGGATGGTATTGTTCGTAACTGTCATCAGAAGGGTCACGGGGCACATGAAATATCATAATCCATCGAGCACTATATCCATGAACTCTATAAAAAGCCACTCGAATTTTGTAAACCGATAATCTTGACGAGTTATTTTTGAGCTTCGAATTCACCGTCTGCAGAGGCGATTGTGCTGGGATTTTTGAATAGTAACGTTCATAACTGTCATGAAAAGGGTCATGAGGAGCATGAAATATCATAATCCATCGAGCACTGAATTCCAGAACTATCTGAAAATCCACTGGGACTTTGTAAACAAGTTTTCTTGAGGAGTTATTCTGGAACTCCGGATTAATTGTCTTCGGAGGCGATTGTGCTGGGATTTTTGAATGTTATTGTTCATAACTGTGATGAAAACGGTCACGGGGCACATGAAATATAATAATCCAACGAGCACTAAATTCCTGAACTCTATAAAAAGTCACTCGAACTTTGTAAACCGGTAATCTTGACGAGTTATTTTTGAACGTCGAATTCACCGTCTTCAGAGGTGATTGTGCTGGGATTTTTGAATAGTATTGTTCATAACTGTCATGAAGAAGGCCACGGGACACATGAAATATCATAATCCATCGAGCACTGAATTTCTGAGCTCTGTAAAATGCCACTCGAACTTTGTAAACCGGTAACCTTGACGAGTTATCCTTGAACTTCGAATCCACCGTCTTCAGAGGCGATTGTGCTGAGATTTCCGGATCGTATTGTTCACAACCATCATGAGCAGGGTCAATGGGCCTATGAGATATCATAATCCATCGAGCACTCAATCCCAGAACCCTAGCAAAAGCGACTCGAACTCTGTGAAGAGGTAATCTTCAACCTGGATGAAGTTGGCCCCCGAAGTGGATGAGAAAATTTTTTTTTCATGGCATCCGGAAGAACATCGTTAGTACCTGATTGTGACCCAAAAAATTTCGTTTGTACCTCAGAAATAAAGAAGTTACAAAAATTTGAAAAAATGGGTTGCCCCCTGACTTTCCTCGATTTTAATGAATGATAGCTCATTTGGAAGGTTCTGAGACGTAGATGATTGCACCACAACGGATTTTCCGGAAAGATCAAGAAGGGGGGAGTTACAAGCACAAAACTGATTTTACATGGTAAAAAAATGTTTTTTCCAACTTGAAATAATCACACAGAACTGCCCCTGACTGGGGGAACTTTACTATGCATAAATTATTGTTCAAGAACCTCCCAAGTATATTCCCTGCGAATTTCATCGTTTGTACCTCCTTGGTTCGGGAGTTATGGATGTTAGAATATATAAAAATGAGAGTTTTCGAAGTTTGAAAAATCATACAGAATTGCCCCTGACCGGGGCAACTTTCATATGCATAAATTATTGATCGGGGACCTCTCCAGGATATTCCCTGCAAGTTTCATCGTTTGTACCTCCTCGGTTCGGAAGTTATAAGCCTTAGAATATATAAAAGTCAGAATTTTCGAACTTTAGAAAATCTTACAGAATTGCTCCTGACAGGGGCGACTTTTATATGGTCAAATTATTGTTCGAGGACCTCTCCAGGACATTGCTTGCGAATTTCATCGTCTGTACCTCCTCGGTTCGGAAGTTATAAGCCTTACAATATATGAAAGTCAGAATTTTCAAACTTTGAAAAATCATACAGAATCGCCCCTGACTGGGGCACATTTTATATGGATGAATTATTGTTCGGGGACCTCCGCAGGATATTCCCTGCGAGTTTCATTGTTTGTACCTCCTTGGTTTGGAAGGTAAGGGCCTCGGAAGGTCGTGATAGCATAATTCTCGAAATTTGAGAAATCACACAGAATTTTTCGATATTCCGAGGCCTATGATTTTCAAACCAAGGGGGTACAAACGATGAAACTTGCAGGTAATATCCTGGGAAGGTTCTCGAACAATAATTCATCCATATAAAAGTTGCCCCAGTGAGGGGCAATTCTGTATGACTTTTCGAAGTTCGAAAATTCCCATTTTTATATGTTCTAAGGCTTATAACTTCCGAACCGAGGGGGTACAAACGATGAAACTCGCAGGGAATATCTTGGGGAGGTCCCTGAACACCAATTCATACATATAAAAGTTTCCCCAGCCAGGGGCAATTCTGTATGATTTTTCAAAGTTCGAAAATTCTCATTTTTATATATTCTAAGGCTTATAACTCCCGAACCGAGGGAGTACAAACGATGAAACTCGCAGGGAATATCCTGGGGAGGTCCCTGGACAATGATTGCTCGATGGATTATGATATTTCATGTGTCCCGTGGCCTTCTTCATGACAGTTATGAACAATACTATTCAAAAATCCCAGCACAATCACCTCTGAAGACGGTGAATTCGACGTTCAAAAATAACTCGTCAAGATTACCGGTTTACAAAGTTCGAGTGACTTTTTATAGAGTTCAGGAATTTAGTGCTCGTTGGATTATTATATTTCATGTGCCCCGTGACCGTTTTCATCACAATTATGAACAATAACATTCAAAAATCCCAGCACAATCGCCTCCGAAGACAATTAATCCGGAGTTCAAAAATAACTCGTCAAGGATACTTGTTTACAAAGTCCCAGTTGATTTTTAGATAGTTCTGGAATTTAGTGCTCGATGGATTATGATATTTCATGCTCCTCATGACCCTTTTCATGACAGTTATGAACGATGCTTTCCAAGAATTCCAGCACAATCGCCTCTGGGGACAGTGAATTCGAAGTTCAAAAAGTGCATGACTGACACTGAACTGATCAAAAATAACTCGTAGCAGGCAAATAAAGTGCAAACAATTGACAAAGACAAATAAAATCTTATCGCGTTAATTGGCGCTCGGCACCGCACGCTCCAAGTGCACGATGCACTGCTCCACATTTGAAACCGACAGCATTCTACGTTATGAATCGTATTTCAAAAATTATTAAGGTGCCCACTTTGACATTTTTATGCGGTATTGTGTGAAGATTAATAAAAAATTACATTAGGAAAAAATCAATTCCGAGCATGTCTGTTTTGTTTGTAAATTGAATTTGTTCATAACTAGACTATTGAATTTCATGCACATATCGATTTTTCATGGTACATTTTTCCTGTAAATTTTACATCAATGATATGAAACAAAATCCAGTATCTTTCCTTTTGAGAAACAAGTATGTAACACACTAGTCTATGTCGTTGATGTGGAATATGCAAGAGAAATGTAACATGGAAAATCTATATTCGCATAAATTTCCGCAGTCTATTCATAACATTTGCAAAATACATGGATGAACTACTAAAAAAAATTCATTTCATACCTGTAATTCATAAGCTCATACAAGATACGGAGTTCCATTATTAGAAGAGTTTTCCAAAATTGAAACGCTTTCAGAATGTCTATGATTGAAAATTGTTCGATTTCGTCAACTTCAAAAGTTTGAAAAATCGTACCTCGAACACAAAAGTTATCACAACAAAGTAGAAAAATATGGTGAATGTGAAGTTGGCATATCAAATGCTGGCATTGCAGGGAAAAGTGACAGTTCCAGTAGCATTCACCTTAGTTCTATAGTTCTTGATGATTTCGAACAATAGTCCTATTCATATTACTCACAAAAATTGGATTTGAAAAAATGGAATGCCAAGTTCTACAATGATCTGATAGCATTCCAACGGTAAGAGGTTGGAACGATCAGGACTCGAGAGTTCTGGGATTGTGAGCATGCGGGTAAGTGAGAAATGGAGAGTGCCAATCATTAAAAGCGATATACGAAATTTTTTTCAATATTTGTGGAAATGATATGCTGGATTCTATGACAAATCCATAGCATTGCAAGGGATATTGAAGGGAGCGATCAATATCTCCAAGTTCTGGGATGGCTTACACACGGAGGAGTTAGGAATGCAGAGTTCTAACATCAACAAGGGGTGAATTCGTTTTTGCTTTCATGATAAGGCGAGTTTGGAGATTCCGTGTGGAGACGAAATACTCTTTGATGTTGAGAATCGGAGTTTTGATACAGGAGAACAATTGATACAGCTTGGGAGGGGACTTCGATTACCTGACAGCCTGTCTGGGTACCCGTCCGGCTGTCTGTCTACACTGGGGTTCTGACCAGCATTGCATAGGATTCGAATGATTCTGACTAGCATTGCACGGGGTTCGGATAGTTCTGACCAGCATTGTCTCGATCACGACTGGTTCTCCCCAGCATTGCACGGAATTCGAATGGTTCTGGCCAGCCTTGCATGGAATTCGGATAGCTCTGACCAGCATTGCCCCGATAACGGGAAGTTCTGGCGGCATTCCACGGAATTTGAAGACTTTTGCTAAGGATTGCACGAAATTTGGAGTTTCTGCCCACCATTGAGACGATTTCGGGAAGTTCCGGCCAGCATTGCACGGAATTCGAATAGTTCTGGCAAGCATTGCATGGAATTCGGATAGTTCTCACCAGCGTTGCCCCGATAACAGGAAGTTCTGGCCAGCATTGCACGGAATTCTAATACTTCCGACCACCATTGCCTCGATTTCGAGTAGTTCTGGCCAGCATTGCATGGAATTCGGATAGTTCTGACCAGCATTGCCTCGATTTCAAGTAGTTCTGACCAGCATTGCACGATATCCGAAGAGTTCTGCACAGCATTGCGCGGAATTCGAATAGTTCTGACCAGCGTTGCCTCGATTTCGAGTAGTTCTGGCCAGCATTGCATGGAATTCGGATAGTTCTGTCCAGCATTGCCTCGATTTCGAGTAGTTCTGGCCAGCATTGCACGAAATCCGAAGAGTTCTGCACAGCATTGCATGGAACTCAGGAAGTTCTGACCAGCATTGCCTCGATTTCGAGTAGTTCGGGCCAGCATTGCACAGAATTCGAATAGTTCTGACCAGCATTGCCTCGATCCCGAGTAGTTTTAGCCAGCATTGCGTGGAATTCGAATAGTTCTAAGCAGCATTGCCTCGATTTCGAGTAGTTCTGCACAGCATTGCCTCGATTCCGAATAGTTCGGGCCAGCATTGCCTCGATTTCGAGTAAGTTCTTGCAATGCTGTGCAGAACTCTTCGGATTCCGTGCAATGTTGGCCAGAACTACTCGAAAACGAGGCAATGCTGTTCAGAACTACTTGAAATCGAGGCAATGCTGGTCAGAACTATCCGAATTCTATGCAATGCTGGCCAGAACTACTCGAAGTCGAGGCAATGCTGGTCAGAACCATTCGAATTCCGTGCAATGCTGGCTAGGACTTCCTGTTATCGGGGCAACGCTGGTGAGAACTATCCGAATTCCATGCAATGCTTGCCAGAACTATTCGAATTCCGTGCAATGCTGGCCGGAACTTCCCGAAATCATCTCAATGGTGGGCAGAAACTCCGAATTTCGTGCAATCCTGTGCAGAAGTCTCCAAATTCCGTAGAATGCCGGCAGAACTTCCCGTTATCGGGGCAATGCTGGTCAGAACTATTCGAATCCCGTGCAATGCTGGTCAGAATCATTCGAATCCTATGCAATGCTGGTCAGAACCCCAGTTTAGACAGAAAGTCGGACGGGTACCCAGACAGGCTATCAGGTAATCGAAGTCCCCGTCCAAGCTGTATCTATTGTTCTCCTGTATCAAAACTCCGATTCTCAACAGCAAAAAGTATTTCGTCTCCCCACGGAATCTCCAAACTCGGCTTATCATGAAAGCAAAAAGAATTCACCCCTTGTTGATGTTAGAACTCTGCATTCCTAACTCCTCCGTGTGTAAGCCATCCCAGAACTTGGAGATATTGATCGCTCCCTTCAATATCCCTTGCAATGCTATGGATTTGTCATAGAATCCAGCATATCATTTCCATAAATATTGAAAAAAATTTCATATACCGCTTTGATTGATTGGAACTCTCCATTTCTCACTCCCCCGCATGCTCACAATCCCAGAACTCTCGAGTTCTGATCGTTCCAACCTCTCATCGTTGGAATGCTATCATATCATTGTAGAACTTGGCATTCCATCTCTTCCAAATCGAATTTTTCTGAGTAATATGAATAGGACTATTGTGCGAAATCATCAAGAACTGTAGAACTATGGTGAATGCTACTGGAACTGTCAAATTTCCGTGCAATGCCAGCATTTGATATGCCAACTTCACATTCACAAAAATATGCAAGAAAAAATTCTTGTTGAAATTCAAATTTTTGTTGTAAATCTGATATGGAATGACCCATATGATACATACATATCTAATTGTTCATTCCTCTAAATCCAATTCGGGATATCAAGTACGGTACCTTTCTTTCATCTTCGCTGATTTTGCCATGGGCTCTAAAGGATCAACCAGAACCGTATACAGGATACTGTACGAATCATCGATACGTATATATAATGCATCCCACCCAAAGCAGAATTACATGTCCTTCAAATTCCATTCTATTCATATTCTGTATGGAATGTTTGATCTTTCTTGTCCACATCCGCAGTAACATACATCATATCTCTGACCCCACTCCCATGCCTTGAGCTATTCACAACGCCTTCAACCGTCTGATCCTATTATCCCCTAATCTTATGCATTTTTCGACCTGATTTCTACTCCATCTTGTAGGACTCAATTAGCACTCAATTCCTAATGCATAATAATATCCTTAAAATCCATTTGTATTAATGGTTGTGCTGACGGAACGTTCCGCCAGCACAACCTCTCATTAAAAAAAAATTGAAGGAGCACTAAATTCGGAAATAGGGCACTAAATTAGTACTGAATTAGCACTGAATATCTGTATGGTTCCCAAGTGATTGTGCTCTAACGGTTGTGCTAGCGGAACGGACGTCGAAACGTCGAAATCTATGGATTCATATGAGGAATTGTCTGCAGAATCCAGTGATATACGGCTCATTCTGGTACGCGGCCGTGTTCTTGATTTTTCACGCCAAAAGTCGTTGACTGGTATTTGACGGAATAATCGAGATTATGCAAATTCTTCCATCGGCTGCAAGGTTCTCGTCCGATTGAAAGAACAGGATGCATCAATTCTTATAGGAAATTGTCCAAGGAATCCAATGGTGTATGGCTCATTCCGGTACGCGGTCGGTTTCATGCAGTTTTCGTCGAAAGAAGGCGGGATTTTTGTCAATTTGCACACAATTCGCATGAATTTCGTTATTTGAAGACAAGTCGACGTCCGATTCTTAGAGTAAAATCTATGGATTCTTATGAGGAATTATCTGCAGAATCCAGTGATATAGGGCTCACTCCGGTACGCGGCCGTGTTCTTGATTCTTCACGCCAAAAGTCGTTGACTGGTATTTGACGGAATTATCAATACATGTGCGAATTCTTCCATCGGCTGCAGGGTTCTCGTTCGATTGAAAGAATGGGATGCATCAATTCTTATAGGAAATTGTCCAATGAATCCAATGGTGTATAGCTCATTCCGGTACGCGGCTGTTTCCATAAAGTTTTCGTCGACAGGAGGGGAGATTTTTGTCAATTTACACAGAATTTGCATGAATTTCGTCATTTAAAGACAAGTCGACGTCCGATTCTTGTGGTAAAATCTATGGATCTATATGAGGAATTGTCTGCAGAATCGAGTGATATACGGCTCCTTCCGGTACGCGCCGTGTTCTTGATTTTTCACGCCAAAAGTCGGTGACTGGTATTTGACGGAATTATCAATACATATCCGAATTCGCCCATCGGCCGACAGCTTCCACTTCTTTACAAAAGCACCCCGTACGTGAGAGGCGAGGGGACTCACGCTGAAAGAGCACCCCGTACGTGAGAGGCAGGGGGACTCACGCTAAAAAAGCACCCCGTATGTGAGAGGCGAGGGGACTCACGCTAAAAAAGCACCCCAAAGGAAACAAATTACTACCACGTCCACGTCGTTGTTCCTGGGCAAAGCTAAGAGTAGTCAAAGTATTGAAGTCAAAATGAGGCTAAACGTTAGTTATACAGTTCAACGTAACAGCTTAATCTATTTTCTCGAACTCCGTTCGCCATTTTGGATCCACCATTTCGAATTTAGGAAATCTTATTTCAGATTCGTAATCAGTGACCCGAAAAACTCTTGTATATGAGTTCTGGCCTCGACCTGTTACGTTTCTTGAGGATTCGTCCGCCATTTTGAATTTCGGAAATTTGATTTCGGATTCGTGATCAGTGACCCAAAAAACCCTTGTATACGAATTCTGGTCTCGATCAATTACTTTTTTTGGAAATTGGTCCGCCATTTCGAATTCTGAAAATCTGACTTCGGATTCGCGATCAGCGATCCGAAGACCCCTCTTATATGAACTTTGGTCCCGATCTATCACTTTTTTTTAGATTTGTCCGCCATATTGGATCCGTCATTTTGAATTTCGGGAATCTGATTCCGGATTCGTAACCAGCGACCCAAAAAACCCTTGTATACGAATTCTGGTCTCGATCAATTACTTTTTTTGAAAATTAGTCCGCCATATTGGATCCGCCATTTTGAATTTCGAAAATCTGACTTCAGATTCGTAATCAGCGGCCCAAAAACCCTTATATATGAATTGTTGGTAGAATTCCTTGACAATTAACGCTGTGACCGAATTTAATAGTGGAAGTCAAGTATTTTTCATTCTCCTTTGTTTATAACAAATTGAATAAACAATTATTCCAATTTATAACTCAAGAATTCCATGGCTAAGGTATTTAAGACTCCATTACAATTTATTTCACCAATATTGAGTTCGAAATGGTCAAGTTGTGACAAAATAAGTCTTAAGAATTAGGGGTATCACATATGGTACGCTGCCCCTCAAAGGGTTAAATAACGAAATTCATGCAAATTCTGTGCAAATTGACAAAAATCTCCCCTCCTGTCGACGAAAACTCCATGGAAACGGCCGCGTACCGGAGTGAGCCCTATATCACTGGATTCTGCAGATCATTCCTCATAAGAATCCATAGATTTTACTCTAAGAATCGGACGTCGACTTGTCTTTAAATAACGAAATTCATGCGAATTGTGTGCAAATTGACAAAAATCCCGCCTTCTTTCGACGAAAACTGCATGAAACCGACCGCGTACCGGAATGAGCCATACACCATTCAATTCCTTGGACAATTTCCTTTAGGAATTGATGAATTTCATCCCTGACTCGGACGACGTCCTATCATGAGATAACAATATTCACCGAAATCATGTAGAAGTTGTTAGAAATGTCGCTTCTTATTGACAAAAGACCCACGAAAACGGCCGCGTACCAAAATGGATTATATACCATCGGATTCCTCAGACAAAATCCTATAAGAATTGATGCATTTTATTGTCCGAATCGGACGTCGTCCCATCAGGAGGTGATGAAATTGGTTAGAACCAATATATAACTCCTCGTTTCTCTGCAAAAAATCCTATGAAAACGACCGCGTATCGTGAAAAATCTTTCATTTTCGAATTCCTCGTCTCAAATACTACAAATTCATATCTTTAGATATTATCATTATCTCATTCTAGCATGTATTTATGGAGAAAATATCCAAATAATCCGGTCGTTTTGTTCAGGTACAGTCCCAGCCAAAACATAACCCCCGCGGCTGACAGCTCGCGGCCGACAGCTTCCACTTCATTAATCCGATCACTGCTCTCAACTCTACAATGTATATTTCATTGTGGATTGATTGAACAATCTGTATTTCTCTTTCTCTCATTATTTGGATTGTTCTTTTCATTTCCTCATTCGTATGTTTAATGATTATTTCCAAAATTTCATCAGAGAATAAAACATTCCATGTTTCAACTGGGGTTTTGGCATTCATAGCATCACCTTTAATACTAGGGGCGTGAATACTTTGTGATCTCTTATTCCTCTGCTGTGGGGTAGATAGAGACCATTTGTGTCCACTTTTCGAACGCAGGTAAGCTGGTCGGCCTCTTTTGCGTGCAGGTTCGCTAGACGTTCGAGAAACTACCTCCACCTTCTTTGGTTCCTCTTCATCGTCCTCGTTGCTCTCCTCTGCATCGGTTTCGGATGAATGAGAAGTTTCCGAATGAGTAGCATCATCCGTTTCATTTGCACTCTCATACCCAGGTTCATTTTCTTCGCAGTCATATAATTTTTCAAGACTTGTGACGCTTCGAGTTTTTCGACGTGTAATCATCTTCATAAAAAAATAATTACTTGCATGAGTGACCTTGAAATTCAGACATCAACTGTTTTTTTACAAAAAGATATCCCACTTCTTGGAAAAATAACCTACAAACCTTTTTGAGATGTGAATAACTTCACCGATAACAATATAATTGCTATTAGATACGTTCCACTGCAAAGAAACAATAAACAATTGTAATCAACATGCATTAGGCATAAGATTATTGCTAATTCATGTAATAATTATACAATTACCTTCTACTATCCTCCAGTCAATCAGAAACCTGTATATAAGTTGAAGATAGAACGATACTGAAGGTTGGATACTACCACTTTAAAATGACACCACGAATTACACACCAACGCCCTCTATCGAAAGAAATTTCACTTCCGATCACTCTTATAGACTCAAACCTTATGCAATCAATAATGAGTGACAGTTTTTCACAACTTTGATATTTCTTGAAAACATCAACTTTTGTGACGTTCAGTACGAACTGGGTGAAATTCAGGGTTGGAAAAAACCCGGGTTTTTTCTTCAAAACCCGCCCCGCTGGGTACAATCAGGTTTTTTCGGGTTTTTTGGGGTTTTTTCGGGCTTTTCCGGGTTTTTTCGGGTTTTATCAAATTGGCATCAGTGATGCCAGTATTTCCTAGAGAAATCTTCAGATTTTCTGTCATTGGTCATTTCTTCCCAAATTGAAAATATGATTGGCCAGTTGTACAAGAAATGACCAATCATTAGATGCTGAAGATTTTTCTAGGGAATACTGGCAATGCTGATTGGCATTGGTTTCCTCTGATGATTCTTAGTATGACCTACTAATCTTCATTTTTATCGTACTATGTTATCATTTTCCGTATATGATGATATAGAATAATACATTTACATATGTATATTCCATGGTAAGGGATCTTTTGGCCGAATGACCATGATTCGACCACCGCTAGTCATTCCCTAGTGTTCTCTGAAAGCGACTAGTGATTGTCAAATCATGTCGATTCTGCCAAAAGACTCCCTACCATATTCCATTCTACTTTATATTGTCACCAGGAAATACCGAATAAACTAAAAAGTTACTTTTCATCTAATCTCTCATGTGAGCACCAATCTGGGATAAATTTTTGTTCGACTTTGGCCTGAGCTTTCAAGGTTGGGCCTCGATCAGATTGAAATTGGACCAAGATTTGTGTTTACATGAGCTGAAATCAAGTTTGAAACTAGTGAAATTTCCAAGTGCAATTTACTCCAACCGTTAACGCACTTTACTGCAATTCGATCAGCATCGCCACAATTCAAATTGGACGTTACAAATCCTTGTATTTTGTGTCCATTCTACTTTTGATGCAAGACCACACTGCACATCAAAACAATCTACCAAGTGGTTTTGCATGTTTCTTGCCAAATTGTTAAGGTGTCCACCTAGCAGTGCTGGGATTGACAGAATTTTTTCCTCATTCGGGCATATTTAGAATAGTCTGAGGAATAGACTAGTTCCAGAAAGGGGCACTAAATTAGTTAAACTATATAAATTTCATCAAAATGAACAACACGATGATTAACTACAACTAAGACTCTCTAAAATAGGGTGCACTACCCAGTAGATCAACGATTTATAAAAGAAGTAATTATTAAAAATTTCTGCTACATTAAAGTAATTTGATTGTTTTCATAAGAAGTTGTTACTATTTTGAAAAAAACCGAATTATTTTAACGTAGTAGAAATTTTTAATAGTTACTTCTTTTATGAATCTTTATTCCATTAGGCCATCGTTCATTTACTCGGTAGTTCACCCTCATTTTTATTATGATATTTTTTGTGAATAAAAAAAATACAAAAACCCCATATAAGTACACTGAGGGAAAAAAGTCATTGAGGCAAGAAAATATTTCATCCAATGGTAACTATAAAATATTTCTTTGAACCAATTGAATATTATTCGAATGAATGAAATGGTTTTTGACCGCATGAAGTATTTCATCAACTGAAAAACCATTTCATCCATTGGAGTAAAATTTCATTGATCTCAAGAAATATTTTATAGATACCATTGGATGTAATATTTTTTTGTCCCAATGAATTTCTTCCCTCAGTGTATGAAAAATAAACAGAGTTATCAAACTCATCCATTATGTAGATATTAAGAATGAATATGTACCATTGTATTTGTACCGAAATATGAACATTCATATTCAAATTATGATTTTATGCTATTTTATTGAATCATATTAAATGCTGTCTCATCATAATCAAAATCTACATTGTACCAATTGTTTTCCATTGAATTCATTTTCAATTATTAATGTTTATCTCCCATATTTTTCTATACTTGAAGGAAGTTATCACATTCTATTGACTAATAAGTGGAGGTGTGGTTTTTAGTGGAAACGTGTTTTTTGAAATTTTTCAACATTCCTCAAGCGTTTATAATCTGGCTAGGCAATGCTTTGGAAGGTTTCGAGAATACAAAACGACGATCCAAAACAATGGCTAGTCGTACCACATATGCAAGAAAAGTTCTGGGCAATTTTCACGGATTCGTTTTCATAAAAAAAATCACACTTCAATGAACAAGTCTTTCAACGGTATTCGAGCAACATTTGAACAAATCTCAATTAAATAACTTCCCGTATTTAGATCAGTGGAATTCCATTGGATCGCGATTATTAGTATTTCACTCCAATGCACTGCATTGGTGAGTATCCACTCACCGAAAAAAATTATTAGTTACCCTTACTCCAAATTAGTTCCAGCAACTAGATACAGTTGTTGACATTTGGATAACTAAAACGGGCGTTGGCTCAACTGAATTCAAATTTAATTTCTCTGACTTTAGTTGCTGTTACTAATCTGAAGTTGCCTTAACTACAGCTTTTATGACCGGCTTCTATTCTTTTATTACTCGGAACTCATTTTCACAACTAACTTCAGTTCATTCGATCAAATAAATTATTTTTTTCGGTGTTGAGTTTCCCAATGAAATATGACTCATTTCGATCAATCATCATTTCGAGCTTTAGGTAAGCTTTCACTCACTGAACAGTGAGTAATAATTCATAACGTAGTAAAATTCATCCAATTCTATCCAGTGGGATACTTATAACTGTAGAATCAATGAAATTCTACTGATGCAAATTTAGAAAGAAGAACAACATGGAAAAATACATTGTATTAAATAACCATTCAATTGAGCACCATGTGGGTTTTTGACTGGGTTTTTGAGGGTTTTTTCAATCCGTACCCACCCGAAAAAACCCACTGGGTCCAATTGGGTTGGACCCACAGATGCCAACCCTGGTGAAATTTACCCGAGGCAAGATTTTGAGTGCGCACAACTCAGTCACAAAGCGACAACCAATGATATTGTTCGGGCTTTAGGTGGTCGATATCTCAAACTTCTTCCCCCCCTAGTCCAGTCTCTCGTTCCTCGCCTGTTGAAAATTGGTGCGACTCATTGAAATTGCTCGGGTTACCGTAACCCAGTTCGTACCCTGAGGGTTAACGATTTAGTGGAATATGGACAGACCAAATGTCTAGTATTAGAAACCGAATGCACATACAGTTCATGTCACCATAACAAGTCAAATTGATTTTACTAAACTTGTATTTCATTCGGTTACCCAAGTATTGTTATTCGTACCAAACAGTGAATGGTCGCATAATTGATTCCACCACACAAATCATCTATTCCGCGGAATGGGCATGATAATTTTTACTAAACAACATTACGCGGAGAGAAAAAATTTGCTGACGCAGCAAATCGAGGTATTATATATAGAATAGCAAAATTTTTTGCTGAACTAGCTAAAAATTTGCTATAACAGCAATCGTGTTAGCTACGAGAGCAATTTTTCGTGTCTGTGAAGTTGGCATATCAAATGTCAGCATCGCACAAAAAAGCACCAGTTCTAGTGGCATCCACTATAGTTCTACAGTTCTTGATAAGTTACAACAATAGTTCCGGGTAAATTTGTGAAAAAAATCGATTTTGAAAAAATGATATGCTAAGTTCTTCTACAATATGACAGCATCGCAGGGAAAATGGATGGAAATGGACTGTATCTCGGAGTTCTAGGGATGATTGGGATGCGAGGATGTCAAAACAAGGGAGTTCTAATGCTAGAAGTGCTTGGGAAATTTTTTTCAGGAATTAAATGGAATGATATGCTGAGTTCTTCTACAATATGACAGCATCGCAGGGGTAATGGAAGGAAATTGACTATATCTAGGAGTTCTAGGGATGATTGGGATGCGAGGATGTCGAAACAAGGGAGTTCTGATGCTAGGAGTGCTTAAGAAATTTTTTTCGGGAATTAAATGAAGAGACATGAGGAGTTCTTCTACGATGTAGTAGCAGCGCAGGTGAAACCGCTGGAAGTGAACTATATCTCGGAGTTCTACGGCTGATTGGCATGTGAGGATGTCAAGGAACGAGAGTTCTGATGTTGGGAGTAATCAGGGAGTCAATTGGGAGTCCCAGAGGATCGGGAGTTCCGACTAGCATATCATTGAGAATCGAGAGTTCTGATCAGCATATCCTAGAGAATCGATAGTACTGACCGGCATATCATTAAAAATCGATAGTTCTGACCAGCATATCGTTGAATATCTACAGTTCTGAGCAGCAAATCATTGGGAATCAATTGTTCTGACCAGCATATCATGGAAAATCGATAGTTCTGACCAGCATATCATGGAAAATCAATAGATCTGACAAGCATAGCATAGAAAATCGATAGTTCTGACCAGCATATCATGGAAAATGGAGAGTTCTGACCAGCATATCATGGAAAATGGGGAGTTCTGATGAGCATATCATAGAAAATCGATAGTTCTGACCAGCATATCATGGAGAATCGATAGTTCTGACCAGCATATCATAGAGAATCGATAGTTCTGACCAGCATATCATGGAGAATCGATAGTTCTGACCAGCATATCATGGAGAATCGATAGTTTTGACCAGCATATCATGGAAAATCAATAGTTCTGACCAGCATATCATGGAAAATCAATAGTTCTGACCAGCATATCATGGAAAATCAATAGTTCTGACCAGCATATCATGGAAAATCAATAGTTCTGACCAGCATATCATGGAAAATGGGGAGTTCTCATGAGCATATCATGGAAAATGGGGAGTTCTGATGAGCATATCATAGAAAATCGATAGTTCTGACCAGCATATCATGGAGAATCGATAGTTCTGACCAGCATATCATAGAGAATCGATAGTTCTGACCAGCATATCATGGAGAATCGATAGTTCTGACCAGCATATCATGGAGAATCGATAGTTCTGACCAGCATATCATGGAGAATCGATAGTTCTGACCAGCATATCATGGAGAATCGATAGTTCTGACCAGCATATCATGGAAAATCGATAGTTCTGACCAGCATATCATAGAAAATCGATAGTCCTGACCAGCATATCATGGAAAATCGATAGTTCTGATCAGCATATCATAGAGAATGAAGGGTTCTGATGAGCATATCATAGAAAATCGATAGTTCTGATCGGCATATCATGGAAAATGGAGAGTTCTGATGAGCATATCATAGAAAATCGATAGTTCTGATCGGCATATCATAGAAAATCGATAGTTCTGACCAGCATATCATAGAAAATCGATAGTTCTGACCAGCATATCATAGAAAATCGATAGTTCTGATCGGCATATTATAGAAAATCGATAGTTCTCACCAGCATATCATAGGCGATCGACAGTTCCGACCAGCAGATCATAGAATGTGGAGAGTTCTGATGAGCATATCATAGAGAATCGAGCGTTCTGATCGGCATATCATAGAAAATCGATAGTTCTGACCAGCATATCATAGAAAATCGATAGTTCTGATCGGCATACCATAGGAAATCGATAGTTCTGACCAGCATATCATAGAGAATGAAGGGTTCTGATGAGCATATCATAGAAAATCGACAGTTCTGACCAGCATATCATGGAAAATGGAGAGTTCTGATCGGCATATCATAGAAAATCGATAGTTCTGATCGGCATATCATAGAGAATCGATAGTCCCGACCAGCATATCATTGGAAATCGATAGTTCTGACCAGCATATCATGGAGAATCGATAGTTCTGACCAGCATATCATAGAGAATGAAGAGTTCTGATGAGCATATCATAGAGAATCGATAGTTCTGGTCGGCATACTATAGAAAATCGATAGTTCTGACCAGCATATCATAGTGAATCGATAGTTCTCACCAGCATATCATAGGCAATCGACAGTTCCGACCAGCAAATCATAGAAAGTGGAGAGTTCTGATGAGCATATCATAGAAAATCGATAATTCTGATCGGCATATCATAGAGAATCGATAGTCTCGACCAGCATATCATTGGAAATCGATAGTTCTGACCAGCATATCATGGAGAATCGATAGTTCTGACCAGCATATCATAGAAAATCGACAGTTCTGACCAGCATATCATAGAAAATTGATAGTTCTGATCGGCATATCATAGAAAATCGATAGTTCTCACCAGCATATCATAGGCAATCGACAGTTCCGACCAGCAGATCATAGAAAGTGGAGAGTTCTGATGAGCATATCATAGAAAATCGAGCGTTCTGATCGGCATATCATAGAAAATTGATAGTTCCGACCGGCATATCATTGGAAATCGATAGTTCTGACCAGCATATCATAGAAAATCGATAGTTCTGACCAGGATATCATAGAAAATCGATAGTTCTGACCAGCATATCATTAAAAATCGATAGTTCTGACCAGCATATCATAGAGAATGAAGAGTTCTGATGAGCATATCATAGAAGATCGACAGTTCTGACCAGCATATCATGGAAAATGGAGAATTCTGATCGGCATATCATAGAGAATCGATAGTTCTGGTCGGCATACCATAGAAAATCGATAGTTCTGACCAGCATATCATAGTGAATCGATAGTTCTCACCAGCATATCATAGGCAATCGACAGTTCCGACCAGCAAATCATAGAAAGTGGAGAGTTCTGATGAGCATATCATAGAAAATCGATAGTTCTGATCGGCATATCATACAAAATCGATAGTTCCGACCAGCATATCATTGGAAATCGATAGTTCTGACCAGCATATCATAGAAAATGAATAGTTCTGACCAGCATATCATGGAAAATGGAGAGTTCTGACCAGCATATCATGGAAAATGGGGAGTTCTGATGAGCATATCATAGAAAATCGATAGTTCTGACCAGCATATCATGGAGAATCGATAGTTCTGACCAGCATATCATAGAGAATCGATAGTTCTGACCAGCATATCATGGAGAATCGATAGTTCTGACCAGCATATCATGGAGAATCGATAGTTCTGACCAGCATATCATGGAAAATGGGGAGTTCTGATGAGCATATCATAGAAAATCGATAGTTCTGACCAGCATATCATGGAGAATCGATAGTTCTGACCAGCATATCATGGAAAATGGAGAGTTCTGATGAGCATATAATATAAAATCGATAGTTCTGATCGGCATACCATAGAAAATCGATAGTTCTGACCAGCATATCATAGAAAATCGATAGTCCTGACCAGCATATCATGGAAAATCGATAGTTCTGACCAGCATATCATAGAAAATCGATAGTTCTGACCAGCATATCATAGAAAATCAATAGTTCTGATCGGCATATCATGGGAAATGGAGAGTTCTGATGAGCATATCATGGAAAATGGAGAGTTCTGACCAGCATATCATAGAAAATCGATAGTTCTGATCGGCATATCATGGAAAATGGAGAGTTCTGATGAGCATATCATGGAAAATGGAGAGTTCTGACCAGCATATCATAGAAAATCGATAGTTCTGACCAGCATATCATAGAAAATCGATAGTTCTGATCGGCATATTATAGAAAATCGATAGTTCTCACCAGCATATCATAGGCGATCGACAGTTCCGACCAGCAGATCATAGAAAGTGGAGAGTTCTGATGAGCATATCATAGAGAATCGAGCGTTCTGATCGGCATATCATAGAAAATCGATAGTTCTGACCAGCATATCATAGAAAATCGATAGTTCTGAGCAGCATATCATGGAAAATGGAGAGTTCTGATGAGCATATAATATAAAATCGATAGTTCTGATCGGCATACCATAGGAAATCGATAGTTCTGACCAGCATATCATAGAGAATGAAGGGTTCTGATGAGCATATCATAGAAAATCGACAGTTCTGACCAGCATATCATGGAAAATGGAGAGTTCTGATCGGCATATCATAGAAAATCGATAGTTCTGATCGGCATATCATAGTGAATCGATAGTCCCGACCAGCATATCATTGGAAATCGATAGTTCTGACCAGCATATCATGGAGAATCGATAGTTCTGACCAGCATATCATAGAGAATGAAGAGTTCTGATGAGCATATCATAGAGAATCGATAGTTCTGGTCGGCATACTATAGAAAATCGATAGTTCTGACCAGCATATCATAGTGAATCGATAGTTCTCACCAGCATATCATAGGCCATCGACAGTTCCGACCAGCAAATCATAGAAAGTGGAGAGTTCTGATGAGCATATCATAGAAAATCGATAGTTCTGATCGGCATATCATAGAGAATCGATAGTCTCGACCAGCATATCATTGGAAATCGATAGTTCTGACCAGCATATCATAGAAAATCGACAGTTCTGACCAGCATATCATAGAAAATTGATAGTTCTGATCGGCATATCATAGAAAATCGATAGTTCTCACCAGCATATCATAGGCAATCGACAGTTCCGACCAGCAGATCATAGAAAGTGGAGAGTTCTGATGAGCATATCATAGAAAATCGAGCGTTCTGATCGGCATATCATAGAAAATTGATAGTTCCGACCGGCATATCATTGGAAATCGATAGTTCTGACCAGCATATCATAGAAAATCGATAGTTCTGACCAGGATATCATAGAAAATCGATAGTTCTGACCAGCATATCATTAAAAATCGATAGTTCTGACCAGCATATCATAGAGAATGAAGAGTTCTGATGAGCATATCATAGAAGATCGACAGTTCTGACCAGCATATCATGGAAAATGGAGAATTCTGATCGGCATATCATAGAGAATCGATAGTTCTGGTCGGCATACCATAGAAAATCGATAGTTCTGACCAGCATATCATAGTGAATCGATAGTTCTCACCAGCATATCATAGGCAATCGACAGTTCCGACCAGCAAATCATAGAAAGTGGAGAGTTCTGATGAGCATATCATAGAAAATCGATAGTTCTGATCGGCATATCATACAAAATCGATAGTTCCGACCAGCATATCATTGGAAATCGATAGTTCTGACCAGCATATCATAGAAAATGAATAGTTCTGACCAGCATATCATGGAAAATGGAGAGTTCTGACCAGCATATCATGGAAAATGGGGAGTTCTGATGAGCATATCATAGAAAATCGATAGTTCTGACCAGCATATCATGGAGAATCGATAGTTCTGACCAGCATATCATAGAGAATCGATAGTTCTGACCAGCATATCATGGAGAATCGATAGTTCTGACCAGCATATCATGGAGAATCGATAGTTCTGACCAGCATATCATGGAAAATCAATAGTTCTGACCAGCATATCATGGAAAATCAATAGTTCTGACCAGCATATCATGGAAAATGGGGAGTTCTGATGAGCATATCATAGAAAATCGATAGTTCTGACCAGCATATCATGGAGAATCGATAGTTCTGACCAGCATATCATGGAAAATGGAGAGTTCTGATGAGCATATAATATAAAATCGATAGTTCTGATCGGCATACCACAGAAAATCGATAGTTCTGACCAGCATATCATAGAAAATCGATAGTCCTGACCAGCATATCATGGAAAATCGATAGTTCTGACCAGCATATCATAGAAAATCGATAGTTCTGACCAGCATATCATAGAAAATCAATAGTTCTGATCGGCATATCATGGGAAATGGAGAGTTCTGATGAGCATATCATGGAAAATGGAGAGTTCTGACCAGCATATCATAGAAAATCGATAGTTCTGATCGGCATATCATGGAAAATGGAGAGTTCTGATGAGCATATCATGGAAAATGGAGAGTTCTGACCAGCATATCATGGAAAATCGGTAGTTCTGACCAGCATATCATGGAAAATCGATAGTTCTGATCAGCATATCATAGAGAATGAAGGGTTCTGATGAGCATATCATAGAAAATCGATAGTTCTGATCGGCATATCATGGAAAATGGAGAGTTCTGATGAGCATATCATATAAAATCGATAGTTCTGATCGGCATACCATAGAAAATCGATAGTTCTGACCAGCATATCATAGAGAATGAAGAGTTCTGATGAGCATATCATAGAAAATCGATAGTTCTGACCAGCATATCATAGACAATCGATAGTTCTGACCAGCATATCATAGAAAATCGATAGTTCTGATCGGCATATCATAGAAAATCGATAGTTCTCACCAGCATATCATAGGCGATCGACAGTTCCGACCAGCAGATCATAGAAAGTGGAGAGTTCTGATGAGCATATCATAGAGAATCGATAGTTCTGATCGGCATATCATAGAAAATCGATAGTTCTGACCAGCATATCATAGAAAATCGATAGTTCTGACCAGGATATCATAGAGAATCGATAGTTCTGACCAGCATATCATAGAAAATCGATAGTTCTGACCAGCATATCATAGAAAATCGATAGTTCTGATCGGCATATCATAGAAAATCGATAGTTCTCACCAGCATATCATAGGCGATCGACAGTTCCGACCAGCAGATCATAGAAAGTGGAGAGTTCTGATGAGCATATCATAGAGAATCGATAGTTCTGATCGGCACATCATAGAAAATCGATAGTTCTGACCAGCATATCATAGAAAATCGACAGTTCTGACCAGCATACCATGGAAAATGGAGAATTCTGATCGGCATATCATAGAGAATCGATAGTTCTGGTCGGCATACCATAGAAAATCGATAGGTCTGACCAGCATATCATAGTGAATCGATAGTTCTCACCAGCATATCATAGGCAATCGACAGTTCCGACCAGCAAATCATAGAAAGTGGAGAGTTCTGATGAGCATATCATAGAAAATCGATAGTTCTGATTGGCATATCATAGAAAATCGATAGTTCCGACCAGCATATCATTGGAAATCGATAGTTCTGACCAGCATATCATAGAAAATGAATAGTTCTGACCAGCATATCATAGAAAATCGATAGTTCTGACCAGCATATCATGGAGAATCGATAGTTCTGACCAGCATATCATAGAAAATCGATAGTTCTGATCGGCATATCATAGAAAATCGATAGTTCTGACCAGGATATCATAGAAACTCGATAGTTCTGACCAGCATATCATAGAAAATCGATAGTTCTGACCAGGATATCATAGAAAATCGATAGTTCTGACCAGCATATCATAGAAAATGAATAGTTCTGACCAGCATATCATAGAAAATCGATAGTTCTGACCAGCATATCATGGAGAATCGATAGTTCTGACCAGCATATCATAGAAAATCGATAGTTCTGATCGGCATATCATAGAAAATCGATAGTTCCGACCAGCATATCATAGAAAATCGATAGTTCTGACCAGGATATCATAGAAAATCGATAGTTCTGACCAGCATATCATTAAAAATCGATAGTTCTGACCAGCATATCGTTGAATATCAACAGTTCTGACCAGCAAATCATTGGGAATCAATTGTTCTGATCAGCATATCATGGAAAATCGATAGTCCCGACCAGCATATCATTGGAAATCGATAGTTCTGACCAGCATATCATGGAGAATCGATAGTTCTGACCAGCATATCATAGAGAATGAAGAGTTCTGATGAGCATATCATAGAGAATCGATAGTTCTGGTCGGCATACTATAGAAAATCGATAGTTCTGACCAGCATATCATAGTGAATCGATAGTTCTCACCAGCATATCATAGGCAATCGACAGTTCCGACCAGCAAATCATAGAAAGTGGAGAGTTCTGATGAGCATATCTTAGAAAATCGATAGTTCTGATCGGCATATCATAGAGAATCGATAGTCTCGACCAGCATATCATTGGAAATCGATAGTTCTGACCAGCATATCATGGAGAATCGATAGTTCTGACCAGCATATCATAGAAAATCGACAGTTCTGACCAGCATATCATAGAAAATTGATAGTTCTGGTCGGCATATCATAGAAAATCAATAGTTCTCACCAGCATATCATAGGCAATCGACAGTTCCGACCAGCAGATCATAGAAAGTGGAGAGTTCTGATGAGCATATCATAGAAAATCGAGCGTTCTGATCGGCATATCATAGAAAATTGATAGTTCCGACCGGCATATCATTGGAAATCGATAGTTCTGACCAGCATATCATAGAAAATCGATAGTTCTGACCAGGATATCATAGAAAATCGATAGTTCTGACCAGCATATCATTAAAAATCGATAGTTCTGACCAGCATATCATAGAGAATGAAGAGTTCTGATGAGCATATCATAGAAGATCGACAGTTCTGACCAGCATATCATGGAAAATGGAGAATTCTGATCGGCATATCATAGAGAATCGATAGTTCTGGTCGGCATACCATAGAAAATCGATAGTTCTGACCAGCATATCATAGTGAATCGATAGTTCTCACCAGCATATCATAGGCAATCGACAGTTCCGACCAGCAAATCATAGAAAGTGGAGAGTTCTGATGAGCATATCATAGAAAATCGATAGTTCTGATCGGCATATCATACAAAATCGATAGTTCCGACCAGCATATCATTGGAAATCGATAGTTCTGACCAGCATATCATAGAAAATGAATAGTTCTGACCAGCATATCATGGAAAATGGAGAGTTCTGACCAGCATATCATGGAAAATGGGGAGTTCTGATGAGCATATCATAGAAAATCGATAGTTCTGACCAGCATATCATGGAGAATCGATAGTTCTGACCAGCATATCATAGAGAATCGATAGTTCTGACCAGCATATCATGGAGAATCGATAGTTCTGACCAGCATATCATGGAGAATCGATAGTTCTGACCAGCATATCATGGAAAATCAATAGTTCTGACCAGCATATCATGGAAAATCAATAGTTCTGACCAGCATATCATGGAAAATGGGGAGTTCTGATGAGCATATCATAGAAAATCGATAGTTCTGACCAGCATATCATGGAGAATCGATAGTTCTGACCAGCATATCATGGAAAATGGAGAGTTCTGATGAGCATATAATATAAAATCGATAGTTCTAATCGGCATACCATAGAAAATCGATAGTTCTGACCAGCATATCATAGAAAATCGATAGTCCTGACCAGCATATCATGGAAAATCGATAGTTCTGACCAGCATATCATAGAAAATCGATAGTTCTGACCAGCATATCATAGAAAATCAATAGTTCTGATCGGCATATCATGGGAAATGGAGAGTTCTGATGAGCATATCATGGAAAATGGAGAGTTCTGACCAGCATATCATAGAAAATCGATAGTTCTGATCGGCATATCATGGAAAATGGAGAGTTCTGATGAGCATATCATGGAAAATGGAGAGTTCTGACCAGCATATCATGGAAAATCGGTAGTTCTGACCAGCATATCATGGAAAATCGATAGTTCTGATCAGCATATCATAGAGAATGAAGGGTTCTGATGAGCATATCATAGAAAATCGATAGTTCTGATCGGCATATCATGGAAAATGGAGAGTTCTGATGAGCATATCATATAAAATCGATAGTTCTGATCGGCATACCATAGAAAATCGATAGTTCTGACCAGCATATCATAGAGAATGAAGAGTTCTGATGAGCATATCATAGAAAATCGATAGTTCTGACCAGCATATCATAGACAATCGATAGTTCTGACCAGCATATCATAGAAAATCGATAGTTCTGATCGGCATATCATAGAAAATCGATAGTTCTCACCAGCATATCATAGGCGATCGACAGTTCCGACCAGCAGATCATAGAAAGTGGAGAGTTCTGATGAGCATATCATAGAGAATCGATAGTTCTGATCGGCATATCATAGAAAATCGATAGTTCTGACCAGCATATCATAGAAAATCGATAGTTCTGACCAGGATATCATAGAAAATCGATAGTTCTGACCAGCATATCATAGAAAATCGATAGTTCTGACCAGCATATCATAGAAAATCGATAGTTCTGATCGGCATATCATAGAAAATCGATAGTTCTCACCAGCATATCATAGGCGATCGACAGTTCCGACCAGCAGATCATAGAAAGTGGAGAGTTCTGATGAGCATATCATAGAGAATCGATAGTTCTGATCGGCATATCATAGAAAATCGATAGTTCTGACCAGCATATCATAGAAAATCGACAGTTCTGACCAGCATACCATGGAAAATGGAGAATTCTGATCGGCATATCATAGAGAATCGATAGTTCTGGTCGGCATACCATAGAAAATCGATAGGTCTGACCAGCATATCATAGTGAATCGATAGTTCTCACCAGCATATCATAGGCAATCGACAGTTCCGACCAGCAAATCATAGAAAGTGGAGAGTTCTGATGAGCATATCATAGAAAATCGATAGTTCTGATTGGCATATCATAGAAAATCGATAGTTCCGACCAGCATATCATTGGAAATCGATAGTTCTGACCAGCATATCATAGAAAATGAATAGTTCTGACCAGCATATCATAGAAAATCGATAGTTCTGACCAGCATATCATGGAGAATCGATAGTTCTGACCAGCATATCATAGAAAATCGATAGTTCTGATCGGCATATCATAGAAAATCGATAGTTCTGACCAGGATATCATAGAAACTCGATAGTTCTGACCAGCATATCATAGAAAATCGATAGTTCTGACCAGGATATCATAGAAAATCGATAGTTCTGACCAGCATATCATAGAAAATGAATAGTTCTGACCAGCATATCATAGAAAATCGATAGTTCTGACCAGCATATCATGGAGAATCGATAGTTCTGACCAGCATATCATAGAAAATCGATAGTTCTGATCGGCATATCATAGAAAATCGATAGTTCCGACCAGCATATCATAGAAAATCGATAGTTCTGACCAGGATATCATAGAAAATCGATAGTTCTGACCAGCATATCATTAAAAATCGATAGTTCTGACCAGCATATCGTTGAATATCAACAGTTCTGACCAGCAAATCATTGGGAATCAATTGTTCTGATCAGCATATCATGGAAAATCGATAGTTCTGACCAGCATATCATAGAAAATCGATAGTTCTGACCAGCATATCATGGAAAATGGAGAGGTCTGATGAGCATATCATAGAACTGTCGATTTTCGAGGATATGCTGATCAGAACTCTTCATTTCTGATGATTTGCTGGTCAGAACCATCGATTCTCTATGATATGCTGGTCAGAACTATTGATTTCCTATGTTATGCTAGTGAGAATTATCGATTTTATTTGATATGCAGGTCAGAACTATCGATTTTCTATGATATGCCGATCAGAACTATCGATTTCCTATGATATGCTCATCAGAACTCTCCACTTTCGATGATTTGCTGGTCGGAACTGCCGATTTTCTATGATATGCCGATCAGAACTATCGATTTTCTATGATATGCTGGTCAGAACTATTGATTTTCCATGATATGCTGGTCAGAACTATTGATTTTCCATGATATGCTGGTCAGAACTATCGATTTTGTCGGATATACTGGTCAGAACTGTCGATTTTCGATGATTTGCTGATCAGAACTATCGATTTCCAATGATATGCTGGTCGGAACTATCGATTTCTAGGGGATGCTGATCAGAACTATGGATAATCAATGATTTGCTGAACAGAACTGTCGATTTTCAAGGATATGCTGGTCAGAACTCTTCATTTCTGATGATTTGCTGGTCAGAACCATCGATTCTCTATGATATGCTGGTCAGAACTATCGATTTTCTATGATATGCTGGTCAGAACTATCGATTTCCTATGATATGCTGGTCAGAACTGTCGATTTTCTATGATATGCTGGTCAGAACTATCGATTTTCTATGATATGCTGGTCAGAACTATCGATTTTCTATGATATGTGACGTAATCATGTCTTTCTACTTATATATATATACATATATTTTTTTTTTTTCTCTTTTCTCTCTTCCCTCTCTTTTCTCCTCTCTATAGTTTAAAGGAACATAATGACTGAAAATATATTTTCATATGAAACGAAGAGATACGAAATAGTTCCTCGCACCGAAACCTAACAAATTACAAGAGACTGGTATTTCCTACATCTGTTTGTTTCCAGAGATCTCTATGAGTAACCTTTTTTTTATCTATTTCAAACAAACCAAGGATACTCTGACCACCCTCGATAAAGAAATCCGTTGTCGAGCAGGCGTCGAGAATCCTATGGTAAAAACGCATATAAAAAAAAAGGGAGAGTATACACAAGGAAACAAATGGTCAGACCCAGCGTTGCCAAACCCTAAAGAGAATAAGATTTCAATACTCGATTGCAGCCCGATAGAAAATCTAACGGTCATCAATTAAAACTCGACCTTATTACAGTCCAACCTCCTTTGATACTCAAAAAGGATAAAACCGTAATAAAAGTACTGCAGCACCAAATGAAATTAAAAATCAACAGTAAAGTAATCGAGGTTTGAAATCTGTCCTCACAATGGAAATGACAACGATGGAAGAAACTAAAGAAATACCAAGTCCTTGTCATAAAACCGAACAATAAAACAGATGTGCAGGAGAAACTTCAAACACTATGAAATAACCCTGCATTTATCTGCCCCTTTGTTTTTTTTACAGGAAATATTTAAAAAAAAAAAAATTCTTTTCAAAGACAAAGAAAATGCACAAACTTACATTGAAAAATTCGTTCAATTAACTAAATATAACTATTGAAAATCTCTTATGACACGCAAGTTGCAAAAATGTACAAATCAAAGGTTGCGACTCATAGAATCGCAGAGTTAAATTTCACATTCAAATAAAACTTGCACTTCAAATATTTTAATATTTGAAGCACAAGGTACAATTGCCATAAATGTTCAAATCAAAACATTAGAAACAATTTCCAATATAAAGACCACGAAAATTACAAAATTATTATAGTAATTCTGAGAGTCGCAACCACAAAATACACAATTTCAAAAAATCCACCACCTCAAATCTTTTGAGAATGTATTTATAAACCATAATTATATTAAACAGTGGAATGGGACCATTAAAACTATTCCACGATACCAAAATAACCAAAACTTTAAAAGACAGGCTAAGCGACTCTGAGAGTCGCAGATACAAAATAGAGTTTACAAAGTTCTACCACCTCAAATCTTTTGAGAATGTATTTATAAACCATAATTATATTAAACAGTGGAATAGGACCATTAAAACTATTCCACGATACCAAAATAACCAAAACTTTAAAAGACAGGCTAAGCGACTCTGAGAGTCGCAGATACAAAATAGAGTTTACAAAGTTCTACCACCTCAAATCTTTTGAGAATGTATTTATAAACCATAATTATATTAAACAGTGGAATAGGATCATTAAAACTATTCCACGATATCAAAATAATCAAAATTCCAAAAACAAGCTAAGCGACTCTGAGAGTCGCAGATACAAAATAGAGTTTTCAAAAAATCTACCACCTCAAATCCTTTAAAACTCTAAATACACTCTGCCATCATATTACACAGTCAAATGAGACTATTAGGAAAATTCTCCACAATAGAAATTATGCGGATACGTCAAATTCAAATTGCAATTCATCGAGTCGTGGATTAAAAATATAGTTTTCTTCAAAACTTCCACTTCAAACCTTTCAGGATTTGATGTGGAAGTCACACTTACCCTAAATGAACAAATAATCCCACTAAAAGATGATTCACTGCACTAGAATATAAAAACACCAAAATAAGTTTGCGGTTTTCACTAAGTCGCAGAACAAAAATTCACTTTCTTCGTAAGGCACCACCTCAAATCTTCTAACACTTGACACACACGTTATAGGCACTCAACACAACCAAATAAAACCACTGGAACTACTTTATAATATTAAAACTATGAAAACCTAGAAAATTTAGCTCAACGACTCATAGAATCGCAGAATGAAAATACAGTTTCTTCACAAATTGTCACTCTAGAATTATTACCTGCCGAAAATACTATTATGTTATATTATATACACACGTGTATATACATACAAACCGCCAATTATTTTTCTATTAAACATTGGAAATTAAATATTGCCAAATTGGTCCCCCTAACCTCTATAGAGAAACAACAACAAATGTAATTAACTATAATCATAAGTGATAAGCATTAGGAATAACAACAACAATAATTCAAACCAATAATTATAGAAATAGAAATAAGTCCTACGTGTAAGAAATGGATATCCCTATCTCTCTCTTACACATAGTAACCCATGCACACAATTTCCAACGAACACAGGGTGCGCGTATCGATAATCGAAACTTGGAGAACCCGTATCCCTTTCCCTAAACGAAAAGACGGAGAAACTCTGGAAAAACAAGAATAGGAAGCGTCCATCGGGAAGGAAAATCGGAGAGGGGGACAGCCCTTAAATATAGGCCCAAAAGGCTAGACAGCTCAATTCAGTCTCAATTCAGTTTCAAATCAGTTTCTATTCAGTTTGAGTACAGCTTCTCCATCGCGTCTAAAACCACCTCCTGTGAAAATCTTGAAACACTTTATAGTTTTCAAGTCATTCACAACCCTACGAAAATAATCGTACAAAGTATTCGTGAAATTTAAACCTCGAGTTTCAATTTTCGTGTGTCCAACAACAGTTTTGTTTTCTTCTTCTTTTTTTAAAAATCTAATTACCAGTAAGTATTTTCCATTGAATGTAAAATTTTCCGCGATCGTGTGTGTTTTCGTGTTATCAGCGCCCAAAGTGTATCGCAGAAAGCAAGACGAGATTCGTAACAAATTCGAGCGAATCCATATTTGCAGTGGATTTATTACGAATTATGTCTTGTGAGTTGATTAACTCTGAAATACTTACATAGTATTCCCAGATATAATCAACTCTTTCAAGTGAACCAATTATCGTGAAAAATTATTTGTTTCGTGGCATAAATTTACTTTTCATTAACAATTTCAATTTCGTTTGAATTCTTTCTCATCAAGTTATCGCGAAAAATTATTTGTATTTGTGGCATAAATTTACTTAACGTTTGACAATTTCAATTTCGATGAATTCTCTCTTACCATCAATATCGAGCGATCGAGTGTAATTATTCTAATCAAGGTTTCATATTTTCCTTTCTTCTTTTTTAGTGCAAAATTTAAAGTCTCTCGATTTAGAGGAAGTTGAGGACCGGATCAAAATAATTTGCGAAAGGATCCGAAATCGACAGATAAACGAGGAGAACGGTCTCCTCTTCCCTACGGAAAGAGCAAGGAAGAAATTCGCCACCAATCAATCTAGGGACAAAAGAGATCTGGATTTATTAGAAGCTAGGCGACGTGAGCTTAATTATCCGTTGAATTTCGCGAAGTTTAGATTCACTCCTCTCCGTCCTCCTCCTGCTTGGACGAGGCAGAAGATCGCCGAGTATAGGGAAATAGGGAACCATCCATCTCCGCCAGTTTTTTGTGTTTCTAGAATCCCATGCGAATTATTAATAGGGAATGTGAATCGCTGTCCTCAGTGTCAAAGGATAGTCGACGGTAGTTTAGAATCCCTATAAGCCATGTAAATGCATATGCGTGTACAGCCATAACTTCCTGTAATCAAAAATAAATTTAGTTATATTCATGTTCATAATTCATACCAAATATTGTGAAAATTAATGGATAATAAAATTCACCCTTAAGACGAGGTATCACCCTCCACACAGGGAAACCAAAAAAATCAGTACATCATTCCTTCACGAATACCTAATCCAAAAATACCTCTCATCGCTGCACGAGAACCTGAAAAACACAGAAACTAGTTCACGGTTATCTGTTTCTGCACCTTATAAAGCATCTTATAATACAACTATCATTTCTAATTCATTAGAATCTTTTAAACTACTTGAAAATATCACTATTAACCAGTTCGAATCAATTATAACGCATCACTTCACTAAGACACTGAACTTGTAGGAAAAAGTTCACGGTTTTTCAATAACCGCAAACATAAAACTGAACTTCTGAACAGTTCTGTCACTTCAAATTTGTTCAAATTCCACAACTACACTTAACATCACTTCACGATACAGAATAAACCAATTTTAAACATCACACACCCGTAGAACACAACACTTGAAAATTAAAGTTCTCGTCTTTTGCAAAATCTCAATTTAAAACGTACTCAGTGACAAAACTGTCACTTCGAATTGTCTGTAAGTTGGTATAATAGTTCACTTTGATATCACAGTCTTAACCAAATCAATTTTAAACACCACACACCCGTAGAACACAACACTTGAAAATTAAAGTTCTCGTCTTTTGCAAAATCTCAATTTAAAACGTACTCAGTGACAAAACTGTCACTTCGAATTGTCTGTAAGTTGGTATAATAGTTCACTTTGATATCACAGTCTTAACCAAATCAATTTTAAACACCACACACCCGTAGAACACAACACTTGAAAATTAAAGTTCTCGTCTTTTGCAAAATCTCAATTTAAAATGCACTCTGTGACAAAACTGTCACTTCGAATTGTCTATAAGTCAGTATAATAGTCTATCTCGATACCGCAGTCTTAACCAAGCCAATTGCTATCACTCCACATCCGTAAAACACAATTCTTGAAAATTAATGTTCTCGTCTTTTGAGAAATTACAATTTAAACTGTTCACAGTGACGAAACTGTCACTTCGAATTGTCTGTAATTTGGTAGACAACTTTGTCTAAGCCCTACAGGCTTAACAAAACCACTTACAAACACTACACACACCTAATTCACCGAACTTGAAATCACACCACTTTATTTCTTTGTCGTCGCAACCTCAAAAGCGAGTTATGACAGTTTTCATCATTCTAAACTTCTTCAAAAACCACAACTACACTAAACACCACTCCACAGTACAGAATAAACCACTATAAAACACTACACATCCGTAGAACACAAAACTTGAAAATTAAACTTCTCGTCTATTGTAAAATTACAATTTAAACTGTTCTCAGTGACGAAACTGTCACTTCAAATTGTCTATAATTCAGTATAGTAGTCTATCTCGATGCCACAGTCTTAACCAAATCAACTCTAAACACTTCACATCCGTAAAACACAATTCTTGAAAATTAATGTTCTCGTCTCTTGAGAAATTACAATTTAAACTGTTCACAGTGACGAAACTGTCACTTCGAATTGACTGTAATTTGGTAGACAACTTTGTCTAAGCCCTAAAGGCTTAACAAAACCACTTACAAACACTACACACACCTAATTCACTGAACTTGAAATCACACTACTTTAGTTTTTGTCGTCGCAACCTCAAAAGCACTTTCTGACATTTTTCACCACTTCAATTTAGAACGAGCACTTGTACACTTTTAAACCCTCTCACATTGATCATTAATAACATAAAAGATTGTAAGAAAGCACAAAAGGATAACACACTACACCAGAACACTGAATTTACTGTAACGACTTAAGAGAATCGCTATAGAAAAATTTCACTTCACTCAACTTTTGACACATAAGAATTTCACCTTTTACATGCATTTACACTGAACTAGAAGCCCTAATTTCCATTTGTATAGGTATGTAAATGAATTGATGGATATCAATACACTACCCGTAAAACATCCTGTCAAGGTAGAAGGAAGAGTTGACGTTCCAATTGAATTCTTCAAGGAGGAAGGAGATTGGAATCCAACGGCTCTATCCAAACCTTCTCAGCGAGAGAGAGAGAGACCCTCCCTGGTTGGCGATACATAAATCCCACCGCCATGGAATACAATGCCTAAAGAATTAATTCACATTAGAACTTTCTTACGGGGAAAGGTTACATGTGATATTATAATCGATACTGTTTTTACCTATCTGGAGATTGCACACTTTATTACCCAAGAACTTGGTGACGCTGGATGTTCTTCAAGTTGCTAAGGGCAGAAGGCAGAGCCGAGGTCAGTTGATGAAGTAATTCTCCAGGAAACTGAAACAATCATTATATTAAACACAATACAAAAGTCTCATAACATATGAAACTTTCTACAACTAAAATAACTAATTTATTCATACTAGCATAATACACTCATACGTACCTGGTTCGATGATACCCCCTTGATGACTCTTGTTGCTACTCGGTGGTACAATTCCAAAGGTAGCAGGGGACGAGTCAAGAAAAGTACATCTTACCTCAACTGAAAAACCCAATAGTAATTAGAATTAAAGTTAAAACATACAAAATATACAGAACGAGTATATCGACTACCCCTCTTTTTTTTACAACAAGTATTAAAATATACAATACCCTAAAGAAACCAATAAGTGAATGTACTTCATTTATGCAATTCTATTGAAATAAGGAGTTGAGATGTATATATTACATCAAGACTTACCTTGGAACTGATTCCTACGTAGAACTCCATCGAAGAAGACTTTTTCCCATCTCTAAGTTTCTTCTACGTAGAAGTACCCACATTTGTTCCTTATCTCTTCACATCTGAATAGAAAGGGAACGAATACAGATTTGGATCTATTAATTAAATCTTAATTAAAATTACTCACCTTAATATTTGAAATACTTACCCTACACTTTCATATGCACACACGTACACAGAAATGTTTTGACATTTCTAACATAACATTAGGATAGTGTACACACACATGTTATGACATTTCTATCACAACATTAGGTCAGTATACACACAGGGGACACACCGTTGTCACCCTAAATCAATTGCACCAATCAATTCAGCGGATTGCGATCTACGCAAATAGATCGACCTGCGGGATTCAAATTCAAATACAAGAACCAATGAATCATTCGATACCAGAAATGTGAAGATTCAACAACCTCACATATATATATATATATACATAATAATCGTCTCAGAATCTCTAAATCCCCGGTCCTTGCATTATCACTAAAACGGGGAACTCTATAAACAAGGGGTTTTAGAAATCAAATTTTGAATTCTACGATCCTTTAACCCCGCAGTAGCGTCAAGGACCTTCAAAAGTTCTAGACGTGACAGATATGCTGGTCAGGACTATCGATTTTCTATGATATGCTGGTTAGAACTATCGATTTTCTATGGTATGCCGATCAGAACTATCGATTTTATATTATATGCTCTCCAGAACTCTCCATTTTCCATGATATGCTGCTCAGAACTATCGATTTTCTATGATATGCTGGTCAGAACTATCGATTCTCCATGATATGCTGGTCAGAACTATCGATTTCCTATAATATGCTGGTCAGAACTATCGATTTCCTATGATATGCTGGTCAGAACTATCGATTCGCCATGATATGCTGGTATGAACTATCGATTTTCTATGATATGCTGGTCAGAAGTGTCGATTTTCTATGAAATGCTGGTCAGAACTATCGATTTCCTATGATATGCTGGTCAGAACTATCGATTTTCAATGATATGCTGGTCAGAACTATCGATTTTCTATGATATGCTGGTCAGAACTGTCGATTTTCTATGATATGCTGGTCAGAACTATCGATTTTCTATGATATGCTGGTCAGAACTATCGATTCTCTATGATATGCTGGTCAGGACTATCGATTTTCTATGATATGCTGGTCAGAACTATCGATTTTCTATGGTATGCCGATCAGAACTATCGATTTTATATTATATGCTCATCAGAACTCTCCATTTTCCATGATATGCTGGTCAGAACTATCGATTTTCTATGATATGCTCATCAGAACTCCCTATTTTCCATGATATGCTGGTCAGAACTCTCCATTTTCCATGATATGCTGGTCAGAACTATCGATTTTCTATGATATGCTGGTCAGAACTATTGATTTTCCATGATATGCTGGTCAGAACTATCGATTTTCCATGATATGCTGGTCAGAACAATTGATTCCCAATGAATTGCTGCTCAGAACTGTTGATATTCAACGATATGCTGGTCAGAACTATCGATTTTTAATGATATGCTGGTCAGTACTATCGATTCTCTAGGATATGCTGATCAGAACTCTCGATTCTCAATGATATGCTGGTCGGAACTCCCGATTCTCTGGGACTCCCAATTGACTCCCTGATTACTCCCAACATCAGAACTCTCGTTCCTTGACATCCTCACATGCCAATCAGCCGTAGAACTCCGAGATATAGTCCACTTCCAGCGGTTCCACCTGCGCTGCTACTACATCGTAGAAAAACTCCTCATGTCTCTTCATTTAATTCCCGAAAAAAATTTCTTAAGCACTCCTAGCATCAGAACTCCCTTGTTTTGACATCCTCGCATCCCAATCATCCCTAGAACTCCTAGATATAGTCAATTTCCTTCCATTACCCCTGCGATGCTGTCATATTGTAGAAGAACTTAGCATATCATTTTTTCAAAATCGATTTTTTTCACAAATTTACCCGGAACTATTGTTGTAAGTTATCAAGAACTGTAGAACTTCAGTGGATGCGACTAGAACTGGTGCTTTTTTGTGCGATGCTGACATTTGATATGCCAACTTCACAGACACCAATTTTTCAGCTGTGGCAGCAAAGAATGTTTACTCCGCTAGCAAATTTTCAGTATTATATACAGAATAGCAAACAAATTTTGCTGGGATAGCAAACATTTTTTGCTGCCACAGCTAAAAATTCGCTGTCGCAGCTAACAAGATTGCTGGAATAGCAAATAGTTTGCTGTCACAGCAAAAAATTTGCTGCTCTGGCAAAAGGAACCCAGTAAAAGTAGATTTCGCTGCCACAGCGAATTCCTTTTTCTCCGTGTATGAATTCGATTCAACAATAAAAAAATTTTTCGTTATATTATGAAGGTTGTTAATGTTGTGTTTAGAAATAATTTCCCAAAGCAGCAAAAATTTTGATTGCTTGGCATTCTCTACTGTTTAGTTGAGCGTGAAGTTGTAGCATCGAACATCGATTGCACATGACATTCAGGGTGCTGAAAGCGGGAATCGAATCTCAACATCCTACCTACCTACCTACCTACCTACACTACCTAACGCGTATACCACTTGTGCTAAACTGAACATATAATTTTGCTAGCTTTGCGTATCTCTTATAAGTGTTTGGAGAACTTATGATTAGAGGATACTGTTGAAACAATTTTAGATTTTCTAAATAAATTGATTTTGTGAAGTTTTGATTATTAAGACGAGAATCATGATAGGCATATTCCATGTACGAGTTATCATCAACTCCTTTCCTGCCATTAACACATTCATGAGAAGAAAAATCGTTTATAAACAAAACAGTGTCGGTAAGCGAGGAGAGTTCGTATATTCGGTTATGTTCCACTTGTTTCGGTTCACTCCGCTCGAGCGCGAATAACATAGTTATTTTTACTAAACAGCGTAGTAAAGGCAATTGAGTCAGTCAAACTAACTGTACCATCCGTAATATTGATCATACATGGACTACTGCACCGTTTTGTTGAAATCACGAACCTTTACTGAATCATATTTAGTAGAATAAATTGATTGCTTAGTGCTTTCAACGAAACAAGGTTTTACTAAACGATAATGGTGAACGTCACTATTCCAGTTTTCTCCGTGCATGATGACGCAAAATGTCGAAGCTTTTTTTCTCAAATTAGAAATTTCAAAATATTGTATACAAACAAATAGATGAAATCGGTCGTTGAAACAAATCACCAATCACTGTACGTATAGAATGACAAGCCAATCAGAACACGAACGACATAAATACGTCAATCAAACAACGGAGATAGGAAGCTCATGTAGATGAAATTCCTAGAGCATTTTGAGGGAAGCTTAATAAGTTACTATTAAGGAACCAATGGCACTCTTCGATTTTGTTCCGTTCCCCAGAAATTCCCGTCCATGCCAGGGCAACTTAAGGGTGAAATAACACGCGAGCGTTTTTCGCATACGATGGAGTTGGATGAAAAGAGAGGTGCTAAGAAAAACACTTCACCTTTCCTTTTATCTAATGATGTCGCATGCAGCAAACACAGGCGTGTAATTTTTTGTCATGTTGTGTGATCGTAGGGGCTGTTGGGAAGTATCGTTTCATCTCTTCCCAACCAATTAGTTCGGAAAGGAATGAATGCAATCTCATTTGATCATGCAAGTCCTAAGATACGTTGTTAATATGCAGTGAATCCCAAAATCTGGTAATACCCGACTAGAAATTTACCCCATGGACCAGATCAGGTCAACTTTGATCCAACCCAGTTCCTGTCAAAACAACCACGTCAGGACCTGACAAGTCAAGTCACGCTTCACTAATATAAAGACCTTATGAGGCAAGACTAATAAGGATTTGATGCAGAATCTCATACCAAACCCTCCAGAATAAATTTGAATTGGGATGTGAACAGGAAATTCACAACCCAAAAATGTTGCATTCGGCATGGAGAGATCTAACTTGAAAGATATGCACAGTTGACATTTGTTCAGAAATATTTTCCTAATTTAGAGAAAATTTATTTCACCAAGGAGTATAAAATCTAAAATTGAGACATTTTTGCATTCACCTTATTAAACTATGCTTTATAAACATGTTCGTAAACATACATGTTCATAATCTCAGGATAACCTAACAAGGTCTTGATGAGATTACAACGAGGAAAACCTATTTCAACCTTCTAGGATAATTCAAGGGAAACCTAATTAGGATCAAATGGGCTTATCCCTACGTGGGGCATCCAGATCCAATCCTGATTAGGATTTCAGCAGGTATACCGTATTTCGGAGGACCTTGTTGGGTCTTCACCACACGGAAAGAAGAAAACAGTAATGGTTACTATGAATCGCAGTGATTCATTGGAAAGAATGAAAAATAAAATTCACGCCGTTCATTACTGCGTCTCCCAGTAACCGTTAATGTCCAAGCAGCATTGACGAATTTCACTGCAGTACACATCACTGTGATCGTGCTAACCTCTATCATCTAAGCGTGTTTTCATTTGTTTTTCAACTGATCGCTGTTATGGACAGTAACCAGTACTGTTTTCTTCTTTCCGTGCATATGTCAGGTTGACCCAGTGATGCCAGAAAAAACGGTGCGGACCGAAAAATCAGCATTTCCATTGTTCACACAATAACACGTTCGTATACGTGTGATTCACATGGATACGAAAGTTTCATCGTGTGCATTGTAGAGGAGCTGATTTTTCGGTCCACACCGTCTTTCCTGGCATCACTGGGTTGACCCTATGATAATTTCCAGTCGGCTATGAGGTTATCATTTCGAATATCTTTTCGATACTCGCGGGACATCTATTCGATGTTCAAATGACACTCGTTACACACATGGGATATTTTATTTTTTTTTTAATTAATTCGAGTCAAATTTCACCATTTGTGGCGTGGTGATCAAAACCAATACGATGAAATTATGCTGTATATACAGTGTACTGGTGTTTCACTGATTTTGTCAGTGCAGCTTTTCCATTAGTGAAAAACGTCACTTCCGTATCATACCACGTAGGTAGATACAACGTAGGAACAGACTTTATCGATCGAGACTGCATCTTACACGGAGGAAACTAAACATCAATAATTATGTTTCCGACACGACTGGCCCCCCAATAAACATTTCCTGTCTGAAAGACATGTTTTGAATCCAAAATGTATCTCACAGTAAAAGGTTGTACCGAATGTCGCTGCATCTTACTTGGAGACTTGACCGAAATTCAGTCTTTTCTATAGTGTCGGCATTTATTTTTGGCGCTTTAGTTGAAACAGGCCTAGTTTTCCATTGGCATCCAGGGGTGCCATCTCCTGCTTTTTTCAATTTCTGTCATTGGCCATTCCATTCAACAACTGAGACGCTAATACATCGGAAAAAAACAGGAGGTTGGCAATGCTGGCTACATCTTAAAACAACTAATATTCAGGATGAAAGTAAGTTTTAATTTGTACAATGTGAAAGATATCTTGTAGATACGAAATATTTATTGGATCGTGTTATGAAAAAAAAAAGGATTTTAACATTACTGGTCAATATATAGACATGAATTAGTCATGTCCACCGTATTGTCTGTTGTGAAGGCACAAATGATTCATGTCTTACGCAGACACCAGTGGTGTTAGACTTCTTTTGTTTTCATAACACGAGCCATTCGTGTTTGATAAAATACTCACTAATGTTTCGTTTTCTCCGTGTACTTGAAAACTTGACTGAAATTCAGTCTTTTCCATTGTGTTGACATTTGTTCCCGGTGCTCAATTCCAGTTGAAACAGGACTAGTTTTGGCTACACCTTAAAATCAGTTAATATTCACGATAAAAGTAGGTTTTACTTCTTACAGTGTACCTCTACGTCGCTTTTACGTCTCGATCCACTCCAAATCGATATACGGCGATGTACTTCATTCTTGACGTTGCTGTCGAAGTTTACAGCCAGCTCAGAGATTGACATAATCAAATTTAGCAAAACTTAAATTCCTACAATTCCTGTCATAATTATTTTATCTGTTCTTCTCAAGATACAGACTTCAAAGATTTTGATTATAAAGATTGAACATTCGTATCTCTCTTCACCAGGTGGACATCGAGATCAATGGGGAACCGAGAGATATTCATATGAAACTCGGCGATTCAGGTGAAGCATTTTTTGTCGAAGAAGTCAACAGCGATGGTTCTCCCACAGACTCGGAAATACCTCCACACTTGGCTTGTTCTCCAATTCCCGACGAGAGCAGTTTCACCTCCTCTAGATTCAATTTGTTGTCCGATTTACCACAAGAACAACGTGACAAAATTCTCATAGACTCTGTACTATCGATCGAGAGGGAAAAATGGGAACAGATGTCAGCTTTGCCACCTGAACAGCGGGAAAATTTCTTAATTGAACAATTTTCCGACCTCCCCGCGGAGCATCGTGAAAAATGGCTACAAATTGCCTCATTGACCGCCAAAGAACGGGACGAGATGTTCAAGGAGAGTTTCGGCACCATTTCCACCGTACAAAAACAACAAATGATACGCGAACAATACTCCGCTTTGAAAACCGAAGACAAAGAAAAGTTATTCAAAGAAAATTTTCCTGAGCTACCCGCAGAACAGAGGCATAAATTTGAAAAAGCGTTATTGAACGATTGGAAGGATAGTGGTGGTGAAATCAACCTCAAAGACGATTCCAAGAATGATGAAGATATTTTCAATATGGACAGTATAAACGAGGATGCTCCTCCTATATCACGGCGTGTAATAGTTTCTACGCCAAAATCTTTCGTCGCCGTTACTTCTACTGAAAGAATTCGCAAGATAAGCGTTGTCAAGAACGATTTTAGACCCATCACCGACGATCCACAAATCCTCAACAAAGACAAATCCAGTGACGAGTCAAATACCTCGAGCAATGTACAAACCGGTGAGATTGTGGAGGATGTTAAACTTCCTTCTAGTCAAAATTCTTCTTCCAAGCGTAAACGAAAAAGGAAAAGCGTTATGAAGAAGAAAGGATCACAGAGAAAAACCAGCAACGGGGAAAGTAGCAGCCAGACAGAAATGAGTGAGAGCGATATCGTTCGGCTAGATAATATTGTGAGTAAATATAAAATCTCTATGAATTTTACAAAACTACAGAACTGTATTTTCACTCAAGGACTCTGGTAAAACGGAAGTCGATGCTAAGAATTTCGAAGAGTTGTCGACACAACTTGCTCAAGAATCTATAATTACACGCCCGGAAACGGATTTTCATTTCTTTAGCGATACCGAAATTACAAAGTACGTCAAACAAATTTTTATAAGTCCATACTCGAACTGAGGTTTTTTTGTTCTTTTTTAAACATTATTTCATTATTCAAAAGGAACCGGAATTCTAGGCCTTGTTCACCCGTCCAATCAGATACTGAATTCGAAATGCAGAAAATTACTCAGGAAGGTAGCGAGCAGGACGATGATAAGAATCATCAACAGAGTTGGAGATGGGGAGAATTGCCTAGTCCACCACCAGAATCGACGCATCCATCCCATAGAAATTCATTGAATTCTTCTACTATATCCACTCAACCTATCGATCGTTAGTACTCATTCAAGTAACAAACATCAAATTGTATTAAATCATCAATTCGCACGAATATCCTATCCCCCCATAAAACAGAAAACACTTTTCAAATACATTCGAACAGAAGTAGGTATTTAAAATGTATACAAAATTCATATTTGATGTATTACAAATACATTTGAAATGTACCAAATGCATTCAAAAAACATTTCTGTTTGTCGAAAAAGAGTTCAAAATACTTTTCTGATTGAAAAATGCATTTCAGAAGCTTTTTCTGTTATGGGCTCTCACATTTTACTGTAAAATGAAAGAAATATAATATTAATATAACATTTTGTTCATACTGTAAAAAATACACTTGTCGTACAGCTCACAATCATCAACCCCTTGACACAGACTTCCTCCTCTCGACATTTCACAGAGCTGCCTTTTTCTTTTTCACTAACAATATATGCTAACTAGTTTTCCTATATGGCAGCGGAAGCACATCGGTCTATGCTCAGTGGCATGTTTTCATTTATGAAGAAAACTTCTCGAGTAAGGCACAATCCAGAATCCGAAGGGATTTATCTGAGCGATCTCAATGCGGATGAATTGGACCCTGAAGTAGCGGCCTTGTATTTTCCCACGTCTCATCGTGGTCCCACTTCGGTTAAAGGTATATAAAATCTGCTTGGGTTTGTGCACGGTTTTTGCTCCTTCCTTTTATCTCCCGATACTAATTTTGATAATTGCCTTGGAATGATACTTGTGTCTTTGATACAACCATTTGTTCTCTTTATGTGATTCGCGTCAGTTTCAGTTCACATTTTACACACGAATTTTTATTTATAGACCGAAAAGGAATGGACGAAGAAGACGCGGAATCAGGTAATGGACCAAGTTTACCTCTAAGTCCGAATAGCGTTGAGGGAGCTATCGGTGGCCCAAAGTCCCTAGACAGTGATTTCGAAGAACCAAAGCATTCAGTATTCGATAGTAACGTTGATATAAGTTTATCGTTATGCGGTGGACTCGATACCGAGACCGGTCCATCCAAAGAAGCATTCCACCAGAATTTACTACATTTTGAAGACATTTGCGCGGATCCGAAGTTGTATGAAAATCCAAATCTAGTAGTGAAAATTAACGATAAATATTACAACTGGGCGGTAGCTTGTCCCATTATCGCGACTTATGCCGTTTATCAAAGACTCTTGCCTCAAAGTACCACAGAAAATTTATACGCTCAATGTATGTCGCTAACCCCGATGCACGATGGGAAAAAAACTATTGGAAAATCAGAAGAGAGTCGAGGAGGATACAGTTCCTGGTTCACCTGGAGACGCTCGTCCCAACCTCCAACCAAGAAATTACAAGAAATCAATCGAGGTATGTATGAAGGGATTTGCGATTATCGATAGTGAAGCCAATATGTTTTTTTCTCATTCACAATTCGTGTTTGACGTTATTGCAGGTGTTATTCTGCAATCATCAGAGACAAATGAAATGAAAGAATCAAACGCAGATGATGAAACGACTTCTGTTAATAGGTTTGTACTATAATATATACGATAAAAAATAACATCGACTTCGTTTTCATATTGCCTCTTTCAGAGAAGCAAAGACTGAACATGTAGACTCGTCCTCCTCAGCTCCGGTCCAACCGACGGACGAATTGTCGAGTGTCCCTGAAAGTATCGATATAAAAAAATCCGGAAAGTCTGACCAGAAGGAGGGAGAAGGATACAGCGGCAGCGAAGATTCCGATAGCAACCAAAACGAACCTCAGGGAGTTAAAATTCCTGTTGAAAGAAGATCATACTACGAGTCCGCGGAAAAGTATAGGAAAACATTGAGGTTGTCGTCCGAACAAATAGTAAGAATTCATTCATTTACATCAACTAAACTTACCAGCAAAATTGAAAATATAATAAGAACGAAAGATAAAACAATGATATACAGCTCAGAATTAACAGGATACGGGTCATTCTACGTGGTTTTTACACCCAAATTTTACAATTCAATGGAGTGATTTTTTTCGATTCTTGGTTGAAAAATATTCGATACATGGTCTTGGATTTTGTTTTGTAAGGTTTTTTTTTTTTGAAAAGACGATGCTGGTCTTGCTTTGAAGAGTTATAATTCCAGTAGCATTCACCATAGTTCTATAGTTCTTCAGATTCAAAGAAATAGTTCCATTCATATTGACGAAAAAAATGGATTTTGTCAAAAGGAAATGCCAAATTTTACATTGATATGGTAGTATGTCAGCAGGGAGAGGTCAAAACCATCTAAACATTGGAGTTGTGGGATAGTGAACACGCGAGAAAGTTGAAAATGGAGAGTTACGGTGATTGAAAGCGATAAAATAATTTTTCCTTTCAACGTTTATGCGGCTTAAGTCCAAGTCCTACATTGATATGGTAGCATTCCAGCAGGTGAAGGTTGAGACGATCAAAACCTTCGAGTTCTAGAATGGTGGCCACGCGAGAAAGTTGGAGGTGGCTAGTTCCAATGATTAAGAGCGATAGAATAATTTTTTTTCAATATTTATGCGAATAATATGCTGGATTCCAGGGTCATTCCATGTCAAATGGACCAAAGTTTTAGTATCACTTTAGAAATAGTTCTGACCAGTATTGCAACGTTTCATGGAGTTCCGACTAGTATTGTACGAAAACTTGATGGTTCGATAATACTAGCCGGAACTCCACGGCATCGATGCAATGCTGATCGGAACTATCCGAATTCCGCTAAATGTTGGTCAGAACTATTTGGAATCACGTCACTGCTCATGTGAACTACTTCAACTCTGCACAATGCTGGTTAGAACTATTCAGAATCAACGCAATGCTGATAATCACTACTTGAATTCCGCACAATGCTGGTCAGAATTATTCGGAATCAGTGCAATTCTGATTAGAACTATTTAAACTCGGGGCCACATTGATCAGAACTATCCAAAATCAGCGCAATGCTGATCAGAACTACTCGAATTCTACGCGATGCTTATCAGAAATCTTCGAAATCAGTGCAATGCTGATCAGGGCGACTGGAATCCTGCGCAATTCTGGTCAGAACTATTCAAAGTCAGTGCAATACTGGTCTGAACTTTTCGAAATCAGTGGAATGCTGGTCGGACATATTCGATGCTCGGGCAATGCTAATCAAATCTATTTGAGTTCAGTGAAATGCCGACGAAAATCCCTTGGAATCAATGAGATCCTGCATCGAACCATTCGGATTCCGAGTAATGCTGATCGAAACCACTTGAAACCAGTCACACAGGCAACTGACGGGAAGACAGCCATGCTGACAAACAGACAGATAGAAGACCAGCGGATATAAAATCAAATTCCTTCCTCCAGACTCGACAGCTGTTATGTGTGACGTCCGGAGATGAAACGTACATAAATATTATTAAAGGAAATGAGTTTTAATTTGAGAGGAAAATTGTAACCTGGGCATTGGATTTCCATTTTCTCTGTCAAATTAGATGAAATCAATTCTATTGCCTCCGGGTAGCGTGAGACTCAAAAGAAACTGGATTTGGAGCTGCCACTTGTGCCCACGAAACCAGTATTCTCTTCTTAGGGATAGGAAATGAAGAAAGGAAACAGGAATTCGAATTTTAAAGAATCACGAGTTGTTGCACTGTCGCTCCGAGGATACTCGAGAACGAATATACTCTTGACGACAACATTTACCACCCTTCGAAAAGAATGACTCGGTCGTGTACCTGTAAGAAAAGGAGAGGAAGTGTAGAATAAGGGTTTTGAAAGGAATTTAGTTATTTAACATTATAGAGAATTCAATCATAGAATTAGATTTACAATTTGTTGGTTCGTGGAGAGGAGGTGGAATCGCCATGAAGGAACAAAAACTAGATGATACAAAAAATACAAGTTGAATATACCTTTTATCTGCCAAGTTCAGCCTCTTTTCTATCGCATGAAGTGGTTTCAGATTCCTGGCCAGTTGTACACGGAAAAAGTAATTTAGCTGCTGCCGCTAAATTGTTTTTTCCGTGTAATACGAGAAAAGCACACACACACTAATTTTACAAGAGAAGTCTTTCGAATGACCTGTTTTATGCAGTCAGACAAAAGTCCAAGGTTGAATCGAAGCACTAAGAAAATCTGAGTAAGATTTTGTCTAAGTTCGAAATAGGAATTTCTACTGAAAACGCGACAAGAGGTTAAGAGTTGAGTCTCTTATTTTTTCTTGTGTGTGCGGCGAGAATTTGCTCGAGAATTTTTTCCACGCCACGGAAGCAACCTCGGTTTACCACCAATTGTGGCGATTTTGGTCAGTCCGTGGGGTCCTTGACTAATTAGAAACTGTTAATTGTCCCACTGACTTGAATTCACCCTGTAGTGGGAGGCATTGACAAATCGAAGGGTCAGTGCTCTCGACTTCGTGATCTTCTTGTGCGTATTTCCTATGTCCTGAACACTATAGGTGAGGTCGTTCTTGAAGAACATTAGTTAGCTGACTCATCCATCCCTTCTTCCGTATTGTTCTCACGCACAGCATCTATGACTGAATTTCAAGTCACGAGAGCGTGTGCAATGTTTATGACATGAACAGAACATCGCTTATCAAGTCGCCAACGTTGGAACTTGAGGAATATTCTCCAGGTTTCCTTTTATAATGAATCTTCCTCTCATCGAAAGGAAGTTCGGTCTTGGGTTGATGATTGGGATAACGAAATCTTTGGCCGTGGGATTTATAAACCACATGTTGTAGAATTTTGAAAATTATTATTAATTGGCAAAAAATCCTCACAAGACCCCCTGTCTGACCAAGAATCTTGCGGAATCCAGTATGCAGAAATATATATATATATATATATATATATATATATAAATATATATATATATATATATATATATATATATATGTATCATTCAAAAGGATTCTCATCATACATCTTCCAGTTGAATTCAAAATACTATCAAATTAACAGAAAATCACACGAGATCAACGTAAAATCATTCCGATTCAAACCGTGCATAAAAATTCATAATTCATTATGATTTTTTAAGCATTCATATAATAATTCACTCAATTTTCCTAGTTAATGATTCAAAATTCAATGACAGCAACTTTCACGTAAATATCCATGAAAAGTGTTAACCAACTTGAGGACCATGAATCAATTCCATATAATAGGTGATTACAATTATATATTATGAATTCTCACATCATCCAATCCAAGATGGCCCATCAAAATGAGATTTTGAATAGATAGCAATGATTTCAAAAATTAGTTGACAATTATTGAATTCATTCGATGTAAAGATAATCCATTCCGATAACCCATCTTAGTTCCATGATCCAAGATTTCATATTAATTATCATTATTGAACATTCGATTAGTCGATTGAACATGATAAAACAATAGAGTCATACGAAGAAAGGAGAAACTATATGTCGTTGATCATTGATTATTTCCCTAATTTCAACTCAAAAGTTGAATATTGAGAAAAGATCAACCTATAAAGTAGAATCGTGTGAAATTATTGTCAATTATCATCAACAATGAAAAGAAATGGCTTTGAATAAAACAGAAAGTATCAGAAGTACAGAAATCATAAGAGGGGACTCGTCACACGTTTGTCAATGGACCTATACTATTATGATTATTTCCATTTCGTCTACCGATGTTTGTGAATCATGTTGCACTCCAAACCTGAGACTTATTCATACGCATCGGTGTAGTACCATTGTATTGTTTTTCACGAAGTATCGATACAGAGAAAAATGATTTCGTCATGCATACTCCTTACTCGTTCAACGTTGAATTCTTTTCCTTGATTTGATGCATTCCTTACTTTGGGAAGGATGAATCTTTGATGAAAATATTGATTTTATTATGATTAAAGTCTTACTTATTTACTTTACTTTGAAAAAAATTTGTTCAGCCGTCAAATTATTATAAACAATGATATTAGAGAAATCGTCTCTTGACATCTTATGCACATCCATAGAACGTTCTTCGTAAATTAGTGTTACTTGGGAATTGGCCTCCCAGTGGGAAGAAATCGGGTGAAAAACTGATCAAAAAAACCTCGAACAAGTTGCTTCACTTGGGTGTTATAGTTGTGAACATCTTGTCCCTAGAGCAGTCATTAGCTGTGTTCGTTCTAACGTGTTCCGAGTCGCTCCAACCTGTTCTAAATATTTCTGATTCACTCTTCTAGTTTTGAAAACGAATTGATTGGTTTGGTACAGGTTGGGGCAACTCAAAACACATTAGAACGGACAAAGTTATCAACTGTTATGGTCACCATGATTATAATTGTTATTTATAATTGAGTCACTCCTCATCAGAGCGATTACTTAATGACGGTGCAGGAATACGGACAAAAAAATCAATTTTTGGTGAAAAGAATCACTCACTTCTTGTTCCATCCTGACAAATATAACTGGAGTTACAAAGTATTACATAAATATCATATTTTCGCAACTAAATTTTTCAATTATTTTAGGCGAGTTTGGAGCTGAAGAACGGTCCAAATGAGGTGGTTTTCAGTGTCACAACCGCCTATCAAGGTACCACCAGATGCAAATGTCATATCTACAAATGGCGATGGGATGACAAAATAGTAATTTCCGATATAGACGGAACTATAACGAAATCCGATGTATTGGGCCATATTTTACCTATAGTCGGCAAAGATTGGGCACAATCAGGAGTCGCTCAGTTGTTTACTAAAATAAAAAACAATGGTTATAAATTGTTGTATCTTTCGGCAAGAGCCATTGGTCAGGCAAAAGTGACAAGAGAGTATCTGAAGAGCATCCGTCAAGGGGATTTGTCTCTCCCCGAAGGACCTTTGCTTCTAAATCCTACCAGTTTGATCTCTGCGTTCCATCGCGAAGTAATTGAAAATCGATACAGAGAAAAATGATTTCGTCATGCATACTCCTTACTCGTTCAACGTTGAATTCTTTTCCTTGATTTGATGCATTCCTTACTTTGGGAAGGATGAATCTTTGATGAAAATATTGATTTTATTATGATTAAAGTCAGTATATATGAATATATTGAATGAACATATGTATGTAATGAGCATGTATTCTAATGAACGTACATGAATATTGAGTATATATGAATATACACACATACACACGTGCATGCATACATACATACGAAGGAAAAAAAAAGAAATGAAAACTTTTTCCGAGGACGTTACATTGTGCTGTAACCACGAAGGAAGATATAAGGAGACACATCTCTCACGGGATTCAATCGAAAAAGTGGCACATTTTTCTGAGAAATAATACAAGTCAAATATCACCACTCGTGGTGCTGTTGTTTCAAGTAATACGACGAAAATATACATTATACACGGAAAAAATAATTTAGCTGCAGCAGCTAAGTAGCTAACATGGACACGGACAGCCATTAAATTAGCTCCTGCAGCTAAATTTTAGCTGTTACCGCGAATAAATTAACTACTAATGCAAATTTTCTTGCGGTTACAGCTAAAATTCAGCCGCAGGGGCTAATTTAATGGCTGTCCGTGTCCGTACTAAGCTACTTAGCTGCTGCAGCTAAATTATTTTTTCCGTGTATATATTTTCGTCGTATTACCTGAAACAACAGCGCCACGAGTAGTGATATTTGACTTGTATTATTTCCCAAAACAATGTGCCAGGTTAGTTGTACGAAGATTGTTCTCCTCCCTAATCTTACTTCGTGGCTGTAACAAAATTCTGATTGTTTATATCCTAAAATTTCCTGCAAACTCGCGTGATGCCCATACTTCGTCTTCCCTGAAAGGAAATTAAAAGCGACCCTCTTCAACATTGGAACTCTGCATTCACAACTTTCTTGCATGTACAGTATCCCAAAATTCGGAGATGATGATCTTTACCGCAAAATCCTCTCGCAATGCTGAGAGATTTTTGTGGAATCTAGCATATCATTCGCATAAATACTGAAAAAAATTATTCTCCCGTTTTTAATCATTGGAACTCTCCACTTCCAACTTCCTCGCGTATCCACCATCCTAGAACTCGAAGGTTTCGATTATTCCAAGCCTTTCCCTGCTGGAATGCTACCATACCAATGTAGAACTTGGCATTTCATTTTTTCAAAATCCGTTTTTTTTGTCAATATGAATGGGACTATTGCTCTAGATCATGAAGAGCTATAGAATTATGGTGAATGCTACTGAAACTACAACTTTTTGAAGGAATGCCAGCATTTTATATGCCAAATTCACAATCACTCGCGATTCGCACACTGCAGATGTAAGATCGAACGATGTATATATATCAAATGACGGATGAAAACGGCACTCACGGAAAACCCGTATTAAGTTGAGAGTCGAACTGTATATAACGGATTCCTCTCTGGACTCACTACACGGCCGGATCGCAGTTGCAAATTCTATCCGTATCTGACGGCATCTATCCGTAATGAGTTTCCTAACTGAATCAATCTGCAATAATGGGTGAATATATATGAACGGTATGCATATAAAATGTATCTGCCATCAGACGAGGCTGGTGTCAATCCGTATTTTCAAATGATGCATCTGACGGTCTGTAACGGTAATATTCTCCAACCGAATGTGATTGGAATTATGAGTGAACATACTCACAGTTCCTAACAGCTTTGTATCCGGCTGAAGCCTAATGGTTTCTATGAATAATCTTAATTACATTTCAATCCGCTTTTGTCTGTAATTGAAAGCCTGACTGTAACAAAATGAAATAACGCATGAATACATAAACCGTATTCATACGCTGTGTTGTATCTGCATTTCACAGCTCTGGTTTCAATCCGTGATTCCGAGTTGCGAGAATGACTGTTCTTAAACCGTAAATTTTTCTCTGACCACATGTGACGGAAATCACAAGTGCCCACACTACCTGTTTCTAGCGGCCCTATATTTGTCCAAAAGCGAATGGTTTTTGACAATAATTCCATTCACGGTTGAAACTACTATATGCGATTTACAGGCTGACTGTATGTATCTGCACTTCGCCGCACAGGTTTCAATCTGCAATTCCGAGTGGTGAAGCAGACTCTCTCAACCGTAAGTTCTTTTTTCGCTGTATGTGACCGGAACCAGGATTGCAATTTATATAATCCAAGGAACATGTAGAACAAATTCGCTCGTATCCATTTGAAGTTCCCTTGTTAGGGTAGAGAAAGTTAGTCACATCTAAACATAATTGATATTATTTGCATCCGGTTCCAATCAGGAAAACTGATACAGGCCGGATCAGATTTCAAAAAGCTCGCCTTGTTAAGACCGCAATAAGGTTCCTCTCTGACGAATTGTGTAACGATTCCCCCTATTTGGGCCTTGTCAGGTGAGCTGAACAGGCCCGAATTAGGTTGGATGTGATTTTTCTTATTGGAGCGGGAATCGGGTTAGTCACATCCAGACTCAATCAAAATTATCTGCACCCGGCTCTAGCAGGACAACTTATCAAGGCCGAATGAGACTGAGTGAGGCTCTGCTTATCAGGACGCGAATTAGTTTAGCCACATTCGGACCTGGTTCGAATGACCTGCGTCAGTCCCCAATCAAGGGGTTGGATCAGGGCCGGATATAACGTCCCATATGGGGCATTCCTTTTCACAGCCGGACCGAGCCAGGCTACTGTAGGACTTGCCGAATAGGAACTTCTGCTCGAATAGTACTTGGTCACTAAATGATTCATTCTGTTGCACACGGAGAAAAATTTGGGGTAGCAGATACAGCAATTGCGATGAATTGGACAAAATCCACATGCAAATATAGGCATAGCATTTCTGCGGTGGAAATTCTACATCATGTTTGCTGTAAATTGAAAACGTCGCAATTCTACCGCAATCTGATGTAATTTTAACATACGCACTTCATAACTATCACATACATCAAATGTAAATTCTATTGTCGTGATGAATGAAATATAAACAGTATGACAAGCGATATTTACTTCAAACTTATGAAATTTGTACATCAGTCTGATGTAAAATACATGTTAGGATTTTTGAATAAAATTTCAATTGCTCATTCATATATTTTATGCATACGCGAGAACTACGATAATAACTACAACAATTTTTGTTAATTTTCCAAAAGCCACAAAGATGGGGATAAAATTTAAGTGATTAAAATTTTACATTATTTGCGCCGTATTTTTATGAATTTTCACTGACAATTGAAATAAAAAAAATTGTATCTTCCCAATTAGTTCTTGCTGTTGTGTTTTTTGTTGAATTTGCAATGAGACAATATACAAATGCAGTTCTGAGCAGTGAAATGAACTTTAATCACTCAGCTTGAATTATCTTACATCTTACATATTACATATTACAATAAGATACAATACAATGTTATGTCGCCTTATTCTATCATTATCACTAACCGTACGCTATGGGTGAAGATTCAAGTTTTTAATATATATCAAATGTAGGAACAAACTGATACTCGCGGAAAACTGTTGAAACTGTTTGCGCCATCTTTGTGACGCGATTTTAATCATTTTGAACTAAAAGGAGTGTTACAAAGCTTCTCAGTAGTATTACCAACACAGGCGAGTAGTTTTTGCAGAAGCAATTGTTGAATACACATCAGATTGCGGTAACTGTATATTTGAGAATGAGAATAAAATTCCTGGGAAATAAATCAGATTATCATTCAAAAAAGCATGAGTAACATTAGCAACTGTACTTGTTGAATGTACATTGGATTGCTGTAGAATTGAATAGGTGGAAATGTGGTTGAGCATGCCTTATGGCATCACGTTCGTGAAAAGTAGATTCAGTCGAGTGTAATGGAAAATTTACATTGTTCGTGGTCAATAATATCATAATAAATATATTTTTGGATTGGCGTAATTTTTACAATCTTCCAAAGCAATGATCATGTACGTATCATGTGAGTTTCATCAAAATTAATGTAGAAATTACATTTGAAGTTTTATCTATGCACTGATGTTAAATTTACATTATAATTTTTCTCCGTGCATTTATGGAATCAAAATCAATAGGAAACTCCTTCCTAATTCTTTCACTTCGTTCGATAGGAAGAGTTTCAACCGTGACTGAGATTACTGATAAGAACTGTTAGCCTTGACACGAATACAGGGCCAATAGAAAAAATTAGTTACTCACTTCACTTGTACTTCTTGCTCATGTGGTTAGGGAAGAATGCACGGTCAAGAATCGTCAATACAATTACTCATGAAAACCATTAGGTTTCGGCCGGATACAAAACTGTTGAAAACTATTAGCGTGTTCACTTGTAATTCCAATCCCTGACAGCAAAATGTGTCTCCGGAACGTTTTCTGAGCTTTCAGAAAACCTCTCCTACGTTCTATACACCTTCCATAAATGTTGTCTAGGATCACATTCAGTTGAAGGGAAGATGGCCGTTACAAACCGAAAGTTTCGTGAATGGAAGATACAGATTGAAAGCAGCCTCATTTGATGGCGGATAAAGTTAGGAAACTCATTACGGATAGGCGCCGCCAGATACGGATAGAACCTCTACCTGTTGCAGTTAGACCAGAGATTGTGTGACGTAACCACGTCTTTTTACAAATTGTTTTTCCCTTCCCTTCCCCCTTCTTCAATCAAATCAAATACCTTATATCGATCCCTTCCCTGATACTTATATAAAGAATCGAATATATACACGTATGTGCGTATAATGAATACATACCTAGGTCATAAAAAATTCTATAATTTGAAGCATTGCAGATCTTGGAAAATACTCTCCCGAGATCTGTTCGCGTACATGTGTCACTATGAGTAACCTTTTTTTTATCTATACTCAAACAACGGCAGATATCCGAAACTGTTCCCGATGAAGGAAACTTTTGGCGAACAGATGTCGGATAACTTACCGTTGAGGAATGCATACAAAAAAAAGGTACACTCATAAAAACAAACACTCACAACCAACGTTGCCAATCATTTTTTGAACGAGAATAAATTTCCAACACCCGATCTCAATTCTATATAAAATTTCAACCAATGCCAATTTTATGCTATACAGACCTTTAAATTGAGGACAGGTGCATCCCCATAATAAAAGTATACGACGTTATTATAACCAAGAATGAATCAGGTAGCTCATAGTAAATGAATATGAAATCGAGTTTGAAATGAATTCTCGCTAATGAAATGGCAACGATGGAAATACATAGGAAAAATTACCAAATCCCTAATCATAAATAAACCTCCACAAGAACAGATGTAGGAGAAATCTTATTTTTCAAAAATGACGGGAAACAAAGCTGAAAAATATACAAAAGGAAATAAGTATATGCACACACATGCTCACGTTCAGAGCATACAAATAACAATCATTCGATACAAACAATGCTTGAACATTATAAAAATTCAGAATTCAACAAATCTTATAACTAACTAATAAACAAATTTTCATTCTCTGGAAGAAACAACACGTGGAGTCAGAATTTGAAAGCTATTCATAGTCAAAACCAAAGATTAACTAATAAATTAGTTGATAGCAAGTAATTAAAAATCCAAACAAAAATCAAATTTGAGGAAGTTAGAATCCCAATAGTTTGCCAACAGCTTTCAACTTCGACTATATTATCAAATTAGTGATAAAATCCACCGATTTCATATTTTTAATAATTTTTTTATTGAAAACCTGAAAACAAAAACCATTCAATAAATTAGACCTTAATAATTCAACCTTGATCAATAGGGATAGGAACTTGATGCTAGGAGCATGAAAGCATAAATTCAGATGATGCGATTTAAGCTTTATTGAACTGCTCAATTGAAATAAGCCCGAAATTTGCAAGGTTAAAGGAGCATAATTTTTCACTCGAAGCAGCATATGAAAGTTTCAGCATATATGCCGCATAATCGTCTAAAAAATCGCGAATTTCAAATTTCCCACAAATTTTTTTCCCAAAACCATTGAAAAAATTTTTTTTCTGAAATTTCGTTGAACAGCTTCGTTTCAAAATTGAAAAAGTTTTTCTCAAAATTTGGACTCTGTGCTGCAATAAGTGAAACTATTCTCTGAGAATTTCAGGTTTGTTTGGAGTAATTCCCCAGGAAAATTTTCTTGAAAATTCTGTAAAATCATGGGCACTGCTCGCTTCAGTAGTTCATGCTTCAAAAATATCTAATTCATTCATTCATTCGCTCATTCATCTCGTAATAAAAGCGATTATTTGTTGAATTCAATCCATCCCTGTATCCTGATCGAATCGTGGCTTTTGTTACTAATCGAATGGATGAAAGCAGTGTTGCAATATTCGTCGAGCTGGGAAATCGCAGCTTGGTCACGTGACCACATTTCGCACTCACACATGTGAGCACTATTATCGGTGAACCGCTTACCGACAAGAGCGCTTACACATATTGGTGCGAAATGTAGTCACGTGACCAAGCTGCGTGACCAAGCATTTTAAAAATATTGTGAAAGTTTTCTTAGACAGTATCGTAATATGTTGAATTTTTTTTCATAATTTGGGAAACTTATGGTATAATTGCTTCGGTTCAATCTATCTATCTGTGTATATACATAGTTTATGTTTACTTCCCCTTTCAGACACTAAACAAATATGGAATTAAGTTCGAAAATGTTATAGCAGTGTCTTCAGATAGTGCACCGTACATGAATCTTTGTGTCAGATTATTGAAGGAGCTTGTTAATCCATCATTAGAACACATTCAATGTAAGACTTGTACTCAATAATTCTACCAAAGAATGTATTGAAACAGTAGAAAACCGGAACAAGCGAAGAAATTTAGAGGACAGATGTCAAAAATTGATAAAAACATTTCTAGCGGATGATCAAGGCGAAAAGTTGTTTGGAGCCTGTGAAGCCTTATTTTCACCTTCAAAAATGTTGTCTCTGAAGTCTCAAGAACCCTCTGAAGTTTCAGAGTATGTTTCTAAATATAAGGAACATCTGTATGTCTTTAGAGGTATTCCAACTTCAAATTTGGTTGTTCTCCACTCTATATTAGTGTATCGTGTTTATGATGTGTCAAAAAAGCAAAATGAACGAACATTAAATGAAAAAAATCATTGTGTAATAGCGGATGTTATTCTAAGTATGAGAGCTGAACATCCAGATTTCAGTATTGCTTGTCTCCAAGCTTTACATATACCATCTTCTAATACTGATGTTGAACGGGGATTCTCTGCATACAATGATATTGTATGTTCTAAGCGTTGTCGACTTCTTGAAGGTAACGCAAAAATTATGACGTGCTTGTATTTTGGAGATGGTGGTGCCTATCATGAAGATCACTCTGAATTTATTGATAATAATTGTAATTTTGATGAATGTGAGTTCAATAATAACAAAGTCAAGTTATTTCATTAATTCTTTGTAAACAGATTCGTTTTTATGTTGGCATCAAGAAAATTCGAACGTAGAAATTTATATTTGAATGAATATGAATAAAAATAATTGAGTAGTTCCTGATCTTGAGAATTCTCAAGATCTTTGTGTTATTTATATGATGTGAAAAACAATACATAATAAACAGTTTTAATGAACCATTCATAATAATGATCCTAAGCGATTTTATCCCATAATACTTCCATACAAATGAAAGAGTAATAATCATTATCAATTGACATCGGATGATACGCAAATTCCAATTTTCTTTCCAATTTCATGAAATGTTCAATAACTCATTAGGTTCGTTCGTTCTACGTGCTGTAAGTTACTCCAACTTGCACCAAACCACAAAGGAGAATTCAGCTAAATTTATAGATGAAAATCCACTGTCAACTCAATTTTTATATCGATGTATGTTCTCTTCAAATACTCATGAATAGTTCTACTTCCATGTATCATAGCAATATTTTTATTCGCAGTGATTGAAAGTTTTTTAAATTTGATAAGATGTCAATAAATTTTGAACAAAAAAACATCAAATTTTTCTCAGGATTAGTGGAGTGCTATGAAAATGGTGCAGCAATTCATTAAATTGGAACTCTTTCTGAGTACTCAAAAATAAACCTAATCAACATCAGATGAGAATGAAGTCGAAGGCGGATATTTGTTTATGAATTCACCATAATTTTCCACTGCAAAACAATAAATTTGTTTCTATAATTAAAAACGGTGAGTCCAAAATACTTGGCGCGATTTGTGGTATCTTTGGGTGCTCAATGAATTTGACTATTGAATATTTTAGAAATCATGACTGTACGGAATTGTATAATGTACTTAAACCAAAAAATGAGATGAATTATCAAGTATTGAATGAGAGTAAGAAATAAAAATGAAAATTTGCGTATAATCCGATGTTTAATTATCAGTGATGAGTACACTGATAATCATCATCATCATTTATCTTCAAGTTCATTCTCCCAGCTCCCCTGAAAGTGTAGAAAAGCGTGAGTAGCACAAACAGTGGTCATGATTCATTTATGTGGATTTTAGTTTCAGATTATCCACTTTCAAATCTACTGAAATGATAAAACTTCATATTTTAGTTCCTCAACTCTGAATAACCTATGTTCAAAGGCTCAAAATCTATCGTTTGAGGGAATTTTAGTCACATTGACTTACATAAGTAATTTAAAATTAAGGAGATATAAATAAAAAAATTTAGTAGCATATATGAGCATAATTTTGTAAAACAAAGAGCATAATTGAAGCATAAATTACTGAATTTAGCAAGCATAAATCGCTCTTCAAAAAAGCAGAAAGTTCCTATCCCTATTGATTAATAAATCGGATTTCATTCATAATTCGATAGGAAATAGAAACAACATATATTTATATCTCTCTCTCTCTCTCGCATAAAGATCCTTTGATGCAGTCGAATACATAAAAAACCGAGGGTGCGTATATCGACAATCGATTCTCGATCCAGGCGTAAAGCTTCCCAAACGAACGGATGTAGAAACGGAGAACAGATATGCGCTTTCCAAGGGAAAAATCTATAGAGAGGGAAAACCCTTATATACAGAGGCATCTTGCCAGAAAAGACACTTTTTCAATTTGAAATCATTCGTAAAACATTTCAACTTCGGAATCATTAAAAACATCTCTTGTGATCAATACTCATTCGTTCTTTTGTGACCCGTGCAAAGGTTTTGTTATATCAGTTTTAAATGATTTTTCCTCGCGACGAAATGAAATTAAAATTCAAACCAATCTCTTCACTTAAAACAATCAGTGAGTACATTGAATCAATTTTCATTCGAATTAAAATCAGTTTGTAATTTCTAATGTTTTGTTATCTTCTCTGTCTACGCCAAAAGTGTATCGCAAAATCAAATCAGTATGAACTCATTAAGTCCCATGGCTAGTACAACGCAGATAGCGCCAAACTATTTGCGACATTGATTGCATTGGCGAAAAATAAGATATACGTGTTTTTTTGTTTGACGATTTGAATGGTTATTGCAAAAATTGTTTGCAATTGAACAAATTAGCTAAAACTTTCGAATTGCGGAAAACCGAGGGTGCCAATCAATTCTACGGGAAAAATCATTGGAGGAAACGTATTTACTTTATTTTGAAAAAAATTTGTTCAGCTGTCACATTATTATAAACAATGATATTAGAGAAATCGTCTCTTGACATCTTATGCACATCCATAGAACGTTCTTCGTAAATTAGTGTTACTTGGGAATTGGCCTCCCAGTGGGAAGAAATCGGGTGAAAAACTGATCAAAAAAACCTCGAACAAGTTGCTTCACTTGGGTGTTATAGTTGTGAACATCTTGTCCCTAGAGCAGTCATTAGCTGTGTTCGTTCTAACGTGTTCCGAGTTGCTCCAACCTGTTCTAAATATTTCTGATTCACTCTTCTAGTTTTGAAAACGAATTGATTGGTTTGGTACAGGTTGGGGCAACTCAAAACACATTAGAACGGACAAAGTTATCAACTGTTATGGTCACCATGATTATAATTGTTATTTATAATTGAGTCACTCCTCATCAGAGCGATTACTTAATGACGGTGCAGGAATACGGACAAAAAAATCAATTTTTGGTGAAAAGAATCACTCACTTCTTGTTCCATCCTGACAAATATAACTGGAGTTACAAAGTATTACATAAATATCATATTTTCGCAACTAAATTTTTCAATTATTTTAGGCGAGTTTGGAGTTGAAGAACGGTCCAAATGAGGTGGTTTTCAGTGTCACAACCGCCTATCAAGGTACCACCAGATGTAAATGTCATATCTACAAATGGCGATGGGATGACAAAATAGTAATTTCCGATATAGACGGAACTATAACGAAATCCGATGTATTGGGCCATATTTTACCTATAGTCGGCAAAGATTGGGCACAATCAGGAGTCGCTCAGTTGTTTACTAAAATAAAAAACAATGGTTATAAATTGTTGTATCTTTCGGCAAGAGCCATTGGTCAGGCAAAAGTGACAAGAGAGTATCTGAAGAGCATCCGTCAAGGGGATTTGTCTCTCCCCGAAGGACCTTTGCTTCTAAATCCTACCAGTTTGATCTCTGCGTTCCATCGCGAAGTAATTGAAAAGAAACCCGAAGAATTTAAAATATCATGTCTCACCGATATCCAAGCCCTCTTCCCAGAAGGATCACAGCCGTTTTATGCGGGATACGGAAATCGAATCAACGTGATTATCATTCCAAGTTATGCAATAACCCATTAGCGTTAATGAAATATTTATATACGTGGAATTATTTACAGGACGTTTGGGCGTATCGGGCGGTGGGCATTCCAATAATGCGCATTTTTACCATTAATCATCGTGGGGAGCTGAAACACGAGTTAACTCAAACTTTCCAATCCTCGTAAGTATTGATTTACTTGCTTTTTCAGCAAAGATCTTGAATTTGAATTGTAATAGTAGTAATAGGATTCAACATATGATCGTTAACATTTTGTGCTGTACAATTAACTTACCTTCTATGCACGGCATATATGCATTTATATGCAACTCTGCATGATTGGAGTTGAAAATAACATTGAATGTTGTGTGTATATTATTTTTATAAAATAATTGAAAATTTCAAAATTGTCGTATTTTTAGAATATCATATTTCGAAACCAGTCTGGAAATTTTTGATGAGTAATAATAGGTGTATTTTTTTTCTTACTAACTTTTTTTAATTTCTTTTATAACCTATCGCTTTTTTGCTATCATTGTTGGAGTGGTTTTTTACTTCTTTCGATACTTCTCTCTTTGACGTGAACTATTATGTTTCTGTATAGAATACATTCTCATTTATTAATCGAATAACACAATGATATCATTAGGAAATGGAGATGACTATCAGGAAGATATTTTTCATATGGTGTAAATAGGTGGGTTATTTCTATGATTACAGTTATGCGTGTCAGTGCAATATCGTCAATGAGTTGTTCCCGCCCCTACCCAACGCAGAAGTCAGCTGATAATTGGCAAAATCATACTCCATTTAGATAAATTCTATGTGACAATAAATGATATTTCTAGAGAAGATGAAAGAAATATTTTTCTATTCATAATTGTATTCGATAGTTTTTTTTAAATTTGACAATTTTATACCATTTACGTATCAAGAAATCTGGTTGTGCAACCATTACCTACCTTCTTATGATTTATATAGGGTAAGCATTAAGTTGGTAAACAGTGGCTTTTTGTCTTTGACGCTTCCGCTATTGCTTTCGGATCATTAATTCAATTATCTTGGCATTGGAATGTCCCATATATAAATTTCATTTCATTGGAATTTTGTCATGGTTTAGAATAATCAAAGAACTGGAATTGACAATCAGGGAACGTACTGTTTTAAAGTTGTTCTTTGGTAAAAGGAAACGATAGAAATCGATTAAAAGTGTCAATATCGCATAGAAAGTCAATCTGTGTTCATCTGCTCCTATGGGTTTTCATGCGGTTTTCAAGCGGTGTTTATAATTTTCTTTTTCCAAAGGTATCATAATCACAGTTGTTTATAATTTAAATAAATTACAGCTAATAATTACAGTTCATAATAATCATTTCTTTCTTTTTTTTCTATTATTATTATTATCATTTAGATGATATCATATTTTCAAAACGAAAGAACAACATAAATTCATCTTCCAAAGGCTGAGTGGAAACATCATGTCATTTTGAATATTTTTCACTTCCTCTTTTCGAATTTAAAAAAAATATTTTATCATCAAGCCTGCATGTTTTTTGTCAAATGAATACTATTGCCACTTTGAGTTTTCTTCTTAGGATGAGAACTCAATTGTATTTTTTAGTATCGAGTATCACGAATGTCCATGAATTCCATAATTATTCTTTCATTTCTTTTCCTTTTCATATTTCAAGAAATTGACCACCCGGAAGTGCTTTTTACTTTTCATGCAATAAGAACTGTTTAAATTCAAATATTCTAACGAATACATGTTTTTCTGTGTCGATAATTTTCACAAGTCAGAGGGTTTGAAAAGATGCTTTGGGCAAATCTGTTTGATAACAACATTCTTTCTTCGTTGATTGAAAATATTTAAACGATAATTCTCTACCTCGAGTCTTTTTTTCAAGAATAATGAAGTGATAATTTTATTTACAGATATTCAAATATGAGTTTCATCGTAGATCATCTGTTTCCCGCTTGGAGACAAGACGCAGCGGACGAATTTAGTAATTTTGCATATTGGCGAGAACCTATTCCTGATATACTCAGGCTCGAAGAAATGTTGGCCGAAGCTCTAACTAATTCATAATAATATTATATCAAATATCTTATAATAATCACTCTCCCATTGAATGATATTTATTACTTCAGTCGCGAAAGAAGAGGAGGAAAGCTTTAACTGAGATGAAAAACCTATTATCATGGTTATACGATTGTCCCCTACTATTAGATATTATTGAACGCTTATTGCGTTACTGATCTCTTTCTTTGATCGATATTAATTAAGATGCAAGATGCTATATACGATAATGAGAAATGGAACATATGTATTATATTCTACAATTTTTTCCTGTGTCTTTTTGAGTTTGAGTGTGTCTCGTGTTTGATTCCAGATACATTCCAGGCCACGTTATTTCTGTAATTGAATGTTCAAAATTAATCTTGACTATTACCGCTCTCGTATGCTCGTAACTACTTTTGTTATTTATAATTAGTATACAAGATATATATTAGGGTGTTTCAGAAAACAATTTCTTTCTCAAATCGATTACCTCATCCCCCAAAAAGTTTCCTGCTGGCATGAAATGGAAGTCCCCAAAAGCTAGGTCCAATGCGATAAAGTTCAAAGCTCGCGCATTCACTTCGAAGTTTCAATTTTCATGTCTCATCTATACTTGTCTATCTGGAACTCGGTGGATTATTGAAAATTATATGAGCATAAAATGTGATGTTATTGATGTTTTAGTTCGATATTTCACCATATGCACTGTTGCAAATAAGAGTGGCGATATACTGTTGCCCATTTTAGGGAAGTGGCTGAACGGAAATTTCTATAATTCAGAAAAAAAGAACATAAAAATTACTACTGTGAAAAATCATTATTCCCTAGTTTTTCGTTGTCCATTATAGCCACTTTCTACCTTTTCTGATGGTTCAGAATAATACAAAACATTCGGTCATTTTAAAACTCTTCGTGTATAAACAGCATTAATCCCGTTCGTTCATAGTTAGCTCTGAAGCCTCCTTATGTTCTGTATTATTCTGAACCATCAGAAAATTAATATAGATGAGACATGAAAATTGAAACTTCGAAGTGGATGCGCGACGTCTGAACTTCATCGCATTGAACTCAGCTTTTGGGAACTTTCATTTCATACCAGGAGAAAGCTTTTTTGGGGGTGAGACGATAGATTTGAGGAAAACAGTTTTTTGAAGCACCCTAATATATATAGAAATCACACAAAATGGTAGTGAGACGCGGTAGTTGATTTTCAAATGCGTACATCTACGACGCTGGAAATTTGATTGTGAATCATTTAATTTGTACGTTAGTTGATGTTGCTTCTTGAGAGAAAAATGAAAAACAAAAAAAAAACGTAATAACCAGTTTTTGAACGTCTCAACGTGTATCCAAATAATCAATATTGTCACAAAAGGAGAAACTATGAAACCTCATAAAATTATTATAGATTTTATTTTGATTTGCTATCATCGCTTCTGATACATAAAAATTCTTTTATGTAACGCAGTACGATTTGCCCGTGTGTTCATGCGCGTCTCAACGCATGAAAACGTTGTTTTTGGCGACTGAGGAAAAATCAGTGTTGGGGATGTCACACTGTGTAAACAAATGTACTCACTATTGTACTAGGAGTTCAAAGTCCCTCGCGCTCGCACGTTCCTCTTGCATACGAAACACTTACAAATCATACTTTGTTACATAATGTACCGTGTGCACCACGGAGATAGAGTCTTTAACGCCTCGCGCGATGTTTTCATTACTTATCTTCAGCTCGCGCGCCCACGACTCGTATTGGAAATATCACGCTCGTCGTTGAAAGATGCTCTGTACCTCCTTGGTACACAATGTACTATTAATAGAACGTTAGTGCGAAAATTTGTATCATATATTCGCGCTATCGGTTCAATTAGATAAGTTTTTATTTATTTTTATATAAAAATCATTGAATCAATGCATTGACATTGGCATATTATTTATACATACAAATGAGCGATGTTACTTCTAATTGTGATACTATGCGATCAAACTCTAGAAATTTTTGAATAAACAGGATTATCGAATCAGATTCTTCGTTTAGAATAATTGTAATTATAACGGCAGTAAATAACTGCAATTCCATTTAATATTCTACATTACTTGGAGTACCTTTTGTTGTTCTTGTGAGTTTAAAACTATGCCTTTAATTTAGGAAAAAACTTTGTTTAAGATGATGAGAAAAAAAATGTTCCGAACATAGAAATCGGGTTCAACCAAAGAAACGAGATTTGAGTAGATACGATATCGATTGGAAATATTTTTTTGTAATGGTGAACTGTAATTTCTTTTTTTTTTGTGTGTTGTTCATTTTCGTTGGTGTTCATAAATATTTATTCATGATTTTGTAAATTTTATGTACATACATGTATGGGATAAATTTGTTTTCTGTTTCAATTATAATCAAATGTTGATAACAAAATTTTTCGATGTATTACTTGACGCGAATAGAATGACATTGAAGTTTTTTTTTCTTGAATGGACGATCAGCTTGGCGATCGTGTTTTGAACTACAGAATGCACATATTCATTTTACATGCTACTTTTCTGTATATAAATGTTTGTTGTGGGGTCCCACGCCAAATCGCACACCATTCATCTTTTGCATCCCCCCCGATTCTCTCCATAATTTTTTGTCTTTTCGTATCTATTGAGAGAGGCTTCCATACCAATTTGCAGCTTGTGTTTTCCAGCCACTTACGAGAAATGAATTTTAAAAAACCCGGTTCCTTTCTTTTGAATGCCCATAATTTTGCGAACAATGATCCGATTAAGATGTTTTGTTTTTTTTTTTCATTTTTAATTTTTGTTTTTAGACCCACTTTTACAAAAAAAACTCTGCCAATTGATAAGCACGAAGCTTCCTCTTTTCCATCGGAGTAGCATTTGACAGAAGTTATATTGTCCTCAAAATCAGAAATTGCAGTGCAAAAGACATGATTTTTGACCACTACGGGACTATAACTTAGGGATCGGCGATACTGTATCGATATGTGGAAATATCGATACCAAAATGCTAAAATATCGATATATTATATCGATACTTAATTAGCCCGATATTTCGGTATATTGATAACCACTTATGAATATCGAGTTTCGATACAGGCAGAGTGAAGATGCATGTACGCACGGACAGTAAAAAATGCACGGAGAAAAGAGATCTTCAAAAAATAGTGAAGTTCGCTGACATATGTATATAAGCATAGCCCCGACATGTGACATAGCAAATTATATCACGTCAGATATTGATTTGTAGCCCATGAAATTCAAATTGAATGATGGAATTTACAGAAATTGTCAATTCTCATAGGGATTCACAAGAGTACTAAGTGACGTTACATTTTGTAATACTTTCCATCTCATAATCAATAAATTACGTAGCTCATTCTACTGAAAACATGTGAGAAATATTTATTGCTACATCAAATATTGAACTCCACTGTTTTTCAAGGGGACAATTTTTTGCATGTGGACTGCTGAATTTGTTTTGAAATCAAACATTGATATACATTTGTTCATTTCGATGAATAGGTCATAAATGGCGAAGAACTAGGGATTTCGGAAAACTCACTGGAACTTACTAGTGTAAAGTCAATCGTGAATGTTCAACCAAATGAACATTCAGCATATTGAATACCTCCCCTGAGAATTTATATCGATATTCACGGTATCGATAATTTATTCTACGATATTCTGGTGTATCGATATTTGATTTGCCAATACATATCGATACACAATATCGATACTATGAGTCCGTATCGCCGATCCCTACTATAACTGAGACGTGACGTAAGTTTCATTGCAATCATATAATCAGAACAGGAGATATGCGCGTTCGCAAAATCACAATTTTTAAACACATTTTTTGCGGATTCCGGTTCTTTGAGTGGATCAACGCGAAATTGATATGAAACCATCGTATGGAAATTGATATAGGACCACTATCGATCGAATCATGACTAGAACGTAGTGACACATGGGCTGAAAAGTCCCGGGCCTAACACATAGATGGCGCGAATTTTACTGCATTTGTAGGTATTATACATATATATATATATATATTCCTTGCGCTGGCTCCTACTGAGCCAGTTGAAATAAGAAATCAACGTTTATATTAATTAACTCTTTTATTCAGTTACTCGTGGGAAGCGTCCCTTACCAAGCTTGAGACATCACTGACTCCACATCAAGTCTCTTTTTCAACAGACTAACTTTCGCTACCTTAACCCAGTCCCACATACATCCCCCCCCCCCCCCCCCCCCCGAGTGTGAACGTTCATTATATATAACTTTGATACTTAAATATTACATATATGAAAAATTACATGAACAATAAACATAGAAGGATTACAATCTCTTAAAATAAAATTTTACTTAATGTATTTTTATACATGGTTCCTTCGCGCTGTGTTGATTTCTATAATTTTTAATCTTCATAACTTATTTCTACTTAATAATGTATAATATTTGGAAGAAAATGTTACACTTTTACATCGGAAGACAAAGTTACCTTCTTACGAGAATAAGTTTTTAATTTTAAGTTTTCATTACCTTCAAGAGGCCCGTGCATCTCATTGCTCGTGTGTAACGAATCTGGAAGATCCTCTGTAATGATGTACGCTGGTTTAAGCAATTCTATTGAAACATTGCGTTCTGAACTATTCACCTCTATTTTGAAAATGTGATCTGAAATACGTTGTAAAATCTTATAAGGACCGGAATACGGACGTTCCAGAGATCTTTCAGCAACATTTCGTAAAAATACGTGTGTACACGTATACAAATCTTTGAAAACAAAAATACGCTTTTTGTGCTTGTGTGTTACAGGTACCGGACGAACCTGACGCATGACCTCCCTAAACTCGTTTATAAACAAATTGGGATCAGGGGTGAAGTCGTCCGGTAACAGAAATTCCCCGGGTAATCGTAATACTGTACCATATAAAAATTCTGCGGGCGAAGCACCTGTGTCCGGTCGTACATAACAACGAAGTCCCAATAATACCGTAGATAAAGTCCGAGTTCAATTTCGATCCGCGTGACACATCAACGCCGCTTTAAATACACGATGCCACCTCTCTATCAAACCATTTGATGCAGGATGATAAGCAGTGGTACGAATTCTTTCGCATCCCACCAATGACAGCAAAGACAAGAATAGACGGGATTCGAATTGGGCACCCTGATCTGTTGTAATAACTTCCGGAGCTCCATAACGCGCTATCCACGTATCGTAAAATGCCGCCGCCACCGTTTGTGCTGAAATTTCTTTCAAGGGAATGGCTTCCACTCATCTAGAAAACCGATCTATCATAATCACGCAATAACTGAATCCCTCCGAAGACGGTAACGGGCCCACTATATCCATATGAACATGATCAAAACGACCATCCGGAGCTACGAAACTTCCAGGACTCTGCGTTACATGTCGTGAGATCTTGGATTGCTAGCAGTCCAAACAATGCTCACAACAATGCGCTATATCGCGATGCATATCAGGCCACACATACAGCTGACGTATTAATCGATCAGTTGCTTTGGCACTTGAATGTGCTGTATTATGGAATAATTTAAACACAGTAGTTCTAAGATCAGCAGGAACGTAGGGCCTGATAGACTCGCCGGAAATCTCACAATACACCGCAGTATGATCAGGACCCCATTCAATTCTCTTTAAAGATAAAGGTATGTCCCGTTTCCCTAGAATTTTTCTGAGCTGTGCATCATGTCGTTGTCGATTGGCTAATTCGATAAGGTTAAATTCAACCAGGAGGCGGAGAGAATCTATACGAGACAAAGAATCTGCCACGATATTTTCCGTTCCAGGAACATACCCCTAACAGCACTGGGAGGTTTTTAAAACGTTCCAAGAACGTTGGGACGTGTTTAAAACATTCTCAGAACGTTTTCAAAACGTCCAGGGATCTTGGTGCTATTAGGGACTCTATGTTAGTTGTGAACTGCGCTATGACAGAGAGCTGCCGAGCTTAACGAGGGGATGCTCTTTCAGAACGTTGGATAAAAACATACATCAAAGGCTTATGGTTTGTGATCACTTTGAAATTACGGCCCTCAACAAAATACCTGAAATATTTGACTGCCTCGTAAATTGCTGTCAACTCGCGGTCATAAGCACTGTACTTGATTTGGACTGGTGAAAATTTTTGCGAGAAAAACCCCAAAGGTTCCCATCCTTTGACAGCTTTTTGCTCAAGAGCAGCACCCATAGCAAAATCAGAGGCATCGGACACAATCCGAAGCTCGGCATCTACAATAAGATGAGCCAATGAAGTGGCATTAGATAGATCCTGTTTTACCTGCTCAAATGCCTTTTCCGCCTCCGAAGTCGATTCTATTTCTCTAGTGTCATTCTTTCGTGAGTCCTTTATGTAACTATTTAAGGGGGCCCGGGTACCAGAGCTGCCAGATGAGCTCCGACGCTGAGGGTAATGTACCCCCAACATCACCTCATATATGTATGTGTTGTAAGTGGTACTCACCAATACTTACGACTATTATATACATGAAGTGATGGTAGGGGTACTCTTCCCCTGAGCGTGGAAGTCATCTGGCAGCTCTGCTGGGTACTAGCGACATTTGGCGTATTTTTCCGGTAAAAATTCACCATGCCAAGAAAACGTCTCAATTCAAGCACAGATTTGGGCTCAGGAAATGTCAAGATGGCATTTACCTTCTCCTGTGTTGGCCGCATACCCTGATTATTGATTATGTAACCTAGAAATTCTATATCTGGAACGCCGAAAGTACATTTGTTTACATTCAATCGAAGATTGAATTGTTGAAGTCTCTGAAAAACTAATCGTAGACGTTCAGAATGCTTTTCTACCGTTGGAGACGCAATTAGTATGTCGTCAATGTATACAAACACAAAATCTGAGTCACCCAGAGCACGATTTACATAGCGCTGGAACGTTTGACTGGCGTTGCGCAATACAAAGGTCATGAAGAGATATTCAAACAAACCGAAGGGGGTATTCACCGCAGTTTTTTCGATGTCTTCTGGGGCCATCGGAATCTGGTTATATGCCCTATGCAGATCCAAAGAAGAGAAGACTGTCTTCCCTCGCAAGACAGTCGAACAATCGTGCAAGTATGGAGTCGGGTACCTATCGGGAATGGTAACGGCATTCAAACGACGGTAATCACCGCACATCCTCCACTTTCCATCCTTTTTACGAACCATATGAATGGGACTAGCCCATGGACTGGCTGATGGTCGACAAATACCCGCCTCCACCAACATTCGAAATTCTTCCTTTGCAGCACAAAGTTTATCGGATGGCAAACGACGCGGTCGCTCTGCGACCGGAGGACCCGAAGTAATGATGTGATGAACAACATCGCACTTCTTTAGGGAAGAAATCCTGGAAGCACCCGTGATCATCGGAAATTCCGCTAGAATCTTGGTCCAATCAGAGTGAGGAACCAATAAATTAATGGAATCCAAGAAGCTTGTTTTGAGCAATCCCATTGAATATATTCGAGTTGCTGCGTCGATAAGACGACGTCTTTTGAGATCTGGTAATAGTTCGTAATGAGCTAAAATATCGGCACCGATTATTGGGTACGGAACATCGGCAATACAGAAATTCCATGTAATTCGACGTCTGGGACCCAAATCAAGAGTACGAAAGGATTCAACATAAGTATTGATCTGAGAATTATTCGCTGCAAATAACTTCAACCTGTGGGGAGTCCCCTTAATTCCAGGATCAGCGGGAAGCAAGAAAATATCTGCACCAGAATCAACCAAAAAGTTTTTCCAGAAATGCGATCCCGAATATGGAGACGTTTTGTGTTATTCACATCTTTCTTAACACTCTCCGCGCGAGAAGATGAATTTAGTTTTCCGACTTCCAACTATTCCATTTTGCACACCATTCTTTGCACGAAGTTGGATTATTTGGGTATTTAGTGTGAGCCTTGCATAACCTTTGCGAGTTATGTCCCTGTACTTGATTACTATCGCGCCTGTCGTAATCAACCTTTGATTTTGAACGAGATTGATATTTCTGCGACGACTCAAGTTATCTAACCCTAACCTCAAACTTCGCGAGACTCTCCATAATTCTCTTGATATCCTTATCGATTCCCGCAGAACCCGTTGAGGAGCTTTTAGAAAGAGCACAAATGGATTGTTCATTTACTTGAATATTTTCAACAATTTTATCCGCTGTCTCCGCTAAACGAGTAAGATCATCCACCCCGGATACCGCCAAAATCGCTCTAACATTTGGAGTCAATTGGTCCAGAAAAATTGATTTAATTATATTATCTCCGCATGTCCCATCATTGAGATTCATTAAACGATTTAATATCAATGACGGTTTACCGTCCACGAGTACTTGGCCCTTGAGGAGTTTACGGAGATTGCTTTCAGACGATTCAGCGAAAGTCACAATAATACGGTCCTTAATTTTGTCATAAACATTACCCGGACAAGGATTTATCGAAATGATATCCCGAATCACAGCCACAACCTCAATATCCAGTGCTGCAATAACTACATCCGCTTGAGAAGATTGCACAGTAATGCGTGCACTCCTGAGCGATGCCTCTACTTGCATAAACCATAGTACAGGATCTGATCGAAGAAATTGAGGAATCTTTGGCACTCTGTGATGATCAATTCTATTGTTATCCTCTGCACCAACGAGCGGTCGGGCCCCTTCAAGTGCACACTCGCGTTCAGAAGGGTTAGGATTCATCCCTTCAGTACTACAATCCTGCCACTCTTCATTCGACATTGCAATATACTATACTAGAATACAATGCAAAATTTAAACGATTCAGTACAATACACTTTGAATAAATACAAAAATATCGAAATTTTAAAATGACGTTTCTTATCTGACAATTTTATTTTTGCTTTACACACTAAAACGATTCTTCCTTTTGTTTTTACATCAATGTATGAACGTACCTCGAACTCTTGTCAAAAGTTGTGTACAAAAAAATTATATTTACAGCTCAAAGAATTCTGTAGAGATGATGCTTGTAGCTGCGTCTCAAATCGTGATGGTATCGATAATGGCTGCGATGTCTAAGACGTTGTGTGGTATGAGCCAGTGATGCCAGCATTTGGTCGACCGAGTCGATTTACCCTCTCCATCTGACCATTTCTCGTCCCCACCCTTCCAGCCGGGAGTACGCACACATTGAAACCCGTATTCATGTGATTCGGAACCGGTCGGTTCACTTCGAGTCAGCTCGGACAATCAGGAGAGAACCAACTATCCGTCGGTCTTTGTCTTCTCAATATGTTTTACGATCGGCTAACTCCGTGCAAGATCGGAAAAAATTCAAAGCCCACGCGGTCGACTTACCGAAAAGTTTCACCGCTTTTTCTTTTCCAAGCGACAATTTTATTGTAATCAGTATCGAACTGACTTACCCGGCACCCCGGGCAATTCTCGGCCGGGGCCCTTCGATATTTTTTTCGTTTTTTTTTCAAATCAAGAGCCAGTTCAATACTGATTATTAAATTATCACGATGGAATATAGATTTGATGCATAGCATCATTTAATTGAATTAAAATCGAATATGAGTAAATAATTTTTCAATTATTATTTATTTTTCATAAATTTTATAAGATTATTGGTTATTCTTATGACTGATTATGAAGCTTTCAAGAACTATATGTATTGTATAAAAATTTTCTAATAGTTGCGTATTTCTAATCATTATTTCAAATCTTGATGATTTTTCAATGAATTTCATTAGAATTGTCAATCAATCGATGGTTGAAAAATTCTAAGATAGTTTGGGGATCTATGATAAATGTCCTGCGGTGAATTCCATAATTTTCCCTGATAAATTAATTTTCAGAGATCACTATGATATTCCAATGATGAGGATAATCAAATCGACATCGATTATCAGATGTTGATCAACATCAAAATAATAAGACTGAATATTCAATTGATTGAGTGCAAATTATTTTCAATGGACTGAATAATTAGATTTGAGCATTCAAATTGATATTTCATCATTTCACGCATTATCAGTCTCTTTCCTTCGCTGCATTACTTCATAGACGTAATATGTGGATCGAAATATTACAAGACCCCATAGCCTAGCGGCAAAAGACATGTTCCTTGCGGAAGAACGGTCGGGTTCGATTCTGTGTGGAGACATTTCATTTTTTTTTGTCATCTCTCTGGTGAATAATTAAATTTCACATCCGATTATTATTTTTTATGTCATTACATAGTCATGTTATCAATAATCCTGATCTTTCGGAATGCACTTGCGGATTCGACCAAGTACAGGTTCGAATCGATTGGAAATTTCCCAAATATTCGTGTCCATGAGATATACACAGTAAAAAATTTTTCGTCAAATTTGACACACAAGCGAATGTTAACCATTTTTATCCACACTCAACGTGTGTTGATTCCAGAGTGACACTCACAAAGTGTTAATTCGAACTCGAATAACATTTTAATGTGTTGAAAATGAATCGATCGAACAGCATTTGATCAGTGTGTTGAATGAACACACAAAAGTGTTAAATATTTAACACTTGAATTTTAACACGCAGTTAAATATTCAACACTTGAATTTTGACACGTAGTTGAATATTCAACACTTGAATTTTGACACGTACTTCTTTTTTACACAATGACGGAATTTTTTTTACTGTGTAGACCGATCGATGCAGAATCCTCTGAAATGAGAAATGAATAGCACTTCAGAGGAACGTTTTTGAAGAAGTGTACTTGCAAATTCCATCAATTCCTGTGACGAATTGATGAAAAAATTTCAAAAATTTGTGTCCATCGAATAAAGACCGATCGATTCGAAATCTAATGAAATGAAAAATCAAATCACTTCGGAGGAACGTTTTTGAAAAAGTATACTTGCAAATTCCATCAAACCCTTTGACGAATTGATAAAAAAATTTCGAAACTTTGTCTCCGTGGAATATAGACTGATCGATTCGAAATCTTCTGAAAAGAAAAACAATGAATATCACTTCGAAGGAACGTTTTTAAAAGAGTGTACTTGCAAATTCCATCAGTTCCTGCGACAAATTGATGGAAAAAATTTCAGAAACTTGTGTCCATCGAATAAAGACCGATCGATTTGCAATCTACTGAAATGGAAAATGAAATCACTTCGGAGGAATGTTTTTAAAAAAGTATACTTGCAAATTCCATCAAACCCTTCGACGAATTGATAAGAAAATTTCGAAACTTTGTCTCCGTGGAATATAGACCGATCGATTCTGGATCTCCCCACGCAGAGCAATGGGTTCTAAGGAGTATGACAAATATCATGAAGGCTGGAATATTTCATAATATATTTTCGAGTATGAGGACAAGTATCTTGATTATAAGTGTTATGAGTACAAGTATCCATTTATGATGAAGGTGTTTGTTTTGGAGTAGATGGTACCGTCAACCAATAATATATCAATATAATAACAGCAAGGAAAAAAGTTAGTTCCTATTATAATATAAGATTATTACAATTACTATCTTCAGTTGCTTGAATTGAGAAAAGAATAATATGAAATCGGAAAAAAAGATATTCCTCAGGACATGAACCCGCCAAGATACCACACGAAGAATCCTTTTTCAAGAGCGAGAATAGAACTCTTCAAGAATTCTTTTCGAACTAGTGAATTCATATGGAGCTCTGGAGTTGACAGTACCATCTACCCCAAAACAAACACCTGGAATATTTGATAATGCGTATTGGAATGACTGATAATGCGTGGAATGATGAAATATCAATTTGAATGCTCAAATCTAATTATTCAGTCCATTGAAAATAATTTGCACTCAATCAATTGAATATTCAGTCTTATTATTTTGATGTTGATCAACATCTGATAATCGATGTTGATTTGATTATCCTCATTATTGGAATATCATAGTGATCTCTGAAAATTAATTTATCAGGGAAAATTATGGAATTCACCGTAGGACATTCATCATAGATCCCCAAACTATCTTAGAATTTTTCAACCATCGATTGATTGACAATTCTAATTAAATTCATTGAAAAATCATCAAGATTTGAAATAATGATTAGAAATACGCAACTATTAGAAAATTTTTATACAATACATATAGGAGTTCTTGAAAGCTTCATAATCAGTCATAAGAATAACCAATAATCTTATAAAATTTATGAAAAATGAATAATAATTGAAAAATTATTTACTCATATTCGATTTTGATTCAATTCAATGATGCTATGCATCAAATCTATATTCCATCGTGATAATTTAATAATCAGTATTGAACTGGCTCTTGATTTGAAAAAAAAACGAAAAAAATATCGAAGGGCCCTGGCCGAGAATTGCCCGGGGTGCCGGGTAAGTCAGTTCGATACTGATTACAATAAAATTGTCGCTTGGAAAAGAAAAAGCGGTGAAACTTTTCGGCAAGTCGACCGCGTGGGCTTTAAATTTTTTCCGATCTTGCACGGAGTTAGCCGATCGTAAAACATATTGAGAAGACAAAGACCGGGGGATAGTTGGTTCTCTCTCGATTGTCCGAGCTGACTCGAAGTGAACCGACCGGTTCCGAATCACATGAATACGGGTTTCAATGTGTGCGTACTCCCGGCTGGAATGGTGGGGACGAGAAATGGTCAGATGGAGAGGGTAAATCGACTCGGTCGACCAAATGCTGGCATCACTGGTATGAGCATAAGATGGAATCAATCCTTGTTCCGATATTATCCATGAATTTATTACGTCGCCAAGGTATCGAATTCTAAATCTTCAGAATCGAAGTCACCATCTGTATAACGGCTCGAAGGTATTCATAACCCAGCCACGCTTGCACTTTCGTGATGCCGAATTGCAGCAACACACAAAAAAAAATGTATGCGTCTCGGGCGATACTTTTCTCCGGGGTCACCAATGTAGGTATTCTACATATGTATATATACAGGGTGGGGCATTCGAAGTGTCGCGGGCGTTTCTTCCAGAAATGAAATGAGATACGAGAAAATTTTTCGGACAAAAATTGTAGGGTATCGAGGGGGACATCCGATGGTGGCCTTGGCTTTGACCTCAAATTTCATCTTCAAGGGCATTCTGAGGTCAACTCTTGTTTTTTAAATAGCATCTCATATTTTTTACTGCAGATTTGGATTCTAGGTCAAAAACGTCAATCTCAAAAACTCTATCAGAGGTTCGATTTATGATCCTATGAGGACCGGTGTACGGTTGCTCGAGTGACTATTTGATGTGCCCTATTTTTAGGAACACATGAGAACAAAAACTCGAGTCTTTGAACCAAAATGCTTTCTTCTGGTGGTGATGTCCCACCGGTACGGGTTTCACGGCACGAATATGCTCTCTGAACTCTTCCAAAAAGATGGATCTTTCGGGAGGAAAGTCCTCTGCGAGAACAAATTCTCCAGGGATTCGCAGCGTGGCAGGGGGCATAATCTCAAATGCAACATTCTCAAACGGATTTCAGCGCTCCCGTACGGTAGTACAGTGAATTATTCGCCATAGATACAACTAACACAAACAATGAACAAATCACACCGATTTTCGAATTAGTGTTAGTGTATACATGTAAAATAGTTCACTGTACTACCGTATGGCGGCGCTGAAATCCGTTTGAAAATTTTGTATTCGAGATTATGCCCCCTGCAGCGTGGTTCCGTATAGGTATTCGGCGGATGATGCACCAGAATCGAGAACGTCACATCTAAGGTCTAAGAGCACTGTAGAAAGGGATCGAGTCCACCGCGGATTGTTGTGGCGCATAATAGCCGCTTCAAAACAGCGATGCCAACGCTCCACCATCCCGTTTGCTGCCGGGTGGTACGATGTGCGAATACGGTTGCTGCCGGTTGTCTGCAGTAATGCCCCGAATAGGCGCGACTCGAATTGAGTTCCCTGATCGGTTTTGGTCGTTTCCGGAGAACCGAATAGTGAGACCCAATTTTCCACAAACGCGCGACAGATTGTGGTGGCTTCGATGTCTTCAATTGGGACGGCTTCGAGCCAACAAGAAAATCTATCGATCATGGTAAGGCAGTATGAAAAACCGTCAGACAAACGAAGTGGTCCGGCAATGTCCAAGTGGACGTGCTTGAACCGTCCATCAAGAGCTACGAATTGGGATGGATTTACATAATTGTGGCGTGTAACTTTGGATCTTTGACACTCCAAACAGGTTCTACACCACTCTTCTATGTCCTTGTGCATATTGGGCCATACGTAGCGTTTGCGAATCACGCGGCCCGTCATTTCGCTCCCGGATGAGCAGGCTCGTGGAATTTATCGAAAATATTTTTACGAAGTGACTGAGGGACGATCGGGCGTAAAACTTCGCCTGTAAGGTCGCATATCATGACCGTATGCTCGGAACCCCACTGCACCTCCCGAATGCTGAGAGAAGTGGCCGGATTACTAATTGAGTTTTGGATTTCGTCATCGCCCTCCTACGCCTGTGCCAAATCCTGCAGACTCCAACCGGTAGGAAATCTGAGCGCTGGAATTCGCGATAAAGAGTCGGTGACTACGTTGTTATCACCCGGAAGATAGTCGATTTAAGTAGTAAATTCGGATATATAAGAAAGTTGACGTAGTTTGCCCGCTGGAGCATTTTCCGCTTTCTGCAGAAATGCATATTGCAAGGGCTTGTGGACGGTGACGATTTTAAAATCGTATCCCTCTGAGAGGTACTTGAAATGTCTTAATGTCTCATAAATGGCCGTGAGCTCGCGGTCGTACGTACTATACGCACGTTGCACGGGTGTGAGTCGTATGGAAAAGAACGCTATCGGTTTCCAAATATCGGCAGATTTTTGTTCGAGGGCACCTCCCATTCCGAAATCGGATACGTCTGATATAAGCCTTGTCTGATATAAGACACAGGGTGAGCCAGAAGAGTCACGTTTATGAGATCATGTTTAGCCTTTTCGAACGCTCCAAGGGTCTCACTTGACCAGTCTATTGGTCGCTTATCGTTTCTCTTGGGTTCGGAAATGGACGCGTTTAATGGTGCCAGGGTCGTGCCTGCGTTGGGGCTGCTTCTGCGGTAAAAATTTACCATTCCCAAAATCGCCTCAATTCACAGACTGTTTTGGGTTGAGGATAGTTTTTGATCGATTCAATCTTCTCGGAGGTTGGTTTCAACCCATCAGAATTGATCGAATATCCTAAGAAGTCTAATTCTGGTTTTCCGAATTCGCACTTTTCTAAGTTGAGTGTGAGCGAGAATTGTTTGAGACGCTCAAACACGATTCTAAGGTGATGCTCGTGCTCTGCAGCACTGCGAGAAGCTACGAGGATGTCGTCGATGTAAGAAAAAACGAAGCTTAGTTCACCCAGAGTGTGGTGAATATACCGTTGAAACGTTTGGCCGGCATTTCGCAGACCGAATGTCATTCGCTCGAACTCGAAAAGCCTGAATGGGGTAATGACCGCAGTTTTACAAATGTCGTCCGGTGCGACTGAAATCTGATTATAAGCTTTGTGTAAATCAAGCTTTCAAAATATTGTCTTGCCGGCTAAATTGGCTGTGAAATCGTGAAGATGAGCAACAGGGTATCTATCAGGGGTAGTGATAGCATTGAGATGACGGTAGTCGCCGCAGATGCGCCATTGACCGTTCCTCTTCTTCACCATATGTATTGGTGATGCCCAAGGACTTGACGAAGGTCGACATATGCCGTCCTTTATCATTTGTTGGAATCGTTCCTTAGCGGCCGATAATTTGTCTGGTGGCAGTCGCCGTGCGCGAGCTGCCACTGGTTGTGCGTTTGTCTCGATACGGTGTTTAACCAGCTGCGATGATGGTTCTGAACCCTTGGCAACTCCTACGATTTCGGGAAATTCTGCCAAGATTTCCTCAAATGGCTTAGACCGATCGATTGAGCTAGCTCCGTGCCCGCCAGAACGTTTGATAAAGCTTTTTGTCCGAAGACCGCTAACTGAATCAATAAGGCATGCTTGATGAAGCGATGAAATTAATTGAAAATATGCTAATAAATCTGCACCGATTATAGGGGTTGGCACGACGGCTATTACGAAATCGCAGGAGGTATTTCTACGAAATCCTACGTCCAGGGTAATTTTCTTTTCACCGTAGGAAGCTACTCGCGTTTCGTTCGCGGCGTACAAAAAAATTTGCGATTCTGGGTGAGTGTGCCGTTTATCAAACAGAATGAGCGATACGTCTGACCCTGTATCTCCCAAAAACGTTGAACGTGAATTTCGATCAAATACATGGAGGCGTTTAGATTGGTGATCACCCGACCCTACCGCCTCTGTTCGGATGGGCGATATTAGTTTTCCTGATTATTGGCTGGCGATTGCCAAGAGCAGAGATTGACGCATTCACGTGCTTTTTGTTTGTATTTCCGGTGATAAAAACAAATTCCGTGAGGATCTGATTTCGATCCTGAATCTTTGTTCGGTTTGCTCGAAATGTTCTTGTTATTGTCGCGCTTGGGCGGGTTTGCAGATTTATCGTATGATTTATTTACGTTGCGATCGACTGTTAATTGTTAGACCTGTTCCGTCAGTTTTTCTAATTTTCTACCGAGATCACTATTCTCGGCTGAAACTGCGGACGGGTTGATGTTGTTACACGGATTTTGATCAAATGATTTTGTCGAGACTGGTGCTGTTTATTTTCCGGATTCGCCCCGTTCAAAAACTCTATCGGCAGCATCAGCGAGGGATTGTAAATCGTTTATTGGGGTAGCCACAACTATTACTCGAATGTGAGGGGGTAATTGCTCTAAAAAGAGTGTTCTCATTACATTCTCGCTGCAACCCCCGTCATTTAATGCTTGCATACGATGCAGCAAAAGAGAAGGTTTTCCCTCGAATAACACTTCGCCTCGAATAAGTTTTTTAAGTTTTGTTCCCGGAGATGTGCCGAGTCTCGGAACAATTCTATTTTTAATTCGTGTAAAGACGTCGTCGTTAGGGTTTTCGCTCATAATAATGTCCCTAATAACGGCTACGTACTATGGATCTAAAGACGCGATCACGTAATCCGCCTTCGTTCGGTCTCTGATAATACCTGCGTTGCGGAAGGCACTTTCTATTTGAATATACCATAAATGCGGGTCTTCTCTGTAAAATTGAGGAATTCTAGGAACCCGTGTTGATTCTACGTTTTGATTGGGTTGAGCTGCGCCCGCTTGATCTTGATTTCATGGCTCTACCATATTCGTGCCGTCGCCCCGCAGATATATAGGGTGAAGAAAAAGTATAAGACAAACTACGGGTAATGACAACGTTTGATCTCCAAAGAAACCGGAGCAACACGTATCGTTCATGTGTATCAAAATGAAATAAAGATAAAAACTTTGATTTATCTTTTGTTGACACTCACTGTCAGCGTCGCAATTCACTGAGATTATTCGTGTCTATGTACACCTTGCCAATTACAATCCGTGTCAGATAAAAACAAACAATAATGAGTTTGATACGAAAGTATTTATATAAATTAAATGAATGTCGTATATCATGAACGCGAAAGTTGTTTCATGATAAAGATTTACGTGTGAATTTGAAAAGAAATCGTCTTGTATATTTGTAAAAATATGACCTATTTACTTGTCTGTATTCCATTGCAAAAATTCTTACGCACTTGAAATCGTTTGGAACAAATTACTATACACGAATCGAATGGTTATTGAATTGAATATAAGCCATCCGTGATGACGCATGAATAAACAGACTGATCGAAGTACATATATGTCGATGAGATATTCGTATATCGTTACCAGGGTGGCACGTAATATACTTCTAAGTATTTTACATAGTTTACGACACGTAAGAAACCGAGTATCTTACGTATAAAATGAACCCCTTGCCCTTGGGGGGAGAGGAGGGTCCAAGTATCTTACATATTTTACGTGTCAGAAACCAAGTATGATACGTAAGAAATTGAAAAATCATGTAATAAACCCAACCCTGATCGTTTCCAATGATATATCGAATGTGACTTTTTACTTTTATTAGAAAGAAAAGAGAATACTTGGTAATATTATTTGTTGTACCTTGATATTACTTTCCATACCACAAAGTTGGTGAGAAAAAATTAAAAAAATGGACATACAGTTGTTACGTCGTGTTTGTTAGTCGCAGTAGTCAGTCGCAGTCATCCTTTTGTTGCGTGCACACGTGCTTCGTGACGTTGTGTGGTTCGTCCGTGTAACCACAATGGCTGCTTCCTGTAGCAGAGGTGAGGACGAGGACGTCGTAATGGAGACTTCCGGCAACTGTGAGGATGGCGTCCAAAATGGCGATTCTTGTTGTACGTTGCGTACAAATGTATTTGACCGGGATGCGTGTATGAAAGACCAGAGTCGACGAACGGAATAGATGCTGTTTTTTTTTTTTATTTAGCATCCACGAACGGGTTTTTATGCTCTTTACTCATTTGTCACACACTGCACTTTCGAACGCGTGTGAATACGTTTTACTTGTAGGACGTACTCTTGAACGAAATTTTGTCGATTATTATTAAATTCTAATTGCTTAAAGATCATAGAACTTGTCCAGGAATCGACACTCGTGTTCGCACATGTGACAACTAGCCGTGCAGATATCGAACGATTTCGGGGTCACCAATATGGCCTGTGGTGGTTGGTGATAGCGTGGTATGACGTGTTATTTCCATCACTAATTCAAAATAACCTCCAGAGAGTTGGCCATTAAACGTTGATTATTAATTCGGACGTATCAAAATAAAACATCAAGATACGTTGTAATACTCAACTTTATTATAGTACATCAAGCGCACATTGCTCGTACGCAGATAAATATCCGTTCACTGAGACTGAGAGTGTCCCAATAACGCGCTGAGTGGCACGCAACTCTTCTCCCCTACTCTATTTCGAACGCTACCGCGTCTATCGTGACTCTTAAGGCGCGTACGCACGACATATATGTGTGGCAGAGCCCACACATTCACCTGTCTTCCAGTTAGTACTAACCTTCAAAAGACAGCTGTATAAATTTCATGACATTCTATTCATTGGTTTGTGAGTTATTGTACTGAGAGTGACGCTACTTTTGTGATATTTAAAACAATGTATGTTTCAATTTTACCCTGCTTCTTGATGGGAAAAAATACCGTTCAAGCGAAGCAATGGCTTGAAAAGTGTTATGCCCGAAGAGAACATGAAGCTTCAGCGAACGTTCAGATTTGATCTGTATAGATCGGATCGAAGGTTCACGAAAGCTAACTTTGAGATTCACAAACGTTTGTCAAAGATACTACGAACGTTGAAATGTCCACCTCAAAATATTTCCATGAAACATAGATGCAACGTTCATTGAAGGTTCATCGATGGTTTGAGGAAGCTTCACAAAAATGTCTGTACTTAGATTAATTTATAATAATTTATGTGTATTAATTAATTCATTTTTCATATAAATTGATCTAAATTAATATAAGTATAGATATTTTTGTGAAGCTTCGTCAAACCTTCCGATGAACCTTCAGTGAACGTTCCATCTATGTTTCCTGAACGTATTTCGAGGCGGACATTTGGACGTCCGTAGAACCTTTGTCAAACGTTTATGAATATAAAAGTCAGCTCTAATGAACCTTCGGCCCGATCTATATACATCTGATCTGAACGTTCGCTGAAGTTCATGTTCTTTCCGGGTATGAGAAAGCTCTGTTCAAAGTGGGTGCCGCGTTTGCTCACTATTGATCAAAAACAAGAACGCGTTGATGTTTCTGAGCAGTGTTTGGCCATGTTTTAACGTGACAAGCCGGAATTTCGGCGTCGATATGTTACAATGGATGAAACATGGATCCATCACTTCACTCCGGTATCAAAACATCTGAGTGGACAGTCATTAGTGAACCTCATCCAAAGCGCCCGAAAGCACAAAAATCGGCTGGAAAGGTTATGGCCTCGGTATTTTGGGATGTGCGTGGTGTAATATTCATCGACTATCTTGAGAAGGGAAATACCATCAACAGTGGATATTATATCGCATTATTGGAGCGTTTGAAGGCCGAAATTGCAAAGAACCGACCGCATGTGGCAGGGAAAAAAATTTTATCTCATCAAGACAACGCACCATGTCACAAGTCAATCAAAACAATGGCAAAACTACATGAATTGAATTGCTTCCACGTCCACCGTATTTGTCAGACTTGGCCCCCAGCGACTATTGGCTGTTTGCAGACCTACAAAAAATGCTCGCCGGTAAGAAATTTCGCTCGAATGAAGAGGCTATCGCTGAAACTGAGGCCTATTTTGAGGCAAAAGATAAATCGTTCTACAAAAGAGGTGTTGAAATGTTAGAGCGGCCATGGAATGTTGGCGTTGTTTTTGATGGAGATGCCGTTGATGAATGAAGCTAATTTTGAACAAAAAAAAAACACGTGTCCTTTGCTATGCTCGGGACTTTTCAACCCATTTGTTATACGTTTAATTGCAATCAGATGATAGGGAGCAGAGATATGCGCGTTCGCAAAATCACACTTTCAACCCTCAGCTACTACACTGGGGTCAGACTGACCCCAACATGATTCAATCTTGCATTACCATCAAGAAACTCGATAATTCGAATTCTCCGCGCAATCTGGCGCCACTTTAGAGTTTCTTCACCTCACTCCACCCTAGGCGTGACATGATTGTCCATGTTCCATATAATTCTTTTTCATGATACAGTGATGATGTCATTTAGCAGCGAAAATATACCCATCGATCGATGAAAACAAGCGATGCATGTGTGCTGCAGAAATAATTTTTTCACAAATTCAAAATGAATTTTTCTTCAAGGAAATTATTTGATTGGAAATGGGGAGAGTTTTAGTACTCTCTAAAATTTTTCCAAGACATATGTACGCATAGCGTGACTTTGGTGTACGCCCACAGTTGGGGTCATAATCGACCTCAATGTCTCTATTGGAAAAATCCAATGGATTCCGATAGATTCCGATATAAAACCTATTGGAATCCATTGGAATTCATGAGGTCTATTTGGAGGACAAAAAATGTAAGCATTGGAGGCATTGGATATTGTTGGGAATCTCCATCATTGCGCTCTGATTTGGAAATCCTTATAGTCCATGAATCGGAATTCATGAGTTTTATGCATTGATTGGCTCCTATTTGGAATTACAATGCTGATGAGTATTTGATTCGATGAGGATTTTCCGGTTTGTCCACATGCATCGGTGATTCCATATGGGCCTGAGAAAATAGTTTGAGCCGTATTCGTACATGAAGTATACCAATCGTTTTCTATTGGGATTTGCATTTCAAAAATGAATAGGCTGGATGAGGTTAATCCAATATTTATATTGATGCATTTTTATCAGTATAGGCCAACTCTTGGGTGTATCAATTTTATTGGATTTTATGGGGAAGTGCGATTGAATAATCAATAATACTGTTATTTTATTCCATGTGGAAATGCTGTGACAAATACACATAATTTCCCAATTGAAATCAGTTCGCAGTGCCGTAGGCTGCTATTGGGAATTCCAAAAATTCCTATTATCGGAGTTGACAAATCATTTATTCAGCCACTTCTATCGCCTTATGATTGGAATCTCCCATCGAGGGACATCCATATGAGATGTATCAATTAAATAGCGATTTATAATCATGTTATTGATAGGTCTTATCGGAATCCATTGAGATATCCGATGTGAATATTATGAGAGAATTCAGTGAATTTTGTTAGAACTTTCCATTGAAAGAATCACATGTCATTCAAAGTTCCTTGAGATGGAAGGGAATCTAATGGGATATACCCTTTATATCTACGATTTTCCATCGATTTGCGTCTAGATTTCTTTCTCCGTGTAGAACTCTCTATCCATTTCACTCAAAGATAATCTAATAAAATGGGTAGAATGATCTAGTAATTCTAAGGACTACGGCATACCCATGATAATGAAAAATTTTCTAAATCCAATCAAATACATTCTTCATCGGAGTCAATCATTTCTGCGTCGGAGACTTCTTATTGAAACCAATCAAATATTCTCCCATTCGGTTGAATTTTATCAAATCTGAAAAATCCAATTACAAGTAACACAGTAACGTCCATAATATGTTCCGCGAACCTTCTTCGCACATCATATGTCCCGTGGAGCTGCTATGAATATTCTCAGCATCCTAGAGCAAGTTCAAAAGATATATCTGTTTAGCATTTCCAACGCACTCATCTGAAGTACTGCCCACAAACCATTCACTATCTTCTTCAAAAACATGTTCTGGATTTGCTCCTGTTTTATATTTGAGATTGGATATTAAATAATAGGATATAATTAATGAAACATCAAAGAACATACCATTATTGGTATATTTGTTTAAGGAAGAATGTATAAATCATCTTTAACAGTTGATGGCGGATCGAAGTGGTTGTGTATGATCGTGGTCTCCAGAATTTTTGTTTTAAATTGTTTTCTCTCCGTATATTATCCTTCAATGTTCTACTGTCAGTTTCTTCTAATACTTTACCTCAGTTTTGTGCTCTTTTGAAACAAATAAATTATAATTCAGTGTGTGAAATTGAAATAATAAATTACTCGTGTTCATATACAAGTTTTGTATATGTTTGTTTGTGTGTATACGCTTGGAAGAGTAGTTGTCACGTAATCGTTGTCAGCTGACTGTAAAGTTATCAGTGGTTATCATTGTCAGTTTAAGTGGGAGCTTCCATTTTCTCTTGCTTGGAGCTATATTTTTATAGTCTTTTAGTATGTCTGACAGTGGAAAAAAGATTTGCAGAGGCTGTTGTGTGGCTGTTGCCAAGCCAGTGATTTGTAAAACCTGCGGTGTTTGTTCTCACCCTGGGTCGTCATGTCTTGGAAGGAGTGGGCACCCCTGGCATACAGGCATTCTACTCGACTGTGCTGAACCATCACAGAGTTTATTTACATCTCGTTCGTCTATTGATGAATCGGACCAAGATATGTTTGATAATTTCAAAGATCTGTTGCAAGCTGAAATATGTAAAATCAGCGAACAATTGGATTCATTCAAGTCCGAACTATTAAATGTAGTTGATGATTTGAAAAAGAGAGTCAGCGAACTTGAAAACACACGGACATCGAAGTCATGTTTGGAAGAAGAGTTTATTGTTAAAATTGAAGAAAGACGGAAAAGGTTACACAATTTATTAATCTTCAATTTAGATGAATCAGACAACAATGCGCCAGCGGATTTGGAATCAGTTAGACATGTTTTGAATGATGTCCGGCCTGATTCGTACGATAATATAAAAATTCGTAGATTTGGGAAGAAGACTGTTAGAAAAACTCGTCCTGTTTGTGTCACTTTTCAATCCCCGGAAATTCCTCTGGATATTCTCAAGAAGAAATCTCTTTACCGCGGTTCTATGAGATTCTCTCAAGATCGTACAATAAAGCAACGTACGTATCTTGATAATTTACGGTTGAAATTATCTCAGCTGAAAGATGATTCAAAAACAATCAGATATGTGAACGGTGTACCAACAATAGTAACACGTAACCAGGCTGTTCAAAAAAACGTTCAGCGTGTCCTTTAGTTTACTATCAGAATGTTCGTGGTCTACGTACCAAACTTGACTCTCTTCGTTTAGCAGTATCATCTTCGATTGAATGTTACGACGTAATTATTCTCACAGAAACCTGGTTAACGAGTAGTATTTCAACATCTGAAATCAACCTCCAAGGGTACATTATATATAGGAAAGATAGGAGTGCTTTGACCAGCCAATTTGAGAGGGGTGGCGGCGTGTTGATAGCTGTAAGGGATACTCTTCCTAGTTCTGAGCTTTCATCATTACATGATAACGTTGAACATCTGTTTGTGAATGTGAGGCTTGGCCATTCATATGTGATTATTGGAGCTGTTTATATTCCACCGTCGTCACCTTCTCAATTGTATGAAGATCACTGCAAGAGTGTAGAGAACATTTCGAGTGTAAATTATGATTGTTCTATCTACCTCTATGGGGATTATAACCTTCCTCACGTTTGTTGGTATACGAGTGGAGAAACTTCATCTTATACATTGCAACCTGTAGCCACTCACGATGAAGTGCAGTGTATTCAGACTGTCTGTGAATATTTCAATTTTTCCAATTTATGTCAGAAAAACAATATTTGTAATGTTTTTGGTACTTCACTTGATTTGTTGTTTTCTAGTGATAATTATGTATCAACGACATTTGCCGATGAACCATTCCTTGTCTGTGATAATCACCATCCAGCTCTCGTTTCTCAACTGCATGATGTATCATTTCATTATCTTTCGCGTAACACTACTGTTCGTTATAATTTCAAATTGGGTGATTACACTGCTGTGAGGGATTTTTTGAATGTTATTCCATGGGATGAAATTTTCAAGGATATATCTGTTGATGATGCAGTTGAATTTCTCTACCAGCAGTTATACACGGCAATAGATATGTTCATTCCTAAGTACTGTTTTTATGATTCGAAATTCCCCAAATGGTTTTCACCTGAATTGATTGAGTTAGTTCGTACGAAGAAGGCAGCACACCGTAGGTATAAAATTTCGAATTTACTACATGACTATCTCGTTTTTTCTGATATGCGTTCAAAATGTAAGAATTTAACGAAGTTATGTTACGAAGATTATGTTAGATCTATTGAATCGCAGATTCCTAATGATATTAAGTGTTTTCGGAAGTTTGTTAACTGTCCTCGTTCAAATAATACTTTACCCAATGATTTTGAGTTGAATGGCATTTCAGCTTCCTCTAGTCAAGATATAACTGACCTTTTTGCAACGCATTTTGAATCAGTTTATACTTCTCACGACGGTTTGCTCCCTAATGTTGAATCTGATATTCAGATTGATATTCCTGATCTTCATATTGATATTAGCGAAGTGTTCTCAGAAGTAAATTCATTGGATGCCAATAAGAGTCCCGGTGATGATGGGATTCCACCTATATTTCTGAAATCTTGTGCCTTTATACTGTCGCGACCATTATGGTTGATCTTCAATGCCTCCTTATCTTCGGGCTATTTTCCCTCTCGTTGGAAAAATAGCCTAATTACGCCTATTTTCAAATCTGGGAGTAAATCTGACGTGAAAAATTATAGACCTATTTCAATTATCAATGTTATACCTAAGTTATTCGAACGTATAGTTACTAAGAAAATCGCGCCTTTGTTTTCAAATATTATCAGAGATGAACAACATGGTTTTGTACCTGGTCGTTCGGCTAGCACTAATCTAGCTATTTATTGCAACTATGTTTCCACAGTTCTCGATGATTTCCTTCAGGTTGACGTTATATATACCGATTTTAAGAAAGCTTTTGATACTGTGGATCACAATATTCTTTTATCAAAATTATACCAACTTGGTATTCGTGGAAATATCCTGGACTGGATCAAATGTTCCTCATTACTGTAACACTGTCAATACGGCTATGGGGCAGCTCGGATTCTTAAAGAGGCTATGTAAGGATTTCAGAAAACCTTCAACGTTACTTACATTATACAATACTCTTGTCAGACCTCATCTAGAGTATGCCTCTCCAATCTGGTCTCCTTATCAAGCCAAATATCGTATTTCAATGGAGAGGGTACAGCACAGATTCTTGCGTTTTTTATCGTATAAGAATAATAATCCCATGCCCATTACATGCCATGACTATGGACCAATAATGGAATCATTCAACATGAGCACCCTTGAAACTCGTAGGATGATTAATGATATGTTATTCATTTTTGAGATCATTAATGGTCAGATCATTTGTCCTGAATGAATCATGACGGAACATTAAAATTGAGCAAAGATAGCTGTAAAAAATTACAGTCACATTTTCTGAAATTTCAGAGAAAAATTTTTACAGTGTAATTCGGCATCACTAAATGACAAATAAAAATCAATTGAAATAAACGAACACCGGACTCGAATTCTAACTGTTCTTATCTGTTTCTGGCTGGTTTTTGTCAATCCCAATTCGTTCCCATCTAGTATTTTTGGTAGGGATACGTTGGTCTAAGATCAAGAAGTTATATGGATATAGGGGAAATACGTACAAAACGACATAGACGGGTAGAATAACCCCCCTACGTCATTTTACCCGTCTATGTCGTTTGGTACGTATTTCCCCTAATAATTTGGAATAAACCTTGTACAGGTCTCATACTAGAAGGAAATTTGATATTTATTGTAGGTATCATCAAATATGACCAACCACATATGTGATAATGTAGAATATTCAACAATAACCGATCATATATTAGATATTCAATAGGAAATTGAAAATTATTCCCAAGTTCGATTAATCAGAAGGTGTGTCATTGATATGATTAATATTTAATTAATGTTGCCGTATATCTGATTCCAAATACTAGAAAAGCGTTAATTTTTCCAAAGGTTGCTACATTAATTTCATTTAATTTTGCTTTTAAGATGAACCTGGATACAAACTTATACCAATATTAATTCCTGTATTTGAAGCTTGTATTAGAGTATTTTCTATCCTATTTCATCTCACTTATCAACTCGGTTATCAAGTTTTCAACACCTTCCTTTTAACTCCCATTCAGGTGTCAAATAAACGATGTTCAAAGTGGGATTTCAAGAGAATTGGCGCTCAGATTTTCCTTGGGTAAAGCAAGGACCACTCAAAGGCTATGCAATTCGCACACTGTGCAATAAAGAAAACATTTGCTACGGATCAATGGGAAGATCTGCTCTATCCAGTCATGCAAAGAGTAAGAAACACAAAGAAAGAGAAGCGAATATAAAGACGATTGTGCCACTACAAACATTTTTTCATGAAAACCCAAGCAACATATCGTCGACAGCTTCAACTCTACTGTGCACCAATTCACCATCATGTTCCTCCGCCTCATCAATTTTTCCTACTTCTCAAGTACCAATGTCACTCGATAAAGATCTCAACACCAATGAGATCGCAATAGAAACCACCCTCAAGTCGAAACAAGATAAGTGGTGGAAAGTCAAGGACAGTGTCACAGAATCAGAAACCCTTTGGTGTTTACAAACCGTTATTAACCACAGTTCTCTTAGAAACGCCGAAAGTAGCGCTAGACTATTTCAAAGAATGTTCCCAGATAGTGCAATAGCTACTGAGATGAAACTCAGTAAAGATAAAGTGTCATACAGCATAGTTTATGGTCTTGCACCTTATATAAAAAATGAATTAGTATCAGCTATTCAAGAATGCGATTTTTTTGTGGTGGGATTCGACGAAAGTTTGAACAAGTATGCTCAGAAACAACAAATGGATATTGTTGTACGATATTGGGATAACGCTGTAGATCAAGTCTCGTCTAGATATCTATCGTCCGTATTTTTAAATAAAACAACAGCTGTCGATCTATTAATGGCTCTGAAAGAGGGACTCGGATGTCTTGATGTAAAAAAAATTATCCAATTATCTATGGATGGCCCAAACGTTAACCTGAAACTTCTTAAAATGTTGAAACAAGAACTTTCGGAAGAAGCTGACGGAAGACAAATTTTAGAAATCGGTAGTTGTGGCCTCCATGTAATAAATATCGCGTTCAAGACTGGCATAAAAAAGACTGATTGGAGCATAATGACTTTCCTTAGATGTTGTTATTATTTATTCAAAGACAGCCCCAGCCGTAGAGGAGAATACATTGCTGTAACCGGTTCTTCAACATTTCCTAAGAAGTTTTGTGGCGTGAGATGGCTGGAGAACTCTAATGTCGCCAAATGTGCTTTGGAATTACTTGGAAATTTGGAAAAATTTGTTGATCATGTCTCCAAAAATAAAACCATGACATCCACAAAATCGTCAAAAAACTTCAAAGAAGTTGCAACTGCCCTTGAAGACAAGCTTCTTCGTGCTAAATTAGCATTTTTCATGTCTTTGGCTGAAGATCTAGAGCCATTTTTAAGGGAGTTCCAATCAGATTGTCCAATGATTCCATTTCTTCATGGCACCCTTTTGAATCTTGTGAAATCGCTTATGGGGAGAATTGTGGAAGAAAATATCCTTTCAACTACACCTATCCAACAAATTGAGTTGAAGAATGAAAATTTGAAAAAAACCAAGGACATAGACATTGGCTATGCTACCCGGGCTGCTCTTAGGAAATGTAAAGGATTTAGAGATATTGACATTCTTCGTTTCAGAGAAGATTGCAAGACATGTCTTATCAGCGTTGTAAATAAGCTTTTAGAGAAGCGTCCATTAAAATATAGTTTAACAGAAGCTGTAACTTTTCTTAATCCATACAAAATATGCTTTAGTCAGGACGAAGCCATCAAACAGATGACTGTGGCAGTAGATATTTTGGTGGCAGCAAACGTGATTCCTCCATCAGTGGGGCAAAATGCTGACAGAGAATATAAAGACCTGGTCTACCAAGATAAGGTGAAATTACATATGAAAAATTATGAGAGAAAGACTAGACTTGACAGTTTTTGGATGTCTCTTCTGAAAAACACAGACTACCAAGCTGAAAACTTGAAAAGAATTGTCAGTTTACTCCTTTCTCTTTCTCATGGGAATGCTATGCTTGAACGAGGGTTCTCGATAAATGGAGATATTCTTATAGAAAACCTAAAAGAAGAATCTCTTGTTGCTCAGCGCATTATATACGATGGAGTAAAGGCTGGTGGTGGTTTAGATCAATTTGTAATCACCAAAAAACTGCTTCTATCAATGCGCAATGCCAATCAACGTTGGAAACAAGCCTTAGAAGATAGGAAAACAAAATTGAACTCTGAAGAGAAGGCTAAGGCAGAGAAGAGAAAGGCATCTCTAATGGTGAAAGAGCTTGAAGAGAAAAAGCGAAGACTTCTTTTGGAATCACAAAAAGAACTTGCCACATTAGAAGAAGGAATAAAAGTACTTAAAAACTACAAATAATTATGACGCTAAGGTTTTTTTATTTTTTTATGAATTTGTTAAGAATCCCTTCCTTCATTCATATGTTTCGACATTGCAGGACTTCTTTTGTTTTTCAATTTTCTCAAAGTATTGAGGTATTTAGAAACATCATACTGTAGATCTAATATCAGTAGTAAGCTCGCCGCGATTTTTTAATATGATTTAAAATAATTCGCTCCAAAATTTTTATTTATTTTATTGTAATATTTATTACATGTTTTGCATAAAAAATGTATTCTTAGTTATTTTTTCAGTGTTTTATTTGACTTGTTAACTGTTCTGTGGATACTATTGGAAGTGTTTATTTGATGTAGTAATATTTTTCACTATTATATTATAACTACGTGTGTTTATTAAATCTCTTATGGGAATGCCTCTGAGCTGTATTATTTTTATAATGATACCTATTAAAATTCCTGGTAATTTTGATTTCAGTCCTGATTTTGTGCATCCATTTGTTTGAGTTCCGATGATAATTCCTCTTTCTACTATCAACAAAATTTTTCAATAGACTCGAGAGTATTCAAGTGCAGCATGCACGGAAAAAAATGATTCGCTATTATTTGTATAGCTGAGAATGACCTATGGGAGCTATTTTTCGGCTGTCATAGCTACTCACTTAGCGGTAACAGCAAGAATTTCTTTAATTACTTGATCAATCAAAATTTTAAATAAATACCGCCCGAACAGAGCAAAAACTTCTGAAAAGTATCACAAGATATCTTGCAAATAAAGATTCTTAAAAAGATCTTACCGGTCCCTAGAAAATTTGTCATTCAACACAATCAGAACAATTTAGGAGCTCCGTTATTTTTCAAGAATAACGAAGTTCTTGAATTGTTTTGATTGTGTTACATGAGGTATCGTTGAGAAAATTGCAAGCTCCCTTTAAGACTTCTTTTTCTGCAAGAGTATTTGTGTTGTGTTGTGTGATGATTAAGTGCACACTTGCCCATAAAACAAAAAAAAACTTCTCAAATACATTCAAATAGGATTATTCAAAGAATAATCAAAATTTAGATTTGATGTATTACAAATACATTTGAAATATACGAAATGTATCCAAAAAACATTTATGCTTACCAAAAAAAGGATTCAAAATACTTTTCTTGCTGAAAAAGGTATTTGAAAAGCTTTCTTTGTTATATGGGTGAGATTTGACTCTGAATTTGATTTCCTCATGATTTGTTGATTGAGGAATCAAAATTATGAAAAATTGGTGACACTTGAGGGTTATTACTTTGAAAATTTTTTCATAACTACTAGAGATCAATGGAGAATTAAAACTCATATTCGGAGTCCAATTCTGGTCGTAGAATTGATTATTATGCATTAGGGTGCTTTTTTTTTGCGACTATTTTTTTTTTCTCGGTCCCATAGTGAAATTTTGTTGGAAATCACTAAAAAATAATTCCCTAAAAATTTGAGCCCTGAATAAAAATATTAAGTACTCGCCCTAGGCGTGGGAAGATTTCCCATATGGAATACACGTGAAATTTGATTTTAATTCTTTAAATTCCTATATCTCAGCCGCATTTTATGGTATCATCTCGCTCAAAAATGGGATTTCCTCAGAATTGAATGCTCTGCAAAAGTGTCTGGTGCGGAATAATCGTAACTCACACCGGCGAGGTAGTGCGGGGCGCTAAACCTCATTTTTTCATGAAATTCTCGTTTTTCTGCCACTAATTCTCGTTTTTCTCGTTAATGACAAGAGCTGGAGGGAGAATGTATGTGAGAATCTTGTAGGAAATTAAATTTCGTTCAAGAAGGGTCTGGAGCATTAGATCGCTGACAACGATATTTTTCGAAATATTGAGTTTCAAAGTTCTTGTAGTCTCAAATTTGTGCAAATTATCGGTCAAATTAATCAAAAATATTATTTTTCTATTACTCATCACTACTTTCTCAAGTTACTAACTGTTTTCGTGATTTGGGAGATGGGGAAAGGATGAATAAATTGAAATATGTGAGTTATAATTGAAAAAACAGATGAACTGAAAGGTTTTATTCTGATTTGGTTCTCACGACAAACAATATGTTTCAATATAATGTCAAAAAATTTCTTATTTTCCTTTGGTCTCACTGTATTGTGACTTTTCACAAGATGACTACTCTGAGCGATGATTCTGAACACTTTGAAAAATTTTTTGTCTCTCATCTTCATTTTACGTCAAAGCTTCATTGGAGTTTGCAGTGAGTGCTACTCCTCGCTCGGCCGTATCATTCACTACACTGAGAAACAAAAATGGTCAATTTTACTTAGACTTGAGCAAGTATTTGGACAATTTCAGAAAATTTGTCAAGAATACCCCAATCTGAGTACACTTTACCATAGGCGAAGTAAAACGCACGAGAATCTGGGTAATATTTACTTGATCAACGATATCGTCCACAAGATTTTTCTCCGTGCACCTTCAAGTTGGTGAATGTTTCCACCCAGACAGTACCGGAGCTCCCGCAAAGAGCTTCCGTTATGCGACCAACAATGAGTTCAATATGAATAAAATGCATCAAAATGAACTCTTGATGAACAACTTGATGTTCAGAAAGGATCCAGTATGTAGTCTCGATATGAGTTCTTTCTGATCATTAGGTTGTTCATCAAGAGTTCATTTTGAATTCATCAGATTCATATTGAACTCATTGTTAGTCGCATAACGGAGACTGTTTGAGAAGTCTTTGAGAAGTCTTCATGATCTTTTATGAATTCAAATTGATCATTGGTGCTGGCTGGGCAGACATTGTTGATACTCTGGTCATTTCCCATGTATTTGATTCCGAATGTGAAAATCCATAGAGAAGATTGAATTGTTCAAAAATAAACAATGAATTTTTCGTCACAAAATCACTTATGTTTTTTTCCGTGAATGAAGTTATTGCACTGTAGGCCACTGCATAACGTTCACTCGACTTTTCAACGACTGCTTTGCTATTCATTTTTTGTGAAATTTCTAATTTTTCTTCTTGCAACACCGTTCCATCAAAAAGAGCCAAGCAAGCTAGCTGCTCATGTGAATACCATAAATCTTTGCATAATTTATCGAGTGCTGCATTTGCAATATCGGGATGAATTTCTCTATATTGTATAAGACTTTCCACTAATTGAAAATCTGAATTGGGTGCTTTTATTGCACTTGGAGCAGTGAACCATATTTTAACATAAAACAATACGATGAAAACACATATTTTACGTAAAACGCTCACTTCTTTGATTGAAATTTTGAACTGGCAGCGAAACATGTATATTTTGAGGCGGTAGAGAGCTTTTGAAAGCCATCTTGCGTGATGACGATTAAGCACCAGGAGCTGTAAATTTTACTTCATGACTATCCACACCAGCCAAAAATATACGGCTCAGCATCGAAAGTTCCTTATAGTCATTCTCGGATGATGATTCTAATTAAGTAAAGGGAGAAATAATTGAAAATTAATTCACAGTACAAGAATTGATCATTTGAAAAACTGTCAAATCTGTATAAAAAAAAACATTCCTAGGATCCGAAGTCAGCCGATTGAAAACTTGAAAAATTGTATGTTGGAAATGCATACCAAAAAATTACTTCAACAGCCCTGATTGTGCAAGATTCAATAAAATATCCTCAACTTGAAGAATTGTTCATAAACATACCTTCAACTTGTAGGAATTTTAATTTCCTACAAGATTTTCATATACATTTTTTCTTCAGCTCTTGTCATTAACGAGAAAAATGAGAATTTCATGAAAAAATGAGGTTTAGCGCCCCGTACTACCTCGCCGGTGTGAGTTACGATTATTCCGCACTTGACACTTTTGCAGAGCATTCAATTCTGAGGAAATCCCATCTTTGAGCGAGATGATACCATAAAATGCGGCTGAGATATAGGAATTTAAAGAATTAAAATCAAATTTCACGTGTATTTCATATGGGAAATCTTCCCACGCCTAGGGCGAGTACTTAATATTTTTATTCAGGGCTCAAATTTTTAGGGAATTATTTTTTAGTGATTTCCAACGAAATTTCACTATGGGACCGAGAAAAAAAAAATAGTCGCAAAAAAAAGCACCCTATTATGCATGTAAAACTTCTAGTAAACGCATGATTTATGGAAAAAGACAGCGAAACATTCGACTCGCTTCTTCTGGTGTTTGAACACCCTTGAGTCTTTGTGTTGCTGATCTTGTACAGACCTAGTTAATGATGATTTACATGAGCTTTTGGAATGGAATATTAAATCGCTGATATGTCGGGAAAAATCTCAGGAAAGTCTTGAAAAAGTCGGGAATAGGTCGGGAATTTCATTCTCAAGATTTAGTAGACACCATGTATATGGAATCATATACTCAATATTCATCCCTGGCGGAAAAATTTCGATGAATATTGTTGAAATATTGTTGAAATAAGGTGGAAATATTTCATCGAATTTCAATGAGAATAAGCGTTATTCAGCGAACTTCATTAATTTTCATTGATATTCGACGCATGTTGACAAAATTCATAGTATTTCAGTATTTTTCAAGAAAATTTTATTGAATTGTGTTTTCATATTTTGGTGGAAATAAAATGAATGATTTCCGCACTTTATTATCGAATTATCTTGGAAAATAATGAACTTAAATGAATTTCTATGAAATCGGGAAACAATTATGGAATACTGTCGAATTGATTACCGGATTTTGCTGAAAATCAGTGTCCAAAACGAGTACGCAAAATATGGAATTTTATTGAAAAGGAACGAACCACGTGGAAAAGTGATGAAAATTCTGGAAATTTCTCGAATTGCTTCGCGCCATTATACCGAATTTCGATGAGAGACTTTGTTAGAATCAAACTTTCAAGGAATCGAATTCCGTTGAAATCCAATGAACCACGTTCACATTCAATAAAAACTCTGGAAATTTCTTAAATTCCTCCTCCCCAGTTTAATGAATTCTAAAGACGATCTTTGCAGACGGCAAACTCCTTAAATGTTGAACATCGTTGAAATTGAAGGAATCACGTTGATATTGGATGAAAACTCTGGAAATTTCTTGAATTTCCTTACGCTCTTTTACCGAATTTCGGTGAGAGTCCGTGGGGGAAGCGGACTCGCGTATTGTTGAATTTCGTTGAAACTGAATGAATCACGTTGAAAGTCAATGAGAACTGTGAAAATTTTTTGAATTCCTCTTTCCCAGTTCGATAAATGTTGAAGAGAATCATTGATATAGGCAAACTTCTGGAATGTCGAATATCGTTGAAATCGAATGAGGCGCGTTGAAATTTAGTGATAATGCAGGAAATTTACCAAATTCCTTCTCGCCACTTTACTGAATTTCGATGAAAGTCTTGGCTGGAGACAAATTCGCAGGATGTTGAATTTCGTTGAAACTTAATGAATCACGTTGAAATTCAATGACAGTTGCAAAAATTTCTTGAATTCTTCCCCACCAACTTGATGAATTTCGAAGAGAATCTTTGCAGAAGGCCAACTTCTGACATGTTGAACTTCGTTGCGATTGAATTAATCACGTTGAAATTCGAAAAAAATTATGGAAATTCCTAGAATTCGCCATCTACAATGTGATGTATTGCGATGAGAATCTTTGATATAGGCAAACTTATGTAACGTTGAAATTCGTCAAATTCGAATGACCTTCGTTGAAATTCCGTGATAATTCAGGAAATTCATCGAATTTGATCGCGCCACTTTAACGAATTTCGATGAGAATCTTTGCTGGAAGCAGACTCGCGTAGTGTTGGATTTCGTTGAAACTGAATGAATCACGTTGAAATTGAATGAAAACTCGGGAAATTTTTCGAATTTTATCATCTACGTTCGATGAACTTCGAAGAGAATGTTTGCTGGAAGCAAACCGCTGAAATGTCGAACTTTGTTGAAATTGAATGGATCGCGTTGGAATTCAATGAAAATTATGGAAATTCCTCGAATTCCCCAGCCACAGTCTGTTGAATTCCGATGAGAATCATTCGTAAACGCGAATATTCGACATGCCGAATTCCGTTGAAATCGAATGACCCATGTTGAAACTCAGTGATAATTCTAGAAATTTATTGCATTTCATTGCGCCGCTTCACCGAAAATCGATGAGAATCCTTGCTGTAAGCGGACTCGCGTAGTGTTGACTTTCGTTGAGAGTGAATGAATCACGGTGTAATTCAATAAAAATTATGGAAATCCCTCCAATCTTTTTTCCCTGGTTGGCTGAATTTCAAAGAAAATTTTTCATTAGACACAAACTCTTCAATTATCCCATTTCTTTGAAATTGAATGAATCAGGTGGGAATTCAACGAAAATTCTGAAAATTTCTCGGTTTCCCTCACCCCAAATTATTAAATCCCGATGAAGGTCTCTGCCGAACGCGCACCAGCATAATGTGGGGTTCTGTTGAAATGGAATGGATCACTTTGGAATCCAATAAAAACCCTTGAAATTTCTTAAATTCATGTGCCACAGTCTGTTGAATTTCGATGAGAGACTTTGCTAGAAGATAACTTCAATCAGTTTGGATCTGATAGCAATCGAATGAACGACGTTTGAATTCAGTAGAAAAACTCTCCTTGATAAATTCCTTGAATAACTTCGTATCCCGTTGGAGGAATTTAATGACATTCTTTGCTGGAGGCAACTCGCTTGATATTGAAATCTGTTGAGGTGGAATGAATAAATTTGAATTTCGATGAGAATTCTGGCGATTTCATGAATTTTTGTGCCCCCTTCAACGCATCCCGATGAGAATCTTTTCTTGAGACAAATTTACGAAATGCTGTATTTCGTTGAGATTGAATGAACTGCTCTGATATCCGGTGAAAATTTTTGAAATGTTCCGAATAGCCTCGCGTCACGTTGCCGAATTTACATGAAAGTTTTCGCTGAGAGCGAACTTGCGTGATATTGAATTTCTTTGAAACACAATGAATAACATTGGATTTCAATGGAAATTTTGGAAATTTCTTGAATCCCTAGGTTGCCGAATTTAAATGAAAATGTTTGCTGTAAGCAATCTTTTGAAATGTCAAATTTTGTCAAAATAGAATGGATTACGTTGAAATTCAGTGAAAATTTTGGGAATCCCCCACATTTCTTCACAAGAGTTAATCGAACTTGGATGAAAATCTTCGCAAAGAAGTGAACATTCAGGACGTCGAATTTTGTTCAAATTCAACGAATATTCTGGAATTTGCGAGATTTTATCATTATAGTTCACCAATGTTCGTTAATTCTAGAAATATCTGGAAACCCCACATCCTAACCCTCTGAATTTCGTTGAGAATTTCAGCTGAAGATCATTTGGAGATAAAAAAAACATTCAAGAAAATCATATCATGTGAACATTCCGCTCCAAGATTTAATACAAAATGAAAAATTTGTATATTCTTTTTATCCATTAATCCAGATTTTTATAAATTTACATACTCATTATTATTTCAATTATAATATTCCTACCTCCACACAATGACCGAAAATTTATGAAGGAACGCAATATTTAATTCAAAAGGAACTTATCAAATATCTATGAATTATTATGTTCTTCAAGACTTCAAGCATTCTGATTGATTCCGAAATTATTTATTTCTCATGAATTAATGTCCGATTTTGGTTGAAGAAACTTGAACACAAATAAAAATCTATCATTTTCCGTATACACGCTGAAGTTGTATAGTCGGTGTAAGAAGTTCGGTAACAGTTCCAACGGAAATATCTGTATATAAAATATGTCAATGCTATCATTTGAGAATTTGTAACTCATCAGAATGATCGAAGAAACATATATGATGATATCCAGTCAGAGAAGAATATTTGAAATTCTTCATTAACAACGTATTTAAAGATATTACCGTCAGAACTGTACCGGACTTCTTACACCGATTATACTCAATGATTCAAGTAATTTTTACATGCCATAATTCACGTTAAAGGTACAATTTCATGAAGCGTTAAGCATAAAGCGTTAACATTGAAAGAAAAGAGAGGTCGTACAGGTCTTTCTTTCCTCCTAATGTTGATACTTGATGCTCAACGCTCCATGAAATTTTACCTCAACACAAATCAATATCTGACACTTTGACAGCCAAATCTATAGTAACAAATGTTTCTCATGTACTTTCAATAATTTTAATCACCTATAGCGCCGTAATATATCTCGCATATAAAACAATCATTATTCTTAAATTTAACAAATAGACACGGTTTTTTCAGATTCACAATCGGTGAGCAATATAACTTGTTTCTATTTACTACACACTTTTTGATATGACCATCAGTACATAAATATCTTGGGTTAGTGACTCGTATTTCACGTAAAAAAATAAAAACTTCTTCACGTCCATGTACATGAAATTTACAAATATTCTCAATTATTCCCAATGTCCCATGTACAGTTTCAATAACATAATTAATTCGTTTCTTAGATCGCGTGTAACGCGAACTATGATACTTGACATTATTGAATATCATTTTTTGATAAGATTGACAATCAGTTGCATAAAAGTCCATAATATTTTTCTCTTCTTCATTTAGAATGTAATTGCTGCCGGACCCTATTAATACGCAATTCAGTGCTTTAGAATGAAATTTTGAAGATAATTTGAATTTCTCTTTCAGAAATTCTTCAGTTTTTGAATGTAAGAAGAATTTTTCACAAAATGTAGGTAATGTTTTGTATATTGTCATTCTACGAGCGATCTGGAGTGATATTGATGTTGGACTTTTCTTCATAGTTAATAAAATTCTATTCCCATCTTCAAAGCTGAAAGCCGTATGTGTCCACAAAGGACCATAATTTGCCACTCCTGTGGCGGATACATTGAGGTGGACATATTGAACGCAATTTATCATCAATCGCATCGAGTTGATCTGGCCGACCAACATAGAATTCTTCATCTGGTTTAGAAAAAAATAATTCTGTATGTTGCTTAGTGACGCCAAGAAAAACTGAATGCATGGAATCTGCAATCATTCCATCAGATAAATCGAAATATTTCAAATTCATTAGGCACGAGGGTCCCCAAATTCCACGCACATCCTGCCGTTTTGTATTACGTGTATTGAACGAATTCGCAAGTATCATATCAGATTTGATAGAATTATCAGTACGCAGTGCTGGTGGGGGTACCGAAATTGGATACTTATGTTGCCCGTTGACTCTCTCTGTGGGATGTTCACAGAAGGTACACCCGAAGTAGCCATTGAATTGTTTCATATTCAATATATAGCATCGGGCTTTTGAATCGACGCAACAACACAGGGGGATTATTTTACTAGAAATCTGTTTATTCCCGTATTTCCAAGTCACTCCATTGGTTGCAAGGTCATTCGCTTCATCAACGAATGGCGATAAGAAAACATTCATGTTAGGTTCATTAGGAGCAACCCAAATTCCAATTAACAACATATGTTTTTTACGTATATTTGAAGGAAGTTCGTTTATGGTGGCATAAATGGGCCAAATACTGGTGTTTCCAGAATGCGTCGCCTGACATCCATCGGTATTGAATGTGTAGGAGAGATTTCATTTATCAGCAAGTATTCCACCTGGAGCAGATAACTTTTGATAAATCCTTCCATCGTAAATATCTTCCAGAGCCCTATCTGACGTTTTCTTTCGATGAAACCGATATTGCAATTGTTCCACTACATCAGGAATCTTCAAAAGTTCTGAGATCTGAGATCGAAAATCCAAACTCAAAAAAAAGTTGTTGCCTCTTTCACATGAAAAGAATTTCCGCAAGTGCACGTGACAGATTGGTCTTGGATATTTTTCTTTTCTCCTAAATAATTTGTACAATCTTTACAGTACAGATGGTATTCAATCGTGTTATTTACTGATCCAAAATATTTGAGAATTTTATATTTAGAACATGTGAGTACTTCATACTGAAAAATGTGATTGACCATTGAGATTATATCAATAACAGCTTCCCAAGTTAACGAGTGTTTCAATCCAAGCGTTAAAATCATTAATAATATTTCTCCACGATTCGTAGTTATATTTTCTGATATTTTTTCATTCAGATAATTATCGTCCTGTTTGGATGAATCTGCCACAATCTGCAATATGAGAAGAAAAGAAACTGTCAAAAAAAATACAGTACATAATTGAATAAAATTGAAGACTTGTTTATAATGTTCTAAATTACAACTATGAAATTCTTCAAGTTGGACAATGTAAGCAAAATTGTAGTTGCATTGAAAATATAATCGACATTCACAAAGTTTCTGGCAATTGAGTATTCGAGTAAATCAGAATTCCGGAAATTGAGCCGAGGAGATACTAGCGCCGTGGCATGAGTCAAATTGTTGATTCCAAACTATTCAGAAATGCTTAAATAAAATCAAAATATCGGTCTGTACAGCAATGCTTTGAAACATGTAGAATTGCTGTACATATCGGTATTTTGATTTCATTGAAGCATTTTTGAATAGCTTGGAATAAACGATATGGTTCCTACCACAGCGCTAGCATCCCTGAACAAAGTGAATATCAACAAGATATGTATATGTATACAGTATTGAAAATTTACAGGACAAATTATTGCTGGAAAAGCTATTTGATCGTCTCGCAAGTGTTCACACCCTTGAGATAACTGAACGTATATAATTAGGAATTCCCCAGACAGTACCAACATTTTCAGAATATCTCAGAATATGGCCACAACATTACTGAGACATTGTAATATTGCAGCAATATTCTGAAAAATTATTGAGACATTCTTTATTGTATAAGACATGTGCACAGACGAACAATACATTTAATAATCCTATAGATAGTCATAAGACTTGTGAATACGTGTATACGGATCAATATCGATAGATACAGAGGTGTCATAAGATATCGATGCCTCAAAGCATAATAATTCAAATAAATGAAAATTTTTTAAAAAATGATGTGCGAAGATACTCAGTGGACTGTTCTGAGTAACTTCTCACTATCAGTTAAGCTTAAAGAGATGAAATACGAAAAATCCAAAATTGTGACACGACCCATCAATGGGTATATAAGGAGCGCGTCAAACGCTCTGATTCATTCCAGTGACGCCAGCATTTGGTCGACCGAGTCGATTTACCCTCTCCATCTGACCATTTCTCGTCCCCACCATTCCAGCCGGGTGTATGCACACATTGAAACCCGTATTCATGTGATTCGGAACCGGTCGGTTCACTTCGAGTCGACTCGGACAATCGAGAGAGAACCAACTATCCCCCGGTCTTTGTCTTCTCAATATGTTTTACGATCGGCTAACTCCGTGCAAGATCGGAAAAAGTTTAAAGCCCACGCGGTCGACTTACCGAAAAGTTTCACCGCTTTTTCTCTTTCAAGCGACAATTCTATTGTAATCAGTATCGAACTGACTTACCCGGCACCCCGGGCAATTCTCGGCCGGGGCCCTTCGATATTTTTTTCATTTTTTTTTCAATTAAAGAGCCAGTTCAATACTGATTATTGAATGATCACGATGAAATATAGATTTGATGCATAGCATCATTTAATTGAATTAAAATCTAATATAAGTAAATCATTTTTCAATTATTATTTATTTTCCATAAATTTTATAAGATTATTGGTTAATCTTATGACTGATTATGAAGCTTTCAAGAACTCCTGTATGTATTGTATAAAAATTTTCTAATAGTTACGCATTTCTAATCATTATTTTAAATCTTGATGATTTTTCAATCGATGGTTGAAAAATTCTAAGATAGTTTTCCCTGATGAATTAATTTTCAGAGATCACTATGATATTCCAATGAGGATAATCAAATCAGCATCGATTATCAGATGTTGATCAACATCAAAATAATAAGACTGAATATTCAATTGATTGAGTGCAAATTATTTTCAATGGACTGAATAATTAGATTTGAGCGTTCAAATTGATATTTCATCATTTCACGCACTATCAGTCTCTTTCCTTCGCTGCATTACTTCATAGACGTAGTATGTGGATCGGAATATCACAAGACCCCATAGCCTAGCGGCAAAAGACATGGTTCTTGAGAAAGAACGGTCGGGATCGATTCTCTGTGGGAGACATTTCATTTTTTTTTGTCATCTCTCTGGTGAATAATTAAATTTCACATCCGATTATTATTTTTTATGTCATTACATCGTCATGTTATCAATAATCCTGATCTTTCGAAATGCACTTGCGGATTCGACCAAATACAGGTTCGAATCGATTGGAAATTTCCCAAATATTCGTGTCCATGAGATATACACAGTAAAAAATTTTCCGTCAAATTTGACACACAAGCGAATGTTAACCATTTTTCTTCACACTCAACGTATGTTGATTCCAGAGTGACACTCACAAAGTGGTCATTTGAACTCGAATAACATTTCGTGTCTGTGAAGTTGGCATATCAAATGTCAGCATCGCACAAAAAAGCACCAGTTCTAGTCGCATCCACTATAGTTCTACAGTTCTTGATAAGTTACAACAATAGTTCCGGGTAAATTTGTGAAAAAAATCGATTTTGAAAGAATGATATGCTAAGTTCTTCTACAATATGACAGCATCGCAGGGGTAATGGAAGGAAATTGACTATATCTAGGAGTTCTAGGGATGATTGGGATGCGAGGATGTCGAAACAAGGGAGTTCTGATGCTAGGAGTGCTTAAGAAATTTTTTTCGGGAATTAAATGAAGAGACATGAGGAGTTCTTCTACGATGTAGTAGCAGCGCAGGTGAAACCGCTGGAAGTGGACTATATCTCGGAGTTCTACGGCTGATTGGCATGTGAGGATGTCAAGGAACGAGAGTTCTGATGTTGGGAGTAATCAGGGAGTCAATTGGGAGTCCCAGAGGATCGGGAGTTCCGACCAGCATATCATTGAGAATCGAGAGTTCTGATCAGCATATCCTAGAGAATCGATAGTACTGACCAGCATATCATTAAAAATCGATAGTTCTGACCAGCATATCGTTGAATATCAACAGTTCTGAGCAGCAAATCATTGGGAATCAATTGTTCTGACCAGCATATCATGGAAAATCGATAGTTCTGACCAGCATATCATGGAAAATCAATAGATCTGACCAGCATATCATAGAAAATCGATAGTTCTGACCAGCATATCATGGAAAATCGATAGTTCTGACCAGCATATCATGGAAAATGGGGAGTTCTGATGAGCATATCATAGAAGATCGATAGTTCTGACCAGCATATCATGGAGAATCGATAGTTCTGACCAGCATATCATAGAAAATCGATAGTTCTGACCAGCATATCATAGAAAATCGATAGTTCTGAGCAGCATATCATGGAAAATGGAGAGTTCTGACCAGCATATCATAAAAAATCGATACTTCTGACCAGCATATCATAGAAAATCGATAGTTCTGACCAGCATATCATGGAAAATGGGGAGTTCTGATGAGCATATCATAGAAAATCGATAGTTCTGACCAGCATATCATGGAGAATCGATAGTTCTGACCAGCATATCATGGAAAATGGAGAGTTCTGATGAGCATATAATATAAAATCGATAGTTCTGATCGGCATACCATAGAAAATCGATAGTTCTGACCAGCATATCATAGAAAATCGATAGTCCTGACCAGCATATCATGGAAAATCGATAGTTCTGACCAGCATATCATAGGAAATCGATAGTTCTGAGCAGCATATCATGGAAAATCAATAGTTCTGACCAGCATATCATAGAAAATCAATAGTTCTGATCGGCATATCATGGGAAATGGAGAGTTCTGATGAGCATATCATGGAAAATGGAGAGTTCTGACCAGCATATCATAGGAAATCGATAGTTCTGATCGGCATATCATGGAAAATGGAGAGTTCTGATGAGCATATCATGGAAAATGGAGAGTTCTGACCAGCATATCATGGAAAATCGGTAGTTCTGACCAGCATATCATGGAAAATCGATAGTTCTGATCAGCATATCATAGAGAATGAAGGGTTCTGATGAGCATATCATAGAAAATCGATAGTTCTGATCGGCATATCATGGAAAATGGAGAGTTCTGATGAGCATATCATATAAAATCGATAGTTCTGATCGGCATACCATAGAAAATCGATAGTTCTGACCAGCATATCATAGAGAATGAAGAGTTCTGATGAGCATATCATAGAAAATCGATAGTTCTGACCAGCATATCATGGAGAATCGATAGTTCTGACCAGCATATCATAGAGAATGAAGAGTTCTGATGAGCATATCATAGAGAATCGATAGTTCTGGTCGGCATACTATAGAAAATCGATAGTTCTGACCAGCATATCATAGTGAATCGATAGTTCTCACCAGCATATCATAGGCAATCGACAGTTCCGACCAGCAAATCATAGAAAGTGGAGAGTTCTGATGAGCATATCATAGAAAATCGATAGTTCTGATCGGCATATCATAGAGAATCGATAGTCTCGACCAGCATATCATTGGAAATCGATAGTTCTGACCAGCATATCATAGAAAATCGACAGTTCTGACCAGCATATCATAGAAAATTGATAGTTCTGATCGGCATATCATAGAAAATCGATAGTTCTCACCAGCATATCATAGGGAATCGACAGTTCCGACCAGCAGATCATAGAAAGTGGAGAGTTCTGATGAGCATATCATAGAAAATCGAGCGTTCTGATCGGCATATCATAGAAAATTGATAGTTCCGACCGGCATATCATTGGAAATCGATAGTTCTGACCAGCATATCATAGAAAATCGATAGTTCTGACCAGGATATCATAGAAAATCGATAGTTCTGACCAGCATATCATTAAAAATCGATAGTTCTGACCAGCATATCATGGAAAATGGAGAATTCTGATCGGCATATCATAGAGAATCGATAGTTCTGGTCGGCATACCATAGAAAATCGATAGTTCTGACCAGCATATCATAGTGAATCGATAGTTCTCACCAGCATATCATAGGCAATCGACAGTTCCGACCAGCAAATCATAGAAAGTGGAGAGTTCTGATGAGCATATCATAGAAAATCGATAGTTCCGATCGGCATATCATAGAAAATCGATAGTTCCGACCAGCATATCATTGGAAATCGATAGTTCTGACCAGCATATCATAGAAAATGAATAGTTCTGACCAGCATATCATAGAAAATCGATAGTTCTGACCAGCATATCATGGAGATTCGATAGTTCTGACCAGCATGTCATAGAAAATCAATGGTTCCGACCAACATATCATAGAAAATCGATAGTTCTGACCGGCATATCATAGAGGATCGACAGTTCTGACCAGGATCTCATGGGAAATGGAGAGTTCTGACCAGCATATCATGGAAAATGGAGAGGTCTGATGAGCATATCATAGAACTGTCGATTTTCAAGGATATGCTGATCAGAACTCTTCATTTCTGATGATTTGCTGGTCAGAACCATCGATTCTCTATGATATGCTGGTCAGAACTATTGATTTCCTATGTTATGCTAGTGAGAATTATCGATTTTATTTGATATGCAGGTCAGAACTATCGATTTTCTATGATATGCCGATCAGAACTATCGATTTCCTATGATATGCTCATCAGAACTCTCCACTTTCGATGATTTGCTGGTCGGAACTGTCAATTTTCTATGATATGCCGATCAGAACTATCGATTTTCTATGATATGCTAGTCAGAACTATTGATTTTCCATGATATGCTGGTCAGAACTATCGATTTTGTTGGATATACTGGTCAGAACTGTCGATTTTCGATGATTTGCTGATCAGAACTATCGATTTCCAATGATATGCTGGTCGGAACTATCGATTTCTAGGGGATGCTGATCAGAACTATGGATAATCAATGATTTGCTGAACAGAACTGTCGATTTTCAAGGATATGCTGGTCAGAACTCTTCATTTCTGATGATTTGCTGGGCAGAACCATCGATTCTCTATGATATGCTGGTCAGAACTATCGATTTTCTATGATATGCTGGTCAGAACTATCGATTTTCTATGATATGCTGGTCAGAAGTGTCGATTTTCTATGAAATGCTGGTCAGAACTATCGATTTCCTATGATATGCTGGTCAGAACTATCGATTTTCAATGATATGCTGGTCAGAACTATCGATTCTCTATGATATGCTGTCAGGACTATCGATTTTCTATGATATGCTGGTCAGAACCATCGATTTTCTATGATATGCTGGTCAGGACTATCGATTTTCTATGATATGCCGGTCAGAACTATCGATTTTCTATGGTATGCCGATCAGAACTATCGATTTTATATTATATGCTCATCAGAAATCTCCATTTTCCATGATATGCTGGTCAGAACTATCGATTTTCCATGATATGCTGTTCAGAACTATCGATTTTCTATGGTATGCCGACCAGAACTATCGATTCTCTATGATATGCCGATCAGAACTCTCCATTTTCCATGATATGCTGGTCAGAACTGTCGATTCTCTATGATATGCTCATCAGAACTCTTCATTCTCTATGATATGCTGGTCAGAACTATCGATTTTCTATGATACGCTGGTCAGAACTATTGATTTTCCATGATATGCTGGTCAGAACTATCGATTTTCTATGATATGCTGGTCAGAACTATCGATTTTCTATGATATGCTGGTCAGAACTATCGATTTTCTATGATATGCTGGTCAGAACTATCGATTCTCCATGATATGCTGGTCAGAACTATCGATCTTCTATGATATGCTCATCAGAACTCCCCATTTTCCATGATATGCTGGTCAGAACTATTGATTTTCCATGATATGCTGGTCAGAACTATTGATTTTCCATGATATGCTGGTCAGAACTATCGATTTCCCATTATATGCTGGTCAGAACTCTCCATTTTCCATGATATGCTGGTCAGAACTATCGATTTTATATGATATGCTCATCAGAACTCTCCATTTTCCATGATATGCTGGTCAGAACTATCGATTTTCTATGATATGCCGATCAGAACTATCGATTCTCCATGATATGCTGGTCAGAACTATCGATTTTCTATGGTATGCCGACCAGAACTATCGATTCTCTATGATATGCCGATCAGAACTCTCCATTTTCCATGATATGCTGGTCAGAACTGTCGATTTTCTATGATATGCTCATCAGAACTCTTCATTTTCTATGATATGCTGGTCAGAACTATCGATTTTCTATGATATGCTGGTCGGAACTATCGATTTTCTATGATATGCCGATCAGAACGCTCGATTTTCTATGATATGCTCATCAGAACTCTCCACTTTCTATGATCCGCTGGTCGGAACTGTCGATTGCCTATGATATGCTGGTGAGAACTATCGATTTTCTATGATATGCTGGTCAGAACTATCGATTTTCTATGATATGCTGGTCAGAACTATCGATTTCCAATGATATGCTGGTCGGAACTATCGATTTTCTATGATATGCCGATCAGAACGCTCGATTTTCTATGATATGCTCATCAGAACTCTCCACTTTCTATGATCCGCTGGTCGGAACTGTCGATTGCCTATGATATGCTGGTGAGAACTATCGATTTTCTATGATATGCCGATCAGAACTATCGATTCTCTATGATATGCTGGTCAGAACTATCGATTTCCTATGATATGCTGGTCAGAACTATCGATTTTCTATGATATGCTGGTCAGAACTATCGATTTTCTATGGTATGCCGATCAGAACTATCGATTTTATATTATATGCTCATCAGAACTCTCCATTTTCCATGATATGCTGGTCAGAACTATCGATTCTCCATGATATGCTGGTCAGAACTATCGATTTTCTATGATATGCTCATCAGAACTCCCCATTTTCCATGATATGCTGGTCAGAACTATTGATTTTCCATGATATGCTGGTCAGAACTATTGATTTTCCATGATATGCTGGTCAGAACTATCGATTTTACATGATATGCTGGTCAGAACTCTCCATTTTCCATGATATGCTGGTCAGAACTATCGATTCTCCATGATATGCTGGTCAGAACTATCGATTCTCCATGATATGCTGGTCAGAACTATCGATTTTCTATGATATGCTCATCAGAACTCCCCATTTTCCATGATATGCTGGTCAGAACTCTCCATTTTCCATGATATGCTGGTCAGAACTATCGATTTTCTATGATATGCTGGTCAGAACTATTGATTTCCCATGATATGCTGGTCAGAACTATCGATTTTCCATGATATGCTGGTCAGAACTATCGATTTTCAATGATATGCTGGTCAGAACTATCGATTCTCTATGATATGCTGTCAGGACTATCGATTTTCTATGATATGCTGGTCAGAACCATCGATTTTCTATGATATGCTGGTCAGGACTATCGATTTTCTATGATATGCCGGTCAGAACTATCGATTTTCTATGGTATGCCGATCAGAACTATCGATTTTATATTATATGCTCATCAGAAATCTCCATTTTCCATGATATGCTGGTCAGAACTATCGATTTTCCATGATATGCTGTTCAGAACTATCGATTTTCTATGGTATGCTGGTCAGAACTCTCCATTTTCCATGATATGCTGGTCAGAACTATCGATTCTCCATGATATGCTGGTCAGAACTATCGATTCTCCATGATATGCTGGTCAGAACTATCGATTTTCTATGATATGCTCATCAGAACTCCCCATTTTCCATGATATGCTGGTCAGAACTCTCCATTTTCCATGATATGCTGGTCAGAACTATCGATTTTCTATGATATGCTGGTCAGAACTATTGATTTCCCATGATATGCTGGTCAGAACTCTCCATTTTCCATGATATGCTGCTCAGAACTATCGATTTTCTATGATATGCTGGTCAGAACTATCGATTTTCTATGATATGCTGGTCAGAACTATCGATTCTCCATGATATGCTGGTCAGAACTATCGATCTTCTATGATATGCTCATCAGAACTCCCCATTTTCCATGATATGCTGGTCAGAACTATTGATTTTCCATGATATGCTGGTCAGAACTATTGATTTTCCATGATATGCTGGTCAGAACTATCGATTTCCCATGATATGCTGGTCAGAACTCTCCATTTTCCATGATATGCTGGTCAGAACTATCGATTTTATATGATATGCTCATCAGAACTCTCCATTTTCCATGATATGCTGGTCAGAACTATCGATTTTCTATGATATGCCGATCAGAACTATCGATTTTCCATGATATGCTGGTCAGAACTATCGATTTTCTATGGTATGCCGACCAGAACTATCGATTCTCTATGATATGCCGATCAGAACTCTCCATTTTCCATGATATGCTGGTCAGAACTGTCGATTTTCTATGATATGCTCATCAGAACTCTTCATTTTCTATGATATGCTGGTCAGAACTATCGATTTTCTATGATATGCTGGTCAGAACTATTGATTTTCCATGATATGCTGGTCAGAACTATCGATTTTCTATGATATGCTGGTCAGAACTATCGATTTCCAATGATATGCTGGTCGGAACTATCGATTTTCTATGATATGCCGATCAGAACGCTCGATTTTCTATGATATGCTCATCAGAACTCTCCACTTTCTATGATCCGCTGGTCGGAACTGTCGATTGCCTATGATATGCTGGTGAGAACTATCGATTTTCTATGATATGCCGATCAGAACTATCGATTCTCTATGATATGCTGGTCAGAACTATCGATTTCCTATGATATGCTGGTCAGAACTATCGATTTTCTATGATATGCTGGTCAGAACTATCGATTTTCTATGGTATGCCGATCAGAACTATCGATTTTATATTATATGCTCATCAGAACTCTCCATTTTCCATGATATGCTGGTCAGAACTATCGATTCTCCATGATATGCTGGTCAGAACTATCGATTTTCTATGATATGCTCATCAGAACTCCCCATTTTCCATGATATGCTGGTCAGAACTATTGATTTTCCATGATATGCTGGTCAGAACTATTGATTTTCCATGATATGCTGGTCAGAACTATCGATTTTACATGATATGCTGGTCAGAACTCTCCATTTTCCATGATATGCTGGTCAGAACTATCGATTCTCCATGATATGCTGGTCAGAACTATCGATTCTCCATGATATGCTGGTCAGAACTATCGATTTTCTATGATATGCTCATCAGAACTCCCCATTTTCCATGATATGCTGGTCAGAACTCTCCATTTTCCATGATATGCTGGTCAGAACTATCGATTTTCTATGATATGCTGGTCAGAACTATTGATTTCCCATGATATGCTGGTCAGAACTATCGATTTTCCATGATATGCTGGTCAGAACAATTGATTCCCAATGAATTGCTGCTCAGAACTGTTGTTATTCAACGATATGCTGGTCAGAACTATCGATTTTTAATGATATGCTGGTCAGTACTATCGATTCTCTAGGATATGCTGATCAGAACTCTCGATTCTCAATGATATGCTGGTCGGAACTCCCGATTCTCTGGGACTCCCAATTGACTCCCTGATTACTCCCAACATCAGAACTCTCGTTCCTTGACATCCTCACATGCCAATCAGCCGTAGAACTCCGAGATATAGTCCACTTCCAGCGGTTCCACCTGCGCTGCTACTACATCGTAGAAAAACTCCTCATGTCTCTTCATTTAATTCCCGAAAAAAATTTCTTAAGCACTCCTAGCATCAGAACTCCCTTGTTTTGACATCCTCGCATCCCAATCATCCCTAGAACTCCTAGATATAGTCAATTTCCTTCCATTACCCCTGCGATGCTGTCATATTGTAGAAGAACTTAGCATATCATTTTTTCAAAATCGATTTTTTTCACAAATTTACCCGGAACTATTGTTGTAACTTATCAAGAACTGTAGAACTATAGTGGATGCGACTAGAACTGGTGCTTTTTTGTGCGATGCTGACATTTGATATGCCAACTTCACAGACACTAACATTTCAATGTGTTGAAAATGAATCGATCGAACAACATTTGATCAGTGTGTTAAATGAACACACAAAAGTGTTAAATATTCAACACTTGAATTTCAACACGTAGTTAAATATTCAACACTTGAATTTTGATACGTAGTTGAATATTCAACACTTGAATTTTGACACGTACTTCTTTTTCACACAATGACGGAATTTTTTTTACTGTGTAGACCGATCGATGCAGAGTCTTCTGAAATGAGAAATGAATAGCACTTCAGAGGAACGTTTTTGAAAAAGTTTACTTGCAAATTTCATCAATTCCTGTGACAAATTGATGAAAAAATTTCAAAAATTTGTGTCCATCGAATAAAGACCGATCGATTCGAAATTTAATGAAATTAAACATTAAATCATTCCGGAGAAACGTTTCTGAAAAAGTATACTTGCAAATTCCATCAAACCCTCTGACGAATTGATAAAAAAATTTCGAAACTTTGTCTCCGTGGAATATAGACCGATCGATTCGAAATCTTCTGAAAAGAAAAACAATGAATATCACTTCGAAGGAACGGTTTTAAAAGAGTGTCCTTGCAAATTCCATCAATTCATGTGACAAATTGATGGGAAAAATTTCAGAAACTTGTGTCCATCGAATAAAGACCGATCGATTCGCAATATACTGAAATGAAAAATGAAATCACTTCGGAGGAATGTTTTTAAAAAAGGATACTTGCAAACTCCATCAAACCCTTTGGCAAATTGATAAAAAATTTCGAAACTTTGTCTCCGTGGAATATAGACCGATCGATTCTGAATTTCCTCACGGAGAGCAATGGATTTCAAGGAGTATGACAAATATCATGAAGGCTGGAATATTTGATAATATATTTTCGAGTATGAGGACAAGTATCTAGATTATAAGTGTTATAAGTACAAGTATCCATTTATGATGAAGGTGTTTGTTTTGGGGTACACTGTTGAAAATGTTTGTGAATTTAATATACGTTCATAGAAAAAAGTACATTAATTCTCCAGGGCGCTATATGAATTGTATTCCACACTTGGATGTTGAAAAATCAATCACATATTTCATGAACTTCAAACAAAAGTTTTGAAATTCATAACAGTTTGTGAAAATTCATAACTGTAGATATTGAATTCCTGTATTTATTTGAATATTGGGAAATCGATCACATATTCCTCAAATTTCAAACAAAGTTTCTGATATTCACCACAATTTATGAAAATTCATATCCCGATATATGCGATTATCCCGAAAGTGTGTGGACCTGAAATTCTCCGATCTGTTGAAAACTAGTAGATTTTGAGAAATGACTAGAAAGTACTAGGTTTCAATAAATCAGGAAATTTCGGGACAATCGTGGTCTACCCTTTCGATGTGAATTTTTGTAGGGAAAATTACTTGTTGTAAAATCAACATCACTAATTGTGAAATTAAACCACGCAGTTCTAATAATTCGCTCATATATGTATTTTCATTTTCAGAATTTTTTGTATCAATTTTGTAACAAAACATGATGAAGTATTCAGGAGAGATTTTCAAAATTAAATAATGTGGTGTTGAAAATTCATCGTGAAATCAAATCACGCGATTCTAATAATTAATTCATATATGTATTTTGATTTTCAGAATTGTTTGTATTAATTTCACACCATAACATGATGAAACATTTGGGAGGAATTTTGGAAATTAAGTAATATAGTGTTGAAAATTCATGCATTTTTTTACATCGATCTTTATAATGTTGTGGCTTGAATTTCAAAATCCTGTCTATTATTTTGGGGATACGAAAATGTTTGAAAATTAATACACAATTGTGTGTGTTAATTGCTCCTGAACTTTTTACATTAGATTCCAAACAGATTTTGCTAACAGTGTAGATGGTACTGTCAACCAGTAATATATCAATATGATAACAGCGAGGAAAAAAAGTTAGTTCCTATTATAATATAAGATTATTACAATTACATCCTCAGTTGCTTGAAATAAGAAAAGAATAATATGAAATCGGAAAAAAAAGATATTCCTCAGGACATGAACCCGCCCAGATAACACACGAAGAATTCTTTTTCAAGAGCGAGAATAGAACTCTTCAAGAACTAATGAATTCGTATAGAGCTCTGGAGGAGTTCAATCTGTCGGACATTAACAAGTTCTTTGGGCGTACTCAAACAATACTTCCGATATTCTCAAAGAGCTTGTTAATGTCCGACAGATTGAACACATCCAGAGGACCGATTGATCCGAAATCTTCTGAAATGAAAAATGAGCAGCACTTCAGAGGAACGTTTTCAAGAAATGCGTTTGCAAATTTTGTACTCCTTTCCGCATTACCCAGGAGGTAAAGTACAAGCGAATGCGTTTTTTTTTCAACCCTGAGAAGAAGAATAGCTCAATTCCAGCCAGTAATACGAATCCATCGATTTTTAATTCAGATCGAAACGATACTTCAACTAAGAAAGAAGAAGTTGTAAACTGTATATCTTACAGAATCCCTATTTGGACGATTCTAAAATAGTTTGAGCTACCAGAATTTGAGTCGATTTTATAACAGTACATGTGAGATATGCCACAGCTCATGGATACCGTACTCTCCTGCTGTGAAATCAACTGAGATTGTGATAAGTCGGACTATTTTTCGAAATCATTCAAATTTAGACTTCATAAGATGTAAATTTCACAACTTCCTTCCCTGGGTGTAGCGTATCGAAATCAGAATGGGGTTCGATAGAATCGATGTGTTTGACATTAGATCCATATTATAATGACATTCGCTTTCTGGTTGGAGTCTAGAGCCAATATAAATGATGTATCCCGCATCACAATTTTGGATCATTCTTTTGGATCATTCTGCAAGATATATTGAAGAATTTGAAGGGAAGTCTCTTAAAACACCAAAAGGTAGCTTCGAAGTCTTGATGTGAGATTTCTCATGGTTTCCTAAATGTATCTTTTAGAATTCCTGAAAACATCTCCCATAAGATATTTCCGAGTTATCTTCAGGTGCGCCATAAGACATGTTCCAGAATTCCGAGAAATCTTCTAGAATGTTCTTGTAGAGTTCCCCAGAATTGTGATGTGGGAACTCATTATAATTTCTCCGTTCTACCTTTTTCTCAGGGTTAACGTGGTATCCCCAGTAGGCCTATTCCACGATACTTTCTCTTTAGCAATGAAAATTGCTGTTCACATCCCGAGTCGCGTGGTCCTTGTTGCTCCATCATGATGCCTGAAACACTACAAAACAGTAAGTGCAGTAATGAATAGACTGCCTGACTCTCGCCCGACAGCCTGGGGGGGGAGGAAGATGCTATACGGACGGAGGAAGAAGCCTCACTAACAAAATGGGATTGAAAAGTCCTCCTCTTCTAAAATATTTCCAAAAGATTATCGTTGAATTCATTTTGATGAAGAACATGATAAACAATTAGGAATGTTGCGATGCAAGAATCAGAAGGGGAATTAGAAATACTACCTAATCAACTATGGTGCATATATATATATATATATATATATATGTGTGTGTGTGTGTGTGTGTGATGTGCCACTGTACCGTTTGTGTTTCGTAATGTATAACGGAGACTATCCACAAATTGGGAGAAGAAGCAAGATACATTTCGGGGATGTTTTCTGAACTTTCAGAAATCCTCCCCTACGTTCTATAAAGATCCAATAAACGCTCCAGTGGCACGTTGTGCTGTCTGGGTGTTCGATGATCAAGTTTACATGTGCAATATCGACGTCCTCGATATCGCAATGAAACTGATTCGTCGATATGAAATGATGGAATCCGAGACCTATCAAAAATGTCCTAGATGAATAATCGAAAACTAACAGAGATGCACGATCTAAGAATAATACGCCGTGGTTCGTCAGCCCCACAGTATTTAGGGACTCCTAAACAGTCGGAAAACCTTCCTTCCCTACGTTCTATAGACCTCCTATCAACGTCTCAGTGGCACGTTGTACTGTCTGGGTGATCGATGATCAAGTTTACATGTGCAATATCGACGTCCTCGATATTACAATGAAACTGACTCGTCGATATGAAATTATGGGATCCGATCATAACCTATCATAAATTTCTCAGATGAATGATCGAAAACTAAGGGAGATGCACAATCTAAGATTAGGATCCCGTGGTTCGTCACCTCCACAGTATTTTGAGACTCCAAACCCTCTTAGAATATGTGCGTGGATCAATCAATCAATTTTTATAGAAAAATTAATCCAAAGATGATGAAATGTGGAATGCAACCAAAGGGACCTCAATGTAGAAAATGTGAGCTTGAAAATGAAATCGTAAAAATACTCATCCGAATTGACTGGAAAATACTACATTACCCTGCGTACAGATGTAATCCACTTGGCTTTTCCGATGATTTGCAATCCCCGTACAAATACTTATAATTCATCAAAGCCAAGTGACCTTCATCAATGGGCATGGTACGAGCATTTTCTTTCCTACTTTTCAATAAATATTTGATGACACAACTGGAATTTAATGTTTCAGGACTCAATTTATTCCTCTTTTTAGTTTTAATAACCGGAATCATGGAGAACGCCCTTTCTGCTGCGGCCATAGAATGAGGAAGAGTCCTAACTGCGGAGGAAAGTGTTCGGAGGTTCGGAAATCGTATATCTCCTTCACTTGTACAAAAAGAACTAATTCTAATCCACGTTTGATCAAAATCAAGCTTCGATAAATCGCGTCTCAATGTGAGATCCAAAAAGTACATAGAATTCCGTTCTTCCCTCAGAGAATTTTCATCGAAACCACCCAATTTCCGACTAGCGTAAATAATCATCGATGCAGTTTTTTGTCGATCCGGTTCGAATAAAGCAATTTCCGTTTTCAATGCAGTGAGAGAATACAAAAAGGGATCATGTGTGGAAAGTCGTTTCGAAATTTCTGTAGAAGCAGTGATGTAAAATTTTAAACAATTTTGGCGTACTTCATTCACTTTTGAAATATTTTCAGGGTCAAGATTTTCCAAATATTCTCCGCATTCACTGCCTACGTCGATATCTTCCAAAGCCAATTGGTTCGCGGGTAAAGAAAAATTCACACACTTGATCAAGTCCAAATGATTGAGTAGCGCGGGTTTTAAAAATTTTTTCAAGAAAAACACTAACAAATCAAGTGAGCGTGGTTGCAATCAATGTACCATTGTTTGTTCTCTCTGAAAGGATGCATTATATTTATTGAATTGATCCAGAGTATACGATAGAAATAGAAAGTACGCTTGTATCGCAGGATCCTTCAAAAGATTCAATAATTTTTCAGCAGGTTGACAACGATCAAAAATCACCTGTTCAAATAAAAAGTTTTCCAAAGTAGTCCAATTCTCTAAGATTCTCACAATGCATTGATGACGGGTTAACCAACGAGTTTTCGCGAATTTTGAGATCTGTAGATTACTTTCTTGAAAACTATCCTGAAAATCTTTAAATATCGCAGTTCTCTTGGGACTACCATTGATGAAAGTAGCCAAACCTGCAATCAGTTGCTCGCACTCTGGTGGGATCATGGCACAAGCAGCACTTGCTGCCAAAGCGGAAGAATGACAAACACATGGGAACATCAAAACCTGTGGATTTTTTTCCATCAATTTTGTTTTGAAAGAAGATTTATTCCCCATCATGACAGACGCGTTGTCAGTACCTAATGCAACAATATTGCTAATCGGAATCTGATTTTTCCACAATGTATTTCTAAAACTTTCAAACAATTTCGAAGGGGAGCAATCAGCAGCGTCTAAATGAATCATTTGCAATAATTCACATCTGACTTCTAACGTATTTGGTTCGATATAACGAGCCATGAATGTCATCCATTTATCGTTCGTTATATCTGACGTTTCGTCTTCGTGAACTGCAAATTTTGTGTGGCGTAAAACATCCGATAATCGGTTTGTTTCTTGAACGCAAATAACCCTATTCACAATATTTGTCAATTTTGTACGACTCATCGTCATTTTTTTAAGCACTTCCGGTTCCTTCCCTATATCTTGCATAAGGAGTAAGAGGTCCTTTGCATGACTATAAGGAATACTTTTTTCTGCGAAAATTGTCGCAAAACGAATTTCTGCTATTTGAACTTTTGTTCTGAGATCTAGAGGCTCATCATCCGGATTTGAACTCTCTAAGCCAATTGTTTGCTGGCATTTTGAAGAAGCAGAAAACGAGGCAGCATTCAATTGAGGAGGATTTGGATCTTGGGAACATCCCAAACGATCATCATTCAAAGAAGAGGATGCAACGGGATTTTCCAATCTATCGTCAGCTTTTCGCAAAAACCTATCTGAATTTTCGACTGAAATTTCATCAACAAAAGAATAAACATCTGATCCGCGACTATTATTATCATTATCCCTAACAGAAGGAGAATCAGATCCTTGAAGAAGATCTGAATTCTCATACCCCTCACAAACGGCACCCGATTGATCAACGGTATCATTCATTGAAAAGTCATCACGGCATGGAGGAACAGCATCGGCCCCATCTACAACGATCCTATCACCAAAAGACTGAGGAATGGAATTGATACATTGCCCTCCTGGTGATATACCATCAAGAGATGGAACATCCGAAACTGAGGATCTGACATTTTCGAAAGTTTTAGAGGAAGAAGGAGAAGAATCTACATTACCTCGGTCGAAATGGAACAACTTGCTCTGTTGCAAATGATGTTGGCTCTTGGAATGGGCTCTGATTCTTGCAGGGCCATCACACCAAACACTCTTTTGGCATATCTCACAAAAAAATTTCGAGCTATCACTCGGATCTTCACGAACCCACATTTTCCACTCAGGTCTTTGAGCAACCAATTTTGTGAAAAATGTGGAGTGCTTTTTTTTTTCTTAATAAGTAAAAAATCACTGCCCTCCATTCTGAACAAACTAAATATTTTCAAATATAAAACTATGAACAGGAAGATCAAACACAGAATTTATCCGAATACTATTGAATTCAACACTTCAAACCTTTTGCAATTATTTTATAACTCAAAATCCGATTTAAAACTATAGGTAATCGAAAAGACGTTCACCTCGGTCCGTATCACATATGCAATAGATGAAAGAAAACAAAAACATAAACAGTTGGTGTCGCGCAATGTTTTGTTTTGATAAATACGTTGGCGGTTCGAAAATCCCATCCTTTGGTACAATACAGTGCATAGACACAATGTCGTAATAAATGCTTTTTAGCTATGGATCAATACATTTTGTAAATCAATGTAATTTTCATACGATAATTCCAATAATGATTTTGCATCAAGGAAGAGAAACATTACGAAAATTACGACATTTTCCAATCGCTAATTTAACAGAGTAAGTGGAAATATCCCTCTCCGTGTCAGACAGCGTAGAAGAAATATATCACAGTTTGCAGTATAAACATGCGATCTTGAGTATAATCGAATTTCCATATTCATGACTGTTTTTCGTTTCTCTCATTGCAGATGTGATAAGGAACGCAGCGATTGGATTTTCAATTACATGCAGTGTCGAATCATTATTCCAGATTTTGGATTATAAGAATTGGGAAGAATTTCAACTATTGAATTCAATGTATTCTAATGAATTCTATCTTCTATCTCATTGTTGATATTTTTACATTCAGAGATATCTATTTTGTTCAGGATGAGGGGTGACTTTTTCTCTCAGTGGAGATATCATTTCGATGTGAAATCCAAATTGTTGGATTCATATTTCTGACTAGGATTAGGCAATCCTCCCTCTGAGGGTTGAAAAAACGCATTCGCTCTCAATTCACCTCCTGGTTGATGCACAGAGGGGTACAAAATTTGCAAGTGCACTGTTTCAAAATGTACCTCAAAAGTACTGTTTATTTTGAATTCCAGAAGATTTCAAATTGATTGGCCTATATGCCACGGAAATAAATTTTTTCATCAATTTGTCACAGGATTTGTTGAAATTCGCAGTTAAACTTCTTCAAAAACATTTCCCTAGAATGCTATCCATTTTTCATTACAGCACGGAGAGAAATGGATTATGCAAATCGCATTGTAGAACTTTAGATACAAACTGTTAATATATGTATGTTCAGGGATATTAACTTTTTCTTTAGTACTGAAATACGAGATTTTCACGGTTAAACTGTATGTTATTATAGGAAGAATATACTTCCCATAAAAATCCGTATTTCAATCATAAGAATCTCTGTTACTTGCAGAGACGGAATGAAAATTTCAAAAACAGTATTATATGGACCAACAGAATGTATAGTTATCATTGAAATCCGTATTTCGATCATAAGAATCACTGTTCTCTGCAGCTATGAAATCGAGATTACAACAATAGTATTATACGGACCAACAAAATACATAGTTATGATGAACAACAATCTTCTATTATATTCATCATCATAATCTCCCTTCTTGATGGAAGTCAAGTACAAACTATGAGAATCATGAGATGTGGACATTTTGAAGAGTTGACGTGCTCTAAGTAAGGCTATAATTTTCATTCAAATTTGTAAGCAAGCAACGATAGCCGTGCGGCTGAGGTGACCGACGCTACCAATCCGCCCAGATAACACACGGAGATTCCTTTTTCAAGAGCAAGAATAGAACTCTTCAAGAATTCTTTTCGAACTAGTGAATTCATATGGAGCTCTGGATGTGTTCAATGTGTCGGACATTAACAAGCTCTTTGAGAATATCGGAAGTATTGTTTGAGTACGCCCAAAGAACTTGTTAATGTCCGACAGATTGAACTCCTCCAGAGCTCTATATGAATTCATTAGTTCTTGAAGAGTTCTATTCTCGCTCTTGAAAAAGAATTCTTCGTGTGTTATCTGGGCGGGTTCATGTCCTGAGGAATATCTTTTTTTTCCGATTTCATATTATTCTTTTCTTATTTCAAGCAACTGAGGATGTAATTGTAATAATCTTATATTATAATAGGAACTAACTTTTTTTCCTCGCTGTTATCATATTGATATATTACTGGTTGACAGTACCATCTACACAGTTAGCAAAATCTGTTTGGAATCTAATGTAAAAAGTTCAGGAGCAATTAACACACACAATTGTGTATTAATTTTCAAACATTTTCGTATCCCCAAAATAATAGACAGGATTTTGAAATTCAAGCCACAACATTATAAAGATCGATGTAAAAAAATGCATGAATTTTCAACACTATATTACTTAATTTCCAAAATTCCTCCCAAATGTTTCATCATGTTATGGTGTGAAATTAATACAAACAATTCTGAAAATCAAAATACATATATGAATTAATTATTAGAATCGCGTGATTTGATTTCACGATGAATTTTCAACACCACATTATTTAATTTTGAAAATCTCTCCTGAATACTTCATCATGTTTTGTTACAAAATTGATACAAAAAATTCTGAAAATGAAAATACATATATGAGCGAATTATTAGAACTGCGTGGTTTAATTTCACAATTAGTGATGTTGATTTTACAACAAGTAATTTTCCCTACAAAAATTCACATCGAAAGGGTAGACCACGATTGTCCCGAAATTTCCTGATTTATTGAAACCTAGTACTTTCTAGTCATTTCTCAAAATCTACTAGTTTTCAACAGATCGGAGAATTTCAGGTCCACACACTTTCGGGATAATCGCATATATCGGGATATGAATTTTCATAAATTGTGGTGAATATCAGAAACTTTGTTTGAAATTTGAGGAGTATGTGATTGATTTCCCAATATTCAAATAAATACAGGAATTCAATATCTACAGGTATGAATTTTCACAAACTGTTATGAATTTCAAAACTTTTGTTTGAAGTTCATGAAATATGTGATTGATTTTTCAACATCCAAGTGTGGAATACAATTCATATAGCGCCCTTGAAAATTAATGTACTTTTTTCTATGAACGTATATTAAATTCACAAACATTTTCAACAGTGTACCCCAAAACAAACACCTTCATCATAAATGGATACTTGTACTTATAACACTTATAATCTAGATACTTGTCCTCATACTCGAAAATATATTATCAAATATTCCAGCCTTCATGATATTTGTCATACTCCTTAAAATCCATTGCTCTCCGTGAGGAAATTCAGAATCGATCGGTCTATATTCCACGGAGACAAAGTTTCGAAATTTTTTATCAATTCGCCAAAGGGTTTGATGGAGTTCGCAAGTATCCTTTTTTAAAAACATTCCTCCGAAGTGATTTCATTTTTCATTTCAGTATATTGCGAATCGATCGGTCTTTATTCGATGGACACAAGTTTCTGAAATTTTTCCCATCAATTTGTCACATGAATTGATGGAATTTGCAAGTACACTCTTTTAAAACCGTTCCTTCGAAGTGATATTCATTGTTTTTCTTTTCAGAAAATTTCGAATCAATCGGTCTATATTCCACGGAGACAAAGTTTCGAAATTTTTTTATCAATTCGTCAGAGGGTTTGATGGAATTTGCAAGTATACTTTTTCAGAAACGTTTCTCCGGAATGATTTAATTTTTCATTTCATTAGATTTCGAATCGATCGGTCTTTATTCGATGGACACAAATTTTTGAAATTTTTTCATCAATCTGTCACAGGAATTGATGAAATTTGCAAGTAAACTTTTTCAAAAACGTTCCTCTGAAGTGCTATTCATTCCTCATTTCAGAAGACTCTGCATCGATCGGTCTACACAGTAAAAAAAATTCCGTCATTGTGTAAAAAAGAAGTACGTGTCAAAATTCAAGTGTTGAATATTCAACTACGTATCAAAATTCAAGTGTTGAATATTTAACTACGTGTTAAAATTCAAGTGTTGAATATTTAACACTTTTGTGTGTTCATTTAACACACTGATCAAATGTTGTTCGATCGATTCATTTTCAACACATTGAAATATTATTCGAGTTCAAATGACCACTTTGTGAGTGTCACTCTGGAATCAACACACGTTGAGTGTGAAGAAAAATGGTTAACATTCGCTTGTGTGTCAAATTTGACGAAAAATTTTTTACTGTGTATATCTCATGGACACGAATATTTGGGAAATTTCCAATCGATTCGAACCTGTACTTGGTCGGATCCGCAAGTGCATTCCGAAAGATCAGGATTATTGATAACATGACGATGTAATGACATAAAAAATAATAATCGGATGTGAAATTTAATTATTCACCAGAGAGATGACAAAAAAAAATGAAATGTCTCCCACAGAGAATCGAACCCGACCGTTCTTCCTCAAGAACCATGTCTTTTGCCGCTAGGCTATGGGGTCTTGTGATATTCCGATCCACATACTACGTCTATGAAGTAATGCAGCGAAGGAAAGAGACTGATAGTGCGTGAAATGATGAAATATCAATTTGAACGCTCAAATCTAATTATTCAGTCCATTGAAAATAATTTGCACTCAATCAATTGAATATTCGGTCTTATTATTTTGATGTTGATCAACATCTGATAATCGATGCTGATTTGATTATCCTCATTGGAATATCATAGTGATCTCTGAAAATTAATTCATCAGGGAAAACTATCTTAGAATTTTTCAACCATCGATTGAAAAATCATCAAGATTTAAAATAATGATTAGAAATGCGTAACTATTAGAAAATTTTCATACAATACATACAGGAGTTCTTGAAAGCTTCATAATCAGTCATAAGATTAACCAATAATCTTATAAAATTTATGAAAAATAAATAATAATTGAGAAATTATTTACTTATATTAGATTTTAATTCAATTAAATGATGCTATGCATCAAATCTATATTTCATCGTGATCATTCAATAATCAGTATTGAACTGGCTCTTTAATTGAAAACAAAACGAAAAAAATATCGAAAACTCAAACTGAATATGTGAATCCACTGGTAGTGGTCATTGAAAAAGAAAGCCGAGAAATCAGAGTGTGTCTTGATGCACGAATATTGAACGATCGTATGGAAAGTGATTATGCGCAACCACCGACAATTGATGAAATTTTATTTAAAATGAGAAATAGAAAAAATATTCTCCCGCCTTGACATACGACACGCTTTTTGGCAAGTTGAACTGGACCAAGAAAGTAAAAAATATACTGGTTTTATCTTCGAAGGGCAAACGTACGTATTCAACCGGATGCCCTTTGGGCTGAAAATATCAGGAGCAGTTTTTACAAGAGTTCTGAATAATATTTTATCAACCGAAGTAAGAAACAGTACGATTATTCATCTGGATGACATCTTAATTGCATCAGATAATGAAGGAAAACATATTCAAGAATTGAATAAAGTTTTCAGTAAACTGGAAAAAGCAGGGGTAAAATTAAATTTGGAAAAAAGTAAATTCTTTCGAGAAGAGATAGTGTCCTCGGGTCATACATTTGACAAATGGAAAGTCAAAATAAACGAAGACACGAAGAATAATATTATAAATTTTCCAACACCCACCTCTGTTAAAAAAGTACAGGCTTTTTTGGGGCTGGTGAATTGGGATCGACGATTCATTCCAAAGTTATCAGAGTTCACGGCACCGTTGGAAGAACTATTAAAGAAAGGAAGTAAATTTAAATGGACTAAGGAACACGGAGAAGCTTTTAGGAAAATCAAACAAAAATTTGACAAAGCTGATGAATTATTTTTGATTGACGAAGAAGCTGAATTCATTGTAGAAGCTGATGCATCGTACACAGGCTTAGGAGCAGCATTAATTCAGAAAAAGAAATGTGGAAATGAGCAAACCGTGGCGTATATATCTCGGAAGTTAAAGAATGCCGAGAAAAGATATACAACGACGGAAAAAGAGGCATTGGCCATCGTTTGGGCTTTAAAAAAGTGGAGAATACTCCTATTAGGAAGAAAAGTGATCATTCGGTCGGATCATCGGGCTCTGCAATTTCTAAAGTCGTGTGTTTTTTCAAGCGCAAGAATCGCAGGATGGCTCGAGTTTCTACAAGAATTCGATTTAAAAATACAGTATATACAAGGAAAAAACAACACAAAAGCAGATTCACTTTCTCGATTGACGGAACAAAGTAAAAATCAAAAAATTAATATGTTAATTGGAAATATAAATAAAAAAAACTGAGACAGTGTAGAACGGTGGGTGTAAGGAAATTTGAAGAAGATAAGAAGAAGATTGAACAATGGGTGCAGCGTCTAAAAAAAGCATATAAAGAAGATGATGAAATGATCAAATTGAGGCAATCTAAAGAAAAACCAACCAGACCGATGAAAATGGATAAGGTGTATAAGAAAAGAGGTGAACAGAAAGAAGAAAATGAGTTGCAAACAAGGATAGAGAAAAATCAGTTTCATCAGGTAGAAGAGATGAAAGGAAACTTGGAAGCCGGACCGTCTACTGTGGACAATAATAATTCAGGACAATATGATAAAATATTTGAAGAATTGTTTGGGGATATCCAGGATTTAAAAACTCCAATATCATACATGGATCTTGAAGATATATCCAGCGAGGAGATAATGAGTCCGGGAAAGTCAAGTAGTGAGATAATGCGAGGAGGACAGAGTATAAGTGGGTTATTGATATTTAATGGAAAACTAGATACGAGAATTTTTTTTTTTGTTTTTGTTTTTTTTGTTTTTTGTTCGTGAAAAGATAAAGATAGGATGATTTTATGTTTGCGATTTTAAATTTTATTTTCAAATAAGTGTTTTCATGTTATGTAACAAATAAGAGAAAAGCTCATACGGTTGTGAAAATATTTAGCACAGATTAAAATATGATGATTTTTTGTTCATGATTTCAAATTTTATAAGCGTAATTTTGTGTTCATTTTATGTAACGAATAGAAAATAAAATATATTTTGATATATACAGGGTGGGGCATTTAAAGTGTCGCGGGCGTTTTTTCCAAGAATAAAATGAGATACGAGAAAATTTTTCGGACAAAAATTGTAGGGTATCGAGGGGGACATCCGATGGTGGCCTTGGCTTTGACCTCAAATCTCATCTTCAAGGGCATTCTGAGGTCAACTCTTGTTTTTTAAATAGCATCTCATATTTTTTACTGCAGATTTGGATTCTAGGTCAAAAACCGAGAAACTTTTGTCTGAACCATTTTCCTGAAATCCGCAAAGATGGCGCTCTAATCGATATTGTTCCATACTGAATCTGACATTAGAATAACTCGAAAACGAAGGGTCTTGGAGGAGAATGTTTCGGACAAAAGTTGTCTGATTCCAAGGGGGACCCCTTGAACTGAAACGGAGGTGATGGGGTATAACAGACAAAACACAACACATTTCAATCGTCTACATCACTTGGATAATTTTAATGCAGTGGATGCTCAAAATGGATGGCCTTCGACTTCAATACACATTTCAAAACGTTTTACAAAAAATTGCTGAACTCGTGCTAAAATATCTTCATTGATGCTCGCGCATGCATTGATGATTCGTTGACGCATATTCTCAGGTGTAGTCGGTGCTTGTTGATGAACTGTATCTTTTATGTATCCCCATAAAAAAAAATCTGGAGAAGTAAGATCCGGAGAACGGGCAGGCCAATGAACTGGTCCACGACGTCCTATCCATCGTCCAGGATAATCTCTGTCCAATATTTCTCGAGCTGTGACTGCATAATGGGATGGACAACCATCGTGTTGATACCACATATTCAATCGTTCCTGAATAGGTATGTCTTCAAGTAATGTTGGAAGTACTTGATATAAGAAATGTCTGTACTTCTCCCCATTTAGCGTATCTGCAATGAAGTACGGTCCAAGTACTCGAGATCGAAAAATACCACACCAAACATTCACAGCCCATTGTCTTTGATGCTCTACTTGACGTAACCATCTTGGATTTTCTGTCGCCCAGTAATGCATATTATGTCGATTTACTTGACCATGATTGGTGAACGTCGACTCATCAGAAGATGATATGTTGATGAAGTTGTTATTGTGCATTTGCGCTAGACCCCATCGACAAAACTGTACACGATTTTCGAAATCATCACCGTGAAGGTCTTGATGCAAACAAATGTGATACGGATGGAATTTGTGACGTTTCAGTATTCGAAGAACACTTCTTCGAGAAATTCCCGAATGGAGTTCAATTTCACGAGAGCTCACGTGTGGATTATTGGCTACTGCAGCTAGTACATTAACTTCCGCATTTTCTCCGCTAACAGTTCTCATTCGATGTCGTTTTTCCCTTGTAACACTTCCCGTTTCTGAGAATAATTTTGTAATGCGTTGAAAATACCTAATGGATGGCGTTGTTCTTTCAGGAAATCGTTCTGCATACAAGTCATATGCTTGTCTGGGGTTCTTATGCACTTCACCGTAAATGTAGATCATATCGATCTTTTCAGAAACCGTGTATCGGATATCCATGATTTTCAATTTGTCATAAACCAAGTAATAATCAAATGTAACTGACAAACTGACTTTCAAAATCGTGAATTTTCACTGAACCCCGTCGTTTGTTTACATCGCGTGAGCTCTGAATGGTGGTAATGTAGACGATTGAAATGTGTTGTGTATTGACAACTTTTGTACGAAACATTCTTTTGCAAGACCCTTCGTCTTCGAGTTATTCGAATGTCAGATTCAAAATGGAACAATATCGATTAGAGCGCCATTTTTGCGGATTTCAGGAAAATGGTTCAGACAAAAGTTTCTTGGTTTTTGATCTAGAATCCAAATCTGCAGTAAAAAATATGAGATGCTATTTGAAAAACAAGAGTTGATCTCAGAATGCCCTTGAAGATGAGATTTGAGGTCAAAGCCAAGGCCACCATCGGATGTCCCCCTCGGTACCCTACAACTTTTGTCCGGAAAATTTTCTCGTATCTCACTTTATTTTTGGAAAAAACGCCCGCGACACTCTAAATGCCCCACCCTGTATATAAAAGAGAGAAAAAGCAAAATACAATTAATTTTTATAATTCCTCTTTACGTCATCATGATAACCCATTTAAATTATTTATACATACATAATGTATTGTTCGGAGCAATGCACATAATTGAAATTTTGGATTTAGAATTGAAATAGATACCAATTTTAAAGGTGGGTGTCTGTGCACGGACGAACAATACATTCAATAATCCTATAGATAGTCATAAGACTTGTGAATACGTGTATACGGATCAATATCGATAGATACAAAGGTGTCATAAGATATGGATGCCTCAAAGCATAATAATTCAAATAAATGAAAATTTTTTAAAAAATGATGTGCGAAGATACTCAGTGGACTGTTCTGAGTAACTTCTCACTATCAGTTAAGCTTAAAGAGATGAAATACGAAAAATCCAAAATTGTGACACGACCCATCAATGGGTATATAAGGAGCGCGTCAAACGCTCTGATTCATTCCATGTTTTCTTGCGATCGAGAGCAGAGCTCCGTCGAGACTCATGGTTTCGTATTCCATATTGTGAAAAAGTGAGAATAATAAAAAGTGAAGAAGTGAATTCTTTATAAATAAACAATTATTTTTGAAAATAATGTTTTTTATTGAAAAATTTCAAAAGTGTTGTGTCAACCTTTCTTTCCTTGTGTCTAAACCGAAGAATAGTTAGATTAAGATTGGTGTGACTGATAGTCGAATTTTAATTTTTTCATTTAAACGTGAAATTTAAAGAAGAGGTTTGTTTGTTTGTTTGCTCCTGAAAACAAACTGGCGACCGGGTGAATCTTCGGAGGTGGTTTCAATTTGTGATTGTGGCATCTTCGGATCGGAGTCTTATTAAATCGATTTCTCTTGGTTAATTCACGAGCCTGCAAGTACCATTCAAAATTATTCGTGTATAATTTTGTATAGCACGGTACCGCTACAGACAGAATATTTCAGAAACCTCTTAGTTAGAAAACCGGTGAATCCCATTAGATCTCTTTTCAATCAAGAATATTCAGTGTGTTTTTTTGGTAGACTTCCATTATTCTGACAGCTGACAGTCCCGAAACGACAATATCCTTGAATTGAAATTGCCATGCAATGGATTATATCTTAATTGGAATTGAATTCTGAAAATTAGAACCCCTAAACTAATATAGTGGTGTAATACGTACAATCTAATTCAATAGAACATTATAATTGATACTTCATATTGTATCATATGTCATACATTTTAGAATATTGTCGTTCCGGAACACTAAGCAATCAGGACATGGGAGGTATGCGGCCTCTCCAATGAAAGGCCCATTATTCTTGCTAAATTTCATTGAAAGTGATAGTACTCTGGGCAAATTCCATTCAATTTTTTTCGATCCAATTCAGTGAGTTTTCTAACTTGATATGATTAAGATGCTCCTTCTCAATTATTTAATCAATGCTCAGTAGTGTCTTAGTGTTAGTTCTTACAGTATTTTCTATAACTTCATCATCCGTGAATTCTCCTTCTGATGATGATAAGAAGTCTTCCAAACTGCTATACTATTCCCGATCGATCGTACTCGATGATTCAATTTCATCATGAAGTGGATTTGGAGTACTCGCAGCATTTGGTGGCCCAATCTGTTGAGTTTGATAATTCTCTATTATTCATTGTTATTTCAATGTATTTATGATATAAAATCAAGATATCACGATCTTGTTATAGAGAGAATAATCATGTATACCTCGTCAAATAATAAATCGTATGCATAATCTTCATTCATTTCAATGGCCTCAATATCCATAGCGGGAGAAGAATTGGTACCAACGTCCATCATCTACAAAAGTTCCACATAACAGTTTTCAGGAATTCTTTTAGAACACCTCAAAAGATGTTTAATTCAACTCTAAACTATATTTGTCAGCTGCCTCCCAGGTAGCAAAACTTCAAAAAAATAGATCTCATTGGATTTTCTTGGAACCACGAAATGAATCAATGAAATGTCAGACACCTCAAAAGATGTTTAATTCAACTCTAAACTATATTTGTCAGCTGCCTCCCAGGTAGCAAAACTTCAAAAAAATAGATCTCATTGGATTTTCTTGGAACCACGAAATGAATCAATGAAATGTCAGCAGAATAGAGTCCTTAGAGAAATCAAATTGCCTTTTGTCATACTATATATTGTATTGTATACAGTATGGCAAAAAACAATTTGATTTCTCTGAGGACTCTATTCTGCTGACATTTCAGTGATTCATTTCGTTATTCCAAAAAAATTCAACGAGATCTAGTTTTTGGAAATTTTGCTACACTAAGAGAAATAATTACTATCACCAACAATATATTTCATGTTTGGAGAAATCCACACTGTGGAAAATAATCGGAATTTTCCTATGCGCAGCAACTAGAAAATTCCGATCATGGGATAGGAAATCAATTTCCAGTAAATGTATATGAAATTCTTCATAAATTTAACTAAAAATTCCAAACTTCATACGATTTTTACTATTATTTTCCAGTAAAGATCCAGTAAAATACGGAAAATTCCTAACGCATGTACGTGTTAATTACTTCTGAACATTTATGTGAAGTTTCCCATAGAAATTTTTTACAGTGCATTCCTTAAAAAATTTGTATCCTTGATGCAAGGACACTTTTCTGAGACTAAGAATATAATTCTTAAATTGAAGAAATATTTTCTTGATTCAAGGAAATTTCTCTTGGGCCCACAACATATCACCTGCTAATCAAGAATATGTATTCTCAAAAATAATCAAGAATACATTTTCTTGGTTTTAGTAATTATTTCTCTCAGTGTACGTGGGCCTTGTTTTGAGATTCCTCAAAACTTCTAAGAATTTCTTGTAATCCCGAAGAGAACAATATGTTATTCAAAGAAAAACCAAGGATCACGAATGAATTATGAAATAAACCTTACAGCACACCTGATCAGCAAGAGTTCATAAAGAATTCAATTGGGGCTTGGAGAATTCAATATGAATTCTTGAAAATTTTCTTTGAACTTCTGTGCTGTGTGGGAAGATTTTTTTTTTGAACTCTTTCAGAACTCTGAAATTTTTATAAAATTCAATCCATCAGACGTTGCGAATTCTTTGAGAATTGATTGAAATTTCTTGAAAAATGATATCAAGGACCTGGAAATGAATTTGAAAAAAGTATGATAAATGTCCGTGTTCTCTCCGAGAGCTATAAAAAGAATCATGGAATATGAGTAATTGTCAGAATTTTCTCGGATCTTTTTCCAAGTTTATCAGAGATTTTTCATCGAAATTTCAGATTGATGATTATGAATTTATTCCTACAAAACTCTGAAAAAGATGTTATAAATCCCTATTTTCTTGGACAGGAGAGTGGAAATTATTGAGAGCGAGTAATGTTCAGAACTTTTTCCGTAACTTTTGTGTTGAAACTAGGAGCCGTAAATCTAGCAGACGATTGTTTTGACTTTATATTGAATTACGTCGAATGTAACTGATGTTTCATGATTTTTTTTTAGCTCTGGGAGAAAACACGGACATTTATCATACCTTTCTCAGAGTTTTATCAGGATTAAACTCATAATTATTAATCTGAAATTCTGATAAAAAATCTCTGATAAATTCCGAAAAAACTCTGAGAACGATGTCCCAAAAATATGACATTTCTCATCGAAATCTCGGAGTTTCTCAGACTTTATCAGACTTCCTCAGATTTTTGCAGAGGGAAATCAAAGTTTTTCAGAGATTTGACAGAGATTTTCAGGAATTTTTCAGCGAAATATTTCCATACGGGTGAATTCTGTTCGAATATACGTTGATTTGGATTCACAATTCACAATTAGATAGACAAAATTTCGTGAAGAATTCACGAAAATCACATAATTGCGGCGAAATTCAAAGAACGTTTAGGAAATTCAGTACAATCCTGTGAAATTTCCTAAATTTTCTTGAAATTCGTTGATTCTTATCACATTTGAATAAAAATCCGTCCAACTTATGAACAGAGTCCAACAAAAACTTTGATACCAATCAGTACAATTTTTTCTTTGGAATCGTGATTGTGAGAATATTAAAAAACATCGAAAGTAAAATCTTTCGTGAAAAAGGAATGTATTCAAACAACGTCATGAAACGTTCGAAGAATTTGCTTGAAAATTCTTTGTCCGCATGTTCGACAACAAATAATTAAATGTTAAAACAACGCTCAGGGGCTATATCGTTCTCTTAGGGCGCTGAATATGAAAATAAAAGAATTATAACCAATATTTCAGTTTTACCCAATAAACATTTCGTGTTTAAAAGATATCTTTTATAGACGCGAAATATGTTTAAAAGATATATTTTTGAGACGCGAAGTATGTCTAAAAGATATCTTATAGACACAAAATGTTTATTGGATAATGATTTTGATAACAAATTCGTTTGAATACATCATGTAGGAATAAGAATCAAGAGAGAACGTAGTAGTGGAGAGGGTAAGATTTTGTACATCCGAAAATTCTGCCATTTTGTTCTAATTGATTGATTAATTGTTGACTTTATTGTCACTCGACAAAACGTAAATTATATTTTCCTAGTTACACATCAAATTCAGAATGTGTGGATAAATATCAGTGTGTCTAATATCAAGTTAAATCATTATTTAATCTCAATCTTTGTTTATTTGCTAATGACGCTTTTCTGATGATGCAATATTGCATATGGCGGCATACACACACACACACACACACACACACACACACAAACACACACACACTAAAATTGTCTTACTCTTTTCAGCACTACGCTCTTTCCTGATTCTTATTTCTCCGTGGAATATAAATGATTACAAATTCAGGAACATTCAGATAGTTGAAATATTTTATGTTTCATAATATTTCATATTTCAGTTATATCAATAAAAACATTTATTTATAATAAAATTCTCACCGTTGAAGTTTGTGGCGATATTTGTTCTGAACACGTGGATTGAGCTTTTTCTTCTTTTTTACGACATTTCACCCAAATTTTGTTCAACTCAATTGAATTTTGCTAATTTTCAATGAAAACTGAATATGTCAAAGGTGAATAAAATTCAACAAAATTTTTCCACCATGGTTGTAGCGTGTTTGAACCTTCACAATGATTGAGTTGTACATTTTTTGCATATTGAACCAATTGAACTTGATATTCTGAAAATTCTTGGTCAAAGTTTTTCATATAATGTATATAAAGAGGGGAACTTTCTGCTGTGAAGAGGGTGATTTATTCTTTCAAAATGTAGTCATCTATGCTTCAATTATGATCTTTGTTTAGCAGAATTCTGCTTATACTTGGTCTAAAATATTTGATATTCCTGCTTCTTCATTTATGATCAAAATAAATAACTCTACCCTGCTAAAAGTTCCCAATACAGGACGATGGAAAATGACAAATTTCTCCTTTCGTTCCTAATAAGGTTTTTGCAGAAACCCCTTGCAGGGGGTCTTCTGGCGAGGTATCCTGGGGGGAGGGGGTCCGTATTCATGAATACGGAATTTACAATGTTTTACCGTTATTCAACGATACAATTTTATCGTTTCTTATCGTATTCTCTGAGATTTAACAGGATATATATGGTTTTATCGTGAAATTTTTTACAGAAAAAGTACCAGTAATTAAAAAAAAATAGTTATGTGTCTTGGAATAACTGGTCCTTTTTCTACAAGAAAGAATAGAGTTCTATCGTTTAATACCGCCGTGAATTCCGTATTCAAAATCTTATTGATAATGATGGAGAAAATTTATCGTTTTGTGTTATGTTCTCTATAGGTAACTTTTAGCAGAGTAGATTACTTACGTGAGTCATTTTGACTCACAATTTCCACGAAAGATGCATTTTCAATATTCATTCCTGAATATTGATATTTGAATCGTTCATTGAAACGAATTAAGAATTCACATATTTGAAATATCCATTCATAAGGATCTCCCTTTGTAGAAACGCGTGAGGACTTAGAAGATATAGTGAAGCAAAAAAGACTGAAAGTTCCCAAATTAAGCCAAACATTGATTAATGGTTCGAGTTCATCCGAAGATTCATATGAAGCAATAAATCATAATTCATCATCCAAAGTGAGTATGAATTTTCATGTTTACCTCCCTTAAGGGTGGGTAGTATTTTATTGAAAAGTATTTGGAATATGTATTTCTCAAATAGTCACATTGGAAATACAAAAGATTAATTTTTTTTCAATTTGAAATACCCTATGTATTATATTCCAACGTGACATAAAATACTATTTGAAATACCTTTCATGCTATCTTATCTCGTAATATGTTTTATTTCTTTCCAAATGTCCATGAAATTATAATATTACTCTATGATTGTTGTTTGCGTATCAATTCTTTGATATAATGTAAAACACTTTTATGAAACAAGGAAGTCAAGAATTTCTGTCCACGTATTTTGGTGGGATCGAAGCATTTATGAATACGTAAGATATAATTGAATATACCAAGTGAGATACAAGGAGTCCAACCTCTTATGACATCAGTTTTAAAAAGTGACAAACTTTTTTTCGCCAAATTGCAAGTTAAATTCTGACACTCATGGCTCTATAAACAGTCTCCTCATTCGAGTCTCTTTGTTGTAAAAAGAGGTGGGAAAAATTCGTTGAAGTTTGTTGAATTTCGTTCCCTGACGACACATTCGCTTTCATTAAAAATTAGCCAAATTCACCTGCATTCAACAAAATTTCAGTAAAATTCAATGATTCTCAACAAAATTCAATAACTTTTACTGAAATTTTTTGACTTCCATAGAAGTTCATAGAAGTTTGAGAATTTTCATTGGACATTGCTGTGCCAAAGATCAACAAAATGCAACAGAATTTTTCCGACAGAGATAGTGCCTTGCAATTCAGGAGAAAAATTGCGTCCTTCCCATTTTAAGAAGCTTGATCTTCTTATATCTTACTCTGCGATGAATAATTCGGCACAAAGGTTTGCTTAGGTTCACTGTTCATTCCTGCTGTTTTATAGAAACGCAAGCTCCATACAAATAGAGCGAAAGAAGAAACAAATACAGTAAGACCTCTCAATAAGAACGCCCGCAATAAGAACGCTTCCCCGCTTTCCGCTCGTGGGCCATTCCCCACTCCAATTACCGGTTCTGAGCTTAAATTACATTTGTGGGTGACCTCTCAATAAGAACATTCAGTCTCAGAGCGTTGAACAGTCAAAATTTCAATAAAAGCTCAGTATTTTCAAGTTATACATAATTGAATACTTCTCTTTTTCCTTCATTTAAATGAAATTCAATATTATTTGAATATTTATAAAACGAAACTCTTTAATTACCCTTGAAAATAATAATAAATATATGAATATAAATTTTTGATTGATGATCATGAATATGTATATTTCGGTCTTTTTGAAAATCATTTTAAACTGCGATGAGATGAGACAGAAATTCTTAGAGGATCCCTCATAGCAAAATGTGTCTCTAGGACGTTTTCTGAACGTTCAGAAAACCTCCCCTACTTTTTTTAAACCTTCCGTAAACGTTCCAGTGGTACGTTGTACTGTCCGGGATGTATTCAAGTGAAAAAGAATTGTCTTTATTAGGAGTAACAAGGGTGACTCCTGGAGCTAAAACAAAAAATTTGTGACTCTTCAGATCCCTCTTTCACGAACATATTTAATATTCACACCATTGTTTGATAGTTTTAATAAAAAACTTTTTTTGTAATCAATATGTATCGTCAGGTCAGCGCAACAAAGAATCTTTTTGCGAGTGAAAGCAAGAAAGTGTTTTTTAATGTTTCAGCGCAAACGTTCTTATTAGGAGGTCGCAACCTAAAATGTGAGAGAGAGACAAAAACTCAGGAATTGAGTGCGAATGTAGGGTTGGTAGGGGAACCCTGATTCTTGGAAAAACTCTTTCCCTTGGGGGCTTTTGCGTTCTTATTGAGAGGTCTTACTGTAATCGTATTGTCGAGGCTTTTCTTAACCAAAACGATGATACGAATGATGAAGACGATTCAGAAGGTCTAGGGCATTCATCTCATAGTATCGAAAAAGAGGTATGTGATTTGATTACAAGATTCTCATTTCAAAGGTAAATCATTTTAATCAATACAATTTAATTCAGGTAAATTCAACTCCGAATAACAGTCAGCTCTCTTGTGGCAGCTCCCAATGGACAGAAAAAATGCACACACTGAGAAGAAGGAATAGTGGGCCCAACTACGCAAGACAGTTGGATATGTTCAACTGCAATAATTCCTTGATTCAATTAAATTCGTAGTTGACTCAATTATGCATACTTGAACGAACCTTGTATTCAAATTAAGTTGATGAAGGATTGTGGTTGAACGCATCCAACTGTCGTGCGTAGTTGAGTCCATTATCTTTTTTCTCAGTGTATCTCAAAGGCATTTTTAAGTGTCTTGAAAATATATTCATCACGATGCTTATAAAATGCCATGTAGATGTCTCAATCCAATGTTTTAAAAATATTGCTGAGACATATCTCGAGAACATCTCTATGGAGATATAAAAAAAAAGCATCTTTTGAGCATCTTCCGGAAAATATTTTCGTTTCATACCTTTCACATATCTTGAAAACATCTCTGAAAAGTTTCTCAAATATATCTTCAGTACGGTATGTTGAAGAAGTTTCATAAATGTGTCAGAGCAGATATCTCAATACAACATCTTTCAGATAATATCTTTCATCTTCAAGGCATGCGTCAAAGATATGTTTCTGGAGATATCTTTCAATCCATGCTCTGAATCTCATCTGTTTGGGTCTTGTACTTGACATTATATTGAGTATCAATGCTTTTTTATATTGAGTAGCAGTGCTCTAATTATTGTGTATGTACAATGTATCAAAAAATACCATTCTGATCTAACGGAAAGAAATTTGTGAGTTTCTTGTTGTTTGTGATATTTTCATACTTGTGATGCATAGTGAAAACAAACAAAGTTGTCATTACTCATACAATGAAAGGAGAATGTTTGATTTTCATAAATAACAAAAGAATTATAAATATCATTTCGTTGGAGCAGAATGGACTTTTTCAACTCATCGTACATATTTGGAACCCAAATTCTCAGGTAGAGGTAGGGGGCATTGTGAGGGGATCAATTTGATAATTTTATTAAATAGAATGACCAATGAGAAGGGTCTAGTTCCCTCTAACCTAGCAAAACTGTTTGGAGCGTTCTCTTACTATGTTCATTTCATTGATTTTTCACTTTATTCATTACTATATGTAACGCTGACTGTTCTTTGAAGCCTCGCTCTAGAACACAATAAATCAATAATTTCAATAAATGATCAATAAATCAACAAATCAACCCTAATCGATTCAAATACACTAACTAAACACCCTATAATGAAAGAATGCAGATAGCGTGTTGATAAATTTTTCACGCCACAATTGATATAAGAAAAATTATTCGGAAAATCATCTCACCTATTTTACACCAAAGAAATGTACAATCTTAACATTGTTATCAGGCCTGGGTTTAGTAGTTGCTATAGCCCCGGACCTCGCTTACCGGGAGCCTCATTTGAGGGAGCTGCATTAATGCAAAAAGCTCTGAAGGACATTGCTTTCCCCGCTTTTCACCTTGAGGGGGCCTTGAATTGTGTCATAGCCTTGGCCCTCAACATTTCCTGATCCGGCTCTAATTGTTATCTGTGTAATGAATATTTCCTTCAAAACGATTGAGAGTTTTAACTGAATACTGTTTGCCTAAGGAGATACTAGCGTACCATTAGAGTAAAGATGTTGTCTGCAAAATTTCTTCGAAATGAATTTATGAAACAGTCTGAGATTTTTAGGGAATAATCTTTGATACTCAATCAATTGCTGTACAGAGCCCGAATTTCAAATTTCAAAAAAAAAAATCTCTCACCGACTAAGAAAAAAAATGTTTGTCGAAATTTTAAATTCGCGCTCTGTACAGCAATTGTTCAAGTATCAAAGATTATTCCCTGAAAATTTCAGACTGTTTCATAAATTCAGTTCGAAGAAATCTCACAGATAAAATCTTTGTTCGGATGATACGCTGGTATTCCTTTAAGGGAGAAACCTCGTGTAGACAGCACTCTGTTGAAGATTCCATTACAAAAAAAAATAGAAGTGTTTTGTGGATTGAAATATGATACATTATAATATATTCAAGTTTGAATGTACAAGGAAAAATTTTGTTATTGTAAAAAAAACAAAATGGCCACGCTGCTCGAAATTGGCTCCCCGAATTCGCGCTGAACAACGCTCAGGTCTTTGTAATTATCTGAAATTAACAAATTGGATTTTTTTTTCATAAAAATAAACTGTTTCATATTGCATGAACCTAAATTTGGCAAGAAGAAAAACAAAAAAAAATGAAAAAATCAAAAATTTAGGGCAATTTAAAAAAAAAAGAAATTTTTGTATTTTGAAACAAATTGTTGAAAACAATATTGATTATAACAATATCGACATTTTTAGGTGCATGCAATATACGATACATGTACAATTATCTATACAAAATTCCAAGTGAATCGATCATTACTACAACTGACAGCCTCCGTACGAGTGCAAATTGGCACCGTCAAAAATTTTTAAAACCAGTGGCTCTGACATAGAACGTTGCTTTCAAATTGTATTCTGAGATAGAATACAGTATTTTTCCTCCTATTCATTATTATCCATGATCCTATGAGGACAACTGAGTAAAAATGCCGTCAAATTGACACCACTTTAACCAATTTTTAGTCAAAATAACATCATTTTGATGTCAATTTGATGTCATTTTGACAAGTTGTTCTCATTCGGGAGTTCCTCGGAAAACTCCACTTTCAATTCATGTATTTTTCAATTCTATTCTGATTTGTTCACAAGAAATTAGAGAGTGAAAATCGAGAAGCCAACCTCGCACTCGTGTAGAGGTTGAGGTTGCGTAAATAAGGTGTGGGGGATGAGGGTTGAGGTATATTTTTCGGCGCGAGAACTCGAGAAATCACTCCAAGCAGTTGCAGCCACCATTGTGTGTTCTTTCACAACAACAATATTCTTTTGTACATTCAAACTTGAAAATCTTCAAAATACATCTTTAAAAAGTGCTATCACACAAAGTACTCCTTTAAGCCATTTTGACACCAGTCCATATTTGAAGTAATGTTTTCTGATGCGTTGATGTGGTTATAGAAGTACGTAATACCCAATATTCTGCATTTGAAATTCATATTTATTGCCAGGTTTTGAAAAAAAGCTCTACCATTCTTCAGTGCAAACCCATCATTTGATTTTAATGCTGACGTAAATAATACTTTATTTCGTTTTTCATCCGAATAGGTGAATGATGACAATACGGAGCACCTCAAATCATTGAAAACAATTCACCGACTGGAAGAATCCGTGAAAAAATATAAAACACAACTCCAAGAAGCTGAACGAAATTCCGAAAAATGGTATAATTCATATCAATCGGCGATGAATGAAAAAAGCTACCCATTGAGTGGAAAAACCGAGCAGCAAATTATTGCTCTGCTGGGTAAATGTTCCCTTGTTTCAAAAATTTGACCTTCATTTTCAAATTATAAAGAGATTCAGTAACAATGCATTTATGGAAGAACTTAGGATTAACAAAGGTTTTTTTTTAACTATCTTTCAGGAGGGAGTTGTACAAATTCTGAAAACCAGAGAGTATTCGACAAAGGAATCACCGATGAAATGATCAACATTAATGGAATCCCCATCAAAAAACTGGTTTTGGATGAAATTAAGAGAATTGATGATCCCAGCAAGTGTGTTATTACCGCCGCATATGGAATATGAGGATATGAAGAATTAGCTAAGCGCGCAGTGAGATCACAAAAAAATACTCCAGACGATATCAAGATTTGTACTCCACGGAAAAAGAGCTGTGTGACTCAAATTTTTGAACAATGGCTGCATGACCATGAATATGGAGGACAGGCTGCGGTTGGTGAGTTGAAAAAAATTAACATGTATTTGAGGAGGGCAATAACAGGAGCCAAAAGACACTTACAATTGTCAAAGTCAAAAGATGAAGAAAAACAAGCAAAGCGACAGGCTCATGATGTAAGTGAAGAAGAGGAATGTGAAGAAAAAAAAAATGAATCAGATGATTCCAGTAAATGAAAAAAAGTAACTTCTTGGATTATTCATGACTCAGTATAGTTCTCAAACTTCTTATTTTGCAGTAGGAAAATTTTAGTCACATTAGAATTAGTGTATAGAGAAATTACTTCATTACTCACATTCTATCTGAAGGAAGCATAATATAATCTATGTTAGTACAAATTTTGATAAATATTTGTAATTTTAGAACTTTTTATTTTGGAATAGAAAGATTTTGATCACATTGTAATCAATGTATCGAAAAATTAGATGATTGTTACAATTCCATGTAGAGGACGTATGATGTAGATTATGTATGTAAAAGCTGAGATAAATATGACAAATTTTTAAGTTTCACATTTTGGAGGAATCAAAAATCAAAAATTAAAATTAGTGCACGCAAAAGTTACGTTACCATTAAGATCCTATCGAAGGATAGAAGAGTCTGAATTATACCTATACCAATGTACAAATTTTGGTGAATATGTATAGTATTCGAGATTTTTATTTTTGTTTTATTTTTTTATTCATTTTTGTTTTATGTTATTTTGATAGAAAATTTTTATTCGCATTGAAATTGGTACATGCAAAAATTACATGATTATTATCAGGACCTCATCTTGAGAACGTGAAATTTAGATTTTCCAAGTCAAAGGTCAGATACGTGCAATTTCAAAGCTACATATTTTGAAAGAAGGAAATCGTGATTACATCGAACTTGATACATTTAGAAAGCCAAACAGCATTTATTGTCTCGAAGATATGTTGAAAAATAATTGATGATAATCCGAGAATTCTTATGCAACATTTGAGAAATTCGTAACATGAAATCCTTGAGGAATTTCAAAATCGTTCTGATCCTTAACAGATATTTGCGAAGATTTTTGTAGGAATTTTTTGGATGGTTTAGAAGGTTTGAAATGGCTTGAAATAGTTTTTAATAGTGTGCAGATGTTTGCGAAACATATTTTTCAGGAGTTCCTGCAAGACTTCTGAAAATATTCATGAAGATATCTTCTAGAAGTGAGACCGATTTTAGATTTATAAAATATATCGTTTCATTTGACATCAAACTTCTCAAATTGTTCCTAATAATTCCTCCAGATATCTGCGAATACTGACAAAGAATGTTGTGCGGGAATGGTATTATTAATGCAATACAATCTTCAGAAAGTATCATTTTCAAGCCATACGTGCCAGTTTTTTTTTTAATTTCAAGCAAATTAGAATTAGTATATGCATAAGGTACATTATTGTTCACATTTTATCTAGAGAAAGTCTAATTCGGATCATATATGTGAAAATTTGGTTGAATGCTTGTAATTTTCGAGCTTTTTGTTTTGAAATGGAGACATTTTGATCACATTATGACGTATGATATGGATTATGTATGTAAAAGTTGGGATAAATATGAAAAAATTTTTAAGTTTCACATTTTGGAGGAATCAAAAATTAAAATCAGTGTACGCAAAAATTACGTCACTATCAAGATCCTATCCAGAGAAAGAATAGTCTGAATTCTATACCTATGCACAAATTTTGGTGAATATGTATAGTATTCGAGATTTTTATTTTTATTTTTTTTTTCATTATTGTTTCATGTTATTTTTATAGGAAAGTTTTATTTGCATAGAAATTGGTACGTGCAAAAATTATATTGTTATCAAAATCTCATCTTGGGAACGTTAAATTCAGATTATCTAAGTAACAGTTTAGATTAATACGGGGTATTTCAAAGCTGCTCATTTTAAGAGGAAAAAATTGTGGGTACATTAAACTTGATATATATAGTAACCCATTTATTACCCATAACGGCATTTATTGTCTTGAAGATATGTTGAAAAATAATTGATGATAATTCGAGAATTCTTATGCAACATTTGAGCAATTCGTAACATGAAATCCTTGAGGAATTTCAGAACAGTTTTCATCCTCAATAGATATCTGCGAAGATGTTTGTAGAAATTTTTTGAATGGTTCAAAAGGTTTGAAATAGTTTGAAATAGTTTTAAATGTGTTGCAGATTTTTGTGAAACATATTTTTCAAATGTTTCTGCAAGACTTCTGAGAACATTCATAAAGATATTATCTTCTAGAAGTAAGAACGATCTTAGATTTATAAAATATATCTTCTCATGTGACATAAGATTTCTCAAATTGTTCCCAATCATTTCTCCAGATATTTGGAAATGCTAACAAAGAATGTTGTGCAGGAATGGCGTTATAAATGTCATACCATCTTCAGAAAGTTCCGTTTTCAAGCCATACGTGCCGTTTTTTTTTATGGAAAAATTTCAATTAGATTAGAATTAGTATATGCACAAATTCTATTATTGTTCACATTCTATCTCAGATCTTTCTTATCAGATTCTTATCGGATCTAAAAGCCTAATTCAAATTACGTGTATACCAATTTTGATGAATATTAGTAATTTTCGAGTTTTTTATTTTGAAATAGAAAAATGTTGTTCACATTGTAATCAGTACGTGCAAAAATTACGTGATTGTTAACATTTTTTATTACAGAACATAAATTACATTTTATATAACATATAACCTATTTAGGAGTTTACATGAATATGTACAATTCGGCGGCTTCTTATTTTAAAAAGAAAAATTATCATTTCTTTGTAATTTAATTGTAATTATTATATACAGAAATTTTGTTATTATACCCTATTCATAGGAAGTTCAATATAAATCGTATGTGTAAAAAATGTAGTAGAGAAATATGATCGTTCAGAATAAATGAAATTGTCAAAAAACTGAAGATATATTCATTATCTTGCATGAAATATAAAGAAAAAATACATATTCAAGTTGCATGTACATTCTCATTGTGGTCCCTGATGAAAACGTCAGATAGAAAACGATAAACATTCTTTTTATCACTTTCTACATGGTTTCTATGTCGTTCGTTTCCAAAATTTTATTGGGCATTCACGAAAAAAATAAATTTCTATCCGTAGATTTCTCGAAAACAACCAAGTTCTCCATGGTGATGTCACGATCAAAAGCCATTTGGGGTTTCTCAAAAACCCCAGTTCATCTCCACTTCTATATAGAACATTAACCCTTTAATTTCAAAACATTATAATATTCTTTTTTTTCAATCATGTGTTTCTCATAGGTAGGGTCGCCGGAAGATCCCGAATTCCAACGGAATCAACTAATCACTCTCTTACAATGATTAGAATGACCAATAAAAAAATGAGAAATTTCCCACATTGATAAGACTGCTCATAGGATACGATACAGAAGAAATCAAAATATATATTTGTATTGTTTTCTACCGTGCATAAAAAATGAGAAATGATGTAAAAATGCAAAATTCAATGATAATCAACATTATCTTCAAAATCATTATCATTAAAATTCAACAAAACTTCGCTGGGATCTTTCAGGGAATTAGGTGTATACTGATCAATACATCTCGGTAAATTAAGTTAATAATGACTGAATTCAATTCAATCATTATCAATGCAATTCATTAAGATGTATCAACGTACATAAACGTAATTCATTGAAACATTGCAATGAATGCTATTGAATTTTAATCACGGTCTTATATACAGGTCTGGAAACTCCTAGGGTGGGGATGGTTCTCTTAATGATGAAATTTTTTTCACATAATGGCTGCAACTTATACTGGCGCTGTAATCGAAGTGTCATTTTTTGTTGTTGTGCACGAGAGACGGAAATATCTTCTGTTCACTTCTCTTTATCGCTCTGTAGTTGAAAATCTACACTTGGATTACAGCGCCACTACAAGATGCGAAAAAAATTCTTCAATAAGAGAACATCCCCCACCATTGAAATTTTGATAAGTTTCCAGACCTGTATATACGACCGTAATTATAATAATGATCGATGAAATTTCCTAGAAGTTTTTGTTGAACATATTGTTGATTTCCGTTGAATTTCGTTCAGCTTTGGCACTTCGTCTCACGAGAATCCTCGAAAGTCAATAATTATCCCCCTAATTTATAAAAATCATTGCAATGTATTTCAACGTGATTCATTGAAAGGTTGTAGAGAATTACGTCGAGTTTCAATGATACTTGTTGAAATCTCCTAACTCTTTTGCTGAACATAATGTTGATTTTTATTGGATTCTGATTACTATTGGCACAGCGTTTTACAAATGGTAATAAGAAATCAATGATTATCAGTACTAATCATCAGAAAGTCTCTATAAATATAAGCATAATTAATACATAAACATAATAAATATAAGCATAATTTATAGAGACTTTCTGATGAGTAGTACTGATAATCATTGATTTCTTATTACCATCTGTAAAACGCTGTGCCAATAGTAATCAGAATCCAATAAAAATCAACATTATGTTCAATAAAAAGAGTTAGGAGATTTCAACAAGTATCATTAAAACTCGACGTAATTCTCTACAACCTTTCAATGAATCACGTTGAAATACATTGAAATGATGTTGATAAATTAGAGGGATAATTATTGACTTTCGAGGATTCTCGTGAGACGAAGTGCCAAAGCTGAACGGAATTCACCGAAAATCAACAATATGTTCAACAAAAACTTCTAGGAAATTTCATCGATCATTATTAAAATTCAATAGTATTCATTGCAATATTTTAATGAATTACGCTTATGTTCGTTGATACACCTTAATGAATTGCATTGATAATGATTGAATTGTAATGATTTTTCAACAAACGTCCTGCCAAAAATCTACGCAATTCAACGAAAATCAATATCACGTTAAATAAAAAGTTATAGGAGATTTCAACGATTATCATCAAAATTTAACGTAATTATTTACAACCTGTCAATGAATCACGTTGACATTCATTGAAATATTTTGCTGAATTACGGTGATAATTATTGATTTGCAATAAATTTTCGTAAACAGGTGTGCCAAAACTGAATGAAATTCAACAAAAATCAACAGTACGTTCAATAAGAAGTTCTAGGAAATTTCAGCGATCATTATCAAAATTCAACAGAATTCGTCGCAATCTTCCAATGAATTACTTCTATATCCATTGATACATTTCGATGAATTAAATTGATAATGATTGAATTTTGCTGATTTTTCAACAAACGTCCTGCCAAAAATCTACGAAATTCAACGAAAATCAACATTATGTTCAATGAAAAATTCAGGAGATTTCAGTAATTATCATCAGAATTCAACGGAATTCGTCGCAACCCTCCAATGAATCGCGTTTATATTTATTAAAACATCTTGATGAATTATGGTGATAATTATTGATTTTCGATAAATTTTCGTGAAAAGGTGTACCAAAACTGAACGAAATTCAACAAAAATCAATGTTGTTTTCGATGAAATTCAACTAAAAAACAATAACATGAAGCAAAATTCAACAAAATTTTTCCGCCAGGGATATCAAACATTTGTTATAGGTATTTGATTTGTACGAGTACTACAAGCAATACATTCAATTGACATTACTAAGTTAATTGGACGTTCCGAAGAACAAAAATTTTCTATTATAAAGAATCTACCCTAATGGCAACCATTTTTCTTCAACAGAACTTCTTCAAAGTCTGCTTCCTCATTCACCTTCGGATCTGTCGGAAGAAACTTACGAAAGTAGACCTGTACACTGAGAGAAAAGAACTTGCTGGAACAGCAAACGTCAAAAATTTGCTTTGCTGGTATAACATACCCTTTCGTTTAATTAGCAAAAAATTTGCTATCACGGCAAAAATCTTGCTCTTCAAACAAGCGCATGCTAGCTAGCAAATATTCCGCCAAAACAGCAACATTTTGACTGGAACAGCAAACGGTTTGCTAATTCAGCAAAGTAGGTTTTCAAAAATCGCCATTTCAGCGAGAATTTTTCTTTGCGTGTAGGAAGCACCTGTCCTCAATCTGTTGTGATTATAACAGCAGAAAACGATGCAAAAACTTTATGTCCCACATCACATTTTTGAAGGTCAGAATCACAGCAGATCTGTACCAGTTTCCTGCTCCAGACCTACTTTTGTAAATTTCTGTCGACAGATCCATATACAAGTGAAGGAGCAGGCTTTGAAATTTCTGTTGGAGAGAAATGATTGCCGCTAGGGTAAATTTAAGAGACAATATCTCATTAGAACTGACGTGAGTTACATACCAATGAAATAATGAGAGCATTCAAACGTCCGCTTCAAACATGTGAAAGTTACATCATATAACTTTATATATAATTTCTACATCACAGGAATATCAAAAGTCATGTAACTGCTCCCTGTTTGGAGCGGACAATTGGATGCCTCTGTTACATCAATAGTGCATTAAAGTATTTATAACACCGTCAATATGTTTTATTCTAATAGGGTATTGAGCATTGACAATTTTCTCCCACAGTGAACACACTTTTCATTCATGGGTTTAGGTATGAGACCGGAGCGAAAAACAAAAAAGTTTTCAAATGGAATCGTCATAGTGCGGAAAAGTTGCTACTCGTTAACACAAACACAGGGAAAAAAAAATTTTTGAAATCGGACAATATCTTCCGTTCGCGCATCGCGTTCAAAATTTTCGAATTCGAACAAAAATTTAACAAATATGCACAAAATTGCAGAAGGAGTATATGCTGTCCAATTGAGCCCATTTTTTTTGTATTTAACATGGCTTCGAGGCATAGAATGAGGGAAAAATGCCACACAACCCTCCTCTACCTCTTTCCAACCCCTTCGAAGGGGTGATAATGGACAATTTCCGTTAAAAATAGCTTGTATTACAGGAGGTGCAAATGGTAACCCATCGACCTGATTTTTCGTACATTAGATGTTTTGAGGCGCGAAGTGGAAAAAATTATTCTCTACCTCCTCTCTGCATGTTCCCCCCAAGGGGGAGGGGGGCTCTGTCCCGACTACACGAGCTAAAATAGGAATTGCAGATATTTGGCAAAATTTCCTTGTAGAACGCGTTACGTTTTGTTTTGATTGCCATCCGTTCGGTCGGCGTCTCGGCTTCGTTCCCCACTCCCTTCTTCTCGACTCTGGGATTCCAAGAAACGGAGCGTATGAGCGAGGAAGCACTCTACTGGTCACTGGAAGTATATGATTATCCGGCTTGTTGCATAGCAAAGGAGCGCTTCTCGGACTGAAAACTTTTTTTATCAGCGTTGTTCAAAATTTCATAGTCTGCATTAGATCACGATCACATCGATCACCAATTTCATTTCATGTATGTTATTAAATCGTATGATCATATAATTCATTGGCTTGTCGCAGAACATTCTTCGCTAATGTTAATTAAATCTAATTATATCTAGGATGTTTAGTGCATCAGGTTGACGTGGAAATATTCATATTAGAACGAACCAATCTAACAATATTGGATTGTCTTTGAGTGACGAATATAATTTCGAGAATTTATTGAAATTTCAAGAATTTTTGAACAATAATACGAATCTTACAATATCAGGTGTGACCAATCACCTCTCTTGATCTTGATTATGGCACTCACTCGTAGTGCTCATGCTCATGCACCCTGCCCATTTTTTGGTGCACCAAAACCACTACCACCGGCGGTTCTTCCCACCAATGCCGATATCGTAAAATGTTGGGATGAAGTCAAGTATGACATGGCAGTAAAGTCTAGTGACTGTAAACCTGGAAGGAACTTGAGCTTCTCAGACGTGGCAAACATTGTAGCTCAACAGATTGAGTCAATATATTCCAAAGCTTCAATTCCTGTCGTGTGTCACACAAGAGTCGTTCAAAAGATCAAGCAACTGCATGATTGCTATTATGCACTTCGTAAATCATATCAAAGGGACAAAACCAGGGCTGGAAGAAAGAATAAGTACGATGACTTCATTCATAAATCTTATAACACATTATTTGACATATCATCTTGCAAGTGCAAGATGACACTACAATGCAATTGCAGAAAAACCTTTGAGAAATGTATTTGTCCAAATCCTGTAGTTGTCAGCTGCAATTGCCGTAAGGATAGGAGAATACCTACATTGGAACTGAAGTTTCTCTACGCACAAAGACACCTCAGAATAGGTAAAATTGGATTGACGGTAGATAAGAAGGAAACACAGAAACTTACATCAAAGTTACAAAGAAAAGCTCGTCAGCTTAATCTGCTTAGCGTGCAAATACAAGACTTGCCTGGTCCCTCCGTTGACAGTACCGATCCGGAAACGGAAGAGACAAATTTTGATGTCGATGATGATTCGGACTTTCAGCCCACACGTTTTTCGTCTGCCCTGTCAAGAAGCTCAAAGTCCTCACAGATGCGCCTGTCGCTTCCAACAACTGCTTTGACAAGTACTCGTTTTGGCCTGTCTGACAGAGCAACAGCTGCTATCACATCTAGCGTGCTGAAAGACCTAGGTCTTATTACTGATAGTGATACATCTCTGATCGTTGATAGGAGCAAAATTAGAAGAGAAAAAGAAAAATGCAGAGTAAAACGTACTAATTTAGAGCGACGGGAACATCAAATGAACGGCCCAATGTGTGTATACTTTGATGGTAGGGCAGATAACACTTTAGTGTTGGTTGAAAAAGGAGTAAAACGATACCAATCTGTAAAAAAAGAGGATCATATTACAGTAATTGAGGAACCGGGTTCAAAGTATCTTTGCCATCTAGTACCTACTTCCAAAAGTGGAGAGGACACTGCTTTCTGCATCATAGACTATTTCGAAGAAAATGAAATAGATACTTCTAAAATTGAAGTAGTTGGGACTGATGGGACAGCAACAAACACTGGCTGGAAACGGGGAGCAATTAAGTATATAGAAATGCGTTTGAAGAGGCCAATACAGTGGGTGATCTGTCTTTTACATTTCAATGAGTTACCTTTGAGGCATCTTGTAGAAACATTTGATGGTACAACCGCAGGACCGAAGTCTTTGAGTGGCCCTCTCGGCGAACGGCTGGTTGGTTGCGAGTCTTTGCCTGTAGTTGCATTTAATAAAATTGAATGTGTCATTCCACAAATTGACCCACAAATTCTGAGTAAAGACCAGAGATACCTACATGACATTGCCGTTTCCATTGCTGCTGGGTCTTGTTCCTCGGACCTAGCGAATCGAGATCCGGGACCAATATCTCATGCTCGGTGGTTGACGACAGCGAACCGGTTTTTGAGACTATATATTTCATTTGAAAACCCACCTGAAAATCTCATCAACATCGTTACATACATCATGACTGTATACGTACCCATGTGGTTTGAAATTAAGACAAGATCTTCAATAGTTGAAGGACCTAAGCATATTTTTGAATGCATCAAGAGATGTAGAGGCTTACCTGCAGAAGTCCAAGAAGTGGCGAAGAAAGTTATTCAAAGGAATGCCTTCTTCGCCCATCCCGAAAACCTTCTTCTTTCGATGGTTATGGATGATAGGCAGGATGTTCGGGAGCTGGGCCTTCGGCGAGTATTGAAATCCAAAGAAACTACCACAAAGGGTAAATCTATCAGAAATTTCTTAGTTCCGGCCATAAATTTTGATGCTCATGATTATTTTGATATCATAAATTGGTCTGCAACCAAAATCACATGTCCACCTCTTTTGGCAACCCTTTCATCAGCTGATATTGCAGACTTGATTTCTCAAGGAAAAAAACCAACTCTTTCTCTGAATCTAGCAGACATACCCTGTCATACTCAAGCCGTAGAGCGCAGTGGTCAGCTAGTAACACAGGCCTCTTCAGCAGTTTATGGTCATGAGAGGCGTGATGGTTTCATGAGAACTACACTCGCCTCTCGTGCTACCATGTCAAAATTTGAGACCAAATCGGAATTCGCAGTCCCTGAATGTGCATAATTCTCCACGCCCACGTTTGGTTGGTTGGTTGGGCAGGGTGTGGGTGGAACTTGCAGTGCAGCCACCTTCCCGTGGTAAGTTCTGAGTCGTTCAAGGAAGGACGGGCCAAGAGCTGCAAATCTTCGGCCCCTCAGGGGAAATAACGAAGGAAGGGGAATACTTTTTTTACTTTCAGCCTTAAAGATGCCTTATGTACGAAAAATCAAGTCAATAGTTCAGTATTTGCATCTTCTGCAATACGAACTGCTTTTAACGAAACTTGTTCATCTTCACCCCTTCGAGGGGCTTGGGGGCGGGGGGGGGGGGGGGTAGAAGAGGGGTATGCGGCATTCTTCCCCTATTCTACACTTCAAAACGATGTTATGTATAAAAAATGAGCTTGACCGGACAGGATTCACACCTCCTACAGTTTTTCGTATATCTGTTCAAATTTGTTCAAATTCGGAAAAATTCTGAATGCGATGCGCGAACGGAAGATATTGTCCGATTTCAGAAATTTTTTTTTCCCTTTGTTTGTGTTAACGAGTAGCAACTTTTCCGCACTATTACGATTCCATTTGGAAACTTTTTTGTTTTTCGCTCCGGTCTATTAGGTATATTGCTTGTGCAATTCAAATAAGCATGTTTTCAATATCTTAACAAATGACGTAATTTATTTGATTTTCATAAAATATTACCTCCTAATTCATCAATTTTGCCGATGGTTTTGTTTTATAAATCCATATTGATATTTGTCAAATCATCAACAGTTTTACGTAAATCCTGAATCTGAGTTTCCAGTGCTTTTATTTTCAAATTTGCAGCACTAAGTTCGTTTGCGGTCTTTTTCGATCCCTTTCTCATGGATTCAAATTTCTCCAGTGATACACAATGTTTATGAGGATCCTTCGCCTACGGCAAATGGAGAATAAATGATATTGGGATACATGATAATTTAAATGTAAAAAGAAACAGGAGGGAAAAGTCATTATTGTGAAGGTGACAAAAAGAGCAAAAGAAAAACCATGGAAAACAACTGAACTAAACTAAGCATGAACTTGCCTAACAAAGAATCATCCAAAAGAATACATTCTAAGTAGCACCGGAACGCTGTGTATATTTACTATAAACGTTCATACTATACATTCTGATGCTACAAGGGACGATATATTCAAAGAGATAAATCAACCAATAAATTATAACAGTATATATATATATATATATACAGGGCGTCCCATTTGAAACAGGACAGCTGAATAACTCTTCAGGGAATGGAGGGGAAGAAAATTGTTCAGATAAAAGTTGTAGGGTTCGAAGGGGGCCATAAGATGGTGACCTTGAATTTGACCTTGAGGTCAATTTTGAGCATAATTGATGGTCAAAGTATGTTTCTTCAAATGGAAAACCCTACGTTCGACCTCAGAAATGGAAAGAGCGGAAAATTTTACGTCCGAATATGTTAACATATCAGGTCATTCAGAGGTCATTTGAAGGTCAAAAAACCATTTTCTATGGATTTTCACGGAAAAGCCTTAAACGAGTTGTTTCTCTGACCAAAGTTATTAAAGTTAAAGTGATACCCCACGTTTCGACCTTGAATTCGACCTTGAGAACGATAATGAATGCCAAATTTGGAACAATAATTGAAAAATTATTTATTTTTCCAGTTCGTCGTTTTATAATTACAGATGGCACAAATCCGTTGACGGGTAAGACACACGTATTGCAGGAGATGTTCGAATTGACCGCCATTTACTTCAATACATAACTCCAGCCGGCGTCGAAAGTTTCCAAGAACAGACTGAAAAACTTCTGCACGAATATTCGCAATTGCGTATCTGATGCGTTGTTGTAGATCCACAGGTGCTGTTGGTCGGTTGGTATAAACGACATTTTTTACGTAACCCCACAAATAAAAATCTAGAGGGGTGAGATCAGGAGATCTTGCCGGCCAGAGTACAAATCCACCTCGACCAATCCAACGATTGGGGAAAAGGATATTTAGATAATCCCTCACACATCGAGCAAAGTGTGGTGGTGCACCGTCTTGCTGATACCACATCCTCTGCCTAGTTGCTAATGTCACATCTTCTATGAGAACTGGTAATTCATTCTGTAAAAACTGTAGATGATTAGGACCGTTAACAGTTCCATCAAAAAAATACGGCCCAATAACTTGATTGTCTAGAATTCCACACCAAACATTTATACTCCACCGATGCTGATGATCAACTTGTTGAGTCCAGTGCGGGTTTTGCGCTGACCAATAGTGGCTATTGTGACGATTTAACAAGCCAGTACTTTGAAACGTTGATTCATCACTGAAAAGAACATATCGGAAGAAATCGGGCGCTTCGTTCAACCTCTGTAAAGCCCAATGGCAAAAGTTAACCCGATTCTGCATATCTTGTTGAGATAATTCTTGGGTCAGTGTGATGTGGTACGGATGATATTGAGCAGCTTGTAGAATTCTGTGTGCCGTACTGCGTGGAATACCCAAATCGCGTTCAATATCACGTAAACTACATGAGGATTCATGTGTATTATTGCTAAAACAGCAACGCATCGAGGGTCGTTAAAGTTGAAACCTTGATTGTTTCGGCGTTGACCAATCCTTCCTTGTCGACAATTCCTTTCAACTTGGCGAATGACTTCTGGAGAAGGATGATGCTGCCGATCTCCAAACCGCTCTCTGTACAATCGTGACGCTCTTTGATACACTCCGCGACACTCACCCAAGATCATCAAAATATCGACACATTCGTTAGGTGAATAAACCATTTTGAACCCGCACTTACACCGTAAACGATGAAAACTTCTTAATGATCATTCTCGTACTGATATGAAGAATAAACTCTGAAGGTTAGTTCTGTTTACTTTCAATTCAAGGTCGAAACGTGGGGTTTCACTTTAACTTTAATAACTTTGGTCAGAGAAACAACTCGTTTGAGGCTTTTCCGTGAAAATCCATAGAAAATGGTTTTTTGACCTTCAAATGACCTCTAAATGACCTGATATGTTAACATATTCGGACGTAAAATTTTGCGCTCTTTCCATTTCTGAGGTCGAACGTAGGGTTTTCCATTCGAAAAAACATACTTTGACCATCAATTATGCTCAAAATTGACCTCAAGGTCAAATTCAAGGTCACCATCTTATGGCTCCCTTCGAACCCTACAACTTTTATCTGAACAATTTTTTTCCCCCTCCATTCCCTGAAGAGTTATTCAGCTGTCCTGTTTCAAATGGGACGCCCTGTATATATATATATTAGACTGTGTCAGAAAAAAAAATTTTTTGTTTTTTTTAGTATATGCATCTAAAAAGTTTCTTTGATAGACGAAAGAACATGTCCTGAAATTTGAGCTTGTTATCTCAAAAATTGAGCTGGCGCATGGGGGGGTCCCCTTTCCCATTTAAAATACATTGGAAAAAAACTTTTTTTTTCATTTCCAATATAAATGATCGAAAAAAAATTTTTCTCAAATTTTCGTTTGCATTATCTTATAGGAAATTAAATTCTCTACAAGATAGGTCTCTCATTTTTTTGCTGAAACTGTTTGAAAACATAAGTTATTTTCGACTTCTCACAATTTGAGCCAAAAAATTAGAGACCTATCTTGTAGAGAATTTAATTTTCTATAAGGTATTGCAAACGGAAATTTGAGAAAAAATTTTTTTCGATCATTTATATTGGAAATGAAAAAAAAAAGTTTTCTTCCAATGTATTTTAAATGGGAAAGGGGAGCCCCCCCATGCGCCAGCTCAATTTTTGGGATATCAAGCTCAAATTTCAGGAGATGTTCTTTCGTCGATCAAAGAAACTTTTTAGATGCATAAACTAAAAAAAACAAATGTTTTTTTTCTGACACAGTCTAATATATATATATATATATATATATATATATATATATTATAGGGTGGTCCTTAAATGGGGTGTTTGCGAATTGTTTTCTCCCACGGGCTCAAACGCTTCAAAATTGATTTAAAAATGCCCTGAAAATTTGAGCTCTTAATATGAAGTCTAAGGTAGTCCGCATTCCGACACAAGTTTCTCATGGAAATAACATAGGTGAAATGTTTCTCGTTCTTTAGAATTTTATAACCCGGGAGAAAATGGATCTATAATAATGCATTATTACTCATGAGTAATAAATATTTATATAGAGAATTTAACGTTCTACAAAAAGGTTTCGTATGATCTTTCGTTATGTCTATTGTTAAAAGTGATTCGAACTCAAAGTTTAATTTTTATATAATTATCAATACCCATACTGGCGAATCCAACCTTGCCCTTATGGGGCCAGTTGTTTGGACGGTACTGGCAAGGAGTCGGAATGATAACAGCATTTTACATAAGGGCCAGTAAAACATTTACCACCAAGTCGGTAGCGATATTTGGTGTGTGCCTACTATGGTGGAACTCTGGCATGGCAACAGAACCAATTGTTCTACCACACCTGGATGAGAAGTGGTAGAGGGTCAAAATAATACATCCTATGTACGAATTCAGACCCGATCCAGTACCGGCACAGTGCTGGTAATAAGATATCCCCGGAGTTATATTTCAAGTGAAAAAAAAAAGAAATACATTGAATTTGAACTTTCAAAACTTTGTGAATCTATTTTTCTCATCACCGTTGTCCGAGAAAAACGCTTTGGAAGTGGTTTCATGAAAATTCACTGGACAAGGATTGAACCCGGGACCTGCGAGTGAGAAACAGAGTCTCTATCACATCGGCTAATCTCCGAGTTGACAACGGACCACTTAAATTCCCATTTATTGCACCAATTCCCTTGAAGTCACGCAATTTACCATAGACTCCGTAGTGAAACAAGATTCTACCAATACTGGTTCATTGTTCTCTATCGAACGTATTGAATGATCATACCAACTCTGTCTTGATACTGGCGCGACTCCGGCTCACTACAAAAATCAAGTTGCCAAGATCGTGATTTTAATGTCAATCGACTACCGATTCCGTAGTCAACCAGAGCCCCACCAATACTGGTACCATGTCGTCTATCGAACATATTGAATCATAATACCAACTCTAGCTCAATACTGGTGCGACTCCGGCTGACCACAACAGCCGAGATGCCAAGATCATAATTGCAACATCAATCGACTATCGATTTTGTAGGCAGCCAGAGTCATATCATTACTGGCATATTGCCGTCTGTTGTACATATGGAATGATAATACCGACTCTGGCTGAATACTGGCGCGGTACCGTTTCTGGAAATCCTGGGTATTGTCCAGACAGTATTCATTCGATACTGACCCTATACCGTCTGTCTACGCGAGCCAATACCGTCTGAAATTTTGCGAATGTTCGGCGACAGTTGAAAAACGGTTATGATACTGAACAGGCGCAGTTGTTTTTGCCGAACTTTGGCAAATACCACCTCGTCAGTACCCCGCCATTTGTCATAATGAATTGACATAATCGGGAGTGATTTTGGAACATTGTTTATGTCCGTGTGGATTATTTGCACATTCTATGCGTGATCATATGCTTAGATTGCTTGAAACAAGCTTGCACAAGCTTGGAATGTTTGAAAAGTGCTTGCGCTATTTGAGTAGAATCGGTATCGGTATCGGTTCAATAGGGAATTACTGGTTGAAGACACTTACTGACAATCATTCCTTTTCAAAATGGTTTCCCAAATAGCACAAGAATTCTAAAAGAGTTCTTCATAAATATCTTGTATTCATTATGAGCTGCTTGAAAACTCCTGTACTTTTTGCGTTCTTATTGAAAATTCCAAGCAATAAACTATTGGGGATCTGTTAGGGTTGTAAGTAGTTTGAATGGTGTAAAAATACCATAAATGCTTATTATATCATATGGGGTAAAATTCGCCAAGTGTTCCCACCTGAAAATTTCAATCTCATCAATGTTGATGAAATTCAATGAATTTGTTTTACTAGTGACCCTCTTCAAATTGTGTCAACACCAGGTTTCTAGGAAGTCAGGTTTCCGTGATACAGGGGTTTAAATTGTCAAAATTTGTATGATCTGCGTTTTTTCGAAAAATCATCATCCTCATTAATTCCATTTGATGAAAATATGTTATCATTGATATTGTTAGGATTTTTTCTAAATTTTACGATAAAAATACTTTTATTCATGCAGAAGGAATATTTCATACAGAAATTCGATTTTAAAAAGTATTTTCGCATTTTTCGGTCACTGCGCCCCTTTTGATATTGATGAAACCTTAATAAATCGAAAGCTTGATTCCTTAGCTTAAAAATCATATAGGTTTAAAAATGGGACGAAGGAATTTCCCCAAGGTACAGAGTTCCAAGTGTGTACGTATCGTACCTTGAGTGCGTGACGATCACACCATCGATTTTCAGTGTATTGTTTTATGAAAAAAGTAATTATCAAATTTATTTTCTCAATTTTGCCTACCACATTGCTCAATACAACCAACTAGATTACCGCCTTCAAATGGATAATTGATTCACGACACACGGTTGAAGGAAACACGTCATACTTTATTAGAACTGTTACGTCAAAATCTTCAAGATTTATCTACAACGAGCGGATATTTTAAGGAATTGCCAAATCAGAGTCTGACAACCCCTTTGATAACCCCGCTTTAGGTAGGGATGTGCCTACACAAGGACCAGGGTTAGGATGCTGAAATGAATTGTCTCTCATATATATATATAATACTTAATGATTTATTCAAAGATAGTTCATGAACCTGATTAACATAATATTTTATCTTAAAATGACCACAATTTTATGGTTTGAACCTTTATTAATATAGTTATTAATAGGATATTATTCATTTAGATATTCCTGAGGGTTACTCAGTGAATATTCAAATTGTTAAGGGTTTATGAAGGAGGAAACATCAAATTCAAAATATCTTCAAATTCCGAGGGTTACTCGATAACAGTAGATAATTTGTAAATTTGGTTTTCCTAAAATATTAAAAAACGAAAAAATCCCTTTAACTCTGAGGGTTACTCAGTAATTGAAAGTGACTTATTCATTTTATATATTTTCTTCTTATTGAATTCCGACCTTTAAGCGGTTTTATTGAAGCAAATCGAGCTCTTCAATATATGTATTGAACGAACGAGAGAGAGAGAGAGAGATGAGTGTTAAAAAGAGAGGTATTAGAGAATGAAAGTGATATAGAAAGAGAGGGGTATTCCTACGTATACCGTATCGTATGAAGAAAGGCAGAGAGAGAGAGAGAGAGATATGTTAGAAAGAGAAGTCCGTGAATCTGTAAGCATGAATGTATTGACAGCGTTCGCTATCCAGGTAAATTTGAATATATATATATATATATATATATTGCTATGTTATTAAGAAAAGGGAGTTAGGAAGAGGAAAGATGACGACTCAGTTGACTTCATTGCCGTCGAAAGGAGTATAGGAAATGGAAAAGGAGGGAACAACTTCTTCCATAGAACTTCATGCAATGAGCACGAATGCTTCGAATTGGACAAAGGTGGGGGAAAGAAATTGTTTTGGTGTTTTAAATTGACTATTTACACGAAGTGCACGAGTGATTTTCCCCATATAGTGCTTTACAAGGAGGATCTTCGGAGAGATCCCAATCTTCCTTATAAGTGAGCTCTTTTCTAACTTCCAAAGAGTTTTTGAAAATATATAAATTTTCTAACTCCTTGGAGAGTTGAATAAGATTCTTATCGTCCCGGGCTGCATTGCGTTTAAAATTCCTCCAGGCTAGTCCAGAGGTTGGGGCGCGATTATTCCTAACATCGAGGTTCCGTTCCTCGATCCTCTGTTTAATGAAATGTACCCGTCTTTTGACCTCGTTGATTTTACTCTCGACCTTGATCTTCACTGAATGGAAAAAAGAAACGAAATAAAAGAAGAACGATTAGAAAAATATAAAAGAGAAAAGTAACTGAATTTAACTCCCACGCGAATAAAATTGATTGATACAAAAAAAAACACTTTGAATTTAATAAGAATGAAGAAACTTTTAAAAACAACACAAACTATTGCACAAGATTTGATTCAGAAAGGAATTTTAATTCCTTTTTCCCACCCGAATTGTGGAAAATTCACTTATTGTTGGTGAATTTTCCCCCTCTCGAAGGCACTGTCTCGGTGTTGTGTATTGTGTATACTGCTCAATGGTCCCGGTTGATTAACACAGGACCGCAGTTTGATTATAATGGTGGTATTTCAGAAGAAATACTAACTGGTTGCGATGGCACACCCGTGCATCCGTACTCCGTCTGTGAGGATGACCCACGTTGAGTGTAACGAAGATGGAGATAGTCCTGTCGTAGTATTGGAGGTCGGTGACGTCTAGTAACGGTGGTTGTATGTTCGTAGTCGATTTCGTCGAAGTCCTAAGAAGGACTGATGTTATGTGAATAGCGAGAAGTTGTCGAGAAAAGTAATGACTCAAAGAATGTTTGAGAAAAGAGTGGTGAAAATTGAAGAATTCATGCGGTATTTAAAGAGCTCGATTTTCCTTCAAGGGCAACGATTGGTCAAAGGTCGCGCGGTGGGAATAGTTCTTGTTTGTACCAATGAGAGTTCAAGAAGCTTGCTCTCAGTGGTACTCAAAATCAAAAATTTTCTGTTCTATAATATTTTAGGTATCTAGAAAATTATCTACTATTTTATCTGATGTCCAAATCCTCGATGCGCTACGTTCCTCCCTCGCTTTACGTTGAGCGTTCGAAAAGTTGGACTCAGATGAATTTTCTTATTTTTATCTATTTCAGGAATATATATATATATATACATGTAACTGTGATTTTTCATAGAACCATTGATTTGAATTAGAATTTACGAAGAGAGTATGGTTTTATGTTGTGGTGAATGTAATTAGTTCGATTAATTGAAATATTGAAACATTTTTCGAATTGTTAGTTTGAACTGGTTTTTTACATGAGAATTTACATTTATATATATATATATATTCACTAGGGTGATTCCATGGGTGTTGGATCTTATAATTACTGGTATTTATTATGTATTTAATCATCTTTTACCAAGGTTTCTTTAGGTTTTCCAATCTGTAAAAATCGTAGGGTGAGAGAAAGAGAGAGAGAGAGAAAAAGAAAGAGAGACATACATATATATATATATATATATATATATATATATATATATATCAACATGATATTGATTCAGGGTATTCTATTTGATTTTCATTCAGACTATTGAATCATAATTCATCCAATGAATTGGGAGAAAATCAGTATAGCAGAATTTTATCGGTTTCTGTAAGTGAAAATGAAACAAGAGTGAGAGAGACAGTGATATTCGAAGTTACTAAATTTATCGAATTCTTATTCCTTGAGGATTTATATGGGATTATTCGTTTGTAGATCTATATTGGCTGAATTATTTGATTGAATTTATCTGGTTAATTGATCAATAACTCTATTTAAGGTTGTCGGTGGAAAAGAGCTCAAAAAGAGTTCTTCGATAGGATTTTGTGCAAGATAGGGATTTGTTATCATGGAATATATGGTGTTTTATAAAAATTCGACAATATTTGAATAGAGACGGGAAAAGAATTCACATAGGTTAAAGAGATCATAAAGAGTTCCAAAAGTTTGAAGGAATTTATTAGAAGTTTGAAAATATTATGAAAATTTACTAGAAATTAGAAAAGGACGAGAGAAAGGATTTCTCTATAGTTCAGGAAGAATTTATAGAGAGTTCATATGAAAAGTTGTTTTAAATTTATCAAAAGAAATCATATTCGATTATACTCATCGAACGACAAGAGAGAAAAAAGGACAGAGATAGAGAGAGACATCATGTTCCTAGAAGACAAATTCATCCATGTATAATTCGAAGTTGATAGTAGTTATTGTTTAATATTGAAGTATTTATTAAAAATGTTCACTAAACTGAATATCTGTGATGAAAAATTCACAGAAGTTTTTATACATGGTATGAGAATTAAGACATAGGTCTTCGGTTGTAAGGAGAGTTGACCATACGTCTATACCGTTCTTTTATGGTAGGGTTATTTATGGTAGGTCGTGTCGTCTTTCGTCTGTCGATTCGTTTATATGAAAAAATTGAGAAGAAAAGAGGCTCTGTTTTAGGTATGTTCAGTGTTTATTATAGGGTTGTAGTAGGTGAATATTGATTTTAAAAGAATTTTCGTCAAGTCGGTTATTATAGTGGACTCGTTCTGTCTCATGTTTTCTTTGTCTGTTCTTCGGTGGCAAAGAAGAGAAATCGTTTCGTAGTGGGGTATCGTATGGTATCATGAATTTTGACAGGGTGTAGGGAAACTGTATTGTCTGCAGTGGTCATTTTAGGAAAAGAGTAAAAGAAAACTGTTATATCGATATCGATATTTTCTATGAGGGTAAAAGAGTTCGTAAAGAAATTTTTCGTTCGATAGTTTACCTACATGGAAATTTGCATGTGCGCACGTATCGGGCCTTACGTTTCGTACGCTTACGTTTACGTGTACACATACGAGAAGTATGATTTACATGTATATACAGGGTGATTCAAAATTCCCGCACTCTTTTTTGGGAGTAGATTCCTGATGAGATTCTAAAACGGTTTTTCCTTTTGCACAATGCTCTCCGACGCATAATTTCCGAGATATAATTGATTAAAGTTGACTAATTATGAGGTGGATCCATCAGTCATTCAGGAGTGTCATAACAGAACAAGAGAGGAAGGTGCTTGCAGAGGGCGCTTATACGATCAGCTGATCGGTATAATCGATACGATTTACCAACATACAAATTGGTGAATTTTCCATGTAGAACGATTGAATTCGTCGACACTGTGGAAAAATTGATTATTGTCATGAATTCTTATCACGATATGCTGTAGGTGAAAGTTGTAATTTCAGTAATGATTTTTATTACGCAGACAAATGTGAAATAATGTTATTTCGTAGGGATGGGGATTCAAGTGGGAGAAAAAAGTATAACTACTCGTTTTCAATCAGAATTTTCATGTAAAAAAGAAAACATGAGAATTTTTATTCATCCGATACCCAATTTGAACGGTTTGATTAGTAAGTTTAACACAAGAGATTGGATTCCGAATCCTGTATTCTGATTGGTCGAGAATCAATGTATGTTAGATCAATCCTCGGCCGTTTCAAATGATTCTTCTGAAGAATGTGTTTTCGACTTATCCCAAACACAACATTCAACAATGATGAATTTATTCGAATTCACCCTTTTTACATCATTCGATGATTATAAAGGGTTTATCGAACGTTAATAACTTACTTCAACTTGCAGAATTCATCAATTTTGACAAAAATACAAGGTGTGACATCGTATGCGACCCAATCATTGCACTTGATTGACATTGTAATCACATACGGTTTGTTTATCTTAAATCAACTATTCGTGATACGAATCAACCAATCAGGTGACAGCTCGAAACAGTTTCATTTAAAGCACATATGACTTCAAAGGGCATATTGTTATTTCAAATGGAGAAAGAATTGTCTTTGAAGATTAAGCAAATCCGCCCTTTTTAGGACAAACACATTTTCTACACGTAGAAACGCGCTCGAACTTGCACACAATTCGAATTAGATTTTGATTTAAACATGAATGATCTTGAGTGATCTCAAGTAAGTTATTAACGTTTGATAAACCCTTTATAATCATCGAATGATGTAAAAAGGGTGAATTCGAATAAATTCATCATTGTTCGATGTTGTGGTTGGGATAAGTCGAAAACACATTCTTCAGAAGAATCATTTGAAACGGCCGAGGATTGATCTAACATACATTGATTCTCGATCAATCAGAATACAGGATTCGGAATCCAATCTCTTGTGTTAAACTTACTAATCAAACCGTTCAAATTGGGTATCGGATGAATAAAAATTCTCATGTTTTCTTTTTTACATGAAAATTCTGATTGAAAACGAGTAGTTATACTTTTTTCTCCCACTTGAATCCCCATCCCTACGAAATAACATTATTTCACATTTGTCTGCGTAATAAAAATCATTACTGAAATTACAACTTTCACCTACAGCATATCGTGATAAGAATTCATGACAATAATCAATTTTTCCACAGTGTCGACGAATTCAGTCGTTTTACATGGAAAATTTACCAATTTGTATGTTGGTAAATCGTATCGATTATAACGATCAGCTGATCGTATGAGCACCCTCTGCAAGCACCTTCCTCTCTTGTTCTGTTATGACACTCCTGAATGACCGATGGATCCACCTCATAATTAGTCAACTTTAATCAATTATATCTCGGGAATTATGCGTTGGAGAGCATTGTGCAAAAGGTCAAATCGTTTTAGAATTTCATCAAGAATCTACTCCCAAAAAAGAGTGCGGGAATTTTGAATCACCCTGTATATATGTATGTGTGAGACGTATATATATAGTATGTCGTTAGGGGTTTAGAAATATCGGAAATTTCGGGATACGTTACACCTCCCCCCTTTTTTGACGAAAACTAGAAGAGATTTCGGCAAGATATACATGAGTCGAATAGACAGAGGTTAGTGGCATTTGTTAAGAAGAGACGAATGTATGAGATAGAGAGAGAGAAAGGTCCGATTTTCACACTGATATTCCCCTAGGAAAACCTGGCAAAGATGAAATTTTCGGTTCTTACAAAAGATATGTTCTATATACTTATGTATGTATGTATATATATATATATATTTTATCAAAAATAGAATTTATACATTAAGGCCATAAGGGCGTTTAGCAGATTCTGTGGATGGATTTTTCCTATCTTCCTTCTTGTCCTTTAGTTCTTGCAGAGGGTATAGTTGTCCTTGTCTATCGTTGTGGTCATCATCGTCGTCGACGTTGTCATCGGTTTGAGTTGTGGCAGAGCCAGTCTTTTTACTCTTAACCATCCGCTCTCTCTTATTCAGATGTGATAAAAGATTGGTAGTGGAGTCCCATAGTGCTACTAGTAAGAAAGGAGACCAACCGTATACAGTGTGGAGTGCGAATACGTGTATAACGGTGTCTATCAGCATTTTGACAATTTTCATGGTTATTATTACGCCTAGGATTCCAGCACTGAAAGTACCAAAGGTACTGAAACCAATCCAGAGTTTGTTCCATGTTGACTGCGCAATGTGCTCTAGGGTTTTTTCATCGAGTATGGAATTCCAACTTAGGCCGTGTAAGTCAGTGGGTTCTCCAGTGGCTGCGCGTATGATATTGTTGATTATTGAAGGCTGATCGAAAGGAGACATGATGTATTTATTCAACCTTTCGACGTCTTCTTCCGTATAAATTCCTTGCTTTGCTAAATTTCCTGGGTTTTTGTAGGTCCAGGTGGGTGTGCTGAGTGGTGTCATCATGTATGGTGTTGTAGTTTCCGAAAGAAATGGTAAAATTTTGTACCAAATTCCATCTATTTCGTACATGGGTGGAATCAAGTTATTACAGGGGATTTCCGTCCCTTGGGATTTCAAGATATGAGTTTTTGGCATCAAGAAGTAATTGGCGTTTCCTTTCTTCACGGGTAATTCCTGGTAACAACGTTTGGATGATATTATTTTTACTTCTACTGGAATGCATTTGATCAGTCTTATCACTTCCCCAGTGATAATGGCGGTGTATCCAGGTCCCTTTTGGAAATTAAAAGCAAACTCTTCCGGTTTGATGAGAGCGAGAGTTTGAGCATTTTGTAGGATTTCTCTTTCGAGTTTGCATCTTTGTAGCATAACATCTTCATAAAGTCCGTTGATTTGTGTACGTATGTATTGTTCAACATACACGAATTTACTATTTACATAGGTGAATAGGTCTAAGTTTTGTGTTTCTACTGGTTTCGGTCGAGAGAAGAAGGTTTCTTTTCTGCCTTCAAGGATGTAAAGCTTAGGGTGTTGGGTTTTTATCAAGTGATATCCGCACAAAAGTTGTGATCGTTCGGATGTCAATGCAAATGTGATATCCTCGGTTTCTACAGTGTAGACGGTTTCCGGATAGTGTTGCGATAAGTCCTGAAGTTTTGTTGAGTATCCCTCATATAAAACTCCGTAACGATTAAAATGACAAGTTTCTTGAGGTATAATGTTCCAATATGCGTATGCGCCCATAACATCCATACAGTGTCCAGTGTTCAGTGTGCATTGAGTTCCAGATTGCAAATATAGAAGGTTCTTTTCTATATCGGTCCGAGCTCTGTAGTCCATGAGAGTAACTTTTATCGATCCTTGTACCATGACGTCGTTCCATGTCCCATATGGGTCAGAGTATTGGGTTCCTTGGCAGTCTCCATCAGAAGTTATTTTACCAGCGAGTGTCATCGTGAATGTGGAAGTTGCGTTATGTTTTATTCCATCGATAATGTTAGATCCGATGGTCAAGCGTCCAGTTTCGTGTAATTTCTTACAAGTATCTCGAGTAGTTTCTTGAATATACTCGGCTATTCCGTTAGAAACAGCTCCTGTGTGAGAGAATATTCCGCAATGGTTTACTTCTCGGAATATTTCGACTCTACACAGTTGCACATGAGCTGTTCCGAAGTCCAGCAGTTGTAGAAGTTGTATGTAGGTGTTGGTCTCGTTTACTATGGGCTCAGGGATGTTGCAATCCCCTATTTTATTAAGAGTAATCGTAGTGATGTTGGCGTTAGAAGCAGCGCAATCATATCCCAGCAATCCATGGGTCCCAGCGAAGAGTTGTAGAGCGAAAGTTCCTACCCACAGGATCGTTGTCAGATACATTTTTCTATGGACATTCAATATTCCTAATGATTATCTACTTGGGATTTAAATTCTTTGTGTTGATAGAAAGTGGGGAAAAATTATAATATATATACAAGGTTATGATTATATAAACATTATATGGTCATTCATTGAAAAGAACTATATGATTTAGGGTGCGTTTTGAAATTCATACATGTGTGTTTGTATGTGTGTGTGAATTCTTCGAATTTTGACTGTAAATTGATGTCCTATTTCTTCAGTTTATTTTAATGCATGACTATAAATTTACAATGTTTTTAGTTCATCGAAAAAGTGTCAAATTTCGTTTGATGATGAAAGTGAAGGTTTCCTCTATACTTTAGTTCCGCATTTCAGACAAAATTTCAAACTATTTTTGATATTGCGGAGATCACGAAAATCCATTCCACAATTTGAGCAAAAGTTAACCTTTTTCATGGGTTCGATTTCTAGGGGTAATAATGGATATAATCTATTCCAAGGTCTCCTAAGTTTTTTTTGTTCGATCGAGACTTCGTTTTGAGGAGCAGGCGTGGGTTGCACGCTCTGTCTCTTCAAAACGGTCATTGGTTTTTCAGAATACTGATTTTCCTTTTCTTCCGTTTTTTGGACTTGTCTATATGGGTTTTTAATTCTACAATTTTTTGGTAGCTCTGCTTCGCTTTCATCTTCAGTTTCAATGAATTGCTTATTGATTATTCTCTTTTTTCTTTCAATTGCGACTTGCATTACATATCTTCTGAATTCCCATTCGTTGGGGTCATGTTGATAAATACATTCGGAGCAGAAATCGCGTGGATCGAGTTCGTTGTTGCTCGCGGCTCTCTGAGTACGACTCAATTTTTTATCTAGTGGGTGAGTACAGATCAATGAATTGAAAGTTTCCTTATCATACCCTTTGATAACAGGTCCTTTCCAGATCAAACGATCACAAAAACCTGTTTTTCGCGGAGCCAAGGGGACTTCCATTGGTTCATCATTTTGTCCTTTTTTATCATTTTGTCTTTCTTTATCGTTTTGTCCTTTTTCATTGTTCTGTCCTCCTTTATCATTTTGTCTTTCTTTATCGTTTTGTCCTATTTTATTGGAATCTCCTTCTTCATCGGAATCTCCGATGTTGTATAAAAGCTTTACTGGTTTTACGGGCATTGATGTTGCTAATAAATCGTCTATACATGGACGTTTTCTATATCGGAAATGAATTGAAGCTAAATTTAATACTTCACAACGGAGTTGCCATTCATCTTCACCCCACCCTCTTACGCAGCTTTCGCAAAAATCGAAGGGGTTCAGATTACAGGCGCAAGCCTTTGTTTGAAGTTCCGACCAAGTATGAGCTTCTTCTACACACGTGGTGTTATTGAATTTAGTATTTAAATGTCCGCGGATGTTGACTCCTACCCACACGAAATCTTTTCCGAAAGTATCTTGGAATCGTGCTTTCTGCTCTTTCTTAAGATGTAATTTCATGGGGCGTCGAGCATCAAGCGTCAACATTAGAAAGAAAGAGAGGTCACACAGTTTTTCTCTTTCCTTCTAATGTTGACGCTTGATGCTCGACGCCCCATGAAATTACAGCTTTAGATAGTTTGGGTAGTTGGATGGGAGAATCTTCGTCTTCGCTAATGAAATCTTTGTGATCTATACGATAAGTTCGCATTTTTGCAATTCTGAAGACTTCCATTCGGAAAGTCCATTCTATTGGATCTACACGATTTACACACCAGTCGCAGAAATTGAACATGCATAAATCGTGGTAACCGGCTTTTTCTTGCGTATTAGTTAAACGAAGAAAATCGTGATTGTTTTTACATGAGAGTGAATTGAATCTTCTTCCATCCATTCCTTTGATAGTGTTTCTATCCCAAATGAATCTATCGCAATATATAGTTTTCTTAGTTTTATCGATATCCATTGGTGTCTCCTGGTTAGTTACTAAGAGTTCTTTTGAGGGTTGCTCAGTAAGAATCCTAGCATTAAAATTTATCACGTTGAGATTAGATCTTTCCGGATTACGGGGAAGTGACCAGTTATCCTTCGGATCATATTCTTCATCAGTCGCTACCGTTGAAGTTACAGTTTTTTCATTCATATTCATACAAGCTAATGGGGATACCAATGGTTTTTCTATCATAGCTTGTTCTCCATATCTATGAGATCGAATCATAGAGGTTGATTCGACGAGGATTGCTGGTTCTGAGGAGTGAGGATGGACGTATTCCTCTGAAGTTCCCCATCCGAGCTTGTCGTCTCGTTCTTGTCTTTCCCAAAGAAAGTTCAAGCGTATAGCTTCGGCTATAGCTTCGTCTTGTTCCCTATCGGAATGTCCCTTGAGGTGGAGCAAACCCCATTTCTCAAGTTCGGCATCCCGATTAGAATTAGTAGCTTCTTCGGAGGTTTTCCCGATAGAAACACGCTTTGGTTGGTTCATCATTGGTTTTTCAACGTATGAACGTGTGTCAATACGTGTACGTGTATATATGTACGTATTGTGTTGTCTGTAACAATTCAAAGGAAGCAAAAAGAAAAAAAATTAATAATCAAATCGTGACTCTTCTGGATTTTAGTGATAATAGAAAAGGATCATCCAGAAAGAGAAGGAAAAACTATAAGTAATGAATGACAACTAAAATTGAATTGATATTGACAAAAGCTATCTCGAATATTCGTTGAAATTCTAAATTATGATTGAATATTCAATTTTGATTATTCTAAAATATCTAAATTGAGATTCTCTTAAATAAGAGAGAAAAGAAAGTTACCAATGTCAAAATCTAAATACTATAGTGGAATAATAAGTTATCACTTGTCATAGAACCTTAGTAAATTTTCGAACTCTAATTTAATTCGATAAAAGGGAAAAAATTTGTTCCTGTAAATGAAATTATTAGTATTTAAGGTATATAAGTGTCTAAGTTTGTGCTTTATCGTTTGTGTTGTTCATTTTTCTTCATTCTTTGTTCCGCTTATAATTTGAAAGAGAAAAGAAAGAAATAGTATCAATTTATTCCTAGGGAATTCCCCAAATCTCACTAGATAATATATAGATTATTTTAAATTTGCTGATAATTCAAATCAAAGAGTGATTATGGAATTCGTTTCTTAGAAGTCATACTACAGTTTAAAAGAACACCGTGAATAACCAAGAAAATCCTAAAGAATTTCCAAATTAAACATAGTAAGTGTATGCGTTCGCAAAACGTACGTGATCTATGCTAATTAGGGGGTAGTCTTGTTCCGCCCTAAGGAATTCGCAAACACCGCCGATGCGATCGATATCGACTAACGGGTTTAAATCGATAGGGGTGGACGCGTAAACAAGCTTGCGTGTACGTATATATATATATACATATATATTGTTTATGTATAATATTTAGAATATTTTTAATCAAATTATCGCGTCGTGTTATATACGTATAGTGTTAAATAAAGTGAAAGTGAAGTGAAAAGTGACCAGTGAATAATTAATTCAAAAGTAAGAAATGTGAAAAAGCGGTAAGTGTTATGATTCTAGAGTTCGTGTGGCATCATCGACAGAAGGATGTACCTTGGAAGAATTTATAGATCCTTTATGGATAATATGGTAAGTTTCTTATGAAAATAAGTCGTTGATTAAAGTTATCTAGATATAAGTATATAAATATAGTATAAGTTCATTCTTTATAGATGAAAAAGAAAAGATGAGAGAAAATATTAATTTCGATTACTTAATCTATGTTCAGATTATTTTAAAATTATTAAAAGAAAATCGTTAGATAGCGTATATTCATTCTTTCATTATGATTACAGATCAATATTTATTGGTGAAGGGACGAGGATAAGCATTGACCATCCTCGCTACGAGTTAGTCGCCATCCAGCAACTACCTCAAACTCGTCTACTGGAAACCGTCCTCGAGTAAGGACAAAAATCTATCATCGGTAGCCCAGTCAAGGAGGACTCATTCATAGGACTCGTCTATACATCATAAGGTAGTATTATATTCCAGATCCACCCGCTGTACAACTTGTTCAAAAGTTGTTTTCAGTATCCGCTAAGGATATTGCAGGTAAGAAGGCTTAATTCGGTTATATTATTATAGTATTCTATCGTCAAATTCAATATGTATGTACTGAGTATACTAATATAGTATTGTAATTTCCAGGTTCTCTTATAACGGCAGTCTATATCATAGAGATGACATCAAGTTGGTGTATGGACTATACGCTAAGAGGGTATATTGGTTTACTTCTACGTAAGGTGCTTCTACGCTACATGTGGCCTGTCCTTTGGGTTCATCTTGTTCTGATCTAAGAGCAAAGGGGACACAATGATAGGAATAGATATTTATTATTTATCATTCATATATCTAATAAAAGAAAAGAAAAAAAAAAAAACATTCCACGCTAATCTTATATATGTATAACCTTTTTCAGCTGAATGCAGCAACTACATGGACTCGTGGATATGAATCTTGGAGAAGCGGTATTTGGAAAATCATTTACTGGGTTGACGGAGGAACAAGTTTAAAGGTAAGTTTTCTATAATATTTCATTATAGACTTGAGGGGTCCGTCGAGGTAACCTAAAGGTGTCAAAATTTGGTATTTCATATACTGTTATGGAAAGGTATTGAATTTCTTGTTCTCTTTTGAAATTTCAGATTCTACGCTTGCGATGAGGAAGATTTGGTATCGTAGAACTCTATTATGAATGGATTTTTGAACCGTCCTCATCGATGGACATTTAACATCAACGAAACCTTCTTGCTGTCTACGATAACAATCAGGGTAAGCGTTACACTCTGTATTTTCATACAGGGTGAATATTTGTTTATTAGATTTGGACAGATTCACTTGACTAACCTCATCTGTCAGAATTTGAGTATTTTACATGTTAAAATAGTGAAATATGAATTTATTATTTGAAATTTCAGGTTATATGGCTGTGACGAGAGGAATAAAGAGAGATTTCCTTCCGTAGAGTTCCACGATTGATGGAATCATCACTCACCCAAGATTTGTTTCATCGATGGAGATTTAACAAAGACCTTTCTACTCATCGTAATGAAATGTTAAGGTGAATTGGTTCATATATTATGTTGAGGAAGGTTATAACTAGTTAAAGTATAACTGATTAACTAATTATGGATTTTTATGTTGCAGATTCTACATATTCAATTAAGAGAAATTGTATATGTAAACGTGCGTCTCTTTTTACCGATTCATTAACGAATCGTTAATAAACTCTTCTGATTTTGCAGCATAAATTGTGTGGTTTTTGGTTCTATCCATGAACTCCTTTTAATATTCAAGAGTTAATTCTAAGTTTACGATTAACTTTTCAGGATAATTTTCAGGATTTCAACGAAATGGATGTATATATACAAAAAGGACTTCGAGGGATTTGTAGATACACGTTTGTTCTTTTCAAGAATATTACTCTTGTTCTCAACACGTTGTTTAGACAACATTTACATCTCTTGAAAGGATTAACCTATCTATAGAAACTACCTTTTCTCGTTTCCCTATTTGTAGCTTAATACTCTTATCATAAATTATTTCAATGATTTTATAAGGACCTTCGTTCAGGTCGTCTAGTTTTCCCTGTTTCATACCCTTTTTCAAGAATACTAGGTCTCCTGCTTTGAATTTAGTTAATTTACTCGTCTGGTCATAGTAATGTTTTGATCGTTCCTTAGCTATTCGTAAGTTCTCTCTAGCTTCACGTTGGAATCTATCTAATCGAGCCATTAATTTGATTAGATATTCATCGTAGGTTTTGAGTTGTTCGTAAGGAGGAAAAGGTTGATTAGAGGGCATAATTGGAATTCTGCCAAACACTAACTCGTAAGGAGTTCGTTTAGTACTTTCATGCACACTAGTGTTATACGATAGCATAGCGAGTTCGACCCATTGGTCCCATTCTGAATCCTGTGATACGTATTGTCGGAGATATTCAGTCAATACAGCATGAGATCTTTCTAGGGATCCATTAGTTTGGGGGTGAAACGCGGTGGTTTTCAATTGTCGTATGTTCAAACGTTTGGTTATAGTTTGCATGAATTTGGAAATGAAATTAGTGCCTTGATCAGTGAGTATTATCTTCGGTGCTCCATAAATACAAACGAATTGTTTTAGGAATGCATTTGCAATGGATGGTGCAGTTGCATTTTTCAATATCCCTCCAGTGCAATGTTTAGTTAATAAACATTGCATCGTGAGAATATAGCGATTTCCTTCTTGAGTAGGGGGGAATGGTCCCACAATATCTAGTGCAATTTTTTCAAACGCGTAACCAGGCGTATCGGTTATCATCATTGGTTGCTTATTCCTGGTTCTAATTATTTTCTTCAACTTACATTGGAGACATCCGGATATGTAGTTTTGCACATCTTCTTTAATGTACTCCCAGTAATAATTGAGACGTAATCTATTGAAAGTTTTTGTAACTCCTTTGTGTCCTCCTATTGAAGAGTTGTGAGCCTCTTCGATCAAAGATCTTCTTTCTGTTATATCAGGAATTTTCACTATTCCGAGACAAAACGTGAGTTTTATAGGGATGTGACAAAATTCTTTATTAAATTCAATTACAATTCTATCCCATTCAAGTTCGTTGGAGAATTCGATTTTTGGAATACTACAACTACTTATCTCGTTCAATCTCATGAATAGTTTCAATTCTCTGATTGCATTTTGGAGATACATCATAGTTTCTCGTGGTGTAGGGATTTTATCAGATGGTTCGATATATAGTCCGAACCACCATTTGGTTCCCTTTTTTATTGTTAGGCTTGTTCCCAGATCCATGGGTCCAAAACAATCAATATCGATTTTTTTTTAAAAATCTTCGATTGTTTTTTCGAAGGGTTTTCCTCGGTCATTTAGAAAAAATACATAGTTGTCCTTTTTTAATTCTAAAGGATCTCTTGATTCGTAAATATTTGAACCAAGAATCAATTTGTTCAAATTTTTGTATAGATTTTCGTAGGTTTCTTCTTCATCAGAGTCCTCGATTTCGGAATATTCGTCGTTATTTACGTGTTCGACATCATGTATTATTTCATCATGATTTTCTACAATGTTGTCGTTCGAATGTGTGGGGTATAATTCTTCGTTATCTAATTCGTAATCAGATATTTCATTTTCGAAATCGTTTTGGTTTTCACCAATCATATCGTCATTTCGATATTCGTGATGATCTATCATTGGCTCTAACGGAATTTGATTGTTAATTGGATTTTTCACTTCGTTCAAGGGATTTTGTTCATCATTGAACTTTTCGATGAATCTTTCTATTTCGTCGTTAGCTTCTTTTTCAATTTTTCTATTTCGTTGTCGTATTTCGTCACGGTATTGCTGTCCTTTTTGTGTCAATTTTGGAATCCTAGTGGATCTCCTAGGTTGAACGTCAGTTGTATAAAGTATTTTAATATCCTTGAATATATTCTCGTTCTCTGTATGTTCTTCGTGTTCATCAATCGTCATGTCTGTATCGTCTACCGGGGGATTCCTAGATAAAGCGTCAGCATTGACGTTCATTTTTCCGGCTTTATGAACTATATCGAAATCGTATTCTTCGAGTTTAAGTCTCCATCTAGTTAAACGTGAAGTAGGGTCCTTCGCGGTCCTCATCCATACTAGAGGCTTGTGGTCGGTTATTATAGTGAATTTCCTTCCATAAAGATACGGTCGAAATTGAGATACACTGTATAAAATAGCTAGTGCCTCTTTTTCATACGTACTGTACTTCATTTCAGTTTGGTTGAGTAATCTAGATACATAGGCACAGGGTTGGTCTTTTCCGATTGGTCCCTGACTTAATATTCCTGCTATCGCGTAACCACTTGCATCAGTAGTTAGTAGGAATGGTTTGTTGAAATCGGGGTATTGTAATACGGGTTCTTGGCATAGACAATTTTTTGAGGTTTCAAAAGCTTCTTGTTGAATTTGATTCCATTCGAAAGGAATATCTTTCTGTAATAATTTCGTTAAGGGCTTTGAAATTTTAGAAAAATTGTGGATAAATCGACGATAATATCCAGCCAATTCCACTCAATTGGCCAGCGAGAATTGTATTTTCAAAATCGCTTCCGTTCGAACTATCTTCTTCCTTTTTGTTTGCAGTTTCGTTCTCGGTAGTTCCTCTTTTTTCTGGAGTACGCGCGAGTTTGCAAGATGATGAAAAAGGGTCTTCAATATTGTCAAACTCGTCTTTCTTCTCTCCTTCTTCTATTGGGTCTAAGGTTTTTTGGTTCAAAGATTTATCTTTTGATTCTTCCGTCAATTTTTTGCTTTTACTACGGGTGTTAATGCCTGACATTTACTTTGTTTAAGGTAAAGAAAAGAGAATTTATAATCCTTTGTGAATGGAATTGTTTATTCGCGATAGCTCGGTTGTTTGCGAAGAGATTTATTTATTTGAGAAATTTGATTGGTTCCTTGTTAAGGGTTCGCGTTAGTCTAGTGTTATCTAGTAGGTTACTAGATTTTACTTGATTACCGAATCGTAATTGGTTTATCCTTCAAAATATGTGCATATATATACATATGCGTAATCATTTATCGTTTCGTATTATTCACTCTTTATTCTCAGCACACAAGCGAAATATTATTAACACTTCAAAATTGTTCGGAATACTCATCGATAATTCCTTGTAATGTGATTGGCTTTTCGCTAGCAATTTACTGGATTTTCCAAGACGCGTGGACACGTAACGCAATGCGAACGCACCACTCTTGAACACGTGCGTTCTCAAGTCTCGTGGACTCGGAAAGCAGACGTAAACAAACTGACAGTGTCTATTGTTTGGACCCGTGAAACAAACCGGCAACGTAATCGCGTATCAAGATATTAATATCGAGGATCGTGAATGATGAAATGTGTAAAAGTGAGTGTGTTTTAACCTGAGAGTACAATGATTCCAGGTTTAAATCGCAGGAACGTGTTTTTCGTCGCAAGGCAGCTGATATCAGATAAGTGTCAGAATTCTTTTAAATGATAATAAGAACTATTTCTTTGTTTGAAAATTTTAAACTCTTTTTACAGCAACTCGGACGTAGGAAGGATGTCGATGTACTTTAATGTTTTAGGAAAATCTTCTTCTTGCCTCAAATCCAGTAAGTTCAACCAAAAACAGGATACAAGGTGAGTATTGATATGCATGTAAAACTATCAAATAGACTCCAACGTTGAATGTTCAAAGAATTTAACAACTATGTATTTTATCAAAACCAAAAATTTTATTCCTTATTGATAAAAATGTGAAGAATTCATTTAACAATAGTAGTTGTATACGCAATACTCTCATTTAATGGTATTGCGAGCATAGAAAAGGTAGTGTAGTAGAATCTCATGGATTGTGTACATTCACCTTTACTTAAAAATCATCTCTCGTCAACTAATATATCAATGCAATGTAATACAATGTATGCTTATTGTCCACAGCATTTAGGATCAGAATACCAAAGAGCCAGAGGACGATTGGTGAAGGAACGTCCAAGAACAGAGTCGTTTAAGATGAGAGATGACTAAAGCGCTTCAGAAATATAAGGTTCTAGATGTCTAGCGACAAGTATAGAAGGAATGTCTGGTTATCCGTCTACAATTGAAATTACATATTCTTATCGTATGTCGACTTTCATCAGGATGACCTTCGGAGAAGGAATTTAATCTAAATCCATTCAAGAACATTCAAAATCTATGTTCTTGGTAACGATTAAGGTTTGAAAATGGTGAGAATATGGAATGAATTATCTATTCGTGTCTTGTTACAAGGTATTTAGTTTTTAAGAATGATTTCATTCAGTTTAGTTTCATGTGTTATTGTTTATACGTATGTACTTGAACCAGAGGTTCAAGATGATGACGTTTTGATAGAATTTAAGTAGTTGAACTTTTATAAATGATGTTTATATAAGTTTTCCAAAAGTATTCACGGTTTTCAAACAGGTTTTAATCATACATTCTTTTTACAGGGTTCCGTCAAGCTCACGATAACTCTTTAGTACTTTGAAAGTATTATATCAGTGGTTATCGAGTAGCGGAGGAAGAATGTAATCCAGATGGACTTTGGAAAGGAGTAAACTCCTTATCTACTTCAGTGCACTTCCTGTTTCAGGTTCAGGAACACTGAAGTTTCTACTCCACAAGGTGAAAAAGTGCAAGTTATTCCAGGAGGAATATTTTGTCGACGCTAGGAGCTTCAAGACCAACAGCAAAAAGTGTGTGAAGTGTTGTTTTGAAAAAGTTCAGTGGTTTGTGCTTCAAGTGAGGTACAATTAGTGAATGTGAAACAACAAATTATGTGAATCGTTTAGGAGTGAATTTCTTTTCGAACTTGTAGTGTGACAGTTTCTGTTGTTAGTACAAAAAGAAGGTTTAGTCATTCAATGATTTATTTCATTTGCTTCAGGTTAGAATATTCAAGTATGAATTTAAACTATCTTTGTTCATAGTTATCATTTCATTTTGTTCAATTTATTGTGTGTGATTTATCGAACATCATTCAAGTTTCAAAGTTCGTCTTGATTAATCAATTTTTTTTATTCATATGTCTATTAGATTTTTATAACTGTTCATGACAGGTTATTATAACTCCTCAAGTTTCTTTTCGTAACTGTATTTGAACAGTATAATCTTTCAATTCAATTTGATTGTTTTCAATTTCTTCTCAATTGTTTATTTCTCGCTTCACAGGGTAATTCCTCTGTGTTGTTTATTCCTTTTAAACTCTCGTCAGGATAAACGTCTGTCTTCTTTAGATTTGTCGAATAGTTTTGATTTTACTTCAATGTTTTCTATTTGTCGCTGTAGTTTTTCAGTTTGCTTTGAAGTTTACATAAAATTTCTACGATACTTTCAATCAGTTTCATTGGTATTCGTTTAAAATCGTGTGCATTTTGCTTTCTGTTTCTTGTAAGTCATGAATGTGCATTAACCTTTCGTTGTGGTAGTTTTTGACATTTATCATATTCTTGAAACACAGTGTTAGTTCAAGAATATGAAAGTTAACCTGTCGTTGCGGTTGTCGTTAACATTGCACATACATAAGCTTAATTCTTTCCAATATCGTAAGTGAACCTGTCGTTGCGGTTGTTATTTAACATTTTGCAATATTTGGAAAGAGCAAGAACAGAATTCTTTGCACTATTATAGAGTATTCATCGAATGTGGTTTACTACTTTATAACTTTTATTGAAAGTTGCTTGTATGCATAGCTTCCTTGGTTTTATAAAGAAATTGAAAGCATTGATAATTTGAGTTCTTAGTTTTCATTGATTGCATGTAATTTGTAAGCTTGAATGAGTTTCAAAATGATTCATTTAGTTATTCACGATTCATCATTGAATATTCTTTTAGTTGTGACTTATGTGAGTCAGCAACAGGGTTTTTTTTATCTGTAGTGTATTTGTGATGTGTATATCAATTCCAAATAGATTTGAAGTGGTAGATTTTATATAAAATATGTTTTATGTTTGCGATAGTCAAAGTCGCTGAACTTATTTTGAAGAAATTTATGATTTCTTTATTATGAGGTGTTATAAATCATTTTATTTGATTGTGCAAGGTAGTTGAGATCTTTGAAACAGATCTTAGAAGATTTGAAGTGGTGGATCCTCTATATAGTGTTATTTATGTCAGCGATTATTGAAGTCGCTAACCTATTTTCAAGAATTTTGTGATTTCATTATTATGAAGTATTATTGATCCTTTCTTTTGATTGTGTTCGTTAGATAGAATGTTTGAATCAAATCTCAGAAGATTTGAGGTGATAGGTCTTTTATAAAGTGTATCTTATGTGTGTGTTTCGTCAAAGTCGCTAGACTTATTTTGAGGATTTTTATGTTTTCGTTGTTATATTATGTTATTTATCTTTCCATTTCGTTGTATATGTTAATTAGGATCTTTAAATCAATTCTTAGAAGATTTGAAGTGGTGGATCTTCTATAACGTGTTATTTATGTTAGCGATTATCAAAGTCGCTACATGAAAATAATGGAAGTGATGAATTTTTAGATTCGACTCAATGATTAGTGATCTAATAGATGTGAATTCTCTTTGAAATCCTTGTCATTTATAAGAGAAATTGTTTGATCAACAATTTTATTAAAGAAATGTATTTTCTTCTTCCTTTTCAGGGTTAATGTAATTGAAATCAGTTCATAATCTAGTATGAAGATTTTGTGATTCATCAATAAATTTCCATTCGTTGCAGAGATATTTATTCGTTCAAGTCTTTTCTTATCATTCCTTGATAATCATGTAAAGAATTCCTTTTAGGTCCTTTTATTTGAAGAAATTTGATTTGAGTACAAGAGAAAATTTGACGTTTTATTTATTTGATTTTTTTATAAGTGTCTTTTATGTTTCAAAGTTCAATTCTTTCAACTTAATTTGTTTCATTAAAATTTCATATTGAGAGTGATGTTGAAGAGTGTTTTATTTATTTTGAATTTGTTATTCAAATGGGTACGCAGCTATCAATTATACGCTTCCGTTTTTATAGTTGTATTGAAAAGTGCGTCCGTAAAGGGGTATGCAGCTATCGATTGTACGCGCGTGTGGGTTGTATCGAAGAGTGCATCCGTAATTAATAAGTTCGTCTCTCAACAATTTTAATGATAAGTTACGACATTGGATTGAACTTCATTTAGAAAAATGAGTTATTTGGAAAGAGTTTCATTGAAATTTATTCGTTAGTTCGAAAAATGAACATTCTAAGAATTTATGGATTTTTAGTTATTGAATTCTGTATATTTCGAAATTCATTAGTTTTGATTCCAATACGCATGTGATTCATACATATTATTTCGATTCGAAGGGTCTAACACAAAGATTCAGATGTACCTTTTGTGTAGAGTAAATTCTTCAGAGAAAGTGAGTCACCGTTAGAATTTCATGCGAAAGGAAGAAAAGTTGATTTGACCGTAGTGTGAAGGAAATTATAAGAGTCCTTAATTTAGCTCTTTGTAAGCATTGAAGTAACGCAGGTAGTTGAACCCTAATTTCGCCACTATTCTTGCATCGGGGTCGAATTGACCGCAGGCGCCTCTGCGCGACACAGGTGCTTCGTCGTGGGCTGCCAGGTTTTATGATTAGAAAGAGAGAGAGCTATCGGTCTATAGAAAACCTTAAAGTATGGAATGATTCATGTCGATTTGTTTCGAGTTACGAGCTCTTTTGTTTCCAAACAGATCATAGGATTCTTGTTTGGGTTGAATTTATTCGAATTTATCGTGATGAGATATTTAGTTGAATTTTTGATTTAAACGATTAGTGATCATAATTTGAAACGAAAATTCTCGATGTAATTATTTGGAAGAAGGAAACAATATCATATCAACATCTTTATTTGTCCTACCGACTGCGCCAAAATTTTTATAATAACCGCTTGTTACGTCAAAATCTTCAAGATTTATCTACAACGAGCGGATATTTTAAGGAATTGCCAAATCAGAGTCTGACAACCCCTTTGATAACCCCGCTTTAGGTAGGGATGTGCCTACACAAGGACCAGGGTTAGGATGCTGAAATGAATTGTCTCTCATATATATATATAATACTTAATGATTTATTCAAAGATAGTTCATGAACCTGATTAACATAATATTTTATCTTAAAATGACCACAATTTTATGGTTTGAACCTTTATTAATATAGTTATTAATAGGATATTATTCATTTAGATATTCCTGAGGGTTACTCAGTGAATATTCAAATTGTTAAGGGTTTATGAAGGAGGAAACATCAAATTCAAAATATCTTCAAATTCCGAGGGTTACTCGATAACAGTAGATAATTTGTAAATTTGGTTTTCCTAAAATATTAAAAAACGAAAAAATCCCTTTAACTCTGAGGGTTACTCAGTAATTGAAAGTGACTTATTCATTTTATATATTTTCTCCTTATTGAATTCCGACCTTTAAGCGGTTTTATTGAAGCAAATCGAGCTCTTCAATATATGTATTGAACGAACGAGAGAGAGAGAGAGATGAGTGTTAAAAAGAGAGGTATTAGAGAAAGAAAGTGATATAGAAAGAGAGGGGTATTCCTACGTATACCGTATCGTATGAAGAAAGGCAGAGAGAGAGAGAGAGAGAGATATGTTAGAAAGAGAAGTCCGTGAATCTGTAAGCATGAATGTATTGACAGCGTTCGCTATCCAGGTAAATTTGAATATATATATATATATATATATTGCTATGTTATTAAGAAAAGGGAGTTAGGAAGAGGAAAGATGACGACTCAGTTGACTTCATTGCCGTCGAAAGGAGTATAGGAAATGGAAAAGGAGGGAACAACTTCTTCCATAGAACTTCATGCAATGAGCACGAATGCTTCGAATTGGACAAAGGTGGGGGAAAGAAATTGTTTTGGTGTTTTAAATTGACTATTTACACGAAGTGCACGAGTGATTTTCCCCATATAGTGCTTTACAAGGAGGATCTTCGGAGAGATCCCAATCTTCCTTATAAGTGAGCTCTTTTCTAACTTCCAAAGAGTTTTTGAAAATATATAAATTTTCTAACTCCTTGGAGAGTTGAATAAGATTCTTATCGTCCCGGGCTGCATTGCGTTTAAAATTCCTCCAGGCTAGTCCAGAGGTTGGGGCGCGATTATTCCTAACATCGAGGTTCCGTTCCTCGATCCTCTGTTTAATGAAATGTACCCGTCTTTTGACCTCGTTGATTTTACTCTCGACCTTGATCTTCACTGAATGGAAAAAAGAAACGAAATAAAAGAAGAACGATTAGAAAAATATAAAAGAGAAAAGTAACTGAATTTAACTCCCACGCGAATAAAATTGATTGATACAAAAAAAAACACTTTGAATTTAATAAGAATGAAGAAACTTTTAAAAACAACACAAACTATTGCACAAGATTTGATTCAGAAAGGAATTTTAATTCCTCTTTCCCACCCGAATTGTGGAAAATTCACTTATTGTTGGTGAATTTTCCCCCTCTCGAAGGCACTGTCTCGGTGTTGTGTATTGTGTATACTGCTTAATGGTCCCGGTTGATTAACACAGGACCGCAGTTTGATTATAATGGTGGTATTTCAGAAGAAATACTAACTGGTTGCGATGGCACACCCGTGCATCCGTACTCCGTCTGTGAGGATGACCCACGTTGAGTGTAACGAAGATGGAGATAGTCCTGTCGTAGTATTGGAGGTCGGTGACGTCTAGTAACGGTGGTTGTATGTTCGTAGTCGATTTCGTCGAAGTCCTAAGAAGGACTGATGTTATGTGAATAGCGAGAAGTTGTCGAGAAAAGTAATGACTCAAAGAATGTTTGAGAAAAGAGTGGTGAAAATTGAAGAATTCATGCGGTATTTAAAGAGCTCGATTTTCCTTCAAGGGCAACGATTGGTCAAAGGTCGCGCGGTGGGAATAGTTCTTGTTTGTACCAATGAGAGTTCAAGAAGCTTGCTCTCAGTGGTACTCAAAATCAAAAATTTTCTGTTCTATAATATTTTAGGTATCTAGAAAATTATCTACTATTTTATCTGATGTCCAAATCCTCGATGCGCTACGTTCCTCCCTCGCTTTACGTTGAGCGTTCGAAAAGTTGGACTCAGATGAATTTTCTTATTTTTATCTATTTCAGGAATATATATATATATATACATGTAACTGTGATTTTTCATAGAACCATTGATTTGAATTAGAATTTACGAAGAGAGTATGGTTTTATGTTGTGGTGAATGTAATTAGTTCGATTAATTGAAATATTGAAACATTTTTCGAATTGTTAGTTTGAACTGGTTTTTTACATGAGAATTTACATTTATATATATATATATATTCACTAGGGTGATTCCATGGGTGTTGGATCTTATAATTACTGGTATTTATTATGTATTTAATCATCTTTTACCAAGGTTTCTTTAGGTTTTCCAATCTGTAAAAATCGTAGGGTGAGAGAAAGAGAGAGAGAGAGAAAAAGAAAGAGAGACATACATATATATATATATATATATATATCAACATGATATTGATTCAGGGTATTCTATTTGATTTTCATTCAGACTATTGAATCATAATTCATCCAATGAATTGGGAGAAAATCAGTATAGCAGAATTTTATCGGTTTCTGTAAGTGAAAATGAAACAAGAGTGAGAGAGACAGTGATATTCGAAGTTACTAAATTTATCGAATTCTTATTCCTTGAGGATTTATATGGGATTATTCGTTTGTAGATCTATATTGGCTGAATTATTTGATTGAATTTATCTGGTTAATTGATCAATAACTCTATTTAAGGTTGTCGGTGGAAAAGAGCTCAAAAAGAGTTCTTCGATAGGATTTTGTGCAAGATAGGGATTTGTTATCATGGAATATATGGTGTTTTATAAAAATTCGACAATATTTGAATAGAGACGGGAAAAGAATTCACATAGGTTAAAGAGATCATAAAGAGTTCCAAAAGTTTGAAGGAATTTATTAGAAGTTTGAAAATATTATGAAAATTTACTAGAAATTAGAAAAGGACGAGAGAAAAGGATTTCTCTATAGTTCAGGAAGAATTTATAGAGAGTTCATATGAAAAGTTGTTTTAAATTTATCAAAAGAAATCATATTCGATTATACTCATCGAACGACAAGAGAGAAAAAAGGACAGAGATAGAGAGAGACATCATGTTCCTAGAAGACAAATTCATCCATGTATAATTCGAAGTTGATAGTAGTTATTGTTTAATATTGAAGTATTTATTAAAAATGTTCACTAAACTGAATATCTGTGATGAAAAATTCACAGAAGTTTTTATACATGGTATGAGAATTAAGACATAGGTCTTCGGTTGTAAGGAGAGTTGACCATACGTCTATACCGTTCTTTTATGGTAGGGTTATTTATGGTAGGTCGTGTCGTCTTTCGTCTGTCGATTCGTTTATATGAAAAAATTGAGAAGAAAAGAGGCTCTGTTTTAGGTATGTTCAGTGTTTATTATAGGGTTGTAGTAGGTGAATATTGATTTTAAAAGAATTTTCGTCAAGTCGGTTATTATAGTGGACTCGTTCTGTCTCATGTTTTCTTTGTCTGTTCTTCGGTGGCAAAGAAGAGAAATCGTTTCGTAGTGGGGTATCGTATGGTATCATGAATTTTGACAGGGTGTAGGGAAACTGTATTGTCTGCAGTGGTCATTTTAGGAAAAGAGTAAAAGAAAACTGTTATATCGATATCGATATTTTCTATGAGGGTAAAAGAGTTCGTAAAGAAATTTTTCGTTCGATAGTTTACCTACATGGAAATTTGCATGTGCGCACGTATCGGGCCTTACGTTTCGTACGCTTACGTTTACGTGTACACATACGAGAAGTATGATTTACATGTATATATATATGTATGTGTGAGACGTATATATATAGTATGTCGTTAGGGGTTTAGAAATATCGGAAATTTCGGGATACGTTACAGAACATTATTGTAATAATTAGTCACACCAATTTGTCATCTTGGACCCACTAAATTTCTTTTTATTGATAATCAATTTTTATGGAAACGCGGCTACTGTAACTGGTAAAAGTGACTGTAAGTAGTGACTTTCTTTGTACAAGTTATAGTACTCTGATTATTTACAAAATTGAATTATTGCTACATAAATGTACAGAATGATATTAAACAATTTGCAGTATTTATCATTATCAATCTTCTGATCCTTCTGCAAGGTTGTGCCTATACTCTAATTTTTATGCCTCCTTCGGGTCTTTGGGAATATATCATATTGCACTGCCGAAGAGTGCGTTTTATGAATAAACGATGAATGTTCCATAGGTGGGGTAAAATTCGCCAAGTGCACGCCTTGAAATTAACGAGGAGGAAACTTTTGATATAAATGAAGAAGATTTTCCCGTTCCATCAACAAAAATGTCTGAGAATTCAAATCGAAAGTGTCAAATAAAACATCATGCATCAGCTATTGGAGTTCTCGATCAAATCAAAGAAAAATTCAAACAGTCTTCCAGTTACTCAGAAAAGATTTTGCTTCTAACCCTTGCTCCAAAATCATGGGGACGAAGGACATTGGCTACTGAATTCAACGCTTCGGAACGTCAAGCTAGGAAAGCCCATACAGTTGGTAGCTGGAAACGGGATTCTAACATCACCAAATCCAAAGCGAGGACGAAGGTTATCTCGCGAGATTGAAAATTCCATCATAGCATTTTACTTGGATGATGAAAATAGCCGGATATTGCCAGGCATGAAGGATTATGTTTCGATCAAAACTAATGATGGAACGCGTGAACATGTTCAAAAAAGATTGATTTTATGCAATCTTGCTGAATTGTATTCTCCATTCAAATTGAAGAATCCTACAGTTGATGTGAGCTTATCGAAATTTTCACAGCTGAGACCTCGCAATTGTGTACTCGCTGCAGCTTCTGGAACTCATACCGTATGCGTGTGTGTTCATCATGAAAACGTGAATTTAATGCTAGATGCCATAAGTTTACAAAAACTAACGTTTGCGACAGATTTCCCCATGGCTTCTCACCATGATGCTATTAAAATGCTTGTATGTGATAATCCTACTTCTGAATGCTATCTGGACAAGTGTTTAGCGTGTCCTGGAATAGACAATTTTGAGGATTTTCTTCAATCGAATCTTACAGACCAGTGCATTGAGAGAGTAGAATATCAAATTTGGCAACAAACTGATCGCAGCACTTTGAAAACTGAAATAGCAGACGCAGGAGATTTCGTGGAGGATCTCTGTGAACGGTTACATAAGTTGAAATCTCACGCTTTTATAGCAAAGGAGCAATTGTGCTTTCTTAAGAATCTCAAGGATAATTCGAAGGCCGGAGAATTCATAGTTACATGTGATTTTGCTGAAAACTATGCATCCATTGCTCAGAATGCTATTCAATCGTTTCATTGGAATAACAATCAAGTTACCATTTTCACAACAGTAATTTATTACAGAACAGATGAGTTAAGACATCGCAGTATACCAATTTTGTCTGATATTCTGACTCATGATACGGTAGCTGTTTATGAATTTCGAAAAATTATTACAAAGTATTCGCAAGATAATTTTGAATGTGAAAGAATCTTCTACTCCACTGATGGAGCATCACAACATTTCAAAAATGAATATAATTTTGCAAATCTACATCATGAACATGATTTTGGAATTGCGGCTGAGTGGCATTTTCATGCAAGTGCAAATGGCAAAGGACCTTGCGACGGTATTGGTGGAAATTTGAAGAGACTTGCAGCACGTGCAAGTCTGCAAGCATCATCAAATGAAAATCAAATTTTGACTGCGGATGCTCTTTATCAGTGGGCTAAAGAACATCTGAAAGAAACTGTAATTTTTTTCAGTCCAAAGAGTACTCATATAGAGGCTACGAAAGCACTTGAAAAACGATTTGCATCTGCAAAAACGATAGCAGGAACTCTCAAATACCATTGTGTAATACCTATGGAACATTCATCGTGTATTTCTAAAAACTCACTCTTCGGCAGTGCAATATGATATATTCACAAGGACCCGAAGAAGGCATGAAAATTAGAGTACAGGAACAACCTTTCAGAAGGATCAGGAGATTGATAATGATAAATACTGCAAATTGTTTAATATCATTCTGTACATTTATGTAGCAATAATTCAATTTTGTAAATAATCAGAGTACTATAACTTGTACAAAGAAAGTCACTACTTACAGTCACTTTTACCAGTTACAGTAGCCGCGTTTCCATAAAAATTGATTATGAATAAAAAGAAATTTAGTGGGTCCAAGATGACAAATTGGTATGACTAATTATTACAATAATGTTCTAATAAAGTATGACGTGTTTTCTTCAACCGTGTGTCGTGAATCAATTATTCATTTGAAGGGGGTAATCTAGATGGTTGTATTGAGCAATGTGGTAGGCAAAATTGAGAAAATAAATTTGATAATTACTTTTTTCATAAAACAATACACTGAAAATCGATAGTGTGATCGTCACGCACTCAAGGTACGATACGTACACACTTTGAACTCTGTACCTTGGGGAAATTTCTTCGTCCCATTTTTAAACCTATATGATTTTGAAGCTAAGGAATCAAGCTTTCGATTTATCAAGGTTTCATCAATATCAAAAGGGGCGCAGTGACCGAAAAATGCGAAAATACTTTTTAAAATCGAATTTCTGTGTGAAATATTCCTTCTGCATGAATAAAAGTATTTTTATCGTAAAATTCAGAAAAAATCCTAACAATATCAATGATAACATATTTTCATTAAATGGAATTAATGAGGATGATGATTTTTCGAAAAAACGCAGATCATAAAAATTTTGACAATTTAAACCCCTGTATCACGAAAACCTGACTTCCTAGAAACCTGGTGTTGACACAATTTGAAGAGGGTCACTAGTAAAACAAATTCATGGAATTTCATCAACATTGATGGGATTGAAATTTTCAGGTGAGAACACTTGGCGAATTTCACCCCATATACTAACCTTGGTTACTTTCTTCATTATCAGAATCTGTATCATCGACTGAAACTTTTTGGAGTTCACGATATTTTTTCACTCTATTATAAGACATATTTGGGAATTTAAATCGACGATTTTACGTAGAACTACACTCTAAGAACACCCAAACCTCTGTGTGTGTCTGATAAATGTACGAGAAAATTTGAATACGTCTAACGAGCGTGCATGGAGATTGCTGGCTTTTAGAATATATACATATATACAAATAACCCGACATTGGTTTACATGACTCGCGTGAACTCTGTTCATTATAATAATATTATTGGCACAATATTGAAATAGCGGAGATTGGGTGTTGTAGTGAGCCAAAGCTACGCCAGAACAGAGCCAGAGTTGTAGGGAGTACAATATGTTAGGTCGAAAACAATGTGCCTGACCTAATGGGGGACTGACTGGCTTTGGAATCGGTTATCAACTTCCGTCAAAAGAAATGCCCGAATAAACATGCATCTAGTGGTTCACCAAAGCTGCGCCATTAGGTAGCAAAAATGACCTGATTCATTCACCATATTAGGTGAGCGAAGAAGTGGCTATACTGATTCAGTTGATTACAAATTTCGTAGCCAATCAGTGCCATACCAATACTGGCATATGGTCGGCTATCAAACGTATGAAATGGTAATCCGAACTCTGGCTCAGTACTAGCGCCGCTTTGGTTTACCATAACAGCCGGATTTCCATGGACATAATTTTAACGTAGTTCGACTACCGATTTTATAGTTAGCCATTGCCCTACCGATCCTGGCACTCGATCGCGTATTGGGTATATTGAATGGTCATCCCAACTCTAGCTCAGTACTGGTGAAGTTTCGGCTCACCCTGATAGCCTGATCTCCATCGCTACGATTTTAACGACAATACAACATCGATTTCGTAGTCAGCCAGTGCCATATCGATACTGGCATATAGTCGGCTATCAAACCAAGAAATGGTAATCCCAACTCTGGCTCAGTACTGGCGCAGCTTTGGTTTACCATAACAGTCGGATTTCCATGGACATAATTTTGAGGTAGTTCGACTACCGATTTTGGAGTTAGCCTTTGCCCTACCGATCCTGACACTCGATCGCCTATTGGATATATTGGATGGTTATCCCAACTCTGGCTCAGTACTGGTGAAGCTTTGGCTCACCCTAATAACCTGATCCCCATCGCTACGATTTTAACGACAATACAACATGGATTTCGTAGTCAGCCAGTGCCATATTGATACTGGCATATAGTCGGCTATCAAATCTATGAAATAGTAATCCCAACTCTGGCTCAGTACTGGCGCCGCTTTGGTTCACTATAATAGCCGGATTTCCATGGACATAATTTTAACGTAGTTCGACTACCGATTTTGTAGTTAGCCATTGTCCTACCGATCCTGGCACCCGATCGCCTATTGGATATATTGAATGGTCATCCCAACTCTGGCACAGTACTGACGCGGCTCCGTTACACTACGATCCGTGTATTTTCCGGCCAGTATTGATTCATTACTGGCCCAACACTGTCTGTCCACGCCAACCAATACCGTCTCAACCCCGTCGAACATGTACAGCCAGTTGAAAAACAGTAATGGGCCTGAACAGGAACAGTTGTTTTTGCCGAAGTCTGGCAAATACAACCTTTCCAGTACTGGGTGATTTGTCAACTCCGGCAATTTCCACATGGGTATTATCAAGTATATTCATAAAATAAACATGTGTATTATGAAATATACCTAATTTTTATTAAAGACTTTATAATTCAAATTCAATTTATGTAATTATATGCGTTTAAATGCAGCATTAAATTAATCTTTACTTTTTTCATCAGCTCCCTGGAAATCGGATGTCAGATTTTGACATTTGTTCCAAAAACCGTTCAGATTATGACATATGGCACATTATTGTCAGAGTATATAGGATTCTGACAAAATCTGATCGGTTTTTGGAACAATTTGTCGTATTATGTCAGACTATGTCAAATCTGACATAATCTGACATTCTACTTCCACCAGGAATGTATTAATTAATCAATGAATAATTGATATATTCCATGAAAAAAGTGATAAATAATTTACCGGTGCTTTTAAACTTATACAATTACATGAATTGAATTCGAATTATAGTCTTTGATAAAAATTGAGTATATTTCATAACATAAATGTTTATTTTATAAATATAATTGATAATATTGATAATTGAATAAAAATTGAATTTCGAGCTCGGATGACTTTTTATCAAATATACGTAACAAAAAAATCATATCAAACTTCTTTGCAGAGCGTTAAATTCTCTATAAAAGTATTTATCATTCATTATTATAGACCCATTTGTCTCCCGAGTGATGAAATTCTGAAGAACGAAGAACATTTTTCCTATGTTATTTCCATAAGAAATTCAGGTTGAAATGCGGACTATCTTAGACCTAATATCAAGAGCTTAAATTTTTAGGGAATTTTTTTTATCAATTTGGAAGCATTCGAGCCCCTGGGAGCAAACAAATTCGAAAACACTCCATTTGAGGACCATCCTAATATACATACCGTTTGTTTCAGAATTCGCTAAAAACCTTCAAAGGCGTTATTCTGCAGTCAAAATGCAATAATTTGCCGTTTGAAAAAATTTTTTTATAGACTTAGTCTTTCAAATATGAGCATTTTTAGATTCCTTCAAATCTAAATCATTCAAAAGGACTGTATTCTAGACACTTGAGCTTGAAATCATGAGCCAAGATGTAAAACGGCAAATTTTTAGAAGAAAGTCAAGCTATCCTGTCATTCTTCGTTTTGGAACTATAACAATTTGAAATTTTTTGGCCTCTAGCGAATCAGAATCGAGCAACTTCAAATCATTATAGCTTCGAAACAAAAAATGATGGGATATTTCGATTGCTCCTCCAGAGATCCAGCGTTTTCCAACTGAGCGAATGGTGTCAGGGCCAGGTATGTAGCACACACTGTTTTTGAATGATTTGAATTTAAACAAAAATATAAAAATGCTCATATCTCAAAAAACTAAGCCTTGAAAAATTTTTTCAAGTGGGAAAGTATTGCATTTCAACTGCAGAATAACACCTTTGAAGGTTATCAGCGAATTCTGAAAAACCGTGTATATGTTCTCATACCTAGTTTATTTGCAAGTTGTTCACATGAGTATATCAATTTCAAGCATCCAAGCTAGGACACCAGATCATGATGATTCTAACAAGGAATATGTGTTAATCAGAGATGTTGGAATAACAGTCCTAGTAAGAATAGTGTGGGTTCGCGCAAGGAAGTGTTACTGACATATCCCAAACACGCGAATAACGACTCATACAAAAACTTCGCGTCTGTTAAAGAATGACATTCAAGTATGTAAGACTCCACGTAATTTGAGCGATTGCTCTGATATGTTTTAGTCATGAAAGACGTGATGTCAAAGAGAAGCATTTTAAAAACACATTTTACACTCAAAAGTACAAAAAAATCACATACCTGCCACTAAAATTATCACTCCACTATAATATGAATCATCTGGCTCCCAATATACATTATATTTTTTTGCCCGATCATAATCAGTTGGATCGAAATTCTTGATGTTACTTGTTTCCACGACCTGTCTATTTCCATCCTCGAATGCAACATATGCGTACATAATGCGTAATATAAACGATAACGTTCTTCACAAGAAATTTTACGTTCTCTTTTTGGAACAGATCAAAAGATTTCGTAGAAGAAAATTGAAGAAACCCAGTACAAATTATTTATTTTACGTCAAAAAGGCAAATTTATCAGAACTAAAAAAATGATTAGATACAACGGAGTTCATCCTTGTTTTGATGAGTATACGGATATAATTTAACTTCAATGTACAAACCTATTCGTTACAACTTGATTTCTAATGCAGTTGATGGCCAATCAATAATTTTCCTGGTAATTATCGATTAAACAAGCAATTAAAATCAACGACGTTCTCAATGTACAGAAAAAATGGCGATTGGCATCTACGCGTCTACCGGAAATGATACTACGGTCGTCAAACGAGAGACTCATGGAAGTGACTGCGACCCCATAATGGTCTAGAATAGTCTAGACCTAATGAGAACAAATTAGTCAAGATGATCTCAAAATGACGTCAAAATCCAGTCACTTCAAAATGACTGAAAAACGGCCTTCCGAATTGATTAAAATTTGACCAATCCTTGATGTCATTTTGATGTCAATTTGACATCAAATGGATGTCAAATTTATGTCGTATTGACTTCAAATTGACGTCAAATTGATATCAAGGTAACGTCAAGATGACATCAAAATGAGATTGGATTAATTCGGTTAAAAAATCTATTGAATCTTCACTAATGTTCTCATTAATGGTATTCGAATCACAGCTGATGAGTACGAGATTTTGCGCGAATTTTCTTCTTTGAATACTTCAAAAATACCAATTTCAAGTCTGGGATGATGGAATAAATGTCTGGATTTGAGCATTGAATATGAATTTTCACCCAGCAGTAATTTTTAAAGACCTCTCAATACAAGACAAATTTTTTCCATCATAACTCCCAATTGTCAATGATTTTGAGGCTTATCTTACAATATTCCAGATGTGACTATAAGTAATCAGGGAAAGAGAGATGAGTAGGAAAAGAGAAAGAGAGAAAGGAAGAAAGGAAGAAAGACAAAGCTATAGGACGCAGAGGGGATATAACATATCAAGGAAGTATCGGAAGAGAGTCGTCTCACAAGCCTTGAGGTGATAACGAGGGCGCACCACTAATTCATTCGTATATACGTCTTCATTAAAGACTAAGAAAGTATGTCTAATATTGCCTGAATTTATTTCAATTCACATCGAGTGTACTCACGGGTCAATATCTATCAATACATCGATGGTCTCCGTGACTACGGGTGAAAGACAAGAATTAAAACCCGAAGGGAACATGAAGCTCCGACGAACGTTCAGAATAGATCATGATAGATCAGACTGAAGCTCCGTTGGAGCTCAAGTTTAGATTCGGAAACGTTCGACGAAGGTCCGATGAACGTTGAAATGTCCGCTTGAAAATAGCTTGAATGAAGGTTCATAGAACGTTCATTAAAGATTCTACGAAGATTCATTAAACCTTCAGTTTTTTATGTTTCAGACGGAATTACAATTATAGTTAGAAATGCCTCAATCTTTCATTTTTTCGTGGAAAAATATACTTTGAAAAAAACTTTGATCGAAAAATTGCAACTCGAACGAACCTTTAGCAAACGTTCGATGAACGTTTTATGAACGTTCATTCAAACTATTTTCAAGTGGACATTTCAACGTTCATCGCACCTTCGTCGAACGTTCACGAATCTAAAGTTGAGCTCCAACAGAGCTTCAGTCTGATCTATCATGATCTATTCTGAACATTTGTCGGAGCTTCATGTTCCCTTCGGGAAGGGATATACTTGACCAGAAGATATACCACTAGAAGACGACGGATCAAAATGGCCAAATTCTGAAGAGAAGGACGTCCATGGCATTCTTCTGAACCATCAGCGATCTGGGATCATCAACCACTCAAAAGATACGTATCGATCGACAAATTCAATCCCTTGATTCACGTGGATTATAAAATCTATAGCCTCTTTCTCTTTCCTTAAATTTATACGAGCACACGGCAGACAATTATACCTGCAAATATTGGACATGTTTTTGCACTAAACACTCGAACAAATATATGTGTATACCTATCAAATAGGAGTGAATAATTCTTGTACTCTACGCTTATTTCACTTTTATTGAATCTGTCAAATATATGTATATATCGAATTCGACACTCTTACGTTTATTTGCATTTTTAGAGTTATTTAATAAATTGATTTCCTTCTTTCCCTATCAGCTAGTAGAGTAGGGAATTCGAAGGTCACAGTGGCGCCCGAACAAAAAGAGTAAATAAAATAAAGTTGAAGTAAGCGAAGAGGTCGAAATAATAAAGTATAATAATGTATCATTTCCTAGTATGAATTTTGTTTCTCTTTTATGGGTTTGCATTCGTGAATGGAAACTAGAGCTAAAAAATATGAATTGAAAACAACTATTGATAAAAAGAATAGGAAAAGAAAAAGTAGTGAAAGGATTCCAGAAGATCCAGCTAAAAGACAAGCAGTTGTATCTAATGTCAATTCATTGCAAAATACTGAAAAGAATAATAAAGTCATTATTAAAAATAACAAAATGGAACAACAAATCAAACAATTGCAAGCCGAAGTGGCTAAAATGCAATTATTGAAAAATGAAGTTGAGGCAATGAAATTACAATTACAACAACAAACGGAGCAAGGTAGTAGTACGAGTAACACCGTCGTAACGCATAATTCATTAATGGAAACCCAACGAATATATTTGGAAATCAAGCCACCTTCTTTGAGTGATGAGAATCAAACACACCCTATCGAATTTGTACAAGAATTAGATAATTATTTGAATATAAAGAACATGACAGATCAGTGTGAATTGTGGATAATAGGAAGTTGTTTGAAAGAAAATGCAAAACGGTGGTTTGAAGTTTCTAAAGCGGAATTCACGTCATATGAAACATTCAGAGAATCATTTAAAAAAGCATTCTATTCTATTCCGATACAAATGAAAATAAAAGATCGGTGGCAAAGTCGGAAATATGATGCGAGTATGAAACTTTTCGAAACATATTTCTTAGAGCAAAATAAAATCGCTCAATATTTCGAACCTAAAATGTCGACATTCGAAATAAACTATAATATTGTAAAACAATTGCCTATGAAAGCAAAAGAAACTCTTGCTAGTATTGATTTTGAAAAAACAGAGAATATAATAAATACTCTAAGATACGTGGATTCAAATTTACGAGTCAATATTGTGAATAACGTTGAAACTTGTCCTTTGAATTCAGAAAATCAGATTAGAATATTGAAACCATCAAATAGGAATACAAATAATCAAGGTAATGGAAGATCATACAATAACATAACGTGGAACGAAAACCGTAATTTCAAAAGACCGTATTATAATAGACAAGAGGATTCAAATCGTAACAGAAATTATAAACAGAACGATTATAGTGGAAATCAAAGACATCAAAATAAAAGTCACGAGCATCAATTCCTCAAGCCAAATATGTCACATAATCGATCTAATCTTTATGAAAGACAAAATCTTGGTTATCAAAGATATAATGACGGAGATGTACGAAATAAAAGATATGGCGTCGAGAATAATTTTGATGGTAATGATCCAAATCATAGAAGCTCTAGAATGTATAATCGTAATAATAGTATGAATCGTCCACAAAATGAAAATTACAATCAAACAAATCATCAATTTCAGCAAAATGATTCTTCGTCATCTTCGTATAAGAAACATAGAGGCTCACGACAGCATTTAAACGAATAAAGAGCCCACAGGGGAGAGGTCCGACTGTGGTCTTGCAGAATCTTGATGTCGAAGAGGACCTACAATATGGAATCGAACTGGGGGAAGCAATTGAGGAAAATATCGATAAAAGCGAGATGAGTACACCAATTATGGCGATACAAATCTTGAGACAAAATTTCGAAGCCATACTTGACACAGGTAGTGTATATAATTGCATTTCTGAATCAATGTATGCAGAACTCGACGAAAAAGTTCCCATATTGGAGTTGCCAGTGCCTAACATACAAATATATGGGGCTGTAAAATCGAAACCGATTAAAATAAAAAAGCAAATTTTGTTATCAGTGAAAATAGGAGAAAAAGAATTTGATGTCGATTTTTTCGTAATACCCGGCTTATCAACTAACATTATAATAGGGACAAAATGGATGGATAAACATCGAGTTATTATCAATTATAAAAGTCAAAATGTAATTATCGGAGATAAAATTATAAATTTACATCAAGCATACGGGGAAAAGGGGAATTTAAATGGAGAAAAAATGTTAACAATTCGAAATGAAATCGAAAATAATAAGCTCAAAAGTCTAAAGGGTAATAACAATACGAATCTTCAAAATGAAGAAATTCATGTAGAAGACGAGGTGATTTCATTGCAAACCTTATTTACGGAAAAAGATCAAGGGTTAGAAGGGGAAGAAAGTTGTAATAAAAATGAAAGAAGTGAATATCAAAATAACAGGGATATAAGTATTAACTATAGAAGGGATGAAAATAAAAGTTACGGAGAGTTTAATGAAATTATAAAGGTTCCAAATAGCAAGTTAGAAAGGGAGAATGATGAAGAGCATAATGATATGTATTTTATTAATTTCATGCAGGAGAAACAACAATACGCGACTAATAAAGAATGTGTAGATAAGACAAATGAAAAATATCAACAAGAAAGGGAATTTAGTCAATTGAAAAGGTTGGATAAAAATGATCGAGATGTTGAGATGAATATAAATAAAAATAAAAATGAAGAAACGCTATCCTCGTTTTCAGAAGACGTTCGAACAAGCGTTAATCAAATTAATACCCTTAATGAGGAACAACAAAAGCTTCTATTCGATAGAACTATACAATGTGAAGAGGCGTTTAATGATAAACCAAGTTGTACCACGATATATGAGTACAAAATTGAAATAAAAGCTCATAAACCTTCTATTTGGAAAACTTATCCAATTCCGAATAAATACCGAGAAAAGGTTAACAAAGAAATAGAAAACCTATTACAAGCGGGTATTATCGAAAGATCGACAAGTAGTTATTGTAATCCACTAAGGGTAGTTTTGAAGCCAAATGGATCAATTCGATTATGTTTAGACGCATGGATGTTGAATACTTACATAGAAATAGATAACGAAAGACCACCTTTGATTGAAAATATATTACAGAAATATGAAGGTGCAAAATACATTACCACCCTAGACATGACATGTGGGTACTGGCAAATCCCATTGGAAAAGAGCAGCAGGAAATACACTGCATTCATCCATGAGGGGTCAAAACAGCAGGATTCGCATTTATGCGAGCTGTGAGAATGGCAGTGGGTAATTCATGTGATTTGTTCGCAACAATATACGTTGACGACATCGTGATTGCGTCAAAAAGTTTCGAAGAACATTTAGATCATATTGAAAAAATTCTACGAATAATGATGGAACATAATTTCAAATTAAAATTCGGGAAATCAAAATTTTGTAGAGAAAGCGTTCCTTCTATGGGAATTATTTTGTCAACCAGGGGCATAAAACCAGACCTTGAAAAGTTGCAGGCAATAACAGAATATAAAACCCCGACGAGTAGAGTTGAATTACAAAAGTTCCTAGGATTATGTAACTTTTATAGAAGATTCGTGATTAAGTATGCTGAATGCATAAATTCTTTCAGAAATATTTTGAGTAGTAATGTAAGATGGCGCTGGACAGAAAAACATCAAGAAGCGTTTATCAATTTAAAAAATCAATTTATACATACGGTATTCTTGAATCACTATATGATTGATCAACCGTTTCACGTCCAGACAGATGCAAGTAATGTTGCAATCAGTGGAATTTTATATCAATATGATGAAAATAACGATAAAAGAATAATCTCTATCATAAGCAGATGCCTTAACAAACACGAACAAAATTATACAGCAACGGAAAAAGAACTGCTAGCAGTAGTTTATGCTGTGACTAAATTTCGTGTATATCTATTTGGCAATCACTTTTTCATAGAAACGGATCATAAGGCATTAATTTTTTTCACAACAACATCTCATTATAATTCTCGTCTGATGCGGTGGAATTTACTACTTCAACAATATTCATTCTCCATAAAACATTGCCCAGGTAAAGAAAATATAACCGCTGACTTCTTCAGTAGGTACGGTTTGAAACAACCGATACAGAACCCGCAACAGTGCATAATAATGAAAATGCACACTGAAATATCACAAATGTACACGATTAAAAAATCAATAAAACCATTGATTTTCCCAGAGAAAGGATTAACAACTAATATTAAAAACATAAGACAGCTGCAATGTGGGGATGAACGTCTGTTCGGAATAATTCATAAATTGAAGAATGGTAACTTGATCTTGGGATATAGACTTCACGAGGGAGTCTTATTCCACAAATCAAATCATTCTGAAAATTGGTGCGTGGTAATTCCGCAGGGGTTCACCAGAACATTGATAGGTGAAATTCATGAGAACTTGGGCCATGTTAGCACGTATAAAATCAACGGGTGGAAATAAATAATGTGGCAATGGAGGGTGAATATCGACCTATATTGACAAAAGATATGCACGAATTAGTGACACTGGATTTATATGGCCCACTGCCCGTGTCGATTGGTGGAGTTCAATTTATTTTGGTGATCATGGATGTATTTTCTAAATTTGTGAAATTTTATACAATGAAAAAGGCTATCACTAAAAGTTGTTTGCAAAAAATAATTAAACATTACATCCCCGTGGTAGGGAAACCGAAAGTAATCTTATCAGATCACGGTAGTCAATTTACATCTGAATTATGGAAGGAAACTCTCAGCAATCTCGATATCAAGGTTACTCATTCCTCAATTCGACACCCCCAGTCGAATCCGACAGAACGTATAATGAGGGAATTAGGAAGATTTTTTAGAACCTTTTGTGCTCAAAAGCATTCCAGTTGGGCGAAGTTTGTTGACAGTATTGAGACAATTTTAAATGTAACTACTCACCATAGTACCGATTTCACACCTTACGAAATTCAATTCAAAAAATCTCCAAAATGGCAAATACAGAAACTTATAAAATATCCACCTTCCGACGAAACACCATATGAAATGAAAATTGAAAAAGTAAGAGAAAATTGAAGTAGAAATGCGGAAAAGAGAAACAAAAATCAGAAAACTAAATCGAATATAGTTTTTAAGATCGATGACATAGTGATGTTGAAGGTTCCGCATATATCGAAAAAAATAGATAAAACAATTGGGAAATTCTTCCACTTATATGAGGGACCGTGTCGAATTACCAGAATAATCAAGTATAACGCTTTTGAACTAAGTGAGATAGATAATAGAGACAAAATTGTAGGAGTGTATAATCAATACAATTTGACAAAATATTATGGGAACGAAACACTGGATATTAACGAACAAAATGTGTGAATCAATTATACAATGTATATATAATGTATATATGTAAATAGTTTTAATAATTTAGTAAGTAAGTTAGGGAAGACGAAGTGCAAATGAGTGTTAATGATGAAGAGGTGAATATTACAGAAAATACTAATGTACAACGAACAACCAGATGTCTGATTTGGCTAAATTGCACGAGAGAACGAAAGGCCAATTATTATACATTTCGACATGCATTAGTTTTTATTTGACTATGATGAAGTCAAATAGAAAAGGGGGACATTGTGACTATAAGTAATCAGGGAAAGAGAGATGAGTAGGAAAAGAGAAAGAGAGAAAGGAAGAAAGAAAGAAAGACAAAGCTATAGGACGCAGAGGGGATATAATATATCAAGGAAGTATCGAAAGAGAGTCGTCTCACAAGCCTTGAGGTGATAACGAGTGCGCACCACTAATTCATTCGTATATACGTCTTCATTAAAGACTCAGAAAGTATGTCTAATATTGCCTGAATTTATTTCAATTCACATCGAGTGTACTCACGGGTCAATATCTATCAATACATCGATGGTCTCCGTGACGATGGGTAAGAGACAAGAATTAAAAGGGATATACTTGACCAGAAGATATACCACTAGAAGACGACGGATCAAAATGGCCAAATTCTGAAGAGAAGGACGTCCATGGCATTCTTCTGAACCATCAGCGATCTGGGATCATCAACCACTCAAAAGATACGTATCGATCGACAAATTCAATCCCTTGATTCACGTGGATTATAAAATCTATAGCCTCTTTTTCTTTCCTTAAATTTATACGAGCACACGGCAGACAATTATACCTTCAAATATTGGACATGTTTTTGCACTAAACACTCGAACAAATATATGTGTATACCTATCAAATAGGAGTGAATAATTCTTGTACTCTACGCTTATTTCACTTTTATTGAATCTGTCAAATATATGTATATATCGAATTCGACACTCTTACGTTTATTTGCATTTTTAGAGTTATTTAATAAATTGATTTCCTTCTTTCCCTATCAGCTAGTAGAGTAGGGAATTCGAAGGTCACACAGAACCACTTCAACATGTAAATTCTTAGTTAGTACCTTATTCCAGGGATGTATTTCATCATCTCATATTTGAAATTTACACATATTAAGAACAAGTTTACGCAAACTTAATAGGGTTCGACTGTTGCTTGAAAAACCTTAGAGCTCATTCGAAAATTTTCAATTGGATTCGGTCAAATTCAATGAACTCTTTCAATAAAGACCCTGGAGCCTCTCGGAGTAGCTGATCAAGATCAGATGATCAGCTACTTCGGAAGGCTTCCCTGTTGATCTGATTACGTCTACTTGGAACCTGGAGAACTTTCACCCATGCCAAATTCCATTCGATTTGATTTCCGTGGATCTTGGAACTATTCTCAACTAAAGTGTCCAAATTGATTTGGGAAATCGCTCTCTACTTCTGTTCTCTTCGACCGCAAACATTCATACAGATATATAAATATATGAATTTGAACAGATATATGATAAAATCAGGGATCCCGACGGAATTATAGTACGTGGCGTTGATTCGTGAATTCTATTAGATTGACCAACCATATTCCCAATTCTATGAGAATTTACCAATGAATGAAGCGTACTTTAATTTGATTGGGAACTCTGTACAAAATCCTTCAACATTAAGAAAGAGGATAATGAATAATGCAAACCATAATATTTGAGGCATGGAATTTATCAGGAAAAATGGACTTCCAGTTGGACATAAGAATATAGATTCCTTCAGAGGATGAACATAAGAAAATAAACCTTATTCTTTTGACCGTTGGAATTTATGTATTATACGAAGAGATCTCTGGAACTGAAAATATGCACCCAACTAGTATATTAATACAACTCAAGACTCAATAACAACTAAATAACAACTAGAATACTTAATAATAGTAATACTCAAGACTTAATAATGGAGATATTTGAAGGAGTTTGATATCATCATCATCATCATGAAGCAATCAGTCTTATGACTGGTTTGATGAAATCCTCCAACCCTGTCTATTATTCGCTAACCGCTTAACTTCTGCATGTCTACGACAGCCCTTATCTTGTATAATTTGCTTCATATAACTTAATCTAGGTCTACCTCTTCGAGTTTTACCATTCATTTTCCCTTCCAATATTGTTTTCAATAAACTCTCCTGCAGAATGTGTGTCCTATCAGATTACTTCTTCTTTTCACGACCTGTCTCAAGAGACTTCTTTTTTCATTTACCTCCTCAAGTACTTCTTCATTTCTTACTTTCTCTATCCACTTTATTCTGAGCATCTTTCTATAACACCACATTTCAAAAGCTTCAAGTCTTCGTTGGTCCGTTTTTCCAATTGTCCAAGTTTCGCAACCATACAATGCTCTGCTCCAAACGTAACTCTTCAAGAATTTCTTCCTTACTGCTAAGCTAATATTCTTCGAACATAGTAACTGTTTCTTTTGGTGGAAAGCCTGTTCCCCTTGTGCTATTCTTGCTCTTATATCTCTTTCGCTTTTACCGTTTTCTGTACTTATGCTTCCTAGATATTTAAATTCCTTGACTTGCTGGATTGTCTCTGCATCTATTTTGATTTTCTTTCTCCTTGATGTTTTCGCTGTGGTACAAATCATGAATTTTGTTTTGTCGTTATTCATATTCATACAATATTTGTCTAGTAATATTATTTCATAGTTTTGAGAGTATTTTCTAACTCAGCGCCACTCATAGCTAATATATAGCTATGTCATCCGCAAATCTGAACATGCTTACATTTTCACCTTGAATCTGTAATTTCAATGGCACTTGCTCCTTCACTTCGTTCATTGCTTCTTCTACATACAAATTGAAAATCAGTGGCGATAGTGAGCATCCTTGTCTCACCCCTCTTCTAATTTGTGCTTCTCCTTTCTGACCTTCTATTTCTATTATTGCGGTTTGATTCTTATAAAATTCATATAATAATCTCCCATCCCTGCACGGAGAGAAATAGATACTAATGGTTAGAATACGAGGACAAGTATCCAGATTGTACAAATTTATTCTTGTCCCTAGTATCCATATGCTAAGAGGTATAATATATTTAATACTCCTTAGCATATGGATACTAAGGACAAGAATAAATTTGTACAATCTGGATACTTGTCCTCGTATACTAACCACTAGTAAATTTCTTATACCCATTAGTATCTATTTCTCTCCGTGTGAAATTGATTCCTACCTTTTTCAAAATCGTAAACATCTTCTCCCAATCAACATTATCAAATGCTTTTTGTATATCTACAAAACCTATATACACAGACTTTTTCAACTCTAGCCTTTTCTCTACTACTGTTATCAGTGCTAATATTGCTTCCCGCGTTCCCCTATTTTTCCTGAAACCGAACTGATCTTCTGCCAATCTACTCTCTATTTTATTCTCTATTCTCCTGTATATGATTTTTGTCAGTATTTTCGAGGCATGTGAAGTTAAAATAATCGTTCTGTAGTTCTCGCATTTATCTGCTCCTTGTTTTTTTGGAATGGCGACAATTTTATTCTTCTGGAAATCTTTCGGTACTTCGCCTATTTCGTGCATATCTCTGACCAAATCAAACAGTGCGTCACGAGTTCTCTGACTGAAGGCTTTGATAAGGTCCGCACTTATGCCATCTATTCCTGGCGCTTTATTATTTTTCAATTCTTTTAAAGCCCTGTCGAATTCTGATCTCAAAATTGAATCTCCCAATTCTTCTTCATCGATATTTTCCTCCCTCCCTAAAAATCCTATATTATCGCTCCCTTTATACAGATCTTCCAAATAATTAATCCATTGTTCTATTCTTTCCTTCGTTCTTATTAATTGTCTCCCTAGAGAATTTTTAATCTCACTACTTCTAGATTTCATTTGTCCGAAAAATCCCTTAACCATCCTATATGCTTCATCAATTTTCCCTGAATGTAATCTTACTTCTATATCTTGACATTTTCCCTCCAACCATTGTTCTTTTGCTTTCCTTGATTCTCTGATTATTTTATTCCTCAGTGCCTTGTACGTCTGCTGGTCTTGTTCACTATTCTTATTCTTGTATTTCCTCCTTTCAATAATTAAATCGAGAATTTCTTCTGTTATCCATGGTTTCTTAGGCTCTATCTCATCGTTCTTCAAAATTTCATCTGCATATTGCTCTATGTTCCCCTTCATATTTGTCCATCTACTCTCTATTTCCAAGTCTTTCTCTTGTCGATCCTCCAATTTTTCGTCCAACATCACTTTGAATGCCTCCCGTGTTTTTCCTTGTTTGAGATTCTTCAAATTCCATCTGTTTTGTATTTTCCTTTTCTTTTTCAGAGCTTTGAATTTCAGAGAACATTTCATCAGCAATATATTGTGATCACTATCTATATCCGCACCTGGATAAGTTTTACAGCTTTTCACTTGGTTTCTAAATCTTTGTTTTACTAATATGTAATCGATTTGATATCTTGCTGTATCTCCTGGCATTTTCCGAGTACAGATTCTTCTTGGATGATTTTTGAATAATGTAGTGGTAATAACCATTTTATGGCTTTCACAGAATTCGATTAAACGTTGTCCTCTTTCATTTCTTTTTCCTAACGCAAAATCTCCTATTATGTTGCCCTCTTTTCCTCGCCCTACTACCGCATTCCAGTCGCCTATGATCATTAAATTTTTTTCTCCCTTTACATATTCTATCATTTCTTCTATTTCATCGTACGTCTTTCGATATCTTCCTCTGAGTATGCAGATGTGGGCATGTATACTTGAACTATAACAGTGTCTACCGGTTTTGTTCTAACTCTGACCATCATTATGCGTTCGCTATGTTGCAAATAATTTTCTATCCTATTCCTTACCCTTTTATGCATTATAATTCCCACACCTGCTTGGCCATTCTTTGATGCTGTATGAATGATTCTATAATCCCCACTCCAGGAATCCCCTTCTTGTGGCCATCTCATTTCACCAATTCCCATTACATCGATACCTAACCTCTTCATTTCTAATTTCCAATTCTCTAATTTTCCTGTTTGTCTCAGTGATCTAACATTCCACGCTCCGACCCGAAGAATGTTCTCTTTCTTCCCTATCCTGTGTGGTTTTCTGTCTTGTTTGATGAGGCTCTCTCGAGTAGCCTCCACCCGGAGATCCGAACGGGAGGCTATTTTACCTCCGGAATATTTTACCCGAGAGAACGCCATCATGTTGTTGTTGTTGCTTTTTTTCAATAAATTAAAATTAAAAATTCTAGGCTTGGAGAAAATATTTCATTTCCTCGGGAATATTAAAAGATATCAAGGAAGGCAGTTTCCCCTTGCTTTCCTTCCGTTTCTGCCGATGTTCCTCGCGTTGGGATGATTTAGTTTCTCTCAGTTTGTATTCTCCCTCTCGAGTAGTTTATTCCACCCGAAAAAAGACCCAAATCTGAGATACTCATCCTCCCCACCACGTAAAGGAAGCAGATACTACCAAGGATGGATAAGAAGGATATCAAGGACAGGTATCAAGAATATCCCCCTGGAAGACCCGCAATCATCCACGGGGGGGAATTTTTTTGATAATTGCTGATTATTGAAATTCTAGTCAATATAAACCTCACCAGTAATCTACCATTTGTCAATTGTAGCAATTTCCACATGAGGTCACTTGATGAATGTTGATATTTTTCTGAAACATTTGATTTTATTGTAAATTTACACTTCTATAAATATACATGCGAAGAAATGATTCCGGAATATTTGGATAGCTAAAAATTACATGGACATGTCTATAGATGTTTAAAATAGCTAACAACATCTGTATTCATATTGAAAGAGGGAGAAAGAGATTTAATTGAATTCAACAGAAAGCTGGTTTCTCACATAGAGAAAAGTTCATATTGAAGGTTATTAGACACAGTATCATACCCGTGGGATATACCCAATTATGACGAAAGGAACTATAACTTTGTATTTTCTTATTATTCCGCATATTGACTTCAAGAAGAGTTGTGGTAATCTGTCGCATACTCATGGTTCTTTCCGTCATAATAAAGTACATCCCACAACTACGATATGAATATATTAATTTTTATTACAAAATTTTCTCCGTGTACCTGTAACAACGAGAAATACATGTCACGCAAGAACATCACAGCTAAATTGTTCAGCTAATATGTTGGCTATGTAATACATCATCATGGCATTATGACATTAATGATTTTCAAAATCCAGAAGCACATTTCCAGAGATTTTTACAACTGAATGTTTTTTCTTTCAGAATTGAACCTTTTCTATGTAAATATGTCCAGTTCCTATAAACGACTCAAAAAGCACCGAGCTATTGTAAAACAAAGGAATAAATGTGATCAATCTCTTTGGAGCAAAACAGAACGTAATATGCAAATGAATTCTGATTATTAGAACTAACATTCCACTAAATGTCCGTAATTTTCGTACAGAACCCACCAAAAAATCAAGTGAAAAAAATATTCAAAACCAAAGAGATGCACCCTCAAATTTGGAGTCTCCTGAAATAAATAACTTACCTAATGAAGATGTAGGAATACATAATTCGAATGAGAACTTCGATTCTACTTCAGATGTTGGAACTCCAGACCATGATCGTAATGATGCTGAATCCGGTCCTACGATCGATAATAATACCAACAGTGACGAAACTCTGAAAGAAGAACTTCGAATTTGGGCAGTGAATAACATTGATCATTTACCGCACACCGTGATCGACCAGTTATTGAAAGTATTCCAGCCATATCATACACTGCCGCTCACAGCTAAAAGTTTGTTGTGCACGAAACCAATATCAAGAAATGCTATCCATCATATGGAAACACAAAGCAGCCACGGCCAGTATATGTATTTTGGCACTGAAAGTGAACTTTCGAAAAGAATTTCACCAGCTCTGTATCTTGAAGACACGATTGAAATTTTAGGCAACATAGACGGATCGCCTTTGTATAGAAATTCATACATACAATTGTGGCCGATTTTTATCAAAGTCCACCATGAAGCCTATGAAAGTAACCCTGTTGGAAAAGTTGGATGGAAATGGATAAGATTTAATATGCATCCATTTGAATCCTATTTCTGTTCCGGTTTTTCCTGATCCAATGTCATCCGCAGAACGCATAGGATTCTAATCAATTTTAATCCGTAAAGTGGATAGCAGATTATTGGGCCCCATAGAAATTGTATCCAAATGTATCCATATAATATCCGGGGCCTGAATATAAATCGCATCCGGTTTTATCCGGTGCTTTACGATACCACCCTAATGAGCTTTATCCGTTTCTATCCCGTCGTGCCTAATGTTGCTGGAATGCAATTTATCCATTCCAATCCGGTTCTTTCCAGAATGTGTATCATCCATTTTTATCAATTTCCATCCGATTACTTCGGAGAAATCGTATCCATTTCTATCCATTGACATCTCTGATAGTCCTCCTTTACTTTTATCCATTTCTATCCACGCCTGTCATTTTATAATGTATCAGTTCCTATCCGAACTCGATGTTTCCAGCTCTATCCGTTTTCAGACATTGCACCTTTACGACCCTAGTAGAAATTTTCTCTAGCAAATGATGAGGCACTGATCAGTTTTCCATTTCACTGATCAGGGACTGATCAGGAAACTTACAAGTTTCCGACAAGGGGTGTAACGCTCTGACTAATCAGAAACTGAGCAGATATGAGCGAGTAACTGATGAGGGACTGATCGGTAGTTGATGAGTTATTTGCGAGTAACTAACGAAGCATTTATCACCCACAAAAATGCAGGTTATGTCGATGAAGATATGAAATTATAACACTAAATTGATGATTCTTCACTCAAATAATAATTTATGTTTTTCTTTAAGATGTTTCCAAGGATTAAAAAGTAAATTTTCAGTAAAACCCGGAGGAAAAATTTTCCTAGACTTTTTCTTAGATCAAATGTAGGAGTTTTGGCTAAGGACGAAAAATATATCAAACCATATGTATGGTGTTTCCACCTCAATCATGAGATAATATTCAAGTTACTACTATACTTACTCATAATAAATAACAAAACTATATTATTTCACAACAAGAAAGAATATAAGTATACACATTACACCTCATCTCCTTTTATACCATAACCTTACAAAATCTAACAATTTCCAAGGTAGCTTTGTTATGTGCATATACTCTTTATAGTTATTGAGGTTAGGTTTCATCGATTTGATACAGCAAACCCAGAATCAAATAATCTGAACCAAGTCGATTCAATTTCTTTGAGATACTTCAAATTTTGGTTAAGACATATCGGAAATATGTATAATTTCACAATTGCAATATATCACTTCAATAACAACCAATATGTTTTTTAAACCGAATATTTTTTATGAACATTTACGCTATCAATATTTCTTGCGAATAAAGGCAATAACTTGTCAGAATTTGATCAGTTTCATATGAATTTTAATAATCATATTAGACAAATCAGTTCCCAATAAGTAAATGATCAGTTTTTCCTGATTAGCGTTTCCTCATCAGTGCCTCATCAGTAATAGGGAAAACTGATTATATTTCTAATAGGGGATAGCCGCGGTTTCCTCTATCCAATTCCGTCCATTTCAATTGTTTCATAATAGATTCGTTCCTTATACGTGCCCTAAGCTGCTCCAACTTGTACCAAACCAATCACATCCCGACTGTCAATTCCCAGTCATGGATTCCCAAATTCGCATGGGTCTCGCATGGGAATCACGTGGGTCGACCCACTCGCTTCGCATGTGAAGACCCATGCGATCCACTTGATTCCCATGCGAAGACCCATGCGACCCACTTGATTCCCATGCGAAACCCTTGCGAATTTGGGAATCCATGACTGGGAATTTTCAGTAGGGAAGACTTTTATAATTGGAAGCATCGAATCACAAACATTTGGAGCAAGTTGAAGCAACTAGGAACGTGCTTAACAAATCCAGCTCATAGCTGAATTTGTTCCACGTGTTCCATGTTGTTTCAACCTGCTCCAAATATTTTTTATTCACTGATTTCAGTTATGAGAATGATTGGTTTGGGACAAGGCGGAACAACTTAGAACATATTAGAACAAACGGACCTCATATATCTTGCGTCATCCGGAATAGATATTTTCAGGGTAACATCTCAATATCCCAAAGGTTTAATATCTTGAAATTTTGTATCTCGAGATTTCTAAATTTGATATGTCGGAATTTTGAATTTGAATTTTGGCACATAAAATGTTTTGATATAAAATTTCGGGATGAGTCACTTCGGAATGACGAGATATCAGTTTTTATCTAATCGGTCTAAATGAAGCTTGCCTCTTCCTCCAGGATGAACAAAAATGAAACATTGAAAAATGGATTCGGAACTATAATTCCGCGACAACATACACAGAGAAAAGAGATCTTGAAAAAATAGTACAGTTCGCTCACATACGTAGCAGGGCCGCCCCCGATATGTGATATGGGAAACTTTATTACGTCGCATACTGATTTGTAGCGCATAAAAATTCAAATTCAGTGATGAAAATTACAGAAATTCAAAATTCTCATAGTGATTCAAAAGGATACTACGTGACGTTACGTTCTTCAATATTTCACATCGCATGATCAATGAATTACATAGTTCATTCTACTGAAAACATATTAAAGATACTTTCTACTACATAAAATAGTGAACTATACTATTTTCCAAGGAGGCACTTTTCTATGTGTAATTTTGGATTCAGACGGATTCAAATTTGACACATTTCTTCGATGGAAACGGATACAGGTCATTGGTCGGATACATTCGAATCAAGTCTCTTTCCGAAAGTACGGATCAAATTGGATTGAGCGCACTGACATGATGTCAAGAAAAAATCCTCATTCATTCTGATTGAAAGGTCATACGTTCAACGGACGAAATTGGACGAGGCTCTGAGTTCGGATTCAATCGGATAGGATTCTCATCTCTCCTCACGGATGAAAATGGATTCAGAACTATAATTCCGCGACAGCATAATTGTGGATTCAGACGGATTCAAATTTCACACGTTTCTTCGATGGAAACGGATACAGGTCATTGATCGGATACATTCGAATCCAGTCTCTATCTGAAAGTCTGGATCAAATTGGATTGAGCGCACTGACATGATGTCAAGAAAAATCCTCATTCATTCTGATTGAAAGTTCATACGTCCAACGGATGAAATTGGACAAGGCTCTGAATTCGGATTCAATCGGATAGGATTCTCATCTCTCCTCACGGATGAAAATAGATTCAAAAACAAATTCACATCTCAAAAATGTAATGTGATTCGTTCGTATAGGAAGTCCATCCGTTCTCTGGACACGAACGAATAGATATTGTAGTTCAGATCATTATGGATGATCATTCTATTTTCTTGATGGACAAAAACGGATTGGCAACGCTTCTGGATTGGAAAAGGATGCAAATGGATTGAAAGCTTCCAAAAATCCCCCAGTTCCGCATTAAAACTGATAGAAGTTCTCTCTGCATGGACAGAACTGGATACGTATGGATCACTCGTCTCACTACCGGACAAAACCGGATTGATATGTATAGAAAATGTTTAAATTCGGATTGAAGTCCTATCCGAATCCATCCATTTCAATCATTTTTTCCAACAGGGAAACCATTCCCTGTGGCTTTATTTTGTGGATCATCGGAACCAAAGAGTGCAACTGTTTTTTTGAAAGATTTCATCGAAGAAACTATTGTACTGATTCGAAATGGTCTGATAATATCAGGTAAACTATATCGTTTTGAGATAAAGGCAATTGTTTGTGATACACCAGCCCGAGTCTTCATCAAATGCATCAAAGGGCATAGAGGTTTTAGTGCGTGCGAACGATGTACCGTGCATGGTCAGACAATCAATGGAAGAAGAATATACGCATCGATAAATAGTCCATCGCGTTCTTCAGAAACATTCAAGAATATGGAAGATCCAGATCATCATTTGCCTGACAAACTTTCTCCTTTGATAAATATACCTGACTTTGATGTTATTCATTCAGTGAATTTAGATTACATGCACCTACTTTGTATCGGAATCCAGGAATCCATGCTGGAAAAATGGAACAAAGGTTCCAATAAAACACGCATTGGGTTGTCACAAAAGATACGATTGAAACATAACTTGAAAACGATTCAGTCAAGTATCACTTCAGAATTCCAACGGAGAACATTCGATTTGGATGACTTGGCCCATTGGAAAGCTACTCAATATCGATGTTTATTACTATATATTAGAGTTTTTGCTCTGCGAAAACTTCTCACAAATGTTCAATACAACCACTTCCTACTTTTATTCGTCGCTTGTCGGATACTTTGCGATCCAGAACAAGCTGTAACTTTGGTCGATTATTCTAATTCACTTTTGAGGAAATTTTTTGTTCTCATGCCCACCTTATACGGAAAATATACACAGGTGATGAATTTTCACAATTTAATACATCTGGCTGAAGATCAGGGGCGTCTTTACGTTTTCCCCGCCCAGGGGCTGATAATATTTCGCCGCCCCCGACCTGAGCTGAATTAATATTTTCAATCATTCTCTCAGGTGTATTCATGTTATTTGGAAACTATGATACTAATAAAACTTTGACACACTCAACAGGATTAAACATTTAGCATTATAAACTATTGGTAACCTACATTTCCTTAATCGAAAAAAATATCGGAATTATTGAATAAACTTATCCATCTGATCAGAAACTTTTATATAAGTGTATAGGACCAACGAGGTACCGGAATTAAAGCTCTAGAGGTGCCAAGATCGAATGGTGATTTTGAATAAAAATTTCAGAATTTTTCCTCAAATCTGAGAGTATTTCTTAAAATTTGAGAATATTTCTGAAGTTTGTAATAAAGATAAAACGGTCCATATTTCTGTTGAATTTTACTTGAAAATTGATGACAGATTCTGAATACCTAACAAAGAATAGAAAGAAAATATGAACTTTCCAAAAGTCGCACATTAAATTTCACAAATTGTATTTCAGGGAAATTCTAGGAAAATCTTCCCGTTGGAAAGATTATAACGATATGCTTGTCGATGAAAAGGGAAATGCGAACTTGTGAAAAAGGTTAAATTGCTACCTGGAGAAATTTGTTTGAATCAAATAAAAAATACATAATGAAAATTCATTCATTGAAAAAAAATTTCATTAATTCAAAAAACTTTGACAGCAGATTGATACGTAAATTATTTCCGTGAATTTCCGTCGCATAGCAATTCATAAGAAAATGTTCTTATTATGAAACACTATGGATTTTGCAACAGGATATTCATAAGTAAACCATGAAGTCCTATGAATTTCTGTTTATGATTCATCATGTATCCCCATGAACATACATTCATGAGCAGAAATTCATAGGACTCCGTGGTTGACTTATGAATATCGTGTTGCAAAATCCATAGTGTTTCATAATAAGAACATTTTCTTATGAATTGCTATGACACTTGAACCAGGGTAAGGAATAGAACAGTTCAAACAACCATACACGGCGGTTTGATGAGTTCATGCACAAATCGTGTTCGAATGTATCCAACTTCCGTACATACACTTTAAATTCCAATGTTTTATTTTGATACACTCAGAGTTTGAAGCCTGTAGCCGCTTTTAAAACGCTTCAGAGCATGTAAATATATCCATAAAATGGATTACATGTTCAATTATCAAATACTTAATCTGAGTTATCAACACATTTGTATATTTTTAAGTGTTTAACAAGTGAGTAAATGATTTAAATACTGTGAATATATTAACATAAAATATTTGAATTCACATTCTCCGCTCCCTTTGTGCTCGAACGCATTTGATAACTGGAAAAAAACTTCTATAATTCTGCCGCCCCCTGAAATTTGCCGCCCTGGGCTATAGACCCTTGAGCCACCCCCCAAAGACGTTCCTGCTGAAGATGTAAAATATTTAAAAGTACCATTGTCTGAGATTTCAGCATTCCCTTCTGAAAATTGTCTGGGAAAGATAAAAAGTTTAATAGGGACACCTAATCTCCCACTCTCTCAATTATGTAGAAGATTATCTGAACTTGAAATTCCATCTACATGCACGTGAAACCTCATCCACTACTTACACAGTGTCGTAAACAAGCGCGTGAGATACACGATCAAAACTCATATGATGGAATTAAAATAAAAAACATACATATAACACCATCGAAACCAATTAATTTGGTGAAACTAAATAACGGAAAATTCTTGGAAGTAAATCAAACTCTCAAATCTAGAAGTTTCACGAAGAAAAACATATTTGTGTCCCAGTCTTTAAAAAAAAACATCTTTTATTAACATCTGTGACAAAGTTAAATCAACATCTTTTATCAACATTTGTGACAAAGTTGAATCAACATCTTTTATAAACATTTGTGACAAAGTTGAATCAACATCTTTTATAAACTTTATCTTCTTAGGAACTTAGCTAAATATCTTGTATTCTTCATGAGAAGGCTTACGATTTTTTATTGTGATATTCGAAGAAACAATTTTTTCTCCCATTGCAACACAGATGAATGTGATACTTGAGACATTGTGTTGTAATTATGGCAGTCGTGCAAAATCTACACCTCTTTCGTCACGAATCAAAAACTATCCAATGACCCGTATTATCATATTGAATGCCGTCAGGTGGTCTGGCAACCCTGGCTTTTACTTTTTTCTCATTCGCAGCATTGCAATGGCAGAAGGTTGACCACGACAAGATTTCCCAACGTGCATCAGTTCTTGTGCAATTAAAACTCGAAAATCTTTCAATGAGATGTCATTTCTTTTTGGTAATAAGTAATTCCTTCTTGTAGTTCCTTCTTGTCGATACAAAAGCCATGCATTAGAAACACAAAGGTCCACAACATAAAAAAATAGTGGTAAATACCATCGGCTACTTTTAGATTTTGTTCGATATAAAGAAACAAGGTAATTATTTTTGTCAACACCACTCATGCTATTATTGTATTTTTGAACAATCTTTGGGTAGGGCACGTTTATTTTCTTTTTTTCATTCTTGTCCCATCGTTTTGTGATTGTGATAGCATGGATTCCATAAATGGTACTACCAAAAAGAACCGGCTTATTATCGTTGAATTTAGTGATGATTAATTTATTGTCGTAACTTTTGTGATCAAAACTACCCCGATCTTCTTTTTTCAATACTTTATCAGTTTTCAACGGACAATTCTCGATTCTATCGCTTCTGATCGTGCCCACGCAAAAAGACCGTATTCGTCTCTTAATGTTAAAAACAATCGCAAACTAGAAAAATAGTTATCAAAGTGTACAATTTTTCCAGCAGGCTTTTTGATAGTTTCACACAAAGCTAAAACGACTGAACCACCGACACCCAAAGATTTCTCGTTATCTGTTAATTCCATGCTTCTATTCAGAGTATACGCTGTAAAAAATTTTCTGAAAATTCAGATACTGGAGTGTCTGAATTTTCAGACTCGAGTTTCGAAAAGGCAAATTTAGATAAGGTTTTCTGAAAATTCAGATTTGATATATAGAATATTGTATTTAGATACCAAGGTTCTAAAAAATTAGAGAAAGTTTCTTCATGTTCATCACCAATACTTTGAAAATTAAGAATCTGAATAATTTAAGAAACTTACACTGAAAACATGCGCAGAATCGGTGCGCAGTGAATCGGCTTGCATTATTTTGTATGACGGTCAATGAACGGTAAGTAAAGGTGAGTTGCAAAATCAAATTCAATATCATTTATTCTAATGAACAAATACTTACTGCACCAACAGTAATCACATGTTGTGCAATGTAATTTGAGCCAAATTAATTTATAATGTGACATGAAATGTATTGTGGGATTCGGTAAAAAAAATGTTAAAAATGTGAAGTTAACCTCTTTGCCATTGGAACAAAAATCGTCTCTGAATATGACAATCAGAAAATCTCATGACGGTGGTATGAATAACCCACTGAGCATTTCCGTTCCCAAACAGCACCGAAAGTTCTCAAAACGTTTTAAAAACGTATCCATAGTCCCACAGATGTTGGTTCCCAAAAGTATATTTTCTAAACATCTTGAGAACATTCATCCAATATGCTGGGAAACACGTTTTGGGGACATTGTTCACAAATGCTAGAGTACGTTTCCAGAATGTTCTCGAAACTTTATGTGAAAACTAACTATTTTATTCTAACCTCTATAAATTTATATTTATAGTTTTACCAGGGACGAAAGTATCAAACAACTATAAAAGTATGTTTTGTATTGAATATTTGGGAAGATTTCATTTCAGAAGTTCAAAACTATTGGCAGAATATGAATCATCAACAATTAAGTCAATATATTAAGATTCACATAACCTCAAAATTGACGCGAAACAAAATCTCATTATATACAATGTATTAACAAGATGCAAATGTAATTTATTGAATCTATCGATAGAGGCCCCACCGCAGTTCATTTACATCGGCTCGAAATGAAGAATATTGAAAGATTTGGCACAAGTTTGGACATTAACAAATTCTCATTTTCAATGTCTCATAAACATTCCATGAAAACCTAAATAAAACTATACCAGACATTCGTACATCCCTGGTATATACATGCGATGTTTCCTGAACGTCCCGATACATTTTCAGAACATCCCAATGTTTCAGAAGACGTTCCAAGGATATTGATAGGACCTCCCGGTGCTGTATGGGTTAGAACCTTGCATTAACATTGCAGCGATATTGATGCGATCTTGAAAGTACTTGTCTTTCAATTTACAAATGCAATATTACAAAAGTAACTTGCAAAAATATCGTTGAAATATCACCTGACAACGTAATATTGCTGCAATTTACTTGTAATTGGATGTTGTAATATTACTGTTGTAATTCTCATAACAGGTACTTTCAAGATCACATCAACATCGATGCAATGTTAATGCAAGGTTCTAACGGAAATGCTCAGTGGGAAATGATTAAAGGAAGGATGATACATTGAGATTTTTGAATTGATAATGATGAAAAAAACATCCAATTTCTGAATCAGATGTTCTGATTTTTCGTGGATCATAAAATCAATTTCAAGTAGATTTATATTCACTGAACCACATGAACATGTAGTAATTACTGCGATTAGTTTGAAACTCAGAGAATGTGGTTTAAAAAACTACATCATTTCCATTTACTTTGTCTTCAACTATTTGTAATAAAAGAGATAGAACTGGGTGCTTTCGACCAAGTCTAATTAGGGCAAGGAACAAGCGATGAGTATGTGAAACATACAAACGTGTAATAAGTGCTCCAATGAAAAGTTTCACAAAGTATAACATTGAGTGATTTAACATGGAACAACTTATATAATTTCTACCAGATCCAATTGATGCCATTAATTTCTGTATTATGTGATAGTTTAGTGAAAATCAGTGTTTGTGAGATTGATAATCTGATTTATCAAAAACCAAAACATAAATCATTTTCAAGAGATTGATTTTCACTGAACTATAACAAAATACAGAAATTAATTCCATCAGTTTGATTTGGCAAGAATTATATAGGCAGGGTTGTATATTGCATCATGTAGGGTTACGCTTTGTGAAATGTTTCATCGATACCTTCAGTACCAGTCTTACATACTTATCGCTTGATTCTTTCATCAATTGAACTTTTTGTTTTAGAAGACAAAACCATCTCTTTCATCACAAATAGTTGAAAAAAAGTACATGAAAAGGATAACATATTATAGTTTCATAACACTTTGAAACAATATTTTCTGGTATTCAAGGAATCAAAAATCAATCTCAATAATATTGATTCTCACTAAAGCATAAGAAAATACAGTGATTACTGCCATTAGTTTTATTTGGTAAAAATTATATAGGCAGAGTTGTATATTGCATCATGTAGGGTTACGCTTTGTGAAATGTTTCATCGATACCCTCAGTACAAGTCTTACATACTTATTGCTGGACTCTTACACCAATTAAATGTACATCGTAGAAGACAAAACCATCTCTCTCATCACAAATAGTTGAATAAAAGTACATAAAACTATAGAAACGATATTCTTTTCATGTACTTTTTTTTAACTATTTGTGATGAGAGAGATGGTTATGTCTTCTACGATGTACACTTAATTGGTGTAAAAGTCCAGCGATAAGTATGTAAGACTTGTACTGTAGGTATCGATGAAACATTTCACAAAGCGTAACCCTACATGATGCAATATACAACTCTGCCTACATAATTTTTACCAAATAAAACTAATGGCAGTAATTACTGTATTTTCTTATGCTTCAGTGAGAATCAATATTATTGAGTTTGATTTTTGATTCCTTGAATACCAGAAAATATTGTTTCAAAGTGTTATGAAACTATAATATGTTATCCTTTTCATGTACTTTTTTTCAACTATTTGTGATGAAAGAGATGGTTTTGTCTTCTAAAACAAAAAGTTCAATTGATGAAAGAATCAAGCGATAAGTATGTAAGACTGGTACTGAAGGTATCGATGAAACATTTCACAAAGCGTAACCCTACATGATGCAATATACAACCCTGCCTATATAATTCTTACCAAATCAAACTGATGGAATTAAATTCTGTATTTTGTTATAATTCAGTGAAAATCAATGTCTTGAAAATGATTCATTTTTTGGTTTTTGATAAATCAGATTATCAATTTCAAAAACATTGATTTTTACTAAACTATAACATAATACAGAAATTAATGGCATCAGTTGGATCTGGTAGAAATTATATGAGTTGTTCCATGTTGAATCACTCAATGTTATTCTTTGTGGAACTTTTCATTGGAGCATTTAGTACATGTTTCACATACTCATCGCTTGATTCTTGCAAACTTGCATTAGACTTGGTCCCATAAGACACAATTCCATCTCTCTTATCACAAATAGTTGAAGGAAAATTAAATGGAATTAAAATAGTTTTTCAAACCACATCTTTTAATTATTCTTTATACATTCTTATAATTTTATACCTGCTAATTTGATTTCTCTTTTACCCAAATTTACGTTTCATTTTTTGGAGATATATGCTCTATGTATTAAAAAAATTGTAATGCTGCTTACCATAATTCTTCAATACACTGTTTTGGTAATAATCAAATAGATAGATTTTGTGGGTTTCCATACCTTCATCATACAAGATGAAGTTATAGAGATGCATAAAATCCTATATAATGTTATCAAAACAAACGTTATAAATGTTCCAGATAAATGTCTTCAATTTTTTTCATCTGGGAAGTGTATAATTTTCAAATACATTCCACTTGGGTTTTCGAGACTTCATCTACGTCACTATTCTTCGAAAAAAAATCGGTAATGATATGGTATGCGGTCTACTACCCACTACCGTAGACCGCATATTATACGTTTACCAAAGAATCTCCGGAATTAAAAATTCTAGCTCTTTAGTGACATAGATAAAATCTCGAAGAACCATCCCTGAAATTTCGGATTTTTTTCATGAAATCAGTTTCCAGTAATTTGGTAGAAAAAACGTGCTCGCGCATGGTAACTATCGCATCCTCTTAGAATTCAATGCGCATCTCTCAAAATTGAGAAAAATATTCCTTACAGTTCAGAAAAATGTTTCTTACAATTGAGAGAAAATATCTTTGAATTCAGAAGACTATTTCTTACAATTCAAACAAATATTTTCGACAATTCAGAAAAATGTTTCTTACGATTGAGAGAAAATATCTTGAAATTCAGAAGACTATTTCTTACAATTCACACGAATATTTTCGACAATTCAGAAAAATGTTTCCTACGATTGAGAGAAAACATCTTGAAGTTCAGAAGACTATTTCTTACAATTCAAACAAATATTTTCGACAATTCATAAAAATGTTTCTCATAACTCAGAACAGCATGTCTAAAAATTAAGAAACATGAATCTTGCATTTAATGTGAATATGTTTGATGACTCAGAAACATGCGTTGGAAAATCCAGAAATAAGTATCTTGAAATTCAGAACAGAAATGTTTCTGAATATTCAGACTCAGTGACTGTAAAAAATTACAGTCACTTTTTTCTTAATTTTCAGTCAAAATTTTTTTACACTGTGAGAAATATAAATAATAAATATTTTCACATACATTTCTTCATATATATATATAACATATTTACTCCACACCCGAAGAGAACATGAAGCTTCAGCGAACGTTAAGATCAGATGTGCATAGATCAGGCCGAAGGTTCATTAGAGCTAACTTTTAGATTCATAAACGTTTGACAAAAGTTCTACGGACGTTGAAATGCCCGCCTCGAAATACGTTCAGAAAACATAGATGGAACGTTCGCTGAAGGTTCATTGAAGGTTTGACGAAGCTTCACAAAAATATTTATACTTATATTAATTTTGATCAATTTATATGGAAAATAAATGAATTAATGAACATAAATTATTATAAATTAATCTAAGTATAGATATTTTTGTGAAGCTTTGTCAAATCTTCGATGAACCTCCAGCGAACGTTCCATCTATGTTTCCTGAACGTATTTCGAGGCGGACATTTCAACGTCCGTAGAACCTTTGTCAAACGTTTCTGAATCTAAAAGTTAGCTTTCATGAACCTTCGATCCGATCTATACAGATCTAATCTGAACGTTTGCTGAAGTTTCATGTTCTCTTCGGGCATATACAGGGTGTCCCATTTTAATTTTTATATCGGAATAACTCAAAAACAAGGGGTTTTGGAGGAAAATGTTTAGAACAAAAGTTGTGAGATTCCGAGGGGGCCATCTGATGGTGACCTTGACTTCGGCTTCGGATCTCAACTTCAAGGTCATTCAGAGGTCAACTTTTGTTTCCTCAATGGAATCCCCTATTTTTGACTGCAGATTCAGATTTGACGTTGTAAAGCAAGGAACTTTTGTCTGAATCATTTTTCCGAATTCCGCACAGACGGCGCTCTAATGTAATCTTCGAATTCCCTACTCTACTAGCTGATAGGGAAAGAAGGAAATCAATTCATGAAACAACTCTGAAAATGCAAATAAACGTAAGAGTGTCGAATTCTACATATACATATATTTGACAGATTTAACAAAAGTGAAATAAGCGTAGAGTACAAGAATTATTCACTCCCATTGAACATATATACACATATATTTGTCCAAGTTTTTAGTGCAACCACATGTCCAATATTTGAAGTTATAATTGTCTGCCGTGTGCTCGTATAAATTTCACCCTTTGCGGCATGGTGGCTATTATAATAGCCACCTCAATGTGTTTTAAGTTTACAGTTAACCAGAGACAATATAACGCTCTTTCCCCCAGTTTTTTTTTTCAATTTGATTTAGATAAGGACTTAGGAAGTATTCGGCATCAAGTATACATTGTCAATCGTTTTACAAATTGTGATTGAAATGAATAAACAATGAAAAAAAGCCGTATTCATTGAATAACACAGGCACACAAAAAAAATTGTCATGAACCAGAGGGTAGACCCCACTATCCCTACGTTTTTGGGGTCGCTGAAACCGAATATGACCATGAACAATTTTTTCAATCGCCCGTTTGCCCTCACCAGCCCCCTGATGGGGGTTGAATTTGAAAAATTCGGAAAAATTCAAATGTACGTGTATTTCTATGTTCTTTGGGACGCTGAACCCAAAAATGATAAGGAAAAAGGATTCCAACCCCTCTCTTATCCGCTAGCACCCTCCCACCACCCCCTGATGGGGGTTGAAGTTTAAACTTTCGTAAAACATTCAAATGTATGTGGATTCCTATGTTTTTTGGGATGCTCAAACCGAAAATGATCACAAATAAGAAATTCCACCCCTCTCTTGCCCGCTAGCACCCTGCCACCACCCCCTGATGTGGTGCCACCTTTGTTATCATTTTTTATTCAAACGTCCCAGAAAACATGGAAATACATATACATTCAGATTTTTCACGTGAGTTTAAAATTCAGCCCCCATCAGGGGGTGGTGGGAGGGTGCTAGCGGGTAAGAGAGGGGTTGGAATCCTTCTTCCTCATCATTTTTGGGTTCAGCATCCCAAAAAACATAGAAATCCACATAGATTTGAATTTTTTATGGAAATTGAAAATTCAACCCCCATCAGGGGGTGGTAAGAGGGTGCTAGCGGGTGAGAGAGGGATTGGAATTCTTTTCCCCTATCATTTTTGGTTTTAGCGTCCCAAGAAACATAGAAATCCATGTACATTCGAATTTTTCCGAATTTTTTGCATTCAACCCCATCAAGGGGTTGGTGAGGGCAAACGGGCGATTGAAAAAATTTTTAGAACTCTTGTGCTATCTGGGACGTAAATTACTCACGCAGAAATGATAATATGTACAGATTTCATAATCCATACAAATATTCCAAAATATTATTATTTTTGTGCAAAATACCATTATAATCTTTATTTGAAGCTTTACCACTCAAAATTGATTTTCTACGCATGATAGACTTAGGGTTTTCATCGCTACTTCGCAACTAGTTTTTTGTATCTATAATCGGAATATCAATTATTGTAGTACATATTAGGATTGACTGAGATATGTCTATTGTTATTTAATATTGAGTAAAGACAACTTATCCGTGTTGAAGATGGCGTTTGTGTGGCAGGCCAACCGGATTGTGAAAAACTGTCTTCCGCAAATTTTTGTGTGAGAAGGCATTCTTCTCCATCAGTCGTGGAAACGACTAAAGATCATCTATCACTTATATTTGGTGCACAAGACATATCACTTCATATAACTTCGAAATATGGATGAAATAACTGATATTCCCAGTGATGCTGAATCTATCGATGGGTTGTGTGATGATGATATTGAGAATGATTATACTGAATGTGATGGCGGAAGAAATCTTTCTGAAGATTATCCTGACTCGGAAAGTTTTGATGAACATAGAATTCAATGATATTGATTTTATGTGAGCGGAAAAAAGAAAAACCCAAGATGATTCCCCATATACTGAAACTTTCGGTCCAAATATTACAGATGATGTTACCACACCTTTAGACATATCTTTATGTCTGTTCCTCCATGAACTTTCAGATTTAATTGTTGAACAAACAAACCTGTACTTGAGACAGAAAAAAACTAAAGCTGATTCAATAACCAAAGAGGAATTACTAGTGTTTTTCGCTATAAATATAATGATGGGCGTGAAAAAATCCCCCTCTTACCGCGATTATTGGTCGACAGATCCAAAATTGAATGAATCATTTACATGCAAATTGATGACGGTTAATAGGTTTGGATTTCTTCTGAGTCATTCACACATGGCTGATAACAGTCAAGAACCGAGGAAAGGGGATAAAAATTATGATAAATTGTATAAGCTAAGACCATTCTTAGATAAATTATCCGAAACTTTCAAGAATTTTTGGGGACCCAGCCAAAACCAATCTATTGATGAATCCATGATCAAGTTCAAAGGCCGTAGCAGTTTCAAGCAGTAAATGCCGAACAAGCCCATAAAACGTGGATACAAAGTTTGGACGCGCGCAGATACATCGCGATACGTGCGCGAGTTTCAGGTATACACAGGTAAAGCTGAAAGTGCTGAAAAGCAATTGGGTGCCCGAGTAGTGAAAGATTTGACGCGTAACTTAGTAGGAAAAAATCATCATGTATTTTTCGATAATTTTTTTACCAGTCTTGATCTTATGGTAGATTTGAAAAAAGATAAAGTGTTTGCTTGTGGAACTGTTCGTTCCAACAGAAAGGGTTCACCAAAAAGCATTATTCCTGATAAAAAAATGGCGCATGGGCAGTATGAATACCGTACTTGTGGTGCTGGAATTAGCTGGGTCAAGTGGATGGATAAAAAAGCTGTTTTCTTTTTATCCAACTATCATGATCCTTGTGAGGTTACTGTGAAAAATCGTACACAAAAAGATGGTTCTCTAAAACAAGTAACTCGCCCAGTTATGTGCTCTGACTATCATGAAAATATGGGATATGTTGATAGATCTGATCACCTAATATCAACTTACAAGATTGATAGGAAATCAAAAAAATGGTGGCACCGCATATTTTGGCATTTTTTGGAGGTAGCCATTATAAATGCATTGATTATTTACAATACCAGAAATCCAGCACATCCAATGGCATCAAAAAAATTCAGGTTATTTTTAGTAGATCAATTGGCGAGCCATCGTTTACCTACACCTACGGGAAGAAAATGTCAAAAAACATCTCCATCAAACGTAGTCAGAAAACCTACAGTATCTATTGAGACAAGACGATCTCAATCATGTCATATGCCCGTATGTGTAAGCGTTCCAAGACGTTGTGCTTTTTGTAGTACAAAGAGTCAACCTTGCAGGACTTCATATACCTGCAGTACTTGCAATATGCCATTGTGCATAAAACATGATAAAAATTGTTTTCGAAATTACCATGCATGAACATTCTTATACATAAATTGTAGAACCATAAAATTGAGAACACAAAATTGTGAAACTTTATGCTATAAAGGAAACTGTAGAAACTGAAGAGTTGAAAATGAGAAATGATTGAAAAATTTTTGATGGAAAATTGAGAAATTTGGAATGAATAGAAGAAATATAAAAATACGGAATGAAAAAAGAACACAAAATGAGAAAAATCAAAGAATACAAAATCAAAAGAATTAAAAATCAGAAAATTGAAAAAAAATTCAAAAACAAAAAAAAACAAAAAAAAACAAAATGGAGACAATTGCCGCTACGTCCACGTTTGTGTCTCTGGAATCAACCAAACGCGGTGACTTTCATCGAAGCCTAAATCTATGAGAATTCATTGTCGAAAAATGAGGTTCTCTAAATGATTGATAAATAAATTCCTCTTTCTTGATTGTTCGATCTTCAAATGTCTATTTCTATTATTTCTTGTTCATTGTTCGAATGAGAAATATTAAATTCCAGAAAACAGAAGTTGGTCTATGGTGATTGATTCAAAAACAATGAGTTTACAAGCTTTTTGCAAAACCCCGGTTCCTCAAGTTTTCTAACGCCATCCGAATTTGCTCTTTGAATTTTGGAAATTTGAGTTTGAATTCGCAATCAACGAACCGGAAGCTCCCCCGTGCATGAAGTTCAGCATGGGTACACGATTTTCAAAATTTTCCGTCACCACCTTGAATCTGACATTTTGGATTTTCAGAATCTGGTTCAGATTCGTAATTGGCGACCTAAAAAATTCCTGACACGTATTTCTCAGCGGAATTCCGCAATTTTCCAAATTTTTCGCCGCCATATTGGATCCGCTATTTGGAATTTTGCAAATCTGCGTTCAGATTCATAATCAGCGAGCCGAAAAATCCCCGACACGTGAATTTCAGCAAAATCCTCCAATTTTTCAGATTTTTCGCCGCCATCTTGAAATCGCCATCTTGAATTTTGCAAATCTGCGTTCAGATTCGTAATCAGCAACCTCAAAACCCCATATATACCAAGTTTCATGATAAACCGTTCATCTGAAAAACGTATGCCGCAAAGGGTTAAGGGAAGAGAGAAAGAGGCTATAGATTTTATAATTCACGTGAATCAATGGATTGAATTTGTCGATCGATACGTATCTTTTGAGTGGTTGATGATCCCAGATCGCTGATGGTTCAGAAGAATGCCATGGACGTCCTTATCTTCAGAATTTGGCCGTTTTAATCCGTCGTCTTCTGGTGGTATATCTTCTGGTCAAGTATATCCCTTTTAATTCTTGTCTTTTACCCGTCGTCACGGAGACCATCGATGCATCGATAAATATTGACACGTGAGTACACTCGATGTGAATTGAAATGAATTCAGGCAATATTAGATTTACTTTCTAAGTCTTTTGTTACGTCCGTGGACTTCTCGATAACGCACGATTATTTCAAGGAATTGCCAAATCAAGTTTGACAACCCCTTTGATCACCCCGCTTTAGATAGGATTGACCTATACAAGGACCAGGGTAGGATGCTTTTCAATGAAAATCGTTCCATATATGTTGAAATTAATATCTGTTTATTCCAAAAAAGAAAAAAGACTGAAAAGTTTGTTCATTTATAATATTTAGGGTGCTAGGAAGTATAATTATATGATATTTTATGAAATATTTAATTAAATCGTTTAACTAATATTCATCTAATGAGAAGAAAATATTCTAGGACATCGAGAGTTGGTTTATAATTTTTGATTGACCAATATATTTTTTTGGGGGTTACCCAATGAAAATTAATGATCTAGGGAAAGAACATCTCATTTTACAAAGGAAATCGTGGCTTTCTTCTGGAAGCGCAATCAGCTTGTACTCCGAGGGTTACTCGGTAGTTGTAAGTGATTATTCTTCCTATCGTGTGAATGACCTTATATTAGATTCAAACTCTTCAATCCCTGCTCTTTCAGGTGTTGAAACATATGTATATACCCTTTAAACACGGGAGTAAAAGAGAAAGATTGAAGAATAGGAAGTATCGTAGAGAAAGAGAGAGATATATGAATAGAAAGAGATAGATATATGAATAGAAAGAGAGAGATATACGAATAGAAAGGGAGAGATATATGAATAGAAAGAGAGAGATATCCGTCCTCCTGAAATACATGAAAATTTACGCATGTAGTCGAATATGGGGAAAGAAGGAGGGGAAAGAGGATCGCTCAGTTAGCTTCATTACGATCGAAGGGAAATAAGGAAAAAGAATTTGGATAGGAAATCTCTACTCAAAGAATCCTTGTACGACGAGCACTAATGCTGACAGAAGTAAAAGGTTGGGATAGTAATTAGTGTTTGGAATGAGTTGTGGGAGAATTCATGGAGATGTGATTGTAGAATACTGGGTTGTTAATCCCAATTTTCTTTAGGAGCGGAAAGTTCGCCTCTAATGTCAAGAGATGCTAGAAATAAGTTTAAATTTTCTAACTCTCTTGTATAACGAACGAGATTTTTGTCATCTCGCGCCCCGTTTCTCAGCAAAATTCTTAGTTTGGGTCCCGGAGGGGGAAGATCGCCGCGGTCTGCCTTTTCATCCCGTTCCGCGATGTGCTGATGAATGCTACGAATCAATCTTTTAATTTGAGTTATCCTTTTGTTCACCCGGTCCCTCACTATAAAAAACCAAAAGAAAACGTTGAAGTTGACTCGAGTTGAATTGCGATGATTTTGAAAGAAAATTCTAATAAAAGAGAAAGACGAAGGTGGTTTCCATTAAATTCTCTCCATTACAAGAAAAATCACTTTTCACAAGGAAGGATGAAAGCACGCACAAAAAAAAACACAAAAACACTGGTGAGAAGAAAAAAGAAGAAAACAGAAAAAAGGAAACAAGGTTCCTTTTCCCCCCGAATCGTGGAGAAAATCCACTTACTATTTGTTTTCCCAGAGTTTCTCAAAGAAACTGATCTCGTTCTGGGCGGATTGCGCTTTCTGCTTGTGGACCTGGTTTTCGTAACTCAGGACCGCAAAGTTGAATTTTTGAAAATATTCATAATTTCGAATAGTCCTGAAAAGGACTATGTTCTTTTCTTTTCAAAAAATATGATGTTAGGTGATACACGGGTTGAACGTGTGTTCCTGGTTTAGTAGGTTGAAGAAAAAGAAGTTTGAAGAATCAGCGGTAGTAACAGTGAATATAATATGTGTTGTCGCGAGGCAAAGAAATATTGTTAATTCATTAGCAGAAACTCGCCGTATTTGAAGGGTTCGAGATTCCTTTTAAGACAATGATTGGTCAAGGGTCTCTTGGTGGGAAATGTTCTTGTTCGCACCAATGAGGAATTGAAATCACTGCTCCTAGAAGCTGTCGAGGTGTTGAATCATGAACTTAATCATCTTCGAAATCATCTGATTTTTTATCTTGGACCCAACTCTCGATGTCTAGCGTTGCTCTGCGTCGAGCGTTCATGTACTTGACTTATATACATTACTTGAAAATTTTTGTCTTACAGGTATTTATGAGGAATGAACGGAGTTTACAAACTAAAATTTGATCAAAACGAGAGTTTTGATTTCCATCAATACTTTGTTCATTCATTAATAAAAATGTTTCTTACCAACTATTAGTCTATCTAGGGGAGAGAAATAAAATCATTTCACGATAATTTCATCCCTCACCGAAATCTGTCTATTCTATCCAATGGTGTAGTTGTCATTTTACGTGCTCTGAATTTTGAAAATATTTAGTCCATTATGTGCAACAAAAATGCACTTATACGAACGGTCTTTCATACATGGAAGAAATAATCGATTGTATCGAATAACAAATGGTAATTTCTATTATTTTCCATGGGGAGTTTGTGAAGGACAGGTTTTCATTCAGTATTTAATTTTCGGGATTCTATGGCATGATGTAAATACATTAGGAATTCTTTTGGAATACTTTGGAATTAGTTGTGCGATATGAGAAGATAAGAGGGTGTTTCTTATGATTACTATGATGTCCACATGAAAGTTGGAGTAAATATAAAAGGAATCATTCGTTTTATTCAGTTTTCGATGAAAACTGCTATTGAGGCTTGTATTTGAAATATGAAAATAATTTGACTTTGCGACAAGAGTAGAGTTACTCGTCTACGGAATGCGGGGTTGTTTATGATTCGGCCATTGTTTACAACGATAACTGATCGAGGATTCGTATTACCGAATATCTCTCACGTAGCAAATCTGCTCCGTTTCTTCTTGGTTGCATTGAGAGGTTGGTAAGGCGGAGAACTATATCTCTTAACAGGTTTGGGTCGGAAGAGAAGAATATTATTGTATCGATGTTGAGAGAGTCGAGAAGGTGAGGGTTACTCACAGGTTTCTCGCTCATTAGTCATATGCGTACGGATCTCTGTAAGTAGTAGGTCCTGTCTGACTATCTTATTGATTGCAAGGGAGTGATGGAGAAAAAATGTTTTTAGGGGCAAGAAATTTGGAAAATTTCAGTGCACGTTACACTTTAATGAAAACGTATATACGAATGAATTAGTGGTGCGCACTCGTTATCACCTCAAGGCTTGTGAGACGACTCTCTTTCGATACTTCCTTGATATGTTATATCCCCTCTGCGTCCTATAGCTTTGTCTTTCTTCCTTTCTTCCTTTCTCTCTTTCTCTTTTCCTACTCATCTCTCTTTCCCTGATTACTTATAGTCACAATGACCCCCCTTTTTCATTTGACTTCATCATAGTCAAATAAAAACTAATGCATGTCGAAATGTATAATAATTAGCCTTTCGATCTCTCGTGCAATTCAGCCAAATCAGACATCTGGTTGTTCGTTCTACATTAGTATTTTCTGTAATATTCACCTCTTCATCATTAACAATTCATTTGCACTTCGTCTTCCCTAACTTAATTACTAAATTATCAAAACTATTTACATATATACATTATATATACATTGTATAATTGATTTACACATTTTGTTCGTTAATATCCAATGTTTCGTTCCTATAATATTTTTTCAAATTGTATTGATCATACACTCCTACAATGTTGTCTCTATTATCTATTTCACTTAGTTCAAAAGCGTTATACTTAATTATTCTGGTAATTCGATACGGTCCCTCACATAAGTGGGAGAATTTCCCAATTGTTTTATCTATTTTTTTCGATATATGCGGAACCTTCAACATCACTATGTCATCGATCTTGAAAACTATATTCGATTTCGTTTTCTGATTTTTCTTTGTCTTTTCCGCATTTCTACTCGAATTTTCTCTTACTTTTTCAATTTTCATTTCATATGGTGTTTCGTCGGAAGGTGGATATTTTATAAGTTTCTGTATTTGCCATTTTGGAGATTTTTCGGATTGAATTCCGTAATGTGTAAAATCGGTACTATGGTGAGTAGTTACATTTAAAATTGTCTCAATACTGTCAACAAACTTTGCCCAACTGGAATGCTTTTGAGCACAAAAGGTCCTAAAAAATCTTCCTAATTCCCTCATTATACGTTCTGTCGGATTGGACTGGAGGTGTCGAATTGAGGAATAACCCGCGCGGAAAAAAACAGTATGGGAAAGAGTCTGGCACTGAGTCTTGGTGAAAGTCAATGCCAGAGTCTGTAATATAGTAAAGGGGTGATCTCGCCATAGGCCGTTTCCCATATCGGAATCACATACCCTGCTCTCAAAATCGGATGTAGTATGGGAGAGATCATTTCCTTAACAGTGATCCTGCACTGCGACAGAATAGAACGAAGTACGGGAAGAACGATTTTTCGAACCGCAAGAATGAGATTCTTCCAGGCGCAATATAGTATTGGAAAGATCATTTGTGTTGATTGTAACGTGGGACACAGTATAGGAGCGATCCTCTGCCAAATGAGGATTTGTTTGTCCCAAATGGAATGTGGTATGGGAAAGACAATTTTTTTACTGTAACATCGAACCTCCCAATGGAAACGGAATATAAGACAGTGTTACAGAGTAGAATGCAGTATGGGAAAGACAATTTCCCAAACTGCTAGCGTGTGCTCTCACAGAGCAGGATATCGTTTCAAAGAGATTATTTGCAACCCATCGCCATGTGTTTCAAAATGGTATGTAGTATGGGAAGGACGATCTTCAAAATTGCAGCGTTGAACCTTCAGGCGGAAGGAAGTATGGGAGAACTCATTTTCCCAATCGCAGGGTCGTTATATCTGAATGAATCATCAAAATTGATTGAAGTATGGGATAGAGTATGGGAGAGACGATTTCCCAAACTCCAATGATCCAATATCCCGAGGCGAAATGTAGTATGGTAGAGATCATGTTACATACAGTAAGATTGAATTTTCTTAAAGCAAAATATACTGTATGAGAGATAGTTTTTCGAATCAGGATGGTTTTGCGGACCATGATTTATTTTTTCCAAATGAAAATGTACTCTTCAAATATGAATATGAAGAAAAAGAAGTATATTTCGGTACCAAGTTTTTGACGGAAATATTTTTGGAGGATCAAAACATTTTGTATTGAGTAAAAAATATTTTTTGTTGAGAATTTAGTACCCAGATAGTTTTGTTGGAAAGAGAAAACCTTGGTCACCGTACAAAAGGTTTTGGTCCTTCACATATAAACCACAATATTTCGTTATTTCAACAAAACATTCTTTTCGATGTAGATTATACAGGGTGAGTCAGAAACTGTGGACATCCCTTGACAGGCATAATCTTGAAGAGAATTTGAATCAATCTCTCCTCTGGCAAATTTTGACCTGCGCCTTAGATTTTTGGATATGAGCATTTTTAAATTTTTCGAAAAAACCTCATATCTTGAAATCACTGTGTGCTGGACATTTTAATCTAACATCATTCACTAAGTCGGATCAAGGCGCATGCTTTAGAAGAAAATCGAACCAGTCCAGCGGTTTTCGTTGTGGAGTTATAGCGATTTGAAATTGTTGGCATTTCAGCCAATCAGCATCCAACAACTTCGAATCGCTTCGACCCTACAACCAAAATCGCTAGATTGATTTAATTTTTTTCTAGGGATGCGCCTTGATCTGACTCAGCGAATGGTGTTAGATTCAATTGTCCAGCACACAGTGATTCCAAGATATCAGGTTTCTTTGAAAAATTGAAAAATACTCATATCTCAAAATCTAAGGCTGGGATCAAAATTTGCCACGGGGAAAACCGATTCAAAATCTCTTCAAGATTACGCCTGCCAAGGCATGCCCACATTTTCTGACTCACCCTGTATATGACTAATTGAACTACGATGTTCAACCCCAACATAAGTTTTGCCGTATCCACACTCGTACGATGTTGATAGTAGATCGTATTTTTTTCAGTGTACTATTAAGTCGGTGTGGAAATTGTTCAATGATCCCCTTTATTTCAAGCAATCCCCATTTGCTCACTCTCTGAATTCCTTGGAGTGAAAAATTCACTCTCGAAGAGTGAAAATACTGCAAGTCCAGAGAGAGTGAGATTCCACTCTTGAATAGTGACTTTTCACTCCATAAGAGTGAATTCTCACTCCAACAGAGTGAAGTTTCAACTCGATTTAAAGAGTGAAATCTCACTTTCTTTTGAGAGTGAAATCCTCACTCTAAGAGAGTGAAAATTTACTCTTATGGAGTGAAAACTCACTCTTCAGGAGTGGAGAGAGATGTCACTCTTGTTAGACTTGCAGTATTTTCACTCTTTAGGAGTGAATTTTCACTCCAAGGAATTTAGAGAGCAAGGTTTCAGATAAAGTACGATATTGATGCGGAAAAATATGTGTACAAAATTATTTTTTTCAGTCCTATTTTTATCACCATATCCATTTCCATGCTAATTCTAACAGCAGAATGTGTCTCTGGGATATTTTTTGAACGTTCAAAAACCTCCTTGACGTTTTATGAATGTTCTATAAATGTTCCAGTGGGAACGTTGTGCTGTCCGGGAATTTATTCGAAAATAAAAATGTCTCCGATATTCGTCTTTGCTAAATTATCTTTTATTAATCAACAGGAAGAAGAATTATAAAATTCATGTGTTTTAAAGACAATGCGAAGTTCATATAATTCATAAACCAATAATTACTACCAATACTTAATTTTCAATACGGTGGAGTAAATCTTGTGTCGCGACTGTTTGATATTCGACGATGTTTGTGTGTAGTCATATCTCGCGACTCAATATCTTCATGACGACGGCTCGAGTTTTTGCGGGAATCCTCATATGACCTCTTATGTGCATGTTTAAGTGAGTGAGTTGGTGAACGCGTATGGCGATTTCCCTCATAAGAGTATGTGTGTTCATGTTCTTTGGGACGTGGAAATGACTGATGTCGTGCATATCGGTCTCTGCATCTCATTCGAGTTTCATTGCTCCTCATAGGATCAAACGAAGACTTGTGATAAAATTTTTGTTTCCCAGAATGTGCATGCTTATAACTACAGGAATATGCCCGGTATTCACTTCTTACCCGCTTCGATTGGGAGGAGGAACACATAGGCGATTGTTTGTTTGAGCAGGTAGGTAACTTTATATTATTGTTTCTGTAGGTGTTCCAAGACGTATGTTGTGGTTGTGTTGTATGAAATGACCTACCTTGACGAGCATGTGAAGGGGAGTGATATCGAGGACGCTTTTTTTCGGGAGGTGACCGTAAAGATGGATGTGGCCAGACTGGAGATAAGGGTTTTTGATTTTGCTCCTGCGAAAATCTATCTGTAGATTTCTGGTCACGACTTGTTTCATTCTTATTTGTGGAAGTGGTTAACGGAAAACGTGGAGAAGTCTTGTGACTACTAACAGGTAAGATTTCATGATCAGATACGATTTCACGTGCAACGGTTTGTGAAGAAGAGGGCTTTGCTGCATTTTCTTGTTCACACACCTCAAATGCGGAAGACAATCCATCGATTTGTTTGTGTGCATGACAGGGTAATGGTGAGTCAGTGAAGTCATGATTCGGTTCATCTCTCTCTACTGTCGCATGCGAATTTGTAGGAGTAAAAGATTCTTTATGGATGGTGAACAGGTTACCAGTTGGTGTATTTTTAAGTGGAGGAGACATTGATGATTCGAGCATGGGTGATTTTGATACGGTACATGAGGCATTACATGATTTCATGACCGCCTGTGAAGTTGAAGGTGCGTGCATTTGTTTATTTACGTGACTAGATGTACGCCCATATTGATAATTCGTGGAATGCTTTTGGATGGGGGTGGATGACGGAGAAAGTGAAGGAGATTTGTGACCACTGGCAGGTGAGATTTTACTATCAGATACGATTTCATGTATAACGCTTTGTGAGGATGAGTGCTTTGAAGCATCTCCTTGTTCGCAGATTTTGAGAGCGCAAGAGAATTCATTCACATTTTTATGTGCGTGGCAAGATAATGGTGAGTGAGTGAAGTCATGATTCAGTTCATCTCTCTCTACTATCGCACAAAAATTTGTAGGGGTGGAAGATTCTTCGCGGATGGTGAACAGTTTACTAGATGATGATTTCTTATGTTTTGGACTCACAAAAGGTGTGTTGTCGCTGTGTTCAGCTGAGCTAGTGGATGATGGTGTACGAGAAATTGTGTATTTCTTTGAACTTTTGAATGATAATGTAGGGGTTACTGAATGAACAGATGAAGATGCTGGACTTTCCAGATTTGAACGAGGACATGGTGAAGAAGGTGCAGGCGAAGGTGATTCCAATACGGTAAATTGAGGGGTACATGATTCAATAACCATCTCTGGAATTGGAGGGACGTGCGCTTGTTTGTTCATGTAACTAGATGGATGCCTATCTTTGTCATTTGTGATACAGGATATTGATGGACTTGGATTTTCAGAAGAAGGGTACATTTCATGTGTGGATGTATAATTAGGAGGCTTTGCAGATGATATTTTTCGCTTCGATGACCCTGTTTTCGAGGAGCGTAATGTTCCGCACATTAGATTAATGACTCGATGAAACTCGACCAGTTCCAACGCAGGAATTGCATTCTGATTCACATACCCTATTGATAAAATCCCGTTATTCAGTTATTGAATATATATACATACAAACGCACGCATACGAACACACATGAATATATATATATATATATATATATATACACACACACACACACACACACACACTCATGCATTGATTAAAAGAACTATTCTATCAGATATGTATTTTTCAAAAGTGTGAATTGATCGAATGCGTCATGATACGATATTCATTGGCTTATTCTGCGGATGCCCTGGAAGAAGTTCTCCGAATCTCTATGAAAATGCCATGGTTTAGAGAAATTCAAGAAAACTGTGAAATATTCAGAAAAATTCTGGAGAATTAAGAAGGATTCGGCAAAATTCGAAGAAATTGAGGGAAAAATGAGTGAGGGAACTTCTCAGCAAAATTAAGAGGAATTCAGAAGTGAAGTGAATCCACTTCGGGAAATTTCATGGTCCAGAATTTCAGAGGAATTCAGAGAGTTTCAAAGAGATTCAGAGAGATAATTCACATGATTTCAGAGAAATTCAGAGAAAAGTAAATTCGGACATATTTCTGGTCCAAAATTCAGAGGGTTTAATGGAAATTCAGAAATACACGAATTGGCCAAATTCATACGTTGAATCTTGGAGAGGAATTCAGAATAATTCAGGGAAATTCAGAGAGAAATGAATGTGGCGAAATTTCTAGGCGAAAATGTCAGAACAATGCATATAATTCACAGCACTAGCGTGTATAAACTTTGGTCTAGTCTTAGGCCCATATCGGCAGGATGGGTCCCACACGGGAAAAATTGTATGGTTGTTTTAACCAACCGCATGGCTATATTTGGCTCACCCCAAAATTATGGCTGCCTGAACCACAAATTTGATTACTGCTATCAACTATCTGTTTTTCACAATTAAATTCCTGGTCCGGACAGCCATGAGTTTGGGACGACAATCAAATACAGCCATGCGATTGGTTGGAACAACCATATCATTTTTCCGTACACCCTGGACCAGAGGAGGTCCCGCTGTGCATACATACTAAAGAGAGATTCAGAGACAAGTGAATTAGGAAAACTTTTGTGGTAACTTTTTCAGAGAGATTAGAGAGATTCATAAGAATTCAGACTCAGTTGAAAGACTCATAGTCAAATATATATATGTGCACGGAAAATATTGTGTGGTTGTTTCTACCAACCGTATGGCTGTATTTGGCTCACCCCAAACTTACGGCTGTCCGAACCAGAAATTTGATTGTGACAAACAGATAGTTGAAAACATGAACTAAATTTCTAGTTCAGGCAACCATAAGTTTGGGGTGAGCCAAATACAGCCATACGGTTGGTTGAAACAAGCATACAATTTCTCTCGTGTATTCAAAGTGAAAAAAAAATATCGTAACTCTATGAACATGATTTTGTACGAATTTAGTGGTTCGACACGCTATTGCGTCTTTTGATGTACTACTGAATCAATCCAATCAAAGATCGTTGAAATAAAAAATGTTGACATGTGAATTGAGAAAAATTCTAAAGCATTCAGTGTGATCCGGAGAAACTCTTTGAATCTTCGCATTCTGAACCTATCTACAATCGTGTTGTATCAGATCTACCTGGAAACTGTGCTCTACCTGAAGGTACATCACATTACTGCAGCTTCCGCAGGGTATTATGTGATCTACCTATTTCAAATTGCAGGCCCGTGGGTATCTGATTGCTGCGTCCCTCCACAAATGATGTCAAATGAATTCCTGCAGATCTCATACTACATGATTATCCAATTGTCTCTAGATCTTCCTGAATCACTCTGCAATGCTTCGAATTTTGCTTATTGACATTCCGATGTTTTCTCTGAATCTATCTGAATTTCTCTTAATTCCTCTAGGTTTCTCAGAATCTCCCTCAATCTATGTGAATCCTCCCAAGTTTCATTCCTCTAGATTTTGGATTTTATATTTTTCTCTTTTTGGAAAAATTTATGAAATTCTTACGAAAACACGTCCTACACTGAGGAAAAGGCACCTAGCTGCGGCAAAAATAACATAGTTGTTCCAGCTAAATTTCAACTCGCGTGAATGAAATTATAGTTGTCTGAAATATGAACAAAATAGTTTTTCGATGAGAACGGAAAATTTAGTTATGAAAAATGAAATGTATTCGGTTTAAACTAGAGCTTTATTTCAAGTGACTGAATTTTCTATTATCCCGAGTCGAAATATTGCCCCTACTTTGCTGCTAATAATCCTCTTTCCAGTAGGAGCATCAGATAGGAAATTAGGAGCTGTTTCAATGGGATATCATCTCCTACTTTGCCCCTAAAAGTGGTAGAAATTTCCTATTTCACCTCTTGTAGGAGCAAAGCAGGTGCAAGGCTTACCTCCTACTTTGACCCTAGCCCCTCTACATGGAGAATAATGCAGCCCGGAAATATGACTTTTTTTCATTCTTTCAGTAAACTACGAATAGAAAGATTCATAAAATGAATTTGTACATGAGAATACGAAAGATTACGAGTGCTGTGGAAAATGTGATGGGTAGGATTGAAATTTCATACTCACAGTTTGTTTAAAGCAATCGTAAGCTTCCGTATTTTCATGTACAAATTCATTTGACAAATCATTCTATTCCTGGTTTACAAAAAAATGTTTGAAAAGTCATATTTTGATAATCAAACTTATGTGTCAGTGCCAGTCAATAAAAAAGAACTTGAGTAATTTGATAATTTTGTTGTGAATCCCCTCTTATAATCTTAGTTGGGTACCCTATTTTTTATACACTCAAATAAATCATTCATTCAAAAAAGAAACCTCATAGATATTCGTTTGGGTAAAAAAATTTCATTTGATTCCAAAAATATTTCATTCCATGAAATGAATGAGTGTTTATTTGAATGAAATGCATACTTCATCATTCCAATCAAGTAAAATTATTAGATTCGTATTCGAATGGAAAATTTATTGGTTTGACCGACATAATTTAAATTGAATTGCAATTTTTTTTTTTTCAATTACATTTTCGAATTGATAGAAAATGCGCTTTATGTAATATTATTATTCGAAAAATCCAACACATACGCTGAGAGAAACAATTTTCGGGAACAATCAAATATTTAATTGAATACTCGCAACAAAATATTAATATGAATGAAGTTTTCTTGAATCAACAGAATATTCATTCGATCAAAGAAATATTTAATATTGTACAAAATATTTTGTCAATGAAAATGGATACTTGATCAATTCAACGAAATTCCATTCAAATTAACTAATCATTTCATTACGAGTATTCAAGTAAAGATTTTGTTGTTTCCAAGAATTTTTTCTCCCAGTGTAGAAGAATCAGGTTCTATGTAGGAGCAGGAGATTGTGGAGTAGGGAAATAGAATCAAAAAATATTCGGAGCGGGAAAGTAGGACCAAGTAGTTTCTGTAGCGTGGAAGGAGGAGCAATTCCAGTGACTGGATCGACAAAGCAGGGGCAAAATTTCGACTCGGGATAGCAGTCTGATATTCAACTAAATCCTTCGTCTCAGTGTACCATGTGCAAACTGTTGATGAGAATTTTTGTAGTAAGTTATTTTCACACAATTTTGTAACCCCAGTATGAAAAGATATGCGGAAATTGTTGGAATCAGTGAAAAAATTCTATATATCACTGGTAAAATGAGGATATGATACAGAGCTGAACTCACAAAACACAGCTTCCCGGATATTTTTTGGAATGGCTTCTCTCTCGTTTCGTCCACATCCTAATGCTGACATGGTTCTTAATTTATCTTCGCCTACAATCAATTTCAAAAGCCGACGAATCATCTCATTGGGTCTTTTTCTCCACCGTTTCAAGAACATCAATTCCGTTTTATCAACCCATACATCTGATGATGGTTGTATTTCAACCTGTAACATATTTTCCGTCCATGTAAATTCTCAAAATACGTTTCGATTTCTGTATCAGAAATTGATTATCCCAAACAATCGTGATATACGATTTCCATGCAGCACAAAGTCCCTGAGCGATTTTTACTTCCATATTCCTTATATATAAGGAAACGGGAGTATTGTGATAGGGTCAAAAATCCATTATGCAGAAGAGAGTATTTCGCCTTTGCCAAACGCTTCCGAACGTCGAAAGAATGCCATTCCCTATAATGTCTGAGTGTCTGTCTGTGCCCTTTCCTATGGTTAACGATAACTCTTCATAGAATGCACTGATTCGAACGAATGTTTTTGCAATTTGTTCGTCTCATTGAGGACTCTACGCTTATTTATTTTCAGACGATTCAGATAAGGCGTTTCAGAAATATTGCGGAATATTGTTTGAAAGATCGTGATTTTGCGACCGCGCATATCTCCGCTCTCTATTATCCGATTGCTATGAAATTAATACCACGCTTTAGTTATGGTCACATAGTGGTCCCATATACATTTCATCCCAATTGGTTCAAACATGTGGAAAAATGTCTTTTGATGATCTTCATTTGAACATGGAAGTAATGTATGGTTCCCCATACCGATTTTTTGCAATTTCCCGGAAAATAACCCAAGCAGAATTTTGAACTATGTCCCCTACTTTAAAAAATCTATTGAATCCCATCGATTGAAGGGGATACTAGCGGCGTGGTGGCGGGCAAATCGTTTATTACAAATGATTGAGTCAGCCCTAGCCTACATCTCCTAGCCTAGGCCATCTACATAGCCTGGTCAACTCTGCCGTCCAAAGCAAGAAGACCGTAAGTCGCATTTTTGACGAAAACGAGTTTTTCATATCATTTTAATCATGAAAAAATTCTGCATTCGACTGTGTTTTTCGTTTTAAAAAAGACTCATTACCTTTTTAATAACAGGGGTTCAAAGTATGAAGAACCTAACCAAATTTCGAATGTTTACAAAAAAAAAACTGTAACTAACACAAAACTGGGAAGTTTATAATAGACTTGATCATATACTTGATTCTTTATTATATTTTTGATTACATTGATTAAATATCACGTATTGATAAAATCAATAATCGATTTCAAGAGAAAACAGTTTTTGTTGATTTTCTCGAATTGAAGTCAACTGCACTTACGGTCTTCTTGCTTTGGACGGCAGAACTGTAGTCTACATAGGACCTTTTTACCCACACTAGATCGGATTTTTGCCAACATACTTTGTTTGAAAACAGATTTGAAGCATGAGAAAGTGAACGTATGAATTCTTGAATAATTGCCTTTGAAAAATTGAATTAGTGCTTTTGATGTTATTATATCATTGACTTCGAGTGAATGCTCGAATCAACGACAAAAGCAGTGATTCGTAATGGTATAACATATTTCTTTCAGCATAATATGGTCCAAAGACATGAAAAACAAAAATGACGCCTATTTAGGGTCTGCACTGATTTTCATAACTAGCTTCTGATCTGAAAAATCATTACACGTTCAGACAGGCCCTCAACAGATTCCCCATGTCAGCTCCACATCAGAGGAAGGGAAAACCCACCAAGGGCCTCTTCAATGCCCTTTTCGAATTTCTACCCGGATTATAATGTTCTGTAAGATAGACATGTGAGCAGTTACTTTCATATTTAAATCCACTTCTTTTGATGATTTCCGTTTCATTTCCAACAAATTATTCAGCTCTGGGAATTTTTTACATCGTTTCGCTTTTTCAATTATTTCTAGAGCGTTTTTCAACATCTCATGAGTAATGTCTTCCGAAGTATTCTGTTGAGAGCTAGGATTCAAAGACAAATCTCCATTGCTTTGGGTAGGAGAATCAGTAATTGTATTTGTTGGGGTTGATTTCGATTTGGATGCATGATTTGTATCTGTCGAATGTTAAAAAAAAGTATGTATTGAGAAAACGACTGCAGAACTCGTTTCAACCCTTTCATCACGCACTACAAGAAGGCATCTCATCAGTGCGCACATGGGTCATTCATTTCCAGGTATCATTTCACGCAGAAAAAGTGGTTCAAAAAATCTGCCAAAATCCGTGAATATACTTTCAAGTGTGTAGAATTCACTTATGTACTCAGAATGAGGCAACAATTGGATTCCGTGTAGTTTGGAAAGCAAAATGTATCCTGAATTCGTCTTGAAAGAAATCCCTCCTGATGAAAATAAAACTGTTTGGTCCCTATAGCGACAGCCAAAAGTACTATCGAAAACTATTAGACGTGAATACTTTGAATTATTGAAACTCAACAGTTTCCAATAGTGTGTTTGCGGTCACTATTGGAAGTCAACATTTTTTTCGGTGAGGAACCTGAACACAAATGACCCATGTTCGCACTGGGAGGGTTGATAAACACCTGGAGTTTCTTGGAATACGGGAACACTCATCAGAATTTCTTCTTGAACAGATATTTGTGCACTTTTTTTAGACCTTTTGGTTGATGAAGTTTGTTGACGATATTTTTTCACGTCTTCAGGAGGAACTCTTCTTCTAAGTCGAATGTTTCCAGTTTTATCCACATGGAGGTTTTCTAACCATTTCTTATCATCTGTGTGTTATTAATATTCATCAAATTGAATCCTCCTCGAGTTGATGATGTGGAGAATGGTCAAAACAGAATTAAAATGAGGTGAAAGCAAAATAGTCAATGAGATACAAATATATTGACAATATCAAACGAGATCAGACAAAAGTGGACAATAGTTAAGATGAAAAATCGTTTAAAACACACTCAAAATTCAAACATATGTATGGAGGAAGAGAGAGGGAGAGAGAGAGAGAGAGAGAGAGAGAGAGAGAAGGAGGGGAGAGAGAAAGCAAATAAAATAACGGACGACAGAAAAATGATGAAAAAGGATCATAATCTCACAGGATATTTACGGAGATGGAGAGCGAATTCAAAAAGAAACATGCGTACAGATTCAAACTCACCGCTATACTTTAAAACTTTACACAAATATTTTTTCTTCTTATATTGAACTTCAACTTCTTCTCCTTCATTGACTTCAGGTAATTCATTCCGCCGTAGAATAGACGTAGATTTATCTTGGATCCAGAATACCAATGCGAACATAACTTGTTGTTTCGAAATTCAAATTCAAAATAAGTATTTGATCATTAAGTTATCACAAACACATTTTCTGTTATTTCAAATAATAATTCGATCACCTTCAGATATTTCAATTAAATTCCAATGTAATGTGCTTTGAAATTTTTATTGCCTCCGGATATTCTAAAATGATTAGATTTCTCATGAATTGACAAATCATTCCCGAATTCGAGTTTTGAATGAGTTCTCTCCAAACATGAGCTTTCTTTTATTATAGGGTGATCGATTATGTACAGCTATCGATTATAAACAAATATGTATATAACCATAACCGCGTTTCCAAATTGAATGTCACATTATCGATCAAACCGCAAATCGAATTGATTTTCAAATTTTCAAATGCGTATTCTAATCGTGTTCAAAGGTAATTTCCAACATTCATTTATGAGTTGATACAAAATAAATTTCCATATCAACACAGAATATTTTTGGAGAGTTATGTATTCCCATAATCTGATAAAGTTTCTCGTATAACCTGCGAGCTTGTAAATATATGAATACGACGTCAGTCGCCCGACGATTTATTTGTTGAGATCCATGTTGTGCTAATTAGTTGCAGATCAAAATTGATAATACCGCATGTGAAAGATGCCAAAAAGACCTCTACGCTATGAAGATTACGGATCAAGGTTGCAAAGACGCATTTATAGGCAGTTCGCAGATGATAAGAACGAAAATAACTATGATGATCACATGTAATTATTATGAAATGTATCGCTATGAATAATGGTTCTTCTCATGACATATTTTCCATTTGTTAGACAAAATCATCTCCATGCAGCAGAAGATGCACCAGACTCTAGGTTTAATGATGCCAATTCTCATCCTGATATGACAATTCAAAATGATTCTTGGACAGATAATCCAAATCACACGGATCAATTTATCCATTCCTCACAACCAGGATCTACAAATTGTGAACGGCGTGTATTGAATGATGATAATTCTGGGATCAGTAACCCGGTAATGCATGAACACATATTCGGTTCTCAAAGTGACGTTGAAGGTAAAATATACAATGAACTACCCAGACCTGTGGAAACACGCTTGTTTGAATCTTTGAAAATATTTTCAATGAACTTGATAATATATAATAAGATGAAATAATCGTCCGTAAAACATGATAATACATAAGGATACTTAGACATTCATCTGATATCTAAAGATCCTAAAGATCACTTATACAGTTCTTACGTGCGATTTGGGCGTTCTAAAAGAAGATCCGAAACATAACATGAAGGCTGATTAAAGAGTTCCAATTGGTCGATTTTAGAACTTTATCACAATTGTACCCATGTGGAAATTGCCGGAGTTGACAAATCGCCCAGTACTAGAAAGGTTTTATTTGCCAGACTTCGGCAAAAACAACTGTTCCTGTTCAGGCCCATTACTGTTTTTCAACCGGCTGTACATGTTCGACGGAGTTGAGACGGTATTGGTTGGCGTGGACAGACAGTGTTGGGCCAGTAATGAATCAATACTGGCCGGAAAATACACGGATCGTAGTGTAACGGAGCCGCGCCAGTACTGTGCCAGAGTTGGGATGATCATTCAATATATCCAATAGGCGATCGAGTGCCAGGATCGGTAGGGCAATGGCTAACTACAAAATCGGTAGTCGAACTACGTTAAAATTATGTCTATGGAAATCCCGCTGTTATGGTAAACCAAAGCGGCGCCAGTACTGAGCCAGAGTTGGGATTACCATTTCATAGATTTGATAGCCGACTATATGCCAGTATCAATAGGGCTCTGCCTGACTACGGAATCGGTAGTCGATTGACATTAAAATCACGATCTTGGCCACTTGATTTTTGTAGTGAGCCGGAGTCGCGCCAGTATCAAGACAGAGTTGGTATGATCATTCAATACGTTCGATAGACAACAATGAGCCAGTATTGGTAGAATCTTGTTTCACTGCGGAGTCTATGGTAAATTGTGTCACTTCAAGGAAATTAGTATAATAAATGGGAATTTAAGTGGTCCGTTGTCAACTCGGAGATTAGCTGATGTGATAGAGACTCTGTTTCTCACTCGCAGGTCCCGGGTTCAATCCTTGCCCAGTGAACTTTCATGAAACCACTTCCAAAGCGTCTTTCTCAGATAACGGTGATGAGAAAAATAGATTCACAAAGTTTTGAAAGTTCAAATTCAATGTATTTTTTTTGTTTTTTACTTGAAATATAACTCCGGGGATCTCTAATTACCAGCACTGTGCCAGTACTGGGTCGGGTCTGAATTCCTACATAGGATGTATTATTTTGACTCTTTGCCACTTCTCATTCAGTTCTGGCCGAACAACTGATCCTGTTGCAATGCCAAAGTTCCACCATAGTAGGCACACACCAAATATCGCTACCGACATGGTGGTAAATGTTTTACTGGCCCTTATGTAAAATGATGTTATCATTCCGACTCCTTGCCAGTACCGTCCAAACCACTGGCCCCATAAGGGCAAGGTTGGATTTGCCAGTACTGGCAACTCTGGCAACAGTACCGCGCCAGTAGCGGCCCGTGTGTACATTTCCACATGGGTATTTATGTCTTCTAAGAGAGATTTAGCAGACCTGATACTTTGAAAACCTCTTATGTCAGATCACTGTAAGATTTTTTCAGATCACATCTTCTTTAAGATGGTGGATATATGTGTTCTGACAGTTGACTTCGAATGGAGCTCATAGTGTTATTTTTTAGAGCTTTGTACTGTCTGGGTATCGGAGGAAAGGACTTACCCGTGTAAATCTTCACCACTGGGACAAGGCTGTACCAGCCCAGACAAACATTGATGGAACCTAGGCTGGCAAAGTTTACCAAGTCCTAAAATCACCATATTGTTTTGCGATCTGGAGTAAGAATTTTCATTTGGATTTGCCCAATCGATCCGTTGCAGAAGTTTTGCCACTGTCCAGCTTTCTTGTACGGTACGATGCAGACGTAATGCACCCGCATTAACTTGCAACAGTACCGCACAAGGAAACAGTACGTTTGGCGAATTGAAATGAAAATTTTAACTAGAGATAATGATTGCAATTTTCGCCAGAAGTTATATGGTGAAAACATGTAAACTAGTGTAAAACGAGTAAAATTTGGTCCTTTCTACTATGTTACGTTGCACTTCACCAATATGGATTCTTGCGTGGCGGCGCTTCCATGTACTCCTCACGAGTAGTATGCTTGAGAGTTTACATGTAACGCATTACAGGTATGAGTGTGTTCGACTGTGTCGCGCGGTCATTGGTCGCTGTGTGAGTGAGAGAGGTACAATTATCTCGCTTGTTCGTTCAATATATATCACTCCCTGCGATCTGATCTGTGATTGGTTTTTCTCATGTTTTCTTCAATTGATTCTGCTTATAATTACTGTTTTCTCCTGAATACTTGCTTTCTATGGATTCTCTTTCTCTTTCTTTTTCTTTTGATTTATATACAGTTTGTTTCTCTTTCTCAACTCTTTCATTATATCATTGTATTATTTTCTCACTTTTCTTCATTTTTTTATATCTTTCTTTGTCTTTCTTACTACTGTTCAGGTATTCATATATCGTATTGCATTTTGTATGGCGTGTTGTATGTGTGATTGATCAATTTCACTTGATGCCCACCAATAAGCATTTTATTGCTTGGTGGGTCTTACATTTAGGCCAAAATTGTAAAAATATGTAATCATTTTTTTTTTGAATAAATTTCTACAACAACAACAACAACTAGAAGAATAAAAGTTCCTGAAACAGCAAGTCTCGAAAATTTGCTTCGATGTTGAGGTAAATCTTGTCGGTGAATCAGAAGAAAAAACCTTGGTTTTTTAGTAAGTGCTAGCTGATTTAGCAATTCAGCATTAAAGATTTACAGACTGCTAGAAAATTTCTAAACCAGCAAAATTTTTGCTGTCACAGCAGACGTTTTGCTAATTCAGCGGAGCAGATTTTCTGAGAAGACTATTTCAGCAAGAATTTTTCTCTGCGTATATCGTAAATATGAGAATTTTGATCACATTTTTTCCTTTTCGTATATTTCTTGATATTGGTGATCATTTCTCTCAATGCACATGGAAAAATAATGTGGGACAATTAAAATTCTCCTTGGCCCTCCTGTTTTGGATAAAAAGTACGATTTTCAACTCGTACATCGATGAGAGACTTCATTTGCAAGGTGCTCTACAAATGTGGACATAACTCTTGTATATCCGATTGAGTCACCCTGGAAAAATGTGTTTCTTAACTTGAAACATACATGAAAATATCCCAAGAAGTTCGTTTTATTCAATTATCCTTCTCGTGCCTATAAACATCCCCAAAAGCACGCTTTTTTCAGTCCTGCTAATTCAGATCCCCCCCCCCCCCTCCTCAACAATTCAATTTCATTATAAATTCACCACTCACGGAAAAATAATTTTATAGATGAAGAAGAAGGCGAAGAAGAGAGTGATGATTGTGATGATAATGTGAATTTGGAGACCGGCAATGATGAATCACATGATTATGAGGGTGAATATGACATCCCGCTTTATGAAGGAGCTTCTATCACTGTAGTTCAAAGCATGTTAATGATCTCATCTTTCACTTCGCGACACAATGTAACAAAAGCATTACTTTCGGATGTTTTGAATTTAATAGCGCTACATTGCCCACGCCCGAATTATTGCACAACCTCTGTTTACAAATTCAAAAAATATTTCGATAAATTACGAACTCCTATCAAGCAACACTTCTACTGTACTCACTGTCATCGTAGTGTGGATAACAAGACTTCAGTATGCCCCTCAAATCATGAGAGCCAATCCGTTTCACATTTCATTGAAATTCCTCTCATCGACCAATTGAAATCTTTATTCGGAAGATCAGGGTTTTACGAAATGCTCAACTACAAATATAACAGGAATCGCCAAAATTTGGAGAATTATGAAGATTGTTACGACGGTGATATTTATAAGAAATTGAGTGCCAATCATGGGATATTATCGCGTGTTACGAATATCTCGTTCACATGGTATTCCGATGGAATTTCTATATTCCGATCATCGAAATTCAGTATTTGGCCGATGTACCTTGTGATGAATGAATTGCCTTATTCAAAACGGTTCAGTATTGAAAATGTGTTACTAGTGAGTGTTTGGTTTGGGTCTGAAAAACCTGATCCAAATTTATTCTTACAACACCTCCGACCCAGTCTCACTGAGATGTATAGAGGCATACACGTGAAGGTACCTGGACATGATGAATTGATCATGATTCGCGGAATCATTATTTATGGTACGTGTGACTTACCCGCCAAAGCCTTGTTTTTGAATATGAAGCAATATAACGGGAGATTTGGATGTCAAACGTGCAAACACCCAGGGCTACGGTTAGATACTGAAAACGTCCATATTTATCCTTATGAATTATATGACCTACGCACAGAAGATGAGACTCAATTCCACGCTCAACAAGCATTAGAAAGTGGGGAACCAGTATGCGGAGTTAAAGGTCCAACTATATTGTCTCTGTTAGTATCAAATTACATCACAGCGACTGCTATAGATTCGATGCATTGCGTCTTTGAAGGTGTGACAAAATCTCTTTTGAAGTTGTGGTTTAATTCTAAGTATTCTAATCAGCCATTCTCAATATCCAATCATGTACATATCGTTGATAAAAGATTGCGTTCTTTAACACCACCCTCACACGTTCAAAGATTACCTCGAAGCATTGAAAATCATTTGTCTTATTGGAAAGCGAATGAATTGAAAAATTGGTTTTTTTACTATTCTTTACCTGTGTTGGAAGATATCATGTCTCGAAAATATTTTGACCAATACAAGCTGCTGGTATTAGGTGTTTCCTCACTTTATGCAGATAGCATTTCTGATATTATGATTCAAACTGCAAACATGGCATTACATGAATTTGTGAGTAGATTTGAAACGTTGTATGGGTTGAGATACATGAGTAGCAATGTACATCAGTTGTTACACCTTCCAAGAATTGTGAAAAAATGTGGACCTCTGTGGACTACTTCCGGTTTTCCATTTGAGAGTTTGAACGGCACTATCAAGAAGTTAGTTCATGGAAGTAACTCTCCGCAGCTACAAATTTTATCCACCCTTTCATTGTATTTGAATATCTCGTCAATGAAAGATGAAAAATTGATAGAAGGAAGTGATGTGCATTCGTATTGTGATAACTTGACATAAAACGCAACGCATGAAGAGACATTTGATTTCTAGTGACGTATATGCAGTTGGAACATTCAAATACACTTCACAACTACCAGAAGATGTGCAGAATGCACTGATTACGTGTGGGTGTGTGGGTACAAATTACCAGTCGTTTGATAGATTATATCGAAACAAATTCTTATATGTTGCAGAATCATATGCAAGAACATTGAAAACAAAAAATGTGGGTGCAAAATTTATTTTCCAAGGCAATTTTCATTTAGGAATAATTATGACATTTGTCAGAGTCACAAACTGTACCTGCAGGACTTTATGCAACTGCAATGCAAGTAGCTACGCTATTATAAGAAAGTATAATGCCCACACAGCATTTTCAACATCATTCAACGACACGTTCATACCATTTATACATGGAGTTCCTTCATCGATTCACCAAATCATCGGAATTGATATAAGAGACTTGAATTCTGTTTGCTTCTATTTGGAAGTTCAGGACAGAAACGTTCTTTACATTATTGAACCAGTTAATACAGTAGAGTTTGAATAATGTGGGAATGATCGAAGGTAGTTTGCATTGTTCAGTGTTAAGTACTAGTTATGGCTTATTGTTCGATGTATAATTGCGAATATTGAATTGTTGTATATTTTGCATTGTCTTTAAAACACATGAATTTCATAATTCTTCTTCCTGTTGATGAATAAAAGATAATTTAGCAAAGACGAATATCGGAGACATTTTTATTTTCGAATAAATTCCCGGACAGCACAACGTTCCCACTGGAACATTTATAGAACATTCATAAAACGTCAAGGAGGTTTTTGAACGTTCAAAAAATATCCCAGAGACACATTCTGCTGTTAGAATTAGCATGGAAATGGATATGGTGATAAAAATAGGACTGAAAAAAATAATTTTGTACACATATTTTTCCGCATCAATATCGTACTTTATCTGAAACCTTGCTCTCTAAATTCCTTGGAGTGAAAATTCACTCCTAAAGAGTGAAAATACTGCAAGTCTAACAAGAGTGACATCTCTCTCCACTCCTGAAGAGTGAGTTTTCACTCCATAAGAGTAAATTTTCACTCTCTTAGAGTGAGGATTTCACTCTCAAAAGAAAGTGAGATTTCACTCTTTAAATCGAGTTGAAACTTCACTCTGTTGGAGTGAGAATTCACTCTTATGGAGTGAAAAGTCACTATTCAAGAGTGGAATCTCACTCTCTCTGGACTTGCAGTATTTTCACTCTTCGAGAGTGAATTTTTCACTCCAAGGAATTCAGAGAGTGAGCAAATGGGGATTGCTTGAAATAAAGGGGATCATTGAACAATTTCCACACCGACTTAATAGTACACTGAAAAAAATACGATCTACTCTCAACATCGTACGAGTGTGGATACGGCAAAACTTATGTTGGGGTTGAACATCGTAGTTCAATTAGTCATATACAGGGTGAGTCAGAAAATGTGGGCATGCCTTGGCAGGCGTAATCTTGAAGAGATTTTGAATCGGTTTTCCCCGTGGCAAATTTTGATCCCAGCCTTAGATTTTGAGATATGAGTATTTTTCAATTTTTCAAAGAAACCTGATATCTTGGAATCACTGTGTGCTGGACAATTGAATCTAACACCATTCGCTGAGTCAGATCAAGGCGCATCCCTAGAAAAAAATTAAATCAATCTAGCGATTTTGGTTGTAGGGTCGAAGCGATTCGAAGTTGTTGGATGCTGATTGGCTGAAATGCCAACAATTTCAAATCGCTATAACTCCACAACGAAAACCGCTGGACTGGTTCGATTTTCTTCTAAAGCATGCGCCTTGATCCGACTTAGTGAATGATGTTAGATTAAAATGTCCAGCACACAGTGATTTCAAGATATGAGGTTTTTTCGAAAAATTTAAAAATGCTCATATCCAAAAATCTAAGGCCCAGGTCAAAATTTGCCAGAGGAGAGATTGATTCAAATTCTCTTCAAGATTATGCCTGTCAAGGGATGTCCACAGTTTCTGACTCACCCTGTATAATCTACATCGAAAAGAATGTTTTGTTGAAATAACGAAATATTGTGGTTTATATGTGAAGGACCAAAACCTTTTGTACGGTGACCAAGGTTTTCTCTTTCCAACAAAACTATCTGGGTACTAAATTCTCAACAAAAAATATTTTTTACTCAATACAAAATGTTTTTGATCCTCCAAAAAAATATTTCCGTCAAAAACTTGGTACCGAAATATACTTCTTTTTTCTTCATATTCATATTTGAAGAGTACATTTTCATTCGGAAAAAAATAAATCATGGTCCGCAAAAAACCATCCTGATTCGAAAAACTATCTCTCATACAGTATATTTTGCTTTAAGAAAATTCAATCTTACTGTATGTAACATGATCTCTACCATACTACATTTCGCCTCGGGATATTGGATCATTGGAGTTTGGGAAATCGTCTCTCCCATACTTCAATCAATTTTGATGATTCATTCAGATATAACGACCCTGCGATTGGGAAAATGAGTTCTCCCATACTTCCTTCCGCCTGAAGGTTCAACGCTGCAATTTTGAAGATCGTCCTTCCCATACTACATACCATTTTGAAACACATGGCGATGAGTTGCAAATAATCTCTTTGAAACGATATCCTGCTCTGTGAGAGCACACGCTAGCAGTTTGGGAAATTGTCTTTCCCATACTGCATTCTACTCTGTAACACTGTCTTATATTCCGTTTCCATTGGGAGGTTCGATGTTACAGTAAAAAAATTGTCTTTCCCATACCACATTCCATTTGGGACAAACAAATCCTCATTTGGCAGAGGATCGCTCCTATACTGTGTCCCACGTTACAATCAACACAAATGATCTTTCCAATACTATATTGCGCCTGGAAGAATCTCATTCTTGCGGTTCGAAAAATCGTTCTTCCCGTACTTCGTTCTATTCTGTCGCAGTGCAGGATCACTGTTAAGGAAATGATCTCTCCCATACTACATCCGATTTTGAGAGCAGGGTATGTGATTCCGATATGGGAAACGGCCTATGGCGAGATCACCCCTTTACTATATTACAGACTCTGGCATTGACTTTCACCAAGACTCAGTGCCAGACTCTTTCCCATACTGTTTTTTTCCGCGCGGGAAGTAACGTTGATATCGAGATTGCTAAGAGTTTCCTTCCATAATTCAGATGTAAATTGACTACCGTGGTCTGATAAGATTACTTTCGGTTTCCCTACCACGGGAATGTAATGTTTAATTATTTTTTGCAAACAACTTTAAGCATTAGCCTTCTTCATTGTTTATAATTTCACAAATTTAGGAAATACATCCATGATCACCAAAATGAATTGAACTCCACCAATCGACACGAGCAGTGGGCCATATAAATCCAGTGTCACTAATTCGTGCATATCTTTTGTCAATATAGGTCGATATTCACCCTCCATTGCCACATTATTTATTTTCACCCGTTGACACAGGTCACATGATTTCGGAAGTTGTTTTATATCTCTATCCATATTAAACCAATAATAACATTGTTGTACATATTTTTCATTTTATACGTGCCAACATGGCCCAAGTTCTTATGAATTTCGCCTATCAATGTTCTGGTGAACGCCTGCGGAATTACCACGCACCAATTTTCAGAATGATTTGATTTGTGGAATAAGACTCCCTCGTGAAGTCTATATCCCAAGATCAAGTTACCATTCTTCAATTTATGAATTATTCTGAACAGACGTTCATCCCCACATTGCAGCTGTTTTATGTTTTTAATATTAATTGTTAATCCTTTCTCTGGGAAAATCAATGGTTTTATCGATTTTTTAATCGTGTACATTTGTGATATTTCAGTGTGCATTTTCATTATTATGCACTGTTGCGGGTTCTGTATCGATTGTTTCAAACCGTACCTACTGAAGAAGTCAGCGGTTATATTTTCCTCACCTGGGCAATGTTTTATGGAGAATGAATATTGTTGAAGTAGTAAATTCCACCGCATCAGACGAGAATTATAATAAGATGTTGTTGTGAAAAAAATTAATGCCTTATGATCCGTTTCTATGAAAAAGTGATTGCCAAATAGATATACACGAAATTTAGTCACAGCATAAACTACTGCTAGCAGTTCTTTTTCCGTTGCTGTATAATTTTGTTCGTGTTCCTTAAGGCATCTGCTTATGATAGAGATTATTCTTTTATCGTTATTTTGATCATATTGATATAAAATTCCACTGATGGCAACATTACTTGCATCTGTCTGGACATGAAACGATTGATCAATCATATAGTGATTTAAGAATACCGTATTTATGAATTGATTTTTTAAATTATTAAACGCTTCTTGATGATTTTCTGTCCAGCGCCATCTTACATTACTACTCGGAAGATTTCTGGAAGAATTTATGCATTCAGCATACTTGATCACGAATCTTCTATAAAAGTTACATAATCCTAGGAACTTTTGTAATTCAACTCTACTCGTCGGGGTTTTATATTCTATTATTGTCTGCAACTTTTCAGGGTCTGGTTTTATGCCCCTGGTTGACAAAATAATTCCCATAAAAGGAACGCTTTCTCTACAAAATTTTGATTTTCCGAATTTTAATTTGAAATTATGTTCCATCATTATTCGTAGAATTTTTTCAATATGATCTAAATGTTCTTCGAAACTTTTTGACGCAATCACGATGTCGTCAATATATATTGTTGCGAACAAATCACATGAATTACCCACTGCCATTCTCACAGCTCGCATAAATGCGGATCCTGCTGTTTTGAGTCCGTAGGGGACTCTGCAAAAATGATATGTGGACCCTTCAAGGATGAATGCAGTGTATTTCCTGCTGCTCTTTTCCAATGGGATTTGCCAGTACCCACATGTCATGTCTAGGGTAGTAATGTATTTTGCACCTTCATATTTCTGTAATATATTTTCAATCAAAGGTGGTCTTTCGTTATCTATTTCTATGTAAGTATTCAACATCCATGCGTCTAAACATAATCGAATTGATCCATTCGGCTTCAAAACTACCCTTAGTGGGTTACAATAACTACTTGTCGATCTTTCAATAATACCCGCTTGTAATAGGTTTTCTATTTCTTTGTTAACCTTTTCTCGGTATTTAATCGAAATTGAATAAGTTTTCCAAATAGAAGGTTTATGAGCTTTTATTCTAATTTTGTACTCATATATCGTGGTACAACTTGGCTTATCATAGAACGCCTCTTCACATTGTATAATTCTATCGAATAGAAGCTTTTGTTGTTCCTCATTGAGGGTATTAGTTTGATTAACGCTTGTTCGGACGTCTTCTGAAAACGAGGATAGCGTTTCTTCATTTTTATTTTCATTTTTATTTATATTCATCTCAACATCTCGATCACTTTTATCCAACCTTTTCAATTGACTAAATCCCCTTTCTTGTTGATATTTTTCATTTGTCAAATCTACACATTCTTCATTGGTCGCGTATTGTTGTTTCTCCTGCATGAAATTAATAAAATACATATCAATATGCTCTTCATCATTCTTCCTTTCTAACTTGCTATTTGGAATCTTTATAATTCCATTAAACTCTCCGTAACTTTCATTTTCATCACTTCTATAGTTAATATCTATATCCCTGTTATTTTGATATTCACTTCTTTCATTTTTATTACAACTTTCTTCCCCTTCTAACCCTTGATCTTTTTCCGTAAATAACGTTTGCAATGAAATCACCTCGTCTTCTACATAAATTTCTTCATTTTGAAGATTCGTATTGTTATTACCCTTTAGACTTTTGAGCTTATCGCTTTCGATTTCATTTCGAATTATTAACATTTTTTCTCCATCTAAATTCCCCTTTTCCCCGTATGCTTGATGTAAATTTATAATTTTATCTCCGATAATTACATTTTGACTTTTATCATTGATAATAACTCGATGTTTATCCATCCATTTTGTCCATATTATAATGTTAGTTAATAAGCCGGGTATTACGAAAAAATCGACATCAAATTCTTTTTCTCCTATTTTCACTGATAACAAAATTTGCTTTTTTATTTTAATTGGTTTCGATTTTACAGCCCCATATATTTGTATGTTAGGCACTGGCAACTCCAATATGGGAACTTTTTCGTCGAGTTCTGCATCCATTGATTCAGAAATGCAATTATATACACTACCTGTGTCAAGTATAGCTTTGAAATTTTGTCTCAAGATTTGTATCGCCATAATTGGTGTACTCATCTCGCTTTGATCGATATTTTCCTCAATTGCTTCCCCCAGTTCGATTCCATATTGTAGGGCCTCTTCGACACCAAGATTCTGCAAGACCACAGTCGGACCTCTCCCCTGTGGGCTCTTTATTCGTTTAAATGCTGTTGTGAGCCTGTATGTTTCTTATACGAAGATGACGAAGAATCATTTTGCTGAAATTGATGATTTGTTTGATTGTAATTTTCATTTTGTGGACGATTCATACTATTATTACGATTATACATTCTAGAGCTTCTATGATTTGGATCATTACCATTAAAATTATTCTCGACGCCATATCTTTTATTTCGTACATCTCCGTTATTATATCTTTGATAACCAAGATTTTGTCTTTCATAAAGATTAGATCGATTATGTGACATATTTGGCTTGAGGAATTGATGCTCGTGACTTTTATTTTGATGTCTTTGATTTCCACTATAATCGTTCTGTTTATAATTTCTGTTACGATTTGAATCCTCTTGTCTATTATAATACGGTCTTTTGAAATTACGGTTTTCGTTCCACGTTATGTTATTGTATGATCTTCCATTACCTTGATTATTTGTATTCCTATTTGATGGTTTCAATATTCTAATCTGATTTTCTGAATTCAAAGGACAAGTTTCAACGTTATTCACAATATTGACTCGTAAATTTGAATCCACGTATCTTAGAGTATTTATTATATTCTCTGTTTTTTCAAAATCAATACTAGCAAGAGTTTCTTTTGCTTTCATAGGCAATTGTTTTACAATATTATAGTTCATTTCGAATGTCGACATTTTAGGTTCGAAATATTGAGCGATTTTATTTTGCTCTAAGAAATATGTTTCGAAAAGTTTCATACTCGCATCATATTTCCGACTTTGCCACCGATCTTTTATTTTCATTTGTATCGGAATAGAATAGAATGCTTTTTTAAATGATTCTTTGAATGTTTCATATGACGTGAATTCCGCTTTAGAAACTTCAAACCACCGTTCTGCATTTTCTTTCCAACAACTTCCTATTATCCACAATTCACACTGATCTGTCATGTTCTTTATATTCAAATGATTATCTAATTCTTGTACAAATTCGATAGGGTGTGTTTGATTCTCATCACTAAAAGAAGGTGGTTTGATTTCCAAATATATTCGTTGGGTTTCCATTAATGAATTATGCGTTACGACGGTGTTACTCGTACTACTACCTTGCTCCGTTTGTTGTTGTAATTGTAATTTCATTGCCTCAACTTCATTTTTCAATAATTGCATTTTAGCCACTTCGGCTTGCAATTGTTTGATTCGTTGTTCCATTTTGTTATTTTTAATAATGACTTTTTTATTTTTCTCAGTATTTTGCAATGAATTTACATTAGATACAACTGCTTGTCTTTTAGCTGGATCCTCTGAAATCCTTCCACTACTTTTTCTTTTTCTATTCTTTTTATCAATAGTTGTTTTCAATTCATATTTTTTAGCTCTAGTTTCCATTCACGAATGCGAACCCATAAAAGAGAAACAAAATTCATACTCGAAAATGATACATTATTATACTTTATTATTTCGACCTCTTCGCTTACTTCAACTTTATTTTATTTACTCTTTTTGTTCGGGCGCCACTGTAACCTTCGAATCCCCTACTCTACTAGCTGATAGGGAAAGAAGGAAATCAATTTATTAAATAACTCTAAAAATGCAAATAAACGTAAGAGTGTCGAATTCGATATATACATATATTTGACAGATTCAATAAAAGTGAAATAAGCGTAGAGTACAAGAATTATTCACTCCTATTTGATAGGTATACACATATATTTGTTCGAGTGTTTAGTGCAAACACATGTCCAATATCTGAAGTTATAATTGTCTGCCGTGTGCTCGTATAAATTTGAGGGAAGAGAGAAAGAGGCTATAGATTTTATAATTCACGTGAATCAATGGATTGAATTTGTCGATCGAGACGTATCTTGTGAGTGGTTGATGATCCCAGATCGCTGGTGGTTCAGAAGAATGCCATGGACGTCCTTATCTTCAGAATTTGGCCGTTTTGTTCCGTCGTCTTCTAGTGGTATATCTTCTGGTCAAGTATATCCCTTTTAATTCTTGTCTTTTACCCGTCGTCACGGAGACCATCGATGTATTGATAGATACCCGAGTGGAAAAATTTTCAAAATTATATATAATTTGTATATAATTCAATGTAATTTATATATAATTCAGATATAATTCGATATAAATTTTATACAATTTTGAAAAATTCTCCACTCGGGTATTGACACGTGAGTACACTCGATGTGAATTGAAATAAATTCAGGCAATATTAGATATACTTTCTAAGTCTTTAATGAAGACGTTTATACGAATGAATTAGTGGTGCGCACTCGTTATCACCTCAAGGCTTGTGAGACGACTCTCTTTCGATACTTCCTTGATATGTTATATCCCCTCTGCGTCCTATAGCTTTGTCTTTCTTTCTTTCTTCCTTTCTCTCTTTCTCTTTTCCTACTCATCTCTCTTTCCCTGATTACTTATAGTCACACTAATCGATAAAGAATGAGTTTTATGAAACACTCGTATTGCTTTCTGTGTAAAATGACATTCAACTCTCCAGTGTTTTTTGTCCAGCTTCTGAGGATTACCGTCGCCATTAGAGTTTCCCAGTGTGCACCACAAGGAGGTTGAGCGATCGGATTTTGCACATCTTTCGGCCCTGAAAAGGGCCGATTGTCTGGACTGTAGAGGTATGTAATTTTCCACGACAACCGCTCTGCAATATGTATGAAAATTCACCGTATCAAATGTGCGATATTTGCACCGTTGACCTGTTGGCATAACCTAATTCGGCTCTGAAAATGTGGTTCTAACGACAAAAGCACATGACGTGGAATTGTTCGGCAGACAGTTCGTATTCGGCGTTTCATGTCATCTCTGGTCGTTGGTGGTCTTCCATAAACTACATCTTTGATGAAACCCCATAAGTAAGAATCCAGAGGGGTGAGATTCGGAGACCTAGCCGGCCAGGCAATGTATCCACCGCGACCGATCCATCTGTGTGGGTAAGATGCGTTTAAGAAATTTCTGACAATTGCAGCGTTATGAGGAGGTGCCCCATCATGTTGAAGCCACATCCTGTTCCGTGTGTAGAGTCTTCCAAATGATTGATCCACTGTTCTTTTTTCTCTTCCGTTTTTATCAATTGTCGTCCTTGAGAGTTTCTAATCTTATTGCTTCTAAATTCCATTTGTCCGAAAAATCTTTCAATAATCCTATATGCTTCATCTATTTTTCCTAAATGCAATCTTATTTATATTTCCTGACATTCCCCTCCTAACCACTGTTCTTTTGCTTCCCTTGATTCTCTTATTATTTTATTTCTCAATGATTTGTATCGTTGCTGGCCTTCTTGGCTATCACTCTTCTTGTATTTTCTTCTTTCATTTATCAATTCTAAAATTCCTCCCGTTATCCATGGGTTTTTAGGTTCTACCCCATTATCCTTCAAAATCTTATCCGCACATTCTCCCATATCCCACTTCATCTTTGTTCATCTCCTCTCTATTCCAAAGTTTTTCTCTTTTTGATCTCCCAATTTTTCATCCAACATTTTCTCGAATGCCTCATGTGTTTGTTTTTGCTTGAGGTTCTTCAAATTCCATCTTTTCTGCATTTTCCTTTTCTTCTTCAGAGATTCGAATTTCAGAGAACATTTCATCATCAACATATTATGATCACTATCCATATCTGCACCGGGATAAGTTTTACAGTTTTTCACTTGGTTTCTAAATCTTTGTTTCACTAATATGTAATCAATTTGGTATCTTGCTATATCTCCTGGCATTTTCCAAGTGTAGATTCTTCTTGGATGATTTTCGAATAAAGTGTTTGTGATAACCATCTTATGATTTTCACAAAATTCGACTAAAGGTTGTCCTCTATCGTTCCTCCTCCCTAACGCGAAATCTCCTATAATGTTGCCCTCTTTTCCTTGTCCTACTACCGCATTCCAATCCCCCATCACTATCAAATTCTCTTCTCCCGTCACATATTCTATCACTTCTTCTATTTCTTCGTACGTTTTTTCAATATCTTCCTCCGAATATGCAGATATGGGCATGTATACTTGGACTATGACTGTGTCTACCGGTTTTGTTCTGATTCTAACCATCATCACACGTTCATTATGTTGCAAAGGATTTTCTATTCTATTTCCTACTCTTTTATGCGTTACAATTCCTACACCTGCTTGACCGTTCTTTGATCCTGTATGAATTATTCTATAATCCCCACTCCAGAAATCGCCTTCTTGCGGCCATCTCATTTCGCTAATCCCCATTACGTCTATATTCAACCTGTTCATTTCTAATTTCAAATTTTCTAATTTTCCCGCTTGCCTCAGTGATCTAACATTCCACGCTCCGACTCGAAGAATGTTGTTTCTTTTCCCTATCCTATATTTCTTCGGTTTTCGTTCTTTGCTGATGAAGCTTCCTCGAGCATCCTCTACCCGGAGATCCGAACGGGAGACTAGTTTACCTCCGGAATATTTTACCCGAGAAAGCGCCATCATGTACTTATTAATTTGTTCGTTTGTTTTTGTTTCACGAGTATAATATTCCAGCTTTGGAAAAGGTTTCATTTCCTCGGGAAGTATTGAAACATGTCAAGGAAGGTAGTTTCCCCTTGCTTTCCTTCCGTTTTTGCCGATGTTTCTGGCATTAGGATGATTTCGTTTCTCTCAGTTTGTATTCTTTCTCTTGAGTAGAGAATATTAAGAATTCAAAAATTAATTCAAAAAGAGTATAAAATGGCATGAATTGGGAGTCCCAAAAGGTTCATAAAAACCTCCAGAAAAACGAATAAACAATGCAAAATGACACAATTTAACCGTTGGAGAAAAAAATAGTGCAACAGCTTTTTTTGAGATTTTCAAATATCATATCCCTATAAAAGAAATACAGTCAGACCTCTCTGTATCGAACTGCTCGGGACCGAATTCTCTCTCTATATCGAACTTTCGTCTCATTCCTATCAAGAGAAATAAAAGAGAAGGAACAGAGAGAAGTTGCATATAGAGAGGTTCGACTGTTTTAACATTTATGTAAAAGCTAATTTCATAGTTTCGTTTATCTCAATAAGATAATTTATAAGATTATTGTGAAATAATTAATGGTTTTATTTTGTACATTTACAAATTGAATAAAAAGTGAATAAACATTGCAACATGAGTATTCATGAATAAAAGCTTTCTTTTGCGTTTTAGCCTTGAACAAAATCATTCACCAACACTGTAGTGAATATTACACCATTTGTTTTCATAATGTGTACATTGATTCATTGCCATTCATTTGCATGCAAATTACCATAATAACAACAGCTATTTTTGTACATGAGTTCAAATTCAAAAAAAGATTGAAGTATTTTTGAAATGTTGAAATTATCGCGTCCTGTAATGACATCTAAATGACCTCATAAAGAGTTCATCGATTGAGTTCATTAAGAATTCTTTAGGTCTAATAAAAGAATTCCTCCAGTAGTGCGTTCTGAACTGACATAACGGAAATACATTTGTTATCCTTAATAGATTCAAATTTAGTACTTTATGAAGTCCTATATGAGTTCTTAGAAAATTCATAAAGAATACTTCGGGGCTCTAATGTATTCTTTAAGAATCCATTATGAATTCATAAAATTGTCTTCTTAATGAATTCATTGAAGTGAATTCATTCTGACGAGTCAGGGGACTTCTGTGCTATCTGGGGATCTAAGGACAGAATACATCGAATAGTTGAATTATCATTTGAAAAAAATTTCATTATTATATTCTTTATTTGTTATTGATGTCACGAATTATTTCGATATTTTTCTTCGAGTGAAATATGCATAAAATGCCTAAGAAATTTAGGAAGTCGAGTATTATTATTATTCAAAATTGCGTTAGAACGATTCCAAATTTTGAAGGTTATATTTATTTGTTTCAATTCATATTGGTATCGTATAGAAGAAACAATACTGGCGTATTGGACTGATACAATATAAAACCGTTGTTATCATTTCCAATATTGAACCTATGAACGCATTTCATTGGGTTAATATCGGTCAGAACGTTCTCTTCCACATGGGATGCATGTAAATTTCTGGTAAATTTCACGAGTTCTAAACCTAATGCTAGATTATGTAAACAGTAACTTCTTAATGTATTCAGTGTGTCTTCATAATAATATAAAATGATATTTCATATTATCATTATATATTATTCTATATGATCATATATACAGAATGAAATCATACGGTGAAGATTAAAAATCGGTAAATTATAGTGAGAATCATTAGAGAAACATTGGTCTAATTTGGTTAGAACTGATGAACCCCGATAAAGCCCAATAAAACTCGATGAAACGTGATTGGACCTAGTAGGGCGGATTTTGAAGAAAAAACCCGAGTCTTTTTAACCCTGAATCGGAAATATTGGACATAGAATTTTTTTATATCCCTCCAACTACCCCTCAAATTTTGAATCAATTTCTCCTCAATTGAAGGCCCGGATGCAATAAGAGGACTAGCGCTCGAAAAGGCTGAAAACTATTGTCCACGCCGTGCCGTCACACACGAAAATCAAAAGTTGAAATTTCGAAAATTAAAAAATACTGGATGATAGGTCACGAAAAATCAATCCGACTCTCTTATCACCATTTTTTTCTATCATGCATAGTTTTTTAGTGAAAAAATAAAAACTACAAATTTTTGTACTCTAGAAATTGATGTTTTTCAACATTAAACTCGTTCCAACTCGGTCATTTTTCAACGTATTAAAATGAATCTTACGGATTCTGATTCGTAAGACTCCCCCGAAGACAACAATGTCAAAGAATTTTGTAAACAACAAAAAATTAATAAATTTTTAATTCAAAGTGAAAACGACGTTTCTTGTGCTTTGCATTAAAAAAGTGGTGAAGGAAATTTGAGCTACAGGAAACTTCCAGTGACAAAGTTGTTCATTAGTGTATGGACAAACTTTTTGGAAAATTTCAGATCGATTGAAGTATTAGTTTATGAGATACAGCGATTTATCGCGCGACGGAGAATTTTCATCATTCTGCGTCGGTACAGGCGGAACATCAAGATTCGTAGGAAACATGGTATTCGCTTGATTCCTCAACGTATGTTTTTGTTCTGTTTTGTTTTGGTTTGATCGTTCTTATGAATGAAGTATATCTATTAGTGGAAAATACTTTATGCATCTCAAAACAATTTCGATGAGCTTCCATTATTACATCCTTGCATACTGTATAATATAATTTGAGTGGAATTGTGAATCACGTCAGAAAAAATAAGCATTTAATTAATCATATCGATTATGAATGCACAAAGAGGAAGAAAAAGAAGGAAAAATGAGCAAGAGTGGAAAAGAACAATTTCGAAACTTCGCAAAAACAAGGTAAGTTATCAATGCAATATTTTCTTCATTAAATTCATGATGAATACCGTTCCATTCAATGATTTTATGAGAACTCTACTAGTTAATTGGTTCTGTTTAAAAAGTCTATAACACTCTATAATAGTTTCATTTCGAATTCATGTGTATGATTTCTTCATATGTGTAATCCCAGAAAATTGGTGTACTCAACTTGAATCAATCATTATTCAAGTGTCACCACATATGTATACATATACTACAACTTTGTTTTAATTGATGTAAGCCCTATTTTGCGAAGTGTGACTTCAATTGGAACTGAGTCTCAGTTGCTGAATAGATATGCTTATCAGGTTTGATAATAAATGGATTAATTCATTTATTGCATCACTTTAATTATTCAATTCAATTTTTCAGATTTTTTCAATTTGTTATTGTTATTTTTAACTCAATATGATAAACTATCGTTATTTATCACCTCAAATCGACTTGTTGAAGTGAAAACATTGTTTCAAAGAATGTGCGGCGGGATTTTGGGTCTTGAACTAAGGTAGGATTTGAGTATCTCGTTATTCGATTATTACTTCGTTTCAATGAACGATTCAAATTTCAGCAACATTCCCAGATAGCAATTTAGCCTTGCTGCAACGTTGTCAGGCAAGCTTGTGACGAGGTTGTCATAAGCCTCCTAGTTGACACACGACAAGGGTACAAGCTTACAAAACCCTTGCAGCAGTATTGCAGCAACCTTAAACTGACAGGGTTGTCAATAACAAGTCAAAAACAATCGAATGACAAGTCTGACAGGCTTATGACAAGCTTACATGTTATCTGGGATTAAATATTGGGACGTGTATGTCTCAAAACATTCGTTCACGTAAATTGTCGAAACTCTTCTTATGAATTCCGAAAAAAAATTTATGATAACATTTCATAAACACATATAGAATAAAATCTAATGAAATTTGTATATTTATAAACATAAAATTATAACATAATAATATATACAGTAGGTAAGATACAAATAATATACAGAGGGAACAGTTGAAAAATTGAAAAATATGAATTCTACTCTTGAAATACTTAAGGATGCACCGGATATCCGGCCTTACGATCGTTGCCGGATACCGGATAATCTGGCTGGATCGCAATTGCCAGATAATCCGGCCAAATATCCAGTAGCCGGATATTGAACATTTTTTCGTATTGATTAAGAAAAATTAAAGAAAATTTGGAATTTATATCAACAATCTCGTTTCTCTGAAAATACTAATTTCCTATACTCAGACCAAGTCATAATTCTTATCAATCAGTTCTTATTCGTAATGAAGGATTGGATATAACTCGTATAGTTATGGATCATCCCGTACAGCACAACCACCGATCCTCCACCTAAGACTTCGGTGGACCAGAGGTGGAGAATTGGTGGGGAAATGGGAGCCGTGGAAATAAGGGAGAAATAAGGGAGAGTCTCCGTTGAGGCGACGGAGAAATGTCCGCCCCCTGTATTTTCAGTGAAACCTAAATTCGTGAATTCATACATTCAGATTTGGTTACGTAAATGCACCAATAAGAATTATATCGAAAATACAGGGGGCGGACATTTCTTATTTCCACGGCTCCCATTTCTCCACCAATTCTCCACCTCCAGTCCACCGAGGTCCTAGGTGGAGGATCGGTGGTTGTGCTGTACGGGATAATTCGTTTAGTTCTTTCATTCTTTCCAATCATTCCTAACAAATTCATACATGACAGTTAATTTATAGTGATCCTAACGCTGCTGTCCTAGTTTCGATATTATAGACCCAGACAGCACAAGAATTGTAGAAGAGCTCATAATGAATACAATGTATTATTGAAGAACCTGGTTAGACCTCGTGTTGTATCTAGGGAATACTATGAAAGACTATACCATCTCGAACCCCCGGAATTTTTTATCACGAGTAAGGCATCAATTCCTCGATTGTGCATTGACCCGAACATTCATTTGCTCAAACTCCGTTTGCCCAAATTCTATCAAACATCTCTTTCCAATTCTCAAGTTAAGCAAAAGGGGGGGGGGATAATTGTTGCACTGAAAATGTGCATCAAACTTGAAATTTTCCGGTAAATGAATATTCGGACAAATGAGCAGTCGGGCAATTGATGCCCTCCCTGCTTAAAGTGTCATATAGAATCGTATAGAATATCATAGATTATGATTCAAAAACATGATAAGATTCACAGTTTCTATCATGTTTTTGAATCATATTTTATGATATTCTATACGATTCTATATGACACTTTAAGCAGGGCTGCCGGATTGCATTTATCGAAATAACAGGAGGCCAAATGCTACCTCTGAAGAGCTACCTTCTACAGTAATATACTTTACGAGTCGCAAGAGTTTCGAGCTGATTTCCAAAGAATCGCACGTGTACGTGTACCTTAGGCACTTTTGTGAAAAACCATTTTCATCCCAACGCAGCTTAGTTTTCGAGATATTCAACTTTGAATGATGAGCGTACATGATATACGGCAAGGGAGTACCTGAATACGCATAGTACACCAGGTAATGTATACATTGACTTACGGAACCGAATGCTACCTGATAACGTCGAAATATTATTATTTATGATGAAGAACTTTGAAAAATGAATGGGGTAATAACTTTTAATTTGTATTCTTCCGAAATATAGAAATTTTCAATAATAAAATGAAGCTAAACTCTAATAATTTTCAAACCCTGGTTAAAATAATTCAGTCAAAATAAATCGAATAGAATTTGGAAGCACACTGTGCAGGTTCCGATAAGATTTAACAAGATTCAACAAATTTTCCTCTGAAATAGCCCGTAACATTGGCCATCAATAATTCGACATGAATGACTCAAGTCATGAAAAAAAAGTCCCACACCATTGATTACTGTATTCACATTAATCAAATGTATTGCCTCAGGATAGTATATTCCCAGATAAGAAAAATATGCTCATCATGGTACCATAATGAACCCATGGCAAAGAAAAAAAATCTTGGCATGATGGTACCAAGGTGTTTCTGTATCAAACACCATTATTGGGCACAATCTATGCGAGCATTATGTTCCTCAATCATTGATGAAATATCGATGCGCGATGTGGCATTTGAAACAAGAGCCAATAATGGTGTTACATTTATGGTATCATGGATGCATTATGAGAAACCATTTCGCTCAAACATAATGGATGTATTATTGACGCATACCGTGGCATCCAAAACAAAAGCGAACTCATGATTTTTTTCAACACGGGCCGTTCGTGCCCAATAAAGTAATCGCTATTATATTTTCTCCGTGCACTAAATCTCACTAAATCTAATTGAAACTTTTCAAATCGGCTATAACCAGATCATTGTACAGTGAGTGAAGAAAGTCCGTGTTGGTTCCAACGGTAGATTTTTGGTATTCTGTCATTATTTTCAAAATTTTGAAACATTGCTCTCATTGATTGAGTGGATAACGAGTTCTGATGTTTTTTTTATCATGCATCAGAGGGGTTACAATACTGCGAACTACAACAAAATTGCAAAAATCTGCCCGTTGGAACAGACACCGACTTTTTTACTCCCTGTACAAGATTCAATCAGATATGGCAAGATTCAACAGATTTCTTTGATTAGGGAAAACAGAAACGTTCCAATGAATATCATTTGAACAATATTTCAATAATATTAAACAAGAGATTTATCCTCTGGGATAATATGAATTTTATAGAAATTTTATTCAGTATCCGGCCGGATATGTGTCCGATCCGGCGATCCGGCCGGATCGGAAAATGAGGCCGGATACCGGATCAGGGCCGGATATCCGGTGCATCCCTAGAAATACTCTACTCTACTACTTTGAACAGTACTGATTCATTAGAACTCTATCAGTGAAATTTCACTTATTTCGTCAGTGTATATGCATTGATCGTACCAGTGACTTGCACTGATGGAAGATTGAGCACTGACGAATCAGTATTTTTTACTGATTTCGATTTAGAGAATAGGATCTATTGTTGGAATCAATCATTATATTTAAAAGAAGTCATCCTTCTATTGAGCAACGAGTGTATTTCAACCTCCAACGTTTCGATCAGCTGCTGATCATTTTTAAGGTAGTGACATCGTAGAGATGACACTGGGCAGTAATCGCGTTTCCCCGTAGTCATATTGAAAAAGGTAGAAAAATTATAAATTGTTGGAAGTGCTCAAAAAATGGAGAAAAAATTTAAAAGAAGTCATCCTTCTATTCTATTGAGCAACGAGTGTGTATTCCAACATCCAACGTTTCGATCAGCTGCTGATCATTTTCAAGGCAGTGTCATTGCAGTCAAAGCAAGGTTCTCCATTTCTTGAGCACTTTCACCAATTTATAATTCCTCTACCCTTTCCAATATGACTACAGGGAAACGCGATTACTGCCAATTGTCATCTCTACAATGACACTGCCTTGAAAATGATCAGCAGCTGATCGAAACGTTGAAGGTTGAAATACACACTCGTTGCTCAATAGAAGGATGATTTCTTTTAAATTTTTTCTCCATTTCTTGAGCACTTTCACCAATTCAATCATTATATGTTATGGGAATGATAAGTTACATTATTATAAGTCAATCGCGTTACCAAATCTGACACACTACCCATATTAATGAATTGGTGTCAATTTTGATGGAAATAAAAACAAATTTATCCAAAAGTGTCATATATGCGTTCATGAAATACGATCTATTTCTTTCAACTGTTCAAGAGTTTCAAATTAATTGCAACTAATGTGTTTTCAAGAAGATTTGGAATTACACTCCATTCTATTTTCATAGGGATTGCTCAAAAAAACAGGGGGCTTGATGCCGCAGTTGCCAAATGACACAAGATGGAACTCTCAAAATGATTGTCTCGAAACGTTCATTAAAAATTTCCACTTATACTCTGATATTCAAATTGAATATAAAAATGCAGATCCTAAAATAATTCGAATATTAAACAACGTTGGCATATATACAGGAGCTATAAATCACCTCAAACAATTAAAAAAAGTTGCTAAAGTTTTAGATAAATTGCAATTTGAATCAGCTAATCTATCGACAACTGTTGAAGTATGGTCTGAATTGCTGTCTAGTGAGAACTCAGTAGAATATACAACAGCTATAGGAAAACGAACAGATGAAGCCATAAAACCGTTTTTTACATTGCATATTTGACGAAACTCTTTGTAAAAAACGTACAACTTAATCAGGAACAAGAAAAAATAGCTGAACGTTAGAGGATGGAACATGAACCGGACTTTTTGGGGGCAATGATAGCATTCAAAATCCACGATGAAAATTTATATCCTGTTTCAATGTTCCGTGCAGAAGTTGAAGAGTTATATAAAAATGATCCTAATAAATGGTGGAAATTGATGATTCTACGGATGAATTCCCAATCGGATTTTATGAATTTTGTCACCAATTATCGAGTATTCCATCTAGTTCAGCAGGATTGGAACGAGTTTTCTCAACATTTGGACACGTATAGTCCAATGTAAGGAACAGATTAGACGTGGAAAAAGGTCCAATTATACAAACGTCATAATACTCCTATTGATCAAAATTGGTCCAATTATACAAACGTCATAATACTCCTATTGATCAAAATGAATTGTGAAATGAAAATATTCATTATGTAGGAACACTTATTATATTATACATCGAAAAAAAATTTCAATTGTATTCATGAAATTTAATTTTATTGTTCTCCAACCCATCCATCCATAATTCTCTTCTTTGATTGGGTTTTTTCAGGTTTTGGCAAGTGGGTTTTATCTGAAAAAACCCAGTGGGTAGAACCGGGTCGGGTTTTTTCGGGCCAAACCTGCTGCAATTCTATCTATGAACTCTAGAATTTTGAGATTCAGAGAAAATTTGTTTATGAGAATATGTCAGGAATTGAATAGTTTAATTATCTAAATGAAAAGACTGGAAATTAAAAAGTAATTGTGTATTATATATTTACATTGAATATGTCTCATCTTACAATATAAAATATTTTTAAAAATATATAATAAATATCTTACGTATCTTCAACAATTTCAATTTCCATTTTATTGTCTTTTCCTTTTGTTTTGAAACAAACAAGCGGTTTGTATCCATGTGTCTTAGAATATATACCTAAGGGAATTATTTTAAAAGCTGCTAAAGGACGCTCGATTAACTTCTGAAATGAAAAATCAAATTCAAATGAATATCAATCAAATTAATGAATGAATTTAATAAATCTTACCAAAATTCTCGCTTGTTCCTGGGTGAGTGATTGTCCCTTCTTACACACTTGAAATTCTTTAACCAATGTTACAATGCCTTTTTTCAAAGCAGTAGGCATCCCTAATTGTCTCAAATGAGGTTCTATACTGTGTGGGAAATTAGGCATAGGTCCTTCTGGTAATATTACTGTTTCATCAACTATAAAACCTGATCTAGCATAATCAATTTCTTCATACATGTGCATCCAATTCAATACCTGACAAAATAAGAAGAAATACAAATCTGATCAGAAGTACTGATGAATACATATAAACCAAATATACCTCTGTTTTAGATTTATTAGTAAAAAATAAACCACATTGACCCTGTAGAGCATTAGCCAATTCATGTAATCCTCTAGCTATTTCGTTCTCCGAGGATTTTCCTAAAGCTAATGCAATCACTTTATTTTTACCGAAGAAAAATCTACTACCCTGCCATTCAGATCTCAATTCTTTGAGTTTATCGTTTCGCATATTTTGTACTGCTATAAGAAATATTCTGTTATATTTTTCTACGCAATTTTTAATATCCTCGATGATTTGTTGCTTCAGAGCTAAGCCCTTTTTGCTTGTTTTGGTCAGGGATACTGAAAAATAAGACAAGATACTTCAATAAAAACGAGTTCCCAAATAGAATCAAATACACCAATTCAACACCATGAATTTCTGGTGTATTTTGAAATTTTTCACACCATAATTGACACTATGATTACACCAAAAACCAATTTTACCCGTTTTAAACCAAGCAACCACTCTGAATATTCTCCGTTGAAGTACAGTCGCACTGAATTTTTACCGAATCCACACCCATTTTCTGCTACGGAGAAACTAAAAGATATTGGTGGAAAAAATTCACAAATACACAGGGTTTTTATGGTGAAATACCAAAATACCACTGACTTCCCACAGCATTTACATTGACACTAAATTTACACACAAACAAAACATGTAACATTTTCATTGGATTTGATGTAAATGTAAGTAATTAATAATTTAAGGATTTAGTTAATATAGTAATAGTACTAGTAATAGTATTAGTAGCAGTAGTAGTAGTAGTAGTAGTAGTAGTAGTAGTAGTAGTAGTAGTTGTTGTAGTAGTAGTAGTAGTAGTAGTAGTAGTAGTAGTAGTAGTAGTAGTAGTAGTAGTGCCAATTTTCCTCTATTCAATATACTAAGTACAAAAAAGTACAAAGCCAAGATCATACATGTGACCAGTAACACAACCCCAAGCTAAAGAAGCTTTTTGGGGATGCAAAAATATCCATAAACAACTTGAACTAAGTAACATTCACAAGTTATTTGAAAAAACTTATACAGAATACAAAACACATACTTCAACACGACTCACATACTAGTGTATCGTAAGAATGGCGAAAGCATATGCAAAACAATTCAGCAAGGCAATGATACAAGAGAAAGAAAGAAAAAGAGAGAAACAAAGAGAAAAATTAAAAATAGTAGTATTAGTAGTAGTAGGCATTGGAAAAATTTATTCTTTTTTTCAATACAAAATTAAACTCCAATAACCTTATGAAAAACTATTCGCGCCAAACTGAAAAGCTTATTGCAAGGATTGCAAAGTAGGATATACATATGACCACGTTGTAGTAACAATTCAATATAATAAGAAAAAGTCATAAATCCAATCTTAAAAACTTGATAATCACAAGAAAACAATAGAAACAACAAAAAAAAAAAGTATGATTCAATATAAGAAAAAAGTAGAAACAAAACTGGAAATATAAACTTGAGAGAAAATAGTAATAGTTGTAGTAATTGACTTTATTGCTTAAGATTAGCAATACTTAAGGTTTGGATTGATGTGGTATAGTCTCTAAGGTTAAGCGATCAAATTTCTGATTCTTGAGAAACAAGGTTTGATATTTGTAAAATATAATTGCGATGAAATATAATTACTTTTTTTATCCCTTTTTGATTTCGGCATTTTGTGATTTATTCAGTAACGAGTAATTATTTACACAACAAATACTGGCACGTGTTTTTGAATCAGTGATGTCAGACGATGCCAGACAGATAACTAGCACGGAACCGGAATGAAGCTGGAACCCATCGGACCAAAGAGCAGGCCTCTGACTCTGAAGCTGTAATTTCATGGGGCCTCGAGCATCGAGCGTCAACATTAGAAAGAAAGAGAGATCACACAGTTCTTCTCTTTCTTTCTAATGTTGACGCTTGATGCTCGACGCCCCATGAAATTACATCTTGACTCCTCTGGGGCTCGAGTCACATGGAGCAAAAATCACGCGGAAAGCGGCACGCGGAACCATCGGTTGAATAGAGAGGAGAACATTCACCGCTCTCTTCAACCAAGGGATTCGCGTTCCGCTTTCCGCGTGATTTTTGCTCCATGTGACTCGGGCCTGAGGTAGTGATGCCAGTATTCCCTAGGAAAATCTTCAGATTTTTTGGCATTGGTCATTTCTTTCCAAATTGAAAATATGATTGGCCGGTTGTACAAGAAATAACCAATCATCAGATGCCGAAGATTTTTCTAGGGAATACTGGTAACGCTGCCTGATGCTGGCCTCCCACACCGAGAGAAAAAGCATGCTTTAGAAGCATGACACACTTCAATGCTTCTAAAGCTGTAATTTCATGGGGCGTCGAGCATCAAGCGTCAACATTAGAAAGAAAGAGAGGTAACACAGTTCTTCTCTTTCCATCTAATGTTAACGCTTGATGCTCGACGCCCCATGAAATTACATCTTAAAGGTACCATTTCATGGGGGCTTTAGCATCAAGCGTCAACATTAGGAGGAAAGAGGCAACCGTCGGACCTCTCGTGTCTTCCAATGTTAACGCTTGATGCAGAAGCTCCCATGGAATGGTACCTTAAAGATGTAATTTCATGGGGCGTCGAGCATCAAGCGTCAACATTAGAAGGAAAGAGAAGAACTGTGTGACCTCTCTTTCTTTCTAATATTGACGCTCGATGCTCGACGCCCCATGAAATTACAGCTTAACGCATTTGTTACAACGTACTTTTAACGCTCGGGACTCATGCAGTTAACGCACGAGACCATGCTTTTTGGGTATGTGTCACATGCTTTCTAAGCATGGGGACCGAGCGTTGGAAGCACGTTATGACAAATGCATTAGGAACTTTAGTGCGTCATACTTCTGTAGTATGCTTTTTCTCTCGGTGCATGCAGCCGGATTGTCCGGAACGGAACGCTCACAATTGGTAGGTCCCTAGTGTTGTTATAATTATATTCAAATGAGACTAGTATTCTACCAATGAGGATCGTGCCATTATGGTCTAGACACACATGATACGTAAACGTGAACGTAAGAAACGGAAGCATGCGGAGAAACTGTACACAAGATCTGTGCATCTTTCCGTTCGTTACGTTCATGTTTACGTAGCTTGTGTGTCTAGACCCTAAAGCTGTAATTTCATGGGGCGTCGAGCATCAAGCGTCAACATTAGAAAGAAAGAGAAGTCACACAGTTCTCCTTTTTCCTTCTAATGTTGACGCTTGATGCTCGACGCCCCATGAAATTACACCTTTAAGATGTAATTTCATGGGGCGTCGAGCATCGAGCGTCAACATTAGAAAGAAAGAGAGGTCACACAGTTCTTCTCTTTCCTTCTAATGTTGACGCTTGATGCTCGACGCCCCATGAAATTACATCTTTAAGCAGCCAATTCATGGGGTGTCGAGCATCGAGCGTCCAATTATTTCCCCAGATTTTTGCGACGCTGAATTGCGAAATGCCACAGGTACCTTTTCATGGAGCGTCAAGCATCGAGCATCAAAATAGTAAATTCCAATTCCAACATTGACACATAACCTCATATGCCAGAGAGGAATTAATTTATATGCTCATTTGATGTATTGCTGTTATTAAGCAATAAAGTAAATGACTACTAAAAAGGAATTAATTTAACCAGGACCAGGAATAAAACTCGGTATTTATGGAAATCAATTTTAACGTTGGAAATGATGAAAGTTGGGAGAAACCAACTTCATAAATTTCAACGCTGGAGCGTCGAAAAAATCTGGGGAAATAATTGGACGCTCGATGCTCGACGCCCCATGAATTGGCAGCTTTATGGTCTAGAGTCTAGACACACAAGCTACGTAAACATGAACGTGAGAAACGGAAAGATGCGCAGAAACTGTATACAAGATCTGCGCGTCCTTCCGTTTCTCGCGTTCACGTTTACGTAGCTTGTGTGTCTAGACCATTATGGTCTGTCTACACAACGAACGTAAACGTGAGAACAGATGCGCAGAAACCATATAGAGGTCTGCGCAGCCGGTTACGTCTACGGAGCTAGAGAGCCTCAAGGGAGAGAGTCGCCAACTTGCTGTGCTCTGATTGGCGTAATCGCGAAGAGCTCTTTAAGGGAGACGCCATATTGAAAATTTGACGTCATCGCAGTATTGTAGTTGACGATTTGTTCCCGGATGTCATAACGATAAAATCAGCACACATCAGTTATAGCGAATTGTGGGCTTCATTTCGTTTTGCAACCTGCAAATTCAGCTTTATTCACATTCAAAGTTGAATAACATCGGTATGACTGATTGCTGATGTTATGGTTATGACAGCCTAAAACAAATTGTAAACTACAGCACTGCGGTGACGTCAAATTTTCAATATGGCGACTCCGTACAGAGTTGTTCGCGATTACGCCAATCAGAGCACAGCAAGTTGGCGACTCTCTTCCTTGAGGCTCTCTATACGGAGCCTTCCGAAGTAGCTGATCGAAGTGATCCGGATCACTTTTCAAGCTTTTCGATTGGTTGGAAAGTGATCTGGATCACTTGGATCAGCTACTTCGGAAGGCTCCTACGTTCTCCGTTCTCCTGTCTATGTAGACAGACCATAAAAGAGGAATGCCAAGTGAGGTATTGTTGACAGTCAATAGTGCATCACTATTATAACCAATAGGGAATCCGTAGTGTTTTTAATGTATCAGGAAAAATGTATTCTGACATTTTAATAATGAAAATACATCTGAGTTGTCTTTGCAGATGGTTTTATCATATATATATAAGAAATCAGTAAATTAATATAAATGGATAACTATTTATCAAAGATTATGTGATTTTCATTAAATATTCTTACTATAGAGGCTTCCGAAAATTGTCCCGTCATTGTCGGGTAAATGCAAGTTCGGGCACTTGCCAACTTATTCATGTTATATACTACCCCTCATCGCAGGATGGACGCTTCCAACGATGCCATATTTGATACGAAACCAGGGGGTATGAACCTCTAATGGAGAATTTCACAATGCTCTCAGTGGCCGAAAGGTTAGGCCGTTAGGCCAAAACAATGTTGGACCGAAATTTATTTTAACGAATGACTATAATCCGAATTCTTACTATACGTTACTAGTCGTGTGCGAAGAAGACAAAATATCACCAAGACTTTTTCGGATTATTGTCATTCGGCAAAATAAATTTCGGTTCAACGGGTGTTTACCCTCCACCATCCCCTCAACGCAGCGCGACCAATACTGCATAATTTATGCGTTTATGTGGATATTTTGATGTAAATTTACATAGAAAAAGATTGTACTGCATAATGCATAATGGAGCATAATTTCAGGAATCAAGGCATGAAAGTGCAACTAGTATACTACAAATTTCATTGGGTTATTATAGCATGGAAAAATCTAAATAATTGAGAGATAATTAATTAATTATTCTAAATAATCTCGGATTGACTTCCAATAGTTTGATCCAAGAGCGAATGTATCCCATACAGCACCGGGAGGTTTCTTGAACGGTCAGGAGACGTGCTTGATTTCACAGAGAACGTGCAAATAACGTCTCAGGATGTTCTAAAAACGTCGCATGTATGTCCCAGCCCTAACAGCACACTCCTTCGCATCTTCGTGGTCTCCACGTAGATACCACCAGCCCTATCCACCGATCTCTAATATACACTGGATAGCGGATACAGGACTTCGCAATACAAGACTTCTGTGAGTAATTGAACGTGATAGAAGACTCTGGGGCCGTCATTTGTTTGTGGGCTGAATGCTTAATTTTGGTGGTAAATTTGAATGCTATCGAAGTATTTTGTGCAGTATATCAATATTAATCCAATCCTAATACCTAATATTGTGTAACATGATGGGAAATTCGGAAAAATCATGATTGATCACAGTCTGAATGGTTTGAAACGTTTTTATAATTGAAAATATACATTTTTTTGTGAAATTCACAAAAACTCAACAATAAACAGAATCTCATGCTTGTTTGTATTATGAACTAAAATTTAGATGACATGGGAAAGGATAATGAAAAATTTTTCAATTACGTGAAAATATAATGTAGATTTTGTTGGAAATACGTTGATACGGTTCAAATTTACCGCTACAAAATGACCATTCAGCCCACAACAAAATGGTGGCTCAAGTCTTCAATTCGTCACAAGAAATTTTTAGTATCCGTTATCCAGTGTATAATAGAGATCAGTGGCCCTATCCGACTCCCTGACTAAACTATAGGAGACTTGTTATTCCTAGTGTAGCCAAATACATTAAACCGATAGATTGCACCACTTGTGTTGGTGGGCTATTCCTTTTAATTTGATTGGACAACTGAATAATAGGTATATTTTATGCAGCCCACCAAGACCATCAGCGTGATATGCGGATTAGTTCCATTTGGCGATAGTAAGGAACACAAAGAGTGGCGGAGTTGAAGAGGGCTAGATACCGCCTATCTCCGTGGAAACCACAGAGATGCGACGAAGTGTGCTGTTAGGGAGAGACATGCAGATGTCTCGGTTAGTTCTATCTATGTCCCCGTGTGACTTTGTAGTTTTTCAAGGTTAGCTCTCATGAAAGTACGTTTAGAAGACATGATGAGAACGTCTGGTAGTAGATCAAAAGAACGTGCTTAGAACGTATGCAAGGATATCAAAATGGAAGGTACTCTAAAGCTGTAATTTCATACAAGCGACGAGCGACGAGCGATACCTTAGATAAAGGGAGAAGTCTCACATTACCTCTCTTTTTAGCTAATGTATCGCTGAAAGCCCATACAGCACTGGGAGGTTTTCTGGACGTTCCGAAAACGTGCTTGGTTACAGAGAGAACGTGCAAATAACGTCTCATGATGTTCTAAAAACGTCGCATGTATGTCGCAGGAACATACAAATGTCCCGTTTAGTTCTATTCATGTCTTCTTGCAATGTTCTTGGGACGTACTCGAGAACAGGTTTTCACAACGTTCCGCGGCGCTGCACATATGTTTTGGAAAGGTTAGTTTTTATGAAAGCACGGTTAGAAAACACGAAAAGAACGTCCCGTAGTATCTGAAAAGAACGTGCTCAGTACGTATTCATGTGCATCAAAAGTGAAGATACTCTCAACATTTGGAATACATGTGCCTTGGGCACCAACACCCGCGGAAGCAAGGTTATGTTTACAAAACGTCCAGAGAACTTTATGTGCTGTCTGGGAGCTAAACCTTGTTTAGCTTTGCGTGAAATTACAACTTAAACGTTTGTAAAACTTGCTTCAGCGGGACCAAAACACGCAGAACCAAGAGCATGTTTTCAAAACGTTTAAAGGACTTCCTGTGCTGTCTGGGTAACCGATAGTATGAAGTTGAGGTTTGTAGCACACAATGCTTTTGAGTTATTTGGAATTTTTTAAAAATCTAAAAATGCTCGCATCTCAAAATAATTTCTTTCAACGGGAAATTATTGAATTTCGACTGAAGGATATGCCTATGAAGTACGGTGCGCGAGTTCTGAATCATCCTGTATAGAGCTCAATGTTCCGAGTAGGAGCAAGGACAATTTTCGACCAATCAAAAAATTAGGAAAAAAACTTGGAATTTTTCAATTGATTGCAAACCAGGGGTATGACACTCCATATACTTTCAATGTATAAACTACGTTCAGAGTTTATCCGATCCCCCCGCACCACCACTCACCCCCATTTTGCTAGGTGGCGACACTTTCATTTGTCATATCCATCATGAACCGAGGGAATTCAAAATTGTCCGTGATAAGGTTATATCGTTTATATAAGTTTGGTGGTAATGTCGACACAGGTGACAGAGGTTAAGATGGTATACACAAAATGAAATGTAATTTAATATAATAAACATCATCATGCCGAAGTGTGTAGTGATCGGGTGCACATCGAGTTCAACCTCGAATAATGAAAAAGTTGGACTCTTTTCTGTACCAAGAAATAAGCAAAGTTTAGAACTTTGGAAAAAGGTTTTGCGTCGTGAAGATTCTCTGAAACCAGAACAACGTGTTTGTCAATATCATTTTCGTCCTGAAGATATTGAAAAGGAGAGAAGATTTCTGGCAGCTGATGGCACAGTACTCGGAGTGGTAAGTTTCAGAATCTTGATTTTCTGTGACATTAATTTCAAATACAAGTGATGTGATTGAAATAAATTTGTGAGTGCACATTAGCATCTTGATCTTTAGAGGGTATTGAAAAAATTTATCAACATTATACCTTCTCAAGTAAAGACACTTTTTTTTCTTCTGTTGGATGTTTATATATACATATATGAGGTACATTTCGCATTAATAATTAGTCCTCATATCATATTTTAAGTACTGTACATTGAGAGGTTAATTTTATTCATTACTGAGTAGCTTTGGCCAAATAAATGATGGAAAATCTGTGTGTTGAGATGTTAACGATATTTTATAATTACTGTTATAGTTTTTATTATAATCAATACAACAATCATTCCATGCAGTCACCGTATGTAAAGCCACGATTGAGACGAGGTGCAGTACCATCCATTTTTCCTTGGGATGACTTGATTGGAATTCATATGCCAAATATTGACGATACCCCAGCATCCGAATCAAAGTGTGAATCAATGCAAACGGTTGAGCCAGTGGTAGTTGGATCAGAATTTGAAAATGCAGACCATTCGATATCAGCAGTATCAACGGTTGAAATCATGGATACAACTGAGACGGTGGAAACCCTATTATCTCCAATAGATAAATGTATTGAAACATTGCCTCAAACTACAACAGCATCGAATCAAATTATTGCCCCAAGTCTGACGGAATCTGCCACACAGACAGATATTTTGATGAGAGATCAAAATATATCGTTTGACAGTTTATTCAATAATCCATCAATTTGGATTCCCTGCATTTGGTTTCGACAAAACGTAATTCTGGAAGATTGCCGCATGATCTCCTTCATGGATATACTTCATAAGAAGATTGACAATTCAATGAAAACCTTCGTTTCAAAAGAACTGATAATTCATGAGAATTTGAAAGTACAGGTTAGTTGAATGATTACTAATTCATATGATCATTCGAGTATCATGCACTCATACAATTTATTATTTAAATATTCAAAATATCTATTTATGGATGAGAAATGAACATTCTCAGTTATAAAATAATTTTAGTTTCTGCTAATGAACAACAGTATCCACACTGTAAAAAATGTGTATGGGAAACTTCACATACATATATGTTTTAATTGCTTCACATACATGGATAGAAAATTTCCTACAAATATTCGGAAAACCCCTATAAATGTACAGTAAAAATCCCATGAAAACAATAATTTCCACACATCTTCATGTAAAAATTCCTATGCATGTACAGAAATTCAACTTTCCCATACGAATATGGGGAATTTCTCTTATATACACAGAGGGAAGTTTATAAACCATTACAATATTTTTATAGTACTCGTCGGATATGCTTTATTATGAGGCTCAGAATTATATTTATTTCAAATTATAGCATATGTATGCTTGTACTCACGAGAGAGTATGGTGAACGCTCCTATACTTGTGGTTCGTAACGACATCATCAAGTATATCCCAAAAGTACAATATAAGTATGATTTCCTACACTTTCTTAATTGTTTCTTAACTAATAAATTCAATTCGTAACATTCCTTGTCAAACCATTGTTTATTATTGACCATTTTACGTTTATTATTCTTGTTTCCTTTATACATATGACACCCCTTCGCCGCTGTAATGATAGCATTGCAAAAATTTTCTTATATATTTTCAGATGGTTCAATGTCGAAATTAGTCTTTAATGATTCCGAGAATCTCAAGATATCCATGTATGGTAAAACCTGATCCTGATTCCATTGATTGTTACCCCTTTCTCCTCTAAATTTATTCCGGTGGCTACTTCCATCCCGTCTGATGATCTCTAATATAAAATTTTCACTGTGTAGGTATGGGAAAATTCCGAATATGTTTGACAGTGCAGAGTCACATGTATGCAATTGCGTAGTTTGTAAGATTTTCAGTAACTGTTCTTAGTGAAGCGGAAGAAAGTTTCAGCCTAAAAAACTTCTGATCAAATCACTTTTCTACAGTGCGCTAATTTGTTCCAATTCTTCTTTCATTATGTTTTGCGTTTCAATTATAGATCAAAATCATGTCCAAAGAAATCGACGTTGGAACAGCAAACATTATAAGTAATCTTACAGTGATAGATGATTTGAACAATCTTTTATCTATGTTGGACAAAAGTTATATTTGTTCTGGATGCAGAATTCCAACTTCAATGGAAACCATATCTACAAACGTCTCTTATTCTGATGAATCTGGAATATTGCGACATAATAAATGTCTTCTGTTACTATCAGATACCACACGTTGTAAATTTTGTTATAATTACTATGACACCATCAGACGAAAAGCATTTCTAATCTAACATCGAGGAGAATCATCTTGTATTTATTTGAATCGTCCCCCTACAAATAGTGACATTTATAAACTCAGGAAACTTCATAAAAGTAAAGATAGAGCAAAAAAAAAATGCTCAAGAACGCAACTTCAAATTGAAACGGCAACTCCTTGAAATAAAATTGAAGACCTCAAGAATGTGCAGCAAAACGTTGGAATCCACTTGTACTGAGAAAAATATACCAGAGCATCAACGAACTGTTATACGTCAAGTAATATCGGCGTCTCGACGTAAGGGATCAAAAGGCAGACGATACTCTGAAGAATGGATGTTGCTTTGCATGCTGTTGCATATGAGATCCCCGAAAAGATATAATTTTATAAGGAGTCACCACATTTTGCCACTCCCAGAAATCCGCACCGTTCGAAGGTTAACATCATTTTTACAGGACAAAAAAAAGTATTTGGTATAATTGAATCTAAAACAGGCACCAAATTTTGTTTCACAAGTAACAAGTTCAAGTACGAGAAAGACAATTCATAATTGAAAATTTTACAGATATCTTGGAATGATTGATTCTTACTGCGGCTTTGATAAAAAATTCTTCGAACTATTCGAGAAATATCTTGCAGAAAAACCACATCATGAACGCCATGGTCTTCTTCTCCTTGATGAGATAGCTACGCGGCAAAGCATCAGTGTCGACTCAAGAAACCTGAATTACCAGGGCCTCGTTGATTTTGGCTCTGATGGTCCACAAGCATCGAGCTTAAGTGAAAAAGCTGATCATTGTTTGGTTCTTATGTTCCAGCCATTGAATGCTGCATACACCCAACCATGCGCTGTTTTTGCATCCAAAGGGCCAGTCAACGGCACTGTTATCGCCCAGCTGGTTATAAAAGCTATAACCTTATTAGAAAACGCTGGTGCCATTGTACATGGTGTAATAACTGATGGTGCTTCCACCAATCGGAAATTTTGGACAGAAATGGGAGTCTCTGGAAAAAAAGTCACTCTAAAGAATCATTTTGAACATCCGGTTGATGAAAATCGAAAGGTTTTTGTATTTTCAGATACTCCTCATTTGATGAAAACACTCAGGAATAAATTTCAGAGCAGCAAACAATTACAGGTACGATTCATATATATAGTCTTTATAAGCATTTCAAGCTTACCGGGTACTCTTCCTCTATGGAACTCTCTGAATTCCTTGGAGTGGAAAATTCACTCTCAAAGAATGAAAATATTGGCAGGCCAATGAGAATGAAATTCCTCTCCTAAAGAGTAAGTATTCACTCTATCAGAGTGAAATTTGAACTCGTTTTAACGGTAAGATTCCACCCTTTTATAAAAGTAAAGTCCTCACTGCAAGAGAGTGACAATTCGCTCTTATGAAGTGAATACTCACGCTTTGGGAATGGAATCTCACTCTCGATGCACTCGCAATATTTTCACTGTTTGAGAGTGAATTCTCATTCCAAGAAATTTAGAGGGAAATATTTTGCTGAAATATTCCTGTAAAATCATGGACAATCTTTGAAAATTATAGTGATTTTCCTGTGAATATCTAGAAAAACTCTCATGAACTCTGAAAACATATGAAATTTTGATGAAAAATATAATAAACTGTGCAGACTTTTTACAGAGTTTATAAGAGCTTTTATGATTATTTTCAAACAAACACGAACGAAATGGGGCTCTAAAAAAATTCTGACGAAGTTGTGATGAATGATTTACATTTTCTGATTATCAGCATATTTCTTTGGAAAAAAAATCATAAAAGGTTTTGTATGAACTCTTTAAAAGTTAGGGTGACCAGACGTCTCGGTTTACCGGGACATGTCCCGGTTCTTGACGATATTAGGGACCGTCCCGGTTTTGATTCGAAATGTTCCGGTTTTTTTCAGAATCGATGAGATTTATTTTATTGACGATAACAAATAGGAAGGATTCATGCTGTAAGAAGTGACTGATGCTCGAAGTGGTTCCTTGAAGGCATTTCGAAGTGTCCAAATTATTGAATTTCACCTTTTGCCCCCATTGTTCCTCGTAAATGAGAAGATGAAATCGAAAATAATGAGTATATGCATCCTGTTTGTGATACAAAGAAGGTGCGTATACTAAACTGCCTCGATTTCATCCTTTCATTAATGAGAAAACTGGAGGAAAAGTGTAACAATTTTGAAACTTCGGACTCCCCTTAAAAAGAAAGTCGCTGCCCGTCGAGTCACGAAAAGAGTGGTTCAAGTAGAACAATTTTATACAGGTTCTCCCAGAATTCGCGGACCGGATCCCTCTCTGGACAATTTCCCTTGTAAAAATGTTCATTTCGGTTCGCCAAACGGGCTTGGTGCGGGTGTATTGCGTCTTTTTACGGTATTGTTGCAGGCGTAGTGGGGGTGCATCACGTCTGCAACAATACCGCACCAGGTCCGTTTGGCGAACCCGAAATAAAAATTTTTACTCGGGTTTTTTGGAGGCTTTTTTTCGAGATATAAGAATTTTTAGATATTTTTTCAAATCCAAATCATTCAAAAGCACTGTGCGCTACATACATGAGCCTGACACCATTCGCTAAGTTGGGAAATGCTGGATCTCTGGCAAGACAATCGAACTATTTTATCATTATTTGTTTCGGGGCTATAGTGATTTGAAATTTTTGAGCTACCACCTAATCGGAATTTAGCAACTCCCAAGTATTCAAATTGTTATAGTTTCAAAACAAAGAATGATGGAATAGTTCAATTCTCTTCTCAAAGATCCGGCGTTTTCCAACTTAGCGAATGGTGTTGAGTTCAAATATGTAGCAGATAGTGCTTTTGAATGATCCAAATTTGAAAAAAAATCTGAAAATGCTCATATCTCAAAAATTGAACCTTCAAAAAAATTTTTCAAACGGGGAGCTATTGCATTTTGGCTGCAGAATATATCTGTGAAATTCGGTCCAGAAATCCTGGGACACACTGTGGATAATTAATGTGTAAACTGTATTGAATTCTATAAAAAGTTATATATAATTTTGAAAATTTTTCCGCTCGGGGGAGTCATCCTGGTTTTGTACTCCAACGATCTACTCCCTGAATATGGAAGAGTGATAATTTCACTTGAACGAAAAGATAGGTTCCCTTCCGGCTGCCTGAAGAATGAAATCCCACTCTATTGGCGTGAGAACTCACTCTTCAGGCAGCCAGAAGGGAACCTTTCTTCGCGTTCGAGTGAAAATCCCACTCTTTCCAACATAGACAGTGGTTACCCTAAAAAAGTATACATAAATATACTATGAACGCGCATAATATATATACAACGTTTGCCTCCTACTAGGGCAGAGTGTTCCAAATTTATTAGATTCTTAATCAGAATTTCATAGATTTTCAGAGGTCGTCAGAGTTTGTCAGATTTTTGCAGAAAAAATACTACTCCTCTCAGAAATTGTTCACGGTTTCACAGGAATGTTTCCGCAAAATATTTCCGTACGGGTTAGTCGCTCGATGTGATCATACAGACTCGCTATATGTATACACTGTGAAAAGGTTACATTATTAGTTGACAAATATCAGTTTGAAATCCAACTCATCATAGCAGACTTTATAGGTATAGTTAATCTATTCTTTCCACACATATTACAATATATTAATAGTCAACTGATGATTCATTATACATGAACATGATGACTAATCAATACAAATCTGATGTAATTCGTAATCTCACATTAATGTGTAATCTAGATCATCAGTTAACCATCAATATATTAAATTATATATGAAAAGAATAGATGAACCGTAAAGTGCTGCTATGTTAAGTCGGATTTTAAACTGATATTTTTGTTAACTATTAACGTAATCTTTTTGCAGTGTACGACTTATATTATTATTTCTGTAGATGGATCCTACTATGCCTCCGATTAAATGGGAACATTTGAACATCCTTCATGAAAAAGATATTTCATCACCCTCTCGAATGAGATTGTGTCCAAAAATTACAGGACAACACATTAATCCAAGTAAATCTGCAAAAATGAGAGTTCGATTAGCTACGCAGGTATAAACGCTTTCCGAATTATATTCAATCACAACTAAAATATGTCACAGCTTATGAAAGATATTGATTATTATCATACATTCAGATTTTCAGCAAAACAGTGGCCAGAGGGCTTCGAATATATCGTAATTATGTTCCCGAATTGAAAGATTGCGAATCAACAGCAATATTTTGTGAATAGATCAACGATCTTTTCGACGCATTGAATCGCACATCTCGCGTTGATGGAGTAAAACCCGGCAATGACGATTTTCAGGTCCTTTTTTTTCTTTTGAGTTTACAAGAATATAATGTGAAACACAATTTTGATTCCAATGATCTATTCCTATTTATAGTTGATTGAGCAATCAATTGAAAAATTGGACTGTTGGGAGGAAAACGTTGTACAAGGAAAGATTCCGAGTACTTCGTTTTTAACAACACAAACTGCCGAAGGTTTACGGGTAACACTAAAATCCACTCTCGATCTAGTTCATCATCTCACTCAAAATCATGGTTTTGAGTCAGTGTTGACGGGAAACATTAATCAAGATTCCCTTGAGGTACAGTACCGTAATTCGAAAATGGCAATGATAATAATCATAGTAAAACCTTGAGTAGTCGGAAATGCTAGTAATCAAAACAATTTCTCTCCACACTCCCTCAATCAATTTCACAAAATGTCTCCTCACGATAACAACATTTCGGAATAGCCTGTTAACAGTATGGTCAAGCAATTGACTATGCCATAATTACAGTCACAATTTTTTAGATGAAGCATTCGGGGTTATTGATCTATATAGAGCTTATTATCATTTCCTAATATCTCTAAAAAATTATCATTTAATCCAAAAATCTTCAGAATCTGTATTTGGGTTCATCCCCATCCAGCACACAATGTTATAGTAATATCACATCTGGTGGAATCTTATGAGCACAAAATTTTAATGTATTTGAATATGGATCTGTCAGATTTTATGAGAATGTGTAAGAAGTTTGTCATCTAAAAGACAGGTGTTTCATAGGATATTCATAACAGTTGTGTGGTGTGCTGTCAATATGTACCATTACAATATAATATTACAGATAAGCCTTAAGAGACTATTTTGGAATATTTCACAAAATTTCTTAAACAATAGGTATGTTCTGCAGGTCTTCATATGAAATTTCTTGAAGTTTGTCAAAAGTATATTTCAGTGTTGTCTTAGACATGAATTGCATAAGATACCTTTCAAGTATTTATTGATGTTGCATAATGAACCCGTAGGAACGTTTTCCCTGTTTTTTTCATGGGAAATTTCGGTATTTTTGTGCACGATTTTCCCTGTTTTTTTCTAATTTTTTCCATGCTTTTTCCCTGTTTGTACAAACATGGAAAAAACAGGACAAAAACATGGAAAAATAGGGAAAAAGCATGGAAAGAATAAGGAAAAAGCAGGTAAAATCGTGCACAAAAATACCGAAATTTTCCATGACCAAAACAGGGAAAAACAGGGAAAACTTTCCTACGGGAATTGTTGGAAATTCTATAAGATATTTTTTAAAATAAGTCTAAGGGTGATTTGAAATTGTTATGAGGGTTATGTATAATGAAATTCCATCGCACTTTCTATTGAAATTTTTTTGTTCCAGCATGGAATATACCACAAGGAATAAAAATGTTAAATATACAGGGTGGGGCATTTAAAGTGTCGCGGGCGTTTTTTCCAAAAATAAAGTGAGATACGAGAAAATTTTTCGGACAAAAGTTGTAGGGTACCGAGGGGGACATCCGATGGTGGCCTTGGCTTTGACCTCAAATCTCATCTTCAAGGGCATTCTGAGATCAACTCTTGTTTTTTAAATGGCATCTCATATTTTTTACTGCAGATTTGGATTCTAGGTCAAAAACCAAGAAACTTTTGTCTGAACCATTTTCCTGAAATCCGCAAAAATGGCGCTCTAATCGATATTGTTCCATTTTGAATCTGACATTCGAATAACTCGAAAACGAAGGGTCTTGCAAAAGAATGTTTCGTACAAAAGTTGTCAATACACAACACATTTCAATCGTCTACATTACCACCATTCAGAGCTCACGCGATGTAAACAAACGACGGGGTTCAGTGAAAATTCACGATTTTGAAAGTCAGTTTGTCAGTTACATTTGATTATTACTTGGTTTATGACAAATTGAAAATCATGGATATCCGATACACGGTTTCTGAAAAGATCGATATGATCTACATTTACGGTGAAGTGCATAAGAACCCCAGACAAGCATATGACTTGTATGCAGAACGATTTCCTGAAAGAACAACGCCATCCATTAGGTATTTTCAACGCATTACAAAATTATTCTCAGAAACGGGAAGTGTTACAAGGGAAAAACGACATCGAATGAGAACTGTTAGCGGAGAAAATGCGGAAGTTAATGTACTAGCTGCAGTAGCCAATAATCCACACGTGAGCTCTCGTGAAATTGAACTCCATTCGGGAATTTCTCGAAGAAGTGTTCTTCGAATACTGAAACGTCACAAATTCCATCCGTATCACATTTGTTTGCATCAAGACCTTCACGGTGATGATTTCGAAAATCGTGTACAGTTTTGTCGATGGGGTCTAGCGCAAATGCACAATAACAACTTCATCAACATATTATTTTCTGATGAGTCGACGTTCACCAATCATGGTCAAGTAAATCGACATAATATGCATTACTGGGCGACAGAAAATCCAAGATGGTTACGTCAAGTAGAGCATCAAAGACAATGGGCTGTGAATGTTTGGTGTGGTATTTTTCGATCTCGAGTAATTGGACCGTACTTCATTGCAGATACGCTAAATGGAGAGAAGTACAGACATTTCTTAGATCAAGTACTTCCAACATTACTTGAAGACATACCTATTCAGGAACGATTGAATATGTGGTATCAACACGATGGTTGTCCATCCCATTATGCAGTCACAGCTCGAGAAATATTGGACAGAGATTATCCTGGACGATGGATAGGACGTCGTGGACCAGTTCATTGGCCTGCCCGTTCTCTGGATCTTACTTCTCCAGATTTTTTTTTATGGGGATACATAAAAGATACAGTTTATCAACAAGCACCGACTACACCTGAGAATATGCGTCAACGAATCATCAATGCATGCGCGAGCATCAATGAAGATATTTTAGCACGAGTTCAGCAATCTTTTGTAAAACGTTTTGAAATGTGTATTGAAGTCGAAGGCCATCATTTTGAGCTTCTACTGCATTAAAATTATCCAAGTGATGTAGACGATTGAAATGTGTTGTGTTTTGTCTGTTTTACCCCATCACCTCCGTTTCAGTTCAAGGGGTCCCCCTTGGAATCAGACAACTTTTGTCCGAAACATTCTCCTCCAAGACCCTTCGTTTTCGAGTTATTCTAATGTCAGATTCAGTATGGAACAATATCGATTAGAGCGCCATCTTTGCGGATTTCAGGAAAATGGTTCAGACAAAAGTTTCTTGGTTTTTGACCTAGAATCCAAATCTGCAGTAAAAAATATGAGATGCTATTTAAAAAACAAGAGTTGACTTCAGAATGCCCTTGAAGATGAGATTTGAGGTCAAAGCCAAGGCCACCATCGGATGTCCCCCTCGATACCCTACAATTTTTGTCCGAAAAATTTTCTCGTATCTCATTTTATTTTTGGAAAAAACGCCCGCGACACTTTAAATGCCCCACCCTGTATACATAGGAATCCAGTAGATGATGAATTTTACTTCCTTTCTTTTATACTCATTTTTCCTTTTTCCTCATTTAATCCAGAGATTTTTTGGCACTGTCAGACAAGCAGAAGGTGCCAATGATCATCCTAGTAATCCAACCTTCCTTCAGATCTACAAAATCCTATCCACCTGCAGTATTATGAATCCTCCCAAAAGTGGAAATTGTACAATCCTTTCTAATAAACCCAATGATTTACTCCTATCCCTCACAGATTTGAAGGAGATTTATCATCATCCACAAAGTTCCAAAGTCCTTATGGAGTCAATAAAAAATAAAATTGAAAAAGGAGTTAGTCATTGGGATTGGGATATTTCAGATACCTTAGATCATAATTATGCATTACTAGAAATAATGGATTGTCTCATTTACTGTGCTGTTAGCTCAATCACAGAAAAGTTGCTGCAATATATGAAATGTGAAACTTGCATACATGCATGCACAAATAACCAAGCGTTTGGTATATCGCCAGCACCTGCAATTGTTAGTTCATATCCTGGAGATCAATTTATTCATCCCCATATTGGATCTTATCGAACAATACTGTGTTTACAAAACATCTTTCAGAAACATTTTCAGAAACCTAATGTGGTTGAACTTGTTTTAAGCGAATTAGAAAATTCTCTCAACTTTCCGTGTGAAGCACATGCTGCTGAAATTATAACTTTTGTAACGTATCATTATCTCAATATGCGGATGAGACAGAATTGCAGGCAGGTCAATAACGAAAGTCAGAGGAATAACCAAGAAAGAAAAAAGTATTCGAAATTTTGTGTGACATGAAAGATTTCCATTTATAACATTCTGTATCCAGCACATGATGACTTGTTGTGAATATTTATTATAATTTAATTTTAGAGAAAATGTGAATACCTGTAAATATTTTCAAAATGATAATTTGAGCATCCGAGAGTTGTTAAAAATTTATAAGGCTACTGACCATTCAATCGTAGGGCACTCCATTACTTGTAAGAATATATCATATTCAAATGTAAATATCTGTAAGTTACTTCTGTATTTTTTTTACAATGATAATAATCTTTTTTTCATCATAATGTATTCCTGACGGTAAAGTATAAATTGCAATACTGCAGTAAGTTTATAACATTCATGCTAATTTTTGAAATAAAATTATTTTCTAAATTCACAAGATCTGATTTTTCAATTCATCGCAGTTATACAATTTTGTATGTTTTCTCAATATTCAAATTTCAGAATTTAAATTATGCATGTGGAATACCACGTGTCCAATAAAAGATTGAAAACTATTATCATTTATAATTTTCAATAACATGCATTTTTTAATTGTACCTGTTTATTTTTGTAAATATGTAATTGTATATTGATTATTTTTGCAAGGATACCTCACATCCATGGGTCAGATAACCACGAAAAAATTGGACTCATTAAATTATTGTATTCATATTTTGAATTCGTTATTATTTATATTTATGATCGCGAAATTGTTTCATTTTTTGTTTGACACAATTCAAATAATTTCCGCAGATTTCATCACATGACAAATGCAAGTGTCGCCATCTAGTTAGGTAAAGGTGAGGGGCACAGAGGGGATCGGATATAGTTTCTACACGCTTTTGAGGAAAGTGTCATACCCCTGTTGCAAACTAAGTCCATTACTTCTGCTTCTGCTCGAAGCAGTTATCAGAAAGAACCGGAGAGATTGCTAACGGAATGTTAAAATCATCGTCCATATCACGTTTTTCTTCCGAAGAAAAATATGTGATTGGTTGAATTTTTCTTCTGAGCCAATCAGCATGCAAGGATGAACTGAAAACGTGATACCATCAATCAGAAACTGGACCAGGGTTTTCATATATCGTTAACGAGTTCTAACAATCAACAGTTCCAACTGAGCTCTGCCTTTTCTCAAGGCCTAAGCACACAAACACATAATCATGAAACATAACGCATGAGAACTTATGCAGCCTATCTCAGTAAAGGCATAACACCCATAGGGGTATTATACTAGAGGGAGCTAGCCGTGGCTGAACATACAAGTGGGAGCGTCACACGAATAAAAAGGGAGAACTAATATGATGAGGTGAGCAGGGTTGGCACGTAATATACTTTTAAGTATTTTACATAGTTTACGATACGTAAGAAACCGAGTATCTTACGCATAAAATCAACCCCTTGCCTTTGGGGGGACAGGAGGGTCCAAGTATCTTACATATTTTACGTGTCAGAAACCAAGTATGATACGTAAGAAATTGAAAAATCATGTAATAAACCCAACCCTGGAGGTGAGCGTCCTTGTCTTTCAACACACAGAAGACAAGGACACTCACCTCACCATATTCGTTCTCTTCTCTTATCGTTTGCAGCTGTCTCTTTTCATTCGTGTGACGGCCATGTCCCTTGACTAACCCCCCTCTAGTTTAATACTCCTAGGATAACACCTTTTGCGCTATGCTTTATGGTTATGCGTTTGTATGTTTGGGCAGAGATGAATAGCAGAGATTGCTAACGCAATGTTAAAATCATGGTCCGTATCACGTTTTTTTCTTTTGAAGAAAAATATATGATTGGTTGAATTTTTCTTCTAAGCCAACCAGCATGAAGAGATAAACGGAAAACGTGATACTGCCAATCAGAAACTGGACTATGGTTTTCATATCTCGTTAGCAAGCTCTTCAACTCATCTCTGATTTGGGTCTTAAGGAGAGTATTTTAGAGAAACCTTGTACGAAAAATTTGGTTAATATCTCAGCGCTAGCAGATTTCTCCCATATACTTTCATATTTTCAAAATATCGCTTCATACAGCATTTCTATAGACATTCAAAAAATGCTGTACAGAACGATATTTTGAAAATATTCGAGTATTGTGGAGAAATTTTACACGAAAGATTTGGCTGAAATCCCAGCGTTAGTATCCTCTTAAGATTGGCTGCATAAGCTCTTATCCCGAAGAGAACATGAAGCTTCAGCGAACGTTCAGATTAGATCTGTATAGATCGGATCGAAGGTTCATGAAAGCTAACTTTTAGCTTCACAAACGTTTGTCAAAGGTACTACGAACGTTGAAATGTCCGCCTCATAATACTTCCAGGAAACATAGATGGAACGTTCATTGAAGATTCATCGAAGGTTTGAGGAAGCTTCACAAAAATATCTATACTTAGATTAATTTATAATAATTTATGTTTATTAATTCATTTATTTTTCATATAAATTGATCAAAATTGATATAAGTATAGATATTTTTGTGAAGCTTCGTCAAATCTTCGATGAACCTTCAGCGAACGTTTCATCTATGTTTTCTGAACGTATTTCGAGGCGGACATTTCAACGTCCGTAGAACCTTTGTCAAACGTTTGTGAATGTAAAAATTAGCTCTAATGAACCTTCGGCCCGATCTATACACATCTAATCTGAACGTTCGCTGAAGCTTCATGTTCTCTTCGGGATGCGTTATATTTTATGATTATGTGTTTCTGTGCTCAGGCCTTAAAAACATTTCTATGCAGTGCTGCCAGATTTGAGGCATACACCATTCCTGCCACTTCCATCGAGCTATTCTCCTTTTCCCCACCATGTCAATCGAGCCGGGTGAGCAAGAGAGAAAGTAATTTACTCTCTCTTGTTCGCCCGACTTGATTCGCATGGTGGGGGAAAGGAAAGTGGCTCGATGGAGGGGGAAAAGAACGGTGCATGCCTCGAATCTGGCAGCACTGTTTCCATGAGCTGTAAATATCGAGCGTGCGCATTTACATCAAGCTCTTTCGTTTTGTAGAAGGCAAAAGCATGTTCCAGATAACTCCAGACCAATCCCTCATCTAAACAATCAAAGTTCCATCAGAAACGACCAACCAAACGACCTCCCAGTTACTTTCAACCTATTTAGATACATGCGCATGAATCATCTGCAACCATGTTCTCGCTCAAGTTCGAAAAGATGGCAGCTGTGAAAATGTACGATGATGTTGATATCGTTCGGAGCAAGGTCGCGTTATATCTCGTACAATAGTGAAATCAAGTCGAATGTAACTACCGTTAATCAGTTTTCCGTTATTCGATTAGTATCCTTCAACAATTTTAACGTGATGTGGATTATTGCGAGGTGATTCTCCTAGTAGTGTTCCAATACGAAAGAGACGAAAAGAGAGTGAAAAGACATGCCCGCGGAAGATTGATGAAAGCCATTTGCTTTTAGTATAAATAATTACGAGTGGGTTTATGGTAAAAGGACCAAGACGAATGTGAGGAAAATCTGGTCAATGGAAAGTGAGTATAACGCCGTAAAAGTTGAGTGTTCTCTCGTATGTGATACTAATGTGTGTTCGTCAAATTCTCGGAAGGCTCCATTGTCGTGTCTGGGCTTATTGGAACAAGTGAAGAATATTAAACACGAACTGTTATATCATTGCCAATGATTTATTATTGATATATCATTGAATTCTCGTAACTTTACATTAGCATGGCACAGCCATAATAATCCTAGAGATCCACCACAACCAGTTACATAGTTCCTATAGTATATATTTTATATATATATACTACTTCGATACGATATGCCATTCTTTCCATGAAATCGTCACTCCATCCACTTGTGATTTAATCATCTATTCTTGCAATTATCGTTTACGAAAATTCCGATGACCAAAGTGCACGGTCTATGGGGGAAAAGAAGTGCATGTGAGAAGTGCGTCAAGTTTACTGAATGATTTGAGAGTAGAGTGTATTATGAGCGGCGTAGACGTCGGTCGCGTGGTATTGCGCCGCCCAATGTCATTACCCCTAAATCATCGTTATTTCTAAGTAGATCTCGGGAGTTTATCATCATTGAATACGTTTATTTTGACACAAATATCGGTCTCTTATCATCCACACAGTGAGTACTTTTCTCTTTTTTGTTCTTATCATACTATATCCGAATTTCATTCTCGTTATCATTATGATGATGTTTGTACGTGTATTTGTGTATGTGTATGTATGTGTATATATATTTATAAATTTTATCACTTAACCAGAAATTGATCTATGATTCATTCTTTACAGAGATTAAAATTTTGCTATTTTCCAAGCTAAACTCGTGTGTTTTTTTCACATTAATTGGGTTGTCAACAACAATGAGTCAAATCCAAAGTTTTGACATTACGCTGTATGTTACCCAACTATGCAAAATGGGGCAAATACTATCAATCGGAATTGGATATTTGAAGAGAAAATCATTGTTGTAATATTACCAAGTTGAAAAAGTGCATGCTCTAAAGAATTTGAAGGCTTTGGTATTATATCGGCATTGTACACATGTGTAAAGAATTATATGCTTATAGAAACATTACTTTTCACATGGGTACCACCGTACTACACTGCCTGCATACTGTATTGTACGCAGGCAGTTTGTGATGAAGTTAAAACTAGCAGCCGTGAAGTTAGCAACCAATTATTGTGATTCTTTATGAAAGATTGTTGGAGCTTTGTTCATATCAGAAACTGAGCAAGCAGCAGTTTACCTAACTTTTCAAATGTTTAAATCCTCAATAAAAATCGGGTGCAAAGAGTTATGACAATCGGCTACTAGCTTTAAGGGCGTCAGTTTCAGCTTCATCAGTTTGTGAAAACTATCAATTCAAATGTGAAATTCTAAAAATAGTACAAATATTTGTTATCCAATTATTCATTGTGTAAATTAAATTTAATTTGGACAAAATTTATAAATTTTTCATAACTTCCTCTGGTAATACATTCTGTCATCGTTTCAAAATCAAAATCTTAGGGAGATGAGAATTTTCCATACCGCTCTTATATTTAAACTACATGGAAAGAAGTTTTCAACTGTATCAGGTAAATTTAGCTATTATAGCTAAATATCTTAGAACCTTCAGCATAGGTAATTTTTGATCAACATTAGCCAAAATTTTGGGGAAGCAGCTTAAAATTTTGCTGTAGCAGCCAAAATTTAGTCGTAGGAGTTGAAAAAATGGCTGCCTTTTTCTCAGCTAATCATTTTTTTCCATGTAAAAAGATGTTTTACACTAAGATTCCAAACTGTTCATCCGTTTCAATCTTAAACTTTATTTCTAAAGTTCTTGATCAAATTATGATCACAGAAGTTTTTTTTTTTTCAAAACAAAAACCTAAAATCTTGTCTTAATTCCTAATATTTCTAATATTTAGATAGGATTTTAAACGGATTTTTTCAAGCTCTTGTATAGCTTTTTGTTGTATGCGGAAACACTTTGCCAAGGTTTATAACCTTGATAACCCATCAAACGATACTTGACATATTTAAAAATAATTTCTTCCAGTATGGTCGAAATTATTCAGATATTCGTGATTTGTCACGGTAAGTGCTTTTATTCCTGTCAATGGAAACCAATAATTTTAAGATCAAAACTTCTTCTATTGTATATTAGAAAATCAAGGTATTATTTTTTACCCACACAATCAATAATTTCTGTTGCAGGATAAGTAAGACTTGCGACATCAAATCAAACGATCATTCTCAAGGGTTGTCCGGCAAGAAAAAAACAATGAGCGGTGAAAAAATTGATTCAGATACTGTATATAATTGTCACAAAAAGTCAAGAAGAATTATGACCCTCGTCGGAATGTTCGGAAGAGTTTATCGTTATGCAGTCTTGATGAATTATATACAGTTTCGCACACAAAATTTAGAGCATGAGAATTACCCTAAGACTTTGCAGAATCGAATCTGTCTTTAATTTCTTTCATTTCCACATAGAGCTCAAATCCGCAAGACATTTATGTTTGGTTCATTTTTTCACCTTTAAATACCGTTTGAATCAATCTCCCATTAATTTTTAATTTTCTCATATATTAAATAGCTGCTGCATATCAGATGTTTGATCCTTTATGATGTAAACACAAAAAAATAGCTATTTAACGTGACGCGTACGCGTTTTTGATGATGGAAAACGTACTTTTGTCACCAAGGTCGGATAACAACTGAAAAAAACACAAAGCGTCTTACAAGGAGGGTCCCACCATCCGATCGCGTTTGGATCTCGTCTCTCATGGTTCCTAGAAACAAATTTTGCTATATCCGTTATTCTGCAACAAATTATTGTACATTAGAGAGTATTTTCTGAACAAATTTTGCTATGTCCGTTATTCTGAAACAAATTATTGTACAAGAGAGAGTATTTTCTAATTGTAACGCTCCCGTTTCTTCCTTACGCAAACTAAAAGACACGTACACTTATCCGAAACAGCATCTCATCTGCACATTCTATGCGTGATTGCAGACTCACCTTGAAATATTCAAAAAATGTTGGTGTCACTTAGGAGAACAAAGTTTTCCGTGATAAAACAATACAAAAAAGTTAATTTTAGAAATGTGCAATTTTAAATCGTTACGCGTTATTTCTATAATTTCAAGGGGTAGAAAATTCATCAAGCTTTGGAATTGAATGATACCCACGATCTCTATCGATGAGGGCATAACTGGAAAGTACGAACAAAAACGCTGCTTCTCACGAGCATAAAAATGAAGATCAGACCTCAAGATTCCTAGAAAAATTAATCTAGCAGATCCGTACTTTGGAAGTGATCTATAAAGTACATCATGCTGACAAAGGGACGAAAGGGTGCACCTTAACTTGGTATCAAGGGCCATTAGAGATGGGTGGAGACGTTCATCTCAGCATGACATCCGTTTCATGCTTCAAATATAAGCTAGACATAATCATTGAAATTGGAGATCAAATCACATAAAGCGGGGTGAAACTGATATGAAACAATGGGTAATTTCAAACTATACACAATTGAGACAGCTTGAATCCCAATAGAAACTAAAAAAAGTATCCAATAAAATTTGTTTATTATCAATTTTGCGAGACGAAAATAAAATGCCATGATTAGAGAATTTCCGAATTTTCACTGCTGCATGTCGTATAGTAAACTTCATCTCTATGCACGAAGAAAAGTAAACAGTACCCGTCACTGCAAGCAGGGTTGGGTTTATTACGTGATTTTTCAATTTCTTACGTATCATACTTGGTTTCTGACACGTAATATATGTAAGATACTTGAACCCTCCTGTCCCCCCGAAGGCAAGGGGTTGATTTTATGCGTAAGATACTCGGTTTCTTACGTGTCATAAACTATGTAAAATACTTAGAAGTATAAGACATGCCAAGCCTGACTGCAAGTAGCATTAATTGAATCAAAAACAAATGAAGATACAGTTGAATAGTAAAGATTGATTATCGCGATCACTGTCATAGATACTGCAATGACATTCGTCATTACTGTTTGGACAGTAACGAAGGGAGAGTGTCGCAGATCTGGAGGTTCATTTGCCCGAAGGTCCGATGTATCGAATTGCAGAACCCCGAGCATGTTTCGGGACTCCTAAAATTGTACACGATTTTGATTGGTCACTTCTCTTCGAATGTTGAACGTGATTGGTTGCTCTACAAGAATTGACCAATAAACATGGTGTACGATCCTGCACGGAAAAAAGAAAACAGCAATGGTTACTGTGAATCGCAGTAATTCATTGAAAAAAAATGAAAAATCAAATTCACGCCGTTCATTACTGCATCTCCCAATAACCGTTAATGTCCAAGCAGCATTGACGAATTTCACTGCAGTACACATCCCTGTGATCGCGCTAACCTCTATCATCCAAGCGTGTTTTCATTTGTTTTTCAACTGATTGCTATTATGGACAGTAACCAGTGCTGTTCTCTTCTTTCCGTGTACACTGAGAGAAGAGCGATTTGGAGGTTCAGTAAATAGTATTATATTTGATCGATAAATCTGAATATTACTGAACTTTCAGCGATGTTTCACGAAATTTCAAGACACATTACTGAAATTTTGCTCTACATTACTCAGTGTTCTACAATCGTTATTATAGAATACAATATTCATAACCAAATTTGCTGTGTAACACTCAATTACTAGACGTTTAGGAATTGAGGGACACACAGCGAATTTGGTCGTGAATATTGTATTATATAATAACGATTGTAGAACACTGAGTAATGTAAAGCAAAATTTCAATAATGTTTCTTGAAATTTCGTGAAACGTCGCTGAAAGTTCAGTAATATTCAGATTTATCGATCAAATATAATACTATTTAGGGGAAGTGCGCCTAATTCGCACCATTGCTTAAATTGCACCACTGGCGTATCGGTGAAACGGAGATGCACACAATCCTTTACGCGAGTAAAACATGAACTTGAACTCCAATCCAGTTACCTCACTGAGTTTTGATCTGCTGATGCGCATTTTACTTTTGTTACAGCGAATTTTGTAAACTTGTCTGTTTTCAGGTTAATTTCTTGTGTTGATAAAACGTCAAGTTTATATTTCTCTATACGACAAGGAAAACTCTAAGGATATGATCTCAAAGTAGTTGATCTTAGTAATAAAATGTCTTATCTTTCAATCGGACACATTCCTCTTAATCCAAAATAATCTGGAGGCGTACACAGATGTATTAAATGTATATGGTGCAATTTAAGCACCCAAAATGCAATTTAGGAAAAGATTGTCCATTATTTATTTATTTAATATCAAGTTCGCCTTTCTTTTTCTCCCTGTCTCGTTATGGAAGTATTATTGTATAAGTTAAGACGAATTTTATGTGCATGAGATTTTTATTTTATCAATTTTTTATACCAAGAAATGGAGTCAGGTTCTTAAGTGGCGCAATATTGGCACACTTACCCTACTGAACCTCCAAATCGCTCTTCTCTCAGTGTAGGAGTTCCGAACTCTGATCCCGAGTTGCACAGTCTCGAATAATTTTCAGTAACTCTGGATAGAATTGTAAGATAACTAATAACATCTAGGATGGGGTTGAAATGTCCGAAAACCAATCCTTCAATCCATTCCATTGGGTCTTCGTGGAATTCCACTGTAACTCTTCGATAGATTCGCATCCATACATTTGGACCCCATCCAACGTCTAGCAATAATTCGGGACTGTGCAACTTCGGGATTTCGCAATTCGGTACCTCGAACCTTCGGGTCCACGGCACTTCACACCGTTAAGAAAGTGTCTAGTATTCTACTATGTTCAGTGACATCGAAAAAATTACCCATTCCGAGCATGAGGTTGTTACCGGGGAGTAATGTAATTTGCAGACACTTGGCATTGGGGTTTTACATAAAGCCAAGTCAAATAAATCTTTCTGAAGGTGACGGTCTAGCTGCAATATCGCGACTGCTCAATGTCCCAACACGACAATATCTCGAAATGATTTATTCCGAATTTCGGGATATATTATTTCGGGACATTGAGCAGTCGGGATATTCCGGTTTCACTAACGTGACACTTTTACAAGCTTGGGTTATTTTACAAATAAATGTAATTTTAACCTTTACAGAGTAGGGAACTCTATTACCCACTCTGAACATGACATACTTGCAGAATGGAGTGGTCATTTTCATACTATTAATACGTAGTATTCCTGTATAACGGAAATATGCTGATGTTAAGAAAGGTATATTTATCACACGAATTAAGATTTCCCGATTAGGAAGCGTCACGTTTTTACTTCAGCTTGTCAGAAGTATTAGATTCGTTCAATGTAATTTTGCAAACTGGGGAGGGTATTTCTCATTTTTTACAGTGTACCAGTACTGCGGAACACAATATTGTTATGGCCGCCTTCAATTTTTTGACGGTAAACGGTTTCATTGACAGCAACGGTTACCAGTGATAGCGCGGTAAATTACACTGTTAGAAATGTCTTTAAATTTAATAAAGTTCTCATATACATTTGTAGATGAGACTTCCAATTCTTGGTAATTGAAATGAAAATTCATTTACACGCAACTGAATTTAAAATTTTTGCTATCCCTGGTAGAAATTTGTCTGGGCGTCCCATTTACCATCCACCTACTAGATGGGAGGGACCCACGTGGGGACAACTGGATAACACATTTCAGCCAATTTGACTTTAGTGCCCAAACATTTCGTTGGTTTATTTTTTATGCGTCAACTGATCATACAGTAACATTGATAGTCCATCAATACCGTCAGAGGGATGAAAAGAAGCCCCAACGTTTGAATTTGTCACTCGGGATTATTTTATGGAAATAAATTCAAAAGCAACGTTCTTGCCTGGAGATTACATGTCAAGATACATTGTTACCTTATTCATAGGTGTGACTTCACATTTATAATTATCAATTTGAACAACAATCTAGCAATTCCCTAGGACATCTGGGTGGGCACAGGTTAGAAAGTGCGTTACAAAACTAGATAGAAATTAACCTCACATCTGGGAAAACGAGCTGGAGCCCATCTAATTCCCAATCATAATTTCTACTTTCTAGGGATATTATATCATACATTAATATACATTTTCGTAACTGAGATCTCATTCGAATGTAATTGAAATTTCAATAAATTTTTTAGTTACGTGAATAACTTTTGCTTCCAATACATGTAATTGAAAGTTCAATCAGAAATTTCTAATAATAGTGTACTTGAGGTAATTCACTTAGCACATATCAAGTAAAATACTAGGTAATTTAAATGTTGGGTTTCTTACAGTTTTTTACATCGGGGAATCCCAGTAAAACCACCAGAAATCACTAGTTTCAGATCAATGATAGCTTTTTGACATAGTAGAAGTGATTGACCGTAATTTGCCTCATTTATTGCACTGATGAAAATCCATTGAAATACCAAAAAATAGTTTACGACAGGTAATTTGGTATCACTGACGGTTACTATTCACTTTCTCCGTGTGATTAAACATTTATTTCTAAATGATGAAATTAAATGGATTCCTTCATCATTGAGGGGACTAAAGCAGGGAGAAGTGGAGGAGGGGGAAAGTCTAATTTTGCGCGAAGTTTTTTCAAAAGCCTTCTCGCCGAGAGGAACCGAACAGTGCATACATATATCTCGCATACTATACGTTGGTGGGGATAACTCGCCGACAAGCACGCTCATATGTATTAATGAGTGACGTAGTACTTTGTGACGTAGCAATAGTCACGTGACCAAGCTGCGATTTCCCTGCTCGGCGAATATCGCAGCACTGTTGGGAATCCGACGATAATTATCATGAAGTGGAAGCTGTCGGCCGTGAGCTGTCGGCCGCAGATGAAGTGGAAGCTGTCGGCCGCGAGCTGTCGGCCGCAGGGGTTATGTTTTGGCTGGGACTGTACCTGAACAAAACGACCGAACTATTTGGATATTTTCTCCATAAAAACATGCTAAAATGAGATGATGATGATATCTAAAGATATGGATTTGTAGTATTTGAGACGAGGAATTCGAAAAAGAAAGATTTGTCACGATACGAGGTCGTTTTCATAGGATTTTTTGCAGAGAAACGAGGAGGTATATATTGGTTCTAACGAATTTCACCACCTACTGATGAGACGACGTCCGATTCGGAGGATATAATGCATCAATTCTTATAGGATTTTGTCTGAGGAATCCGATGGTATATGATTCATTTTGGTACGCGGCCGTTTTCATGGAGTTTTCGTCGAGAGAAGGGGAGATTTTTGTGAATTTCCACAGAATTTGCATGAATTTCGTTATTTGAAGACAAGTCGACGTCCGATTCTTGGGGTAAAATCTATGGATTCTTATGAGGAATTGTCTGCAGAATCCGGTGATATACAGCTCATTCCGGTACGCGGCCGTGTTCTTGATTTTTGACGCCAAAAGTCGTTGACTGGTATTTGACGGAATTATCAATACATATGCAAATTCTTCCATCGGCTGCAGGGTTCTCGTTCGATTGGAAGAATCTGATACCGAATGGATGATAAACTTTTGAGTTTCCTGCTTCCAATAAGTTGACACTGGGATTTTTTTGCTACCATCTAGTTCAGTCTAGAATTTTTTTGCAACCATCTAGTTCACTCTAGGATTTTTTTACTACCATCTAGTTCACCCCAGACTTTTTTGCTTCCATCTAGTTGACTCTACGATTTTTTTGCTACCATCTAGTTCAGTCTAGAATTTTTTGCTACCATCTAGTTCACTCTAGGATTTTTTTGCTACCATCTAGTTCACTCCAGAATTCTTTGCTACCATCTAGTTCACTCTATGATTTATTTGGTATCATTTTGTTCACTCCAGAATTCTTTGCTTCCATCTAGTTCACTCTAGGATTTTTTTGCTACCGTCTAGTTCACTATAGAAGATTTTGCTACCACCTAGTTCTCTCCTATATCCATTTATACATGTGTAATTTTGATAGCAATCTGACTATTGATTCGTGAGTTATAGCATTTCGAGTGAAGCAACTTCTGTCATTGTAAAAAAATGGAGCAAAATGAATTTCGAATTTTGATAAAGCATTGCTTTTTGATGAAAAGCCAGAGGGCTTTGCCCCTTGACCGCTTCGCTTAGCTGTCCGACCCCCTTCAACATTCGCTTCACTCATTTTGAATAGACCGTAGCCCACATATGCTCGCTTCGTTCGCATTTTGAACAATCCACACGGAGAGAAATTTTTAGTCAAATTTACTATGTCAGTATTGTTTCCGAGGAACAGACTGACTTTCTAATGAATTTCACAAGGCTATATTTTCATCAATGCTATATAAATTGTTACTTCTACTACAAGCACATAGCAATTTTTCAATCATCTCAATGTAATCAATATCAAAATAAATTTCACAGGAAATTCGTCACAAATTGGAAATGGAACCTTTGTTGATTTCACAATTTCCATGAAAGGTTTTACTATGTTGTAATATAAAATTAGTATGTTTCATGGCGAAAGTGAATATTTGAAAATATTATTTCAAATTCGTTCAAATCTTACGATACGAACATTGTAATTCGCATAGAGGGCGTAGTAAATTCCATGATATGAACAAGAATACAGTAGTACTGCGCCGACGCGAGCCGGCAGTTGAGGTGACGCGAATTCTGTAAAAGATTGAGTTACAATTTAAGAAAAAGTTCATGTTTCTCAATTCAAGTGATCTCCATTGATGAAGTTTTGTTCTGGAGAAAACACAGAAAATTGAACTTTAGATTCAAATCTTCCAAATTAAAAATCTACTCAGAATCAATTGAAGGTTATGCTCGCTGAAGAATGTCCAAGAGTCCTGGAACACCCCTATATGCATGCGTATGTAATTATTAAAACATTTTTTAATTAATGTATACAATCATATATCGTATATGTATATGTATATCATATATCGTATATCATCATCATCATCATGAAGTAATCAGTCTTACGACTGGTTTGATGAAACCCTCCACCCCTGTCTATTATCCGCCAAACGTTTAATTTCTACATATCTACTACATCCCTTGTCTTGTACGATTTGCTTCATATAACTTGCTCTAGGTCTACCTTTACCAGTTTTACCATTCATTTTCCCTTCCAATATTGTTTTCAATAAACTCTCATGCCGTAATGTGTGTCCTATAAGATTGCTTCTCCTTTTCACGATGTGTTTCAAAAGATTTCTTTCTTCATTCACTGTAAAAAAATGTTGACTGAAAATTAAGAAAAAAGTGACTGTAATTTTTTACAGTCACTGAGTCTGAATATTCAGAAACATTTCTGTTCTGAATTTCAAGATACTTATTTCTGGATTTTCAAACGCATGTTTCTGAGTCATCAAACATATTCACATTAAATGCAAGATTCATGTTTCTTAATTTTTAGACATGCTGTTCTGAGTTATGAGAAACATTTTTCTGAATTGTCGAAAATATTTGTTTGAATTGTAAGAAATAGTCTTCTGAATTTCAAGATGTTTTCTCTCAATCGTAAGAAACATTTTTCTGAATTGTCGAAAATATTTGTTTGAATTGTAAGAAATAGTCTTCTGAATTCAAAGATATTTTCTCTCAATTGTAAGAAACATCTTTCTGAACTGTAAGGAATATTTTTCTCAATTTTGAGAGATGCGCATTGAATTCTAAGAGGATGCGATAGTTACCATGCGCGAGCACGTTTTTCCTACCAAATTACTGGAAACTGATTTCATGAAAAAAATCCGAAATTTCAGGGATGGTTCTTCGAGATTTTATCTATGTCACTAAAGAGCCAGAATGTTTAATTCCGGAGATTCTTTGGTAAACGTATAATATGCGGTCTACGGTAGTGGGTAGTAGACCGCATACCATATCATTACCGATTTCTTTTCGAAGAATAGTGACGTAGATGAAGTCTCGAAAACCCAAGTGGAATGTATTTGGAAATTATACACTTCCCAGATGAAAAAAATTGAAGACATTTATCTGGAACATTTATAACGTTTGTTTTGATAACATTATATAGGATTTTATGCATCTCTATAACTTCATCTTGTATGATGAAGGTATGGAAACCCACAAAATCTATATATTTGATTATTACCAAAACAGTGTATTGAAGAATTATGGTCAGCAGCATTACAATTTTTTTCATACATAGAACATATATCTCCAAAAAATGGAACGTAAATTTGGGTAAAAGAGAAATCAAATTAGCACGTATAAAATTATAAGAATGCATAAAGAATAATTAAACAATGTGGTTTGAAAAACTATTCTAATTCCATTTCATTTTCCTTCAACTGTTTGTGATAAGAGAGATAGAATTGTGTCTTATGGGACCAAGTCTAATGCAAGTATGCAAGAATCAAGCGATGAGTATGTGAAACATGTACTAAATGCTCCAATGAAAAGTTCCACAAAGAATAATATTGAGTGATTCAACATGGAACAACTTATATAATTTCTACCAGATCCAACTGATGCCATTAATTTCTGTATTATGTTACAGTTAAGTAAAAATCAATGTTTTTAAGATTGATATTCTCATTTATTAAAAACCAAAAAATAAATCATTTTCAAGAGATTGATTTTCACTGAATTATAACAAAATACAGAAATTAATGCCATCAGTTTGATTTGGTAAAAATTATATAGGCAGGGTTGTATATTGCATCATGTAGGGTTACGCTTTGTGAAATGTTTCATCAATACCCTCAGTACAAGTCTTACATACTTATCACTGGACTCTTACACCAATTAAATGTACATCGTAGAAGACATAACCATCTCTCTCATCACAAATAGTTGAATAAAAGTACATAAAACTATGAGAACGATATTCTTCTCATGTACTTTTTTTTAACTATTTGTAATGAGAGAGATAGTTTTGTCTTCTACGATGTACATTTAATTGGTGTAAGAGTCCAGCGATAAGTATGTAAGACTTGTACTGAGGGTATCGATGAAACATTTCACAAAGCGTAACCCTACATGATGCAGGATACAACTCTGCCTATATAATTTTTACCAAATAAAACTAATGGCAGTAATGACTGTATTTTCTTAGGCTTTAGTGAGAATCAATATCATTGAGATTGATTTTTGATTCCTTGAATACCAGAAAATATTGTATCAAAGTGTTATGAAACTATAATATGTGATTCTTTTCATATATTTTTTTTCAACTATTTGTGATGAAAGAGATGGTTTTGTCTTCTACAACATAACGTTCAATTGATGAAAGAATCAAGTGATAAGTATGTAAGATTTGTACTGAGGGTATCGATGAAACATTTCACAAAGCGTAACCCTACATGATGCAATATACAACCCTGCCTATATAATTCTTACCAAATCAAACTGATGGAATTAATTTCTGTATTTTGTTATAATTCAGTGAAAATCAATCTCTTGAAAATGATTTATTTTTTGGTTTTTGATAAATCAGAATATCAGTCTCACAAACACTGATTTTTACTAAACTATAACATAATACAGAAATGAATGGCATCAATTGGATCTGGTAGAAATTATATAAGTTGTTCCATGTTAAATCACTCAATGTTATACTTTGTGAACTTTTCATTGGAGCACTTATTACATGTTTGTATGTTTCACATACTCATCGCTTGTTCCTTGCCCTAATGAGACTTGGTCCCATAGGACACAGTTCTATCTCTTTTATTACAAATAGTTGAAGACAAAGTAAATGGAAATAATGTAGTTTTTCAAACCACATTCTGCTACTTCAAACTAATCGCAGTAATTACTACATGTTCATGTGGTTCAGTGAATATAAATCTACTTGAAATTGATTTTATGATCCACGAAAAATCAGAACATCTGATTCAGAAATCGGATGTTTTTTTCATCATTTTCAATTCAAAAATCCCAATGTATCATCCTTCCTTTAATCATTTATTCATACCACCGTCATGAGATTTTCTGATTGTCATATTCAGAGACAATTTTTTTTCCAATGGCAAAGAGGTTAACTTCACATTTTTAACATTTTTTTACCGAATCCCACAATACATTTCATGTCACATTATAAATTAATTTGGCTCAAATTACATTGCACAACATGTAATTACTGTTGGTGCAGTAAGTATTTGTTCATTAAAATAAATGATATTGAATTTGATTTTGCAACTTACCTTTACTTACCGTTCATTGACCGTCATACAAAATAATGCAAGCCGATTCACTGCGCACCGATTCTGCGCATGTTTTCAGTGTAAGTTTCTTAAATTATTCAGATTCTTAATTTTCAAAGTATTGGTGATGAACATGAAGAAACTTTCTCTAATTTTTTAGAAACTTGGTATCCAAATATAATATTCTAGATATCAAATCTGAATTTTCAGAAAACCTTATCTAAATTTGTCTTTTAGAAACTCGAGTCTGAAAATTCAGACACTCCAGTATCTGAATTTTCAGAAAATTTTTTACAGTGTTTATCTGCTCGAGTACTTCTTCATTTTTGACTTTGTCTATCCATTTCATTCTGAGCATCCTCCTATAACACCACATTTCAAAAGCTTCAAGTCTTCGTTGATCAGTTTTCCCCATTGTCCAAGTTTCGCAACCATATAATGCTGTGCTCCAAACGTAACTTTTCAAGAATTTCTTCCTCACTTCCAAGCTTATATTTTCTGAGCATAATAACTGTTTCTTTTGGTAGAAAGCCTGTTTCCCTTGTGCTATTCTTGCTCTTATATCTCTTTCGCTTTTGCCGTTCTCTGTAATTATGCTTCCTAGATATTTGAATTCTTTCACCTGTTCAATTGTCTCGGTATTTATTTTGATTTTCTTTCTTCTAGCTGTTTTCGCTGCTGTACACATCATGAATTTTGTTTTGTCTTTATTTATATTCATACAATAGTTTTCCAATAATATTGTTCTCATAGTGTTGAGAATATTTTCTAACTCAGTACTACTCGTGGCAAGTATAGCTATGTCATCCGCGAATCTCAACATACTTATATTTTCTCCCTGAATCTGTAATTTCGATTGAATTTCCTCCTTCACTTCGTTCATTGCTTCTTCTATATATAAATTGAAAATCAGTGGCGATAATGAGCATCCTTGTCTCACCCCTCTTCTTATTTGTGCTTCCCCTTCCTGACCCTCTATGTCTATTATTGCACTTTGATTCTTATATAATTCGTATATTATTCTTCTATCTTTATAATTTATTCCCACCTTCTTCAGGATCGCAAACATCTTCTCCCAATCCACATTATCGAAAGCCTTTTGTATATCTACAAAACCTATGTACACAGATTTCTTCACCGCTATCTTTTTCTCTATTACTGCCCTGAGTGCTAAGATTGCTTCTCGCGTTCCCCTATTTTTCCTAAAACCAAACTGATCTTCTGCCAATCTACTCTCTATTTCATTTCCCATCCTCCTGTATATAATTTTGGTCAGTATTTTTGAAGCATGTGAAGTTAAACTGATCGTTCTGTAGTTCTCGCATTTGTCTGCCCCTTGTTTTTCCGGGATAGCGACAATTTTATTCTTTTGGAAATCTTCCGGTACTTCTCCTTTTTCGTACATATCTCTAATCAATTCAAACAGTGCGTCGCGAGTTCCTTCACTGGAAGCTTTTATAAGGTCCGCACTTATGCCATCTATGCCTGGCGCTTTATTATTCTTCAATTCTTTCAAAGCCTTGTCGAATTCTGATCTCAATATCGAATCTCCCAATTCTTCCTCATCTACATCCTCCTCCTTCTCTAAAAGTGCTATATCATCGTTTCCTCTATACAAGTCTTCCAAATGATTGATCCACTGTTCTATTTTCTCTTCCGTTTTTATCAATTGTCGTCCTAGAGAGTTTCTAATCTTATTGCTTCTAGATTTCATTTGTCCGAAAAATCTTTTAATAATCCTATATGCTTCATCTATTTTTCCTAAATGCAATCTTATTTCTATTTCCTGACATTTCTCTTCTAACCCCCGTTCTTTTGCTTTCCTTGATTCTCTTATTATTTTATTTCTCAATGATTTGTATCGTCGCTGGCTTTCTTGGCTATCATTATTCTTGTATTTTCTTCTTTCATTTATCAATTCTAAAATTTCTCCCGTTATCCATGGGTTTTTAGGTTCTACTCCATCATTCTTCAAAATCTTATCCGCACATTCTCTTATATTCCCCTTCATCTTTGTCCATCTCCTCTCTATTCCCAAGTCTTTCTCTTTTTGATCTCCCAATTTTTCATCCAACATTTTCTCGAATGCCTCATGTGTTTGTTTTTGCTTGAGGTTCTTCAAATTCCATCTTTTCTGCATTTTCCTTTTCTTCTTCAGAGATTCGAATTTTAGAGAACATTTCATCATCAACATATTATGATCACTATCCATATCTGCACCGGGATAAGTTTTACAGTTTTTCACTTGGTTTCTAAATCTTTGTTTCACTAATATGTAATCAATTTGGTATCTTGCTGTATCTCCTGGCATTTTCCAAGTGTAGATTCTTCTTTGATGATTTTCGAATAAAGTGTTTGTGATAACCATCTTATGATTTTCACAAAATTCGACTAAAGGTTGTCCTCTATCGTTCCTCCTCCCTAACGCGAAATCTCCTATAATGTTGGCCTCTTTTCCTTGTCCTACTACCGCATTCCAATCCCCCATCACTATCAAATTCTCTTCTCCCTTCACATATTCTATCACTTCTTCTATTTCTTCGTACGTTTTTTCAATATCTTCCTCCGAATATGCAGATGTGGGCATGTATACTTAGACTATGACTGTGTCTACCGGTTTTGTTCTGATTCTAACCATCATCACACGTTCATTATGTTGCAAATAATTTTATATTCTATTTCCTACTCTTTTATGCATTACAATTCCTACACCTGTTTGACCGTTCTTTGATCCTGTATGAATTATTCTATAATCCCCACTCCAGAAATCGCCCTCTTGTGGCCATCTCATTTCGCTAATCCCCATTACGTCTATATTCAGCCTATTCATTTCTAATTTCGAATTTTCTAATTTTCCCGCTTGCCTCAGTGATCTAACATTCCACGCTCCGATTCGAAGAATGTTGTTTCTTTTCCCTATCCTATTCTTCGGTTTTCGTTCCTTGCTGATGAAGCTTCCTCGAGCAGCCTCCACCCGGAGATCCGAACGGGAGACTAGTTTACCTCCGGAATATTTTACCCGAGAGAGCGCCATCATGGATTCATTAATTTGTTTGTTTGTTTTTGTTACATAATATTCCAGGTTAGGAAAAGGTGTCATTTCCTCGGGAAGTATTGAAAAATGTCAAGGAAGGTAGTTTCCCCTTGCTTTCCTTCCTTTCAATTTTGCCGATGTTTCTGGCATTAGGATGATTTCGTTTCTCTCAGTTTGTATTCTTTCTCTTGAGTAGTTCATTCCACTCAAAAAAAAGATCCAACTCTGAGATACTTATCCTCCCCACCACGTAAAGGAAGCAGATACTACCAGGGATGGATAAAAAGGATATCAAGGACAGGTATCATGAATATCCCCCTGGGAGACCCGCAATCATCCACGGGGAGGAATCGTATATGTATATCATATATCGTATATGTATATCATATATCGTATATGTATATGTATATCATATATCGTATATGTATATGTATATGTATATCGTATATCGTATATGTATATGTATATGTATATCATATATCGTATATGTATATGTATATCATATATCGTATATGTATATGTATATCATATATCGTATATGTATATGTATATGTATATGTATATCATATATGTATATGTTTATGTATGCTAGATGTCCCAAAAAATTCCAAAACCTTTCAAGGCGTGATTTCTCAGAAAAATCAAAGACAGTTTTCCCTCTGAACGAAATCCTTAGTTTCAGAGCTGATTTCAATTAATCATGTAGGAGCATTTCCAGAAATTATTTTAATGGAAAAGGAAAAAAGAATCTTAGTTTTGTCTCAGGAATTACTCCTTGGAAGGTTCAGAATATTTTCTTGGACGCCCTGTACATACATTCATATTATACATACATACAATTCTGAAATATCCCAAACGATCAGACACATAGTACTATGGAGCATTTAAGGGGGTCATTAGAATTAGACAAGCCAAAAAGACGTGTTAAAAAAATTACCTCCGTGAACTTGGCCGGGACCCGGAACGGATTTGAAACTTATATACGGCAATCGAAAGAGCATCGTTTGTACCTGCTTGTACCGCAAAAATTTCCGTTTGTACCTCAAAGGGGGCGGAGATACGGCCCGGGGGCTTATGCCCCCGCCTGTGACTGGAACCGATAGGGACGAGCTGGGTGTTATTTGAAAGGGCTTCGTTTGTACTTGATTGTACCGAGGATATTTTCGTTTGTACCTCACAGGGGGAGGAGATATGAGGGAAAATAGTTTTTAGCAATTTATGTCGATTTTTTTGGGGATTTCTGATTAGGAGGACTCTGGATTGCTTCAGACTGTATCCTGAACTGTGTAAGATCTTGAGGCAGAGACCCATACACCTCAAGAGCGGAATCCCGTCGTTTGTACCTTCTCAGTTTTGCCACAATAAGCCCAGATTGCCCGAAAATCGATATAATTTCACGATTTTTTTCCATCAGGACCCAGGATTAGTCCAGGCTATGTTCTGAACGGCATGAAAACTTAGATTGAACCTCCTCACATACTAGAAAAATGATTTCGTCGTTTGTACCTCCCCGGTTTTGCCACAATTAGCCTAGATTGCCTAAAAATCGATATATTTTCACGATTTTCTCTCCATCAGGACGAGGATTAGTCCAGGCTATATTCTGAACTGCATGGAAACTTAGGTCAAACCTCCTCACATACCACAAAGATGATTTCGTCGTTTGTACCTCCACAGTTTTGCCACAATTAGACTAGATTGCCCAAAAATCGATATATTTTCACGATTTTTTCTCCATCAGGACCCAGGATTAGTCCAGGCTATGTTCTGAACGGCATGAAAACTTAGATTCAACCTCCTCACATACTAGAAGAATGATTTCGTCGTTTGTACCTCCCCGGTGTTGCCACAATTAGCCTAGATTGCCTAAAAATCGATGTATTTTCACGATTTTTTTTCCATCAGGAACCAGGATTAGTCCAGGCTATATTCTGAACTGCATGGAAACTTAGGTCAAACCTCCTCACATACCACAAAGATGATTTCGTCGTTTGTACCTCCACAGTTTTGCCACAATTAGACTAGATTGCCCAAAAATCGATATACTTTCACGATTTTTCCTCCACCAGGACCCAGGATTAGTCCAGGCTATGTTCTGAACGGCATGAAAACTTAGATTGAACCTCCTCACATACTAGAAAAATGATTTCGTCGTTTGTACCTCCCCGGTTTTGCCACAATTAGCCTAGATTGCCTAAAAATCGATGTATTTTCACGATTTTTTTTCCATCAGGAACCAGGATTACTCCAGGCTATATTCTGAACTTCATGGAAACTTAGGTAAAACCTCGTCACATACTACAAAGATGATTTCGTCGTTTGTACCTCCCCAGCTTTGCCACAATTCGCCTGGATTGCCCAAAAATCCATATAATTTCATGATTTTTTTTCCATCAGAACCCAGGATTAGTCGAGGCTATGTGCTGAACGGCATGGAAACTTAGATGGAACCTCCCCACATACTGGAAAGAAAGTTTCATGCCGTTCAGAACATAACCTGGACTAATCCTGGGTCCTGATGGAGAAGAAATCGTGAAGTTATATCGATTTTTGGGCAATCTGGGCCTATTGAGGCAAAACTGTGGAGGTACAAACGACGAAATCATCTTCCTAGTATGTGAGGAGGTTCTACCCAAGTTTCTATGCAGTTCAGAATATAGCCTGGACTAATCCTGGGTCCTGATGGAGAAAAAATCGTGAAAATATATCGATTTTTGGGCAATCTAGTCTAATTGTGGCAAAACTGTGGAGGTACAAACGACGAAATCATCTTTGTAGTTTGTGAGGAGGTTTTACCTAAGTTTCCATGCAGTTCAGAATATAGCCTGGACTAATCCTGGTTCCAGATGGAAGAAAAATCGTGAAAATACATCGATTTTTAGGCAATCTAGGCTAATTGTGGTGTCTGTGAAGTTGGCATATCAAATGTCAGCATCGCACAAAAAAGCACCAGTTCTAGTCGCATCCACTATAGTTCTACAGTTCTTGATAAGTTACAACAATAGTTCCGGGTAAATTTGTGAAAAGAATCGATTTTGAAAAAATGATATGCTAAGTTCTTCTACAATATGACAGCATCGCAGGGAAAATGGATGGAAATGGACTGTATCTCGGAGTTCTAGGGATGATTGGGATGCGAGGATGTCAAAACAAGGGAGTTCTAATGCTAGAAGTGCTTGGGAAATTTTTTTCAGGAATTAAATGGAATGATATGCTGAGTTCTTCTACAATATGACAGCATCGCAGGGGTAATGGAAGGAAATTGACTATATCTAGGAGTTCTAGGGATGATTGGGATGCGAGGATGTCGAAACAAGGGAGTTCTGATGCTAGGAGTGCTTAAGAAATTTTTTTCGGGAATTAAATGAAGAGACATGAGGAGTTCTTCTACGATGTAGTAGCAGCGCAGGGGAAACCGCTGGAAGTAGACTATATCTCGGAGTTCTACGGCTGATTGGCATGTGAGGATGTCAAGGAACGAGAGTTCTGATGTTGGGAGTAATCAGGGAGTCAATTGGGAGTCCCAGAGGATCGGGAGTTCCGACCAGCATATCATTGAGAATCGAGAGTTCTGATCAGCATATCCTAGAGAATCGATAGTACTGACCAGCATATCATTAGAAATCGATAGTTCTGACCAGCATATCGTTGAATATCAACAGTTCTGAGCAGCAAATCATTGGGAATCAATTGTTCTGACCAGCATATCATGGAAAATCGATAGTTCTGACCAGCATATCATGGAAAATCAATAGATCTGACCAGCATATCATAGAAAATCGATAGTTCTGACCAGCATATCATGGAAAATGGAGAGTTCTGACCAGCATATCATGGAAAATGGGGAGTTCTGATGAGCATATCATAGAAAATCGATAGTTCTGACCAGCATATCATGGAGAATCGATAGTTCTGACCAGCATATCATAGAGAATCGATAGTTCTGACCAGCATATCATGGAGAATCGATAGTTCTGACCAGCATATCATGGAGAATCGATAGTTCTGACCAGCATATCATGGAAAATCAATAGTTCTGACCAGCATATCATGGAAAATCAATAGTTCTGACCAGCATATCATGGAAAATGGGGAGTTCTGATGAGCATATCATAGAAAATCGATAGTTCTGACCAGCATATCATGGAGAATCGATAGTTCTGACCAGCATATCATGGAAAATGGAGAGTTCTGATGAGCATATAATATAAAATCGATAGTTCTGATCGGCATACCATAGAAAATCGATAGTTCTGACCAGCATATCATAGAAAATCGATAGTCCTGACCAGCATATCATGGAAAATCGATAGTTCTGACCAGCATATCATAGAAAATCGATAGTTCTGAGCAGCATATCATGGAAAATCAATAGTTCTGACCAGCATATCATAGAAAATCAAAAGTTCTGATCGGCATATCATGGGAAATGGAGAGTTCTGATGAGCATATCATGGAAAATGGAGAGTTCTGACCAGCATATCATAGAAAATCGATAGTTCTGATCGGCATATCATGGAAAATGGAGAGTTCTGATGAGCATATCATGGAAAATGGAGAGTTCTGACCAGCATATCATGGAAAATCGGTAGTTTTGACCAGCATATCATGGAAAATCGATAGTTCTGATCAGCATATCATAGAGAATGAAGGGTTCTGATGAGCATATCATAGAAAATCGATAGTTCTGATCGGCATATCATGGAAAATGGAGAGTTCTGATGAGCATATCATATAAAATCGATAGTTCTGATCGGCATATCAAAGAAAATCGATAGTTCCGACCAGCATATCATTGGAAATCGATAGTTCTGACCAGCATATCATAGAAAATGAATAGTTCTGACCAGCATATCATAGAAAATCGATAGTTCTGACCAGCATATGATGGAGAATCGATAGTTCTGACCAGCATATCATATAAAATCGATAGTTCTGATCGGCATATCATAGAAAATCGATAGTTCCGACCAGCATATCATAGAAAATCTATAGTTCTGACCAGGATATCATAGAAAATCGATAGTTCTGACCAGCATATCATCAAAAATCGATAGTTCTGACCAGCATATCGTTGAATATCAACAGTTCTGACCAGCAAATCATTGGGAATCAATTGTTCTGATCAGCATATCATGGAAAATCGATAGTTCTGACCAGCATATCATGGAAAATCAATAGTTCTGACCAGCATATCATGGAAAATCAATAGTTCTGACCAGCATATCATGGAAAATCAATAGTTCTGACCAGCATATCATAGAAAATCGATAGTTCTGACCAGCATATCATGGAGAATCGATAGTTCTGACCAGCATATCATGGAAAATGGGGAGTTCTGATGAGCATATCATAGAAAATCGATAGTTCTGACCAGCATATCATGGAGAATCGATAGTTCTGACCAGCATATCATGGAGAATCGATAGTTCTGACCAGCATATCATGGAAAATGGAGAGTTCTGACCAGCATATCATGTAAAATCGATACTTCTGACCAGCATATCATGGAAAATCAATAGTTCTGACAAGCATATCATGGAAAATCAATAGTTCTGACCAGCATATCATGGAAAATGGGGAGTTCTGATGAGCATATCATAGAAAATCGATAGTTCTGACCAGCATATCATGGAGAATCGATAGTTCTGACCAGCATATCATAGGAAATCGATAGTTCTGACCAGCATATCATAGAGAATCGATAGTTCTGATCGGCATATCATAGAAAATCGATAGTTCTCACCAGCATATCATAGGCAATCGATAGTTCTGACCAGCATATCATAGGAAATCGATAGTTCTGACCAGCATATCATAGAGAATCGATAGTTCTGATCGGCATATCATAGAAAATCGATAGTTCTCACCAGCATATCATAGGCAATCGACAGTTCCGACCAGCGGATCATAGAAAGTGGAGAGTTCTGATGAGCATATCATAGAAAATCGAGCGTTCTGATCGGCATATCATAGAAAATCGATAGTTCCGACCAGCATATCATTGGAAATCGATAGTTCTGACCAGCATATCATGGAAAATCAATAGTTCTGACCAGCATATCATAGAAAATCGATAGTTCTGACCAGCATATCATAGAGAATGAAGAGTTCTGATGAGCATATCATAGAAAATCGACAGTTCTGACCAGCATATCATGGAAAATGGAGAGTTCTGATCGGCATATCATAGAGAATCGATAGTTCTGGTCGGCATACCATAGACAATCGATAGTTCTGACCAGGATATCATGGAAAATCCATAGTTCTGATCGGCATATCATAGAAAATCGATAGTTCTGACCAGCATATCATGGAAAATGGAGAGTTCTGATGAGCATATCATATAAAATCGATAGTTCTGACCAGCATATCATGGAAAATCGATAGTCCTGACCAGCATATCATAGAGAATCGATAGTTCTGACCAGCATATCATAGAAAATCGATAGTTCTGACCAGCATATCATAGAAAATCGACAGTTCTGACCAGCATATCATAGAAAATCGATAGTTCTGACCAGCATATCATAGAAAATCGATAGTCCTGACCAGCATATCATAGAGAATCGATAGTTCTGACCAGCATATCATAGAAAATCGATAGTTCTGACCAGCATATCATAGAAAATCGACAGTTCTGACCAGCATATCATCGAAAATCGATAGTTCTGACCAGCATATCATTGAAAATCGATAGTTCTGACCAGCATATCATAGGAAATCGATAGTTCTGACCAGCATTTCATAGAAAATCGACACTTCTGACCAGCATATCATAGAAAATCGATAGTTCTGACCAGCATATCATAGAAAATCGATAGTTCTGACCAGCATATCATAGAGAATCGATGGTTCTGACCAGCAAATCATCAGAAATGAAGAGTTCCGACCAGCATATCCTTGAAAATCGACAGTTCTGTTCAGCAAATCATTGATTATCCATAGTTCTGATCAGCATCCCCTAGAAATCGATAGTTCCGACCAGCATATCATTGCAAATCGATAGTTCTGATCAGCAAATCATCGAAAATCGACAGTTCTGACCAGTATATCCAACAAAATCGATAGTTCTGACCAGCATATCATGGAAAATCAATGGTTCTGACTAGCATATCATAGAAAATCGATAGTTCTGATCGGCATATCATAGAAAATCGACAGTTCCGACCAGCAAATCATCGAAAGTGGAGAGTTCTGATGAGCATATCATAGGAAATCGATAGTTCTGATCGGCATATCATAGAAAATCGATAGTTCTGACCTGCATATCAAATAAAATCGATAATTCTCACCAGCATAACATAGGAAATCAATAGTTCTGACCAGCATATCATAGAGAATCGATGGTTCTGACCAGCAAATCATCAGAAATGAAGAGTTCTGATCAGCATATCCTTGAAAATCGACAGTTCTATGATATGCTCATCAGACCTCTCCATTTTCCATGATATGCTGGTCAGAACTCTCCATTTCCCATGAGATCCTGGTCAGAACTGTCGATCCTCTATGATATGCCGGTCAGAACTATCGATTTTCTATGATATGTTGGTCAGAACCATTGATTTTCTATGACATGCTGGTCAGAACTATCGATTTTCTATGATATGCTGGTCAGAACTATCGATTTTCCATGATATGCTGATCAGAACAATTGATTCCCAATGATTTGCTGGTCAGAACTGTTGATATTCAACGATATGCTGGTCAGAACTATCGATTTTTAATGATATGCTGGTCAGAACTATCGATTTTCTATGATATCCTGGCCAGGACTATCGATTTTCTATGATATGCTGGTCGGAACTATCGATTTTCTATGATATGCCAATCAGAACTATCGATTTTCTATGATATGCTGGTCAGAACTATCGAATCTCCATGATATGCTGGTCAGAACTATCGATTTTCTATGATATGCTGGTCAGAACTATTCATTTTCTATGATATGCTGGTCAGAACTATCGATTTTCTATGATATGCTGGTCAGAACTATCGATTCTCTATGATATGCTCATCAGAACTCTTCATTCTCTATGATATGCTGGTCAGAACTATCGATTCTCCATGATATGCTGGTCAGAACTATCGATTTTCTATGATATGCTGGTCAGAACTATTCATTTTCTATGATATGCTGGTCAGAACTATCGATTTCCAATGATATGCTGGTCGAGACTATCGATTCTCTATGATATGCCGATCAGAACTATCGATTTTCTATGATATGCTCATCAGAACTCTCCACTTTCTATGATCTGCTGGTCGGAACTGTCGATTGCCTATGATATGCTGGTGAGAACTATCGATTTCCTATGATATGCCGATCAGAACTATCAATTTTCTATGATATGCTGGTCAGAACTGTCGATTTTCTATGATATGCTGGTCAGAACTATCGATTCTCTATGATATGCTCATCAGAACTCTTCATTCTCTATGATATGCTGGTCAGAACTATCGATTCTCCATGATATGCTGGTCAGAACTATCGATTTTCTATGATATGCTGGTCAGAACTATTCATTTTCTATGATATGCTGGTCAGAACTATCGATTTCCAATGATATGCTGGTCGAGACTATCGATTCTCTATGATATGCCGATCAGAACTATCGATTTTCTATGATATGCTCATCAGAACTCTCCACTTTCTATGATTTGCTGGTCGGAACTGTCGATTGCCTATGATATGCTGGTGAGAACTATCGATTCACTATGATATGCTGGTCAGAACTATCGATTTTCTATAGTATGCCGACCAGAACTATCGATTCTCTATGATATGCTCATCAGAACTCTTCATTCTCTATGATATGCTGGTCAGAACTATCGATTCTCCATGATATGCTGGTCAGAACTATCGATTTTCTATGATATGCTCATCAGAACTCTTCATTCTCTATGATATGCTGGTCAGAACTATCGATTTTCTATGGTATGCCGATCAGAACTATCGATTTTATATGATATGCTCATCAGAACTCTCCATTTTCCATGATATGCCGATCAGAACTATCGATTTTCTATGATATGCTCATCAGAACCCTTCATTCTCTATGATATGCTGATCAGAACTATCGATTTTCCATGATATGCTGGTCAGAACTACCGATTTTCCATGATATGCTGGTCAGAACTCTCCATTTTCCATGATATGCTCATCAGAACTCTCCATTTTCCATGATATGCCAATCAGAACTATCGATTTTCTATGATATGCTGGTCAGAACTCTCCATTTTCCATGATATGCTCATCAGAACTCTCCATTTCCCATGATATGCCGATCAGAACTATTGATTTCCTATGATATGCTGGTCAGAACTATTGATTTTCCATGATATGCTGCTCAGAACTATCGATTTTCTATGATATGCTGGTCAGAACTATCGATTTTCCATGATATGCTGGTCAGGACTATCGATTTTCTATGATATGCTGGTCAGCACTATCGATTTTCTATGGTATGCCGATCAGAACTATCGATTTTATATTATATGCTCATCAGAACTCTCCATTTTCCATGATATGCTGGTCAGAACTATCGATTCTCCATGATATGCTGGTCAGAACTATCGATTTTCTATGATATGCTCATCAGAACTCCCCATTTTCCATGATATGCTGGTCAGAACTATTGATTTTCCATGATATGCTGGTCAGAACTATTGATTTTCCATGATATGCTGGTCAGAACTATCGATTCTCCATGATATGCTGGTCAGAACTATCGATTCTCCATGATATGCTGGTCAGAACTATTGATTTTCCATGATATGCTGGTCAGAACTATCGATTTTCTATGATATGCTGGTCAGAACTATCGATTTTTTATGATATGCTGGTCAGAACTCTCCATTTTCCATGATATGCTGCTCAGAACTATCGATTTTCTATGATATGCTGGTCAGAACTATCGATTTTCTATGATATGCTGGTCAGAACTATCGATTCTCCATGATATGCTGGTCAGAACTATCGATCTTCTATGATATGCTCATCAGAACTCCCCATTTTCCATGATATGCTGGTCAGAAGTATCGATTTTCTATGATATGCTCATCAGAACTCCCCATTTTCCATGATATGCTGGTCAGAACTCTCCATTTTCCATGATATGCTGGTCAGAACTATCGATTTTCTATGATATGCTGGTCAGATCCATTGATTTTCCATGATATGCTGGTCAGAACTATCGATTTTCCATGATATGCTGGTCAGAACAATTGATTCCCAATGATTTGCTGCTCAGAACTGTTGATATTCAACGATATGCTGGTCAGAACTATCGATTTTTAATGATATGCTGGTCAGTACTATCGATTCTCTAGGATATGCTGATCAGAACTCTCGATTCTCAATGATATGCTGGTCGGAACTCCCGATCCTCTGGGACTCCCAATTGACTCCCCGATTACTCCCAACATCAGAACTCTCGTTCCTTGACATCCTCACATGCCAATCAGCCGTAGAACTCCGAGATATAGTCCACTTCCAGCGGTTTCACCTGCGCTGCTACTACATCGTAGAAGAACTCCTCATGTCTCTTCATTTAATTCCCGAAGAAAATTTCTTAAGCACTCCTAGCATCAGAACTCCCTTGTTTCGACATCCTCGCATCCCAATCATCCCTAGAACTCCTAGATATAGTCAATTTCCTTCCATTACCCCTGCGATGCTGTCATATTGTAGAAGAACTTAGCATATCATTTTTTCAAAATCGATTGTTTTCACAAATTTACCCGGAACTATTGTTGTAACTTATCAAGAACTGTAGAACTATAGTGGATGCGACTAGAACTGGTGCTTTTTTGTGCGATGCTGACATTTGATATGCCAACTTCACAGACACCTAATTGTGGCAAAACCGGGGTGGTACAAACGACGAAATCATTTTTCTAGTATGTGAGGAGGTTCTACCCAAGTTTCTATGCAGTTCAGAATATAGCCTGGACTAATCCTGGGTCCTGAAGGAGAAAAAATCGTGAAAATATATCGATTTTTGGGCAATCTAGTCTAATTGTGGCAAAACTGTGGAGGTACGAACGACGAAATCATCTTTGTAGTATGTGAGGAGGTTCAATCTAAGTTTTCATGCCGTTCAGAATATAGCCTGGACTAATCCTGGTTCCTGATGGAAAAAAAATCGTGAAAATACATCGATTTTTAGGCCATCTAGGCTAATTGTGGCAAAACTGTGGAGGTACAAACGACGAAATCATCTCCCTAGTGTGTGAGGAGGTTCTACCCAAGTTTCTATGCAGTTCAGAATATAGCCTGGACTAATCCTCGTCCTGATGGAGAGAAAATCGTGAAAATATATCGATTTTTAGGCAATCTAGGCTACCTGTGGCAAAACCGGGGAGGTACAAACGACGAAATCATTTTTCTAGTATGTGAGGAGGTTCAATCTAAGTTTTCATGCATTTCAGAACATAGCCTGGACTAATCCTGGGTCCTGATGGAGAAAAAATCGTGAAATTATATCGATTTTCGGGCAATCTGGGCTTATTGTGGCAAAACTGAGAAGGTACAAACGACGGGATTCCACTCTTGAGGTGTATGGGTCTCTGCCTCAAGATCTTACACAGTTCAGGATACAGTCTGAAGCAATCCAGAGTCCTCCTAATCAGAAATCCCCAAAAAAATCGATATAAATTGCTAAAAACTATTTTTCCCCATATCTCCTCCCCCTTTGAGGTACAAACGAAAATATCATCGGTACAATCAAGTACAAACGAAGCCCTTTCAAATGACACCCAGCTCGTCCCTATCGGTTCCAGTCACAGGCGGGGGCATAAGCCCCCGGGCCGTATCCCCGCCCCCTTTGAGGTACAAACGAAAATTTTTGCGGTACAATCAGGTACAAACGATGCTCTTTCGATTGCCGTTTTCAAGTTTCAAATCCGTTCCGGGTCCCGGCCAAGTTCACGGAGGTAAACAAATTTTTGTCATCAGGGAATTCTTATTAAATTAAACTGGAAGTTTGTAAGTTTGTTAACATAATATGAAAATATATAAATCAATATTCTCTGTATTTTTTTATCGCAAAATAGGATAGCTTCTATCTGGGTTTTCCAGGTCTGGAATACGTTTTCTGGGAATATTCTTGGGTTTTATGATTGATCCAACATTCCACTGATAGGAACCGTTGAGCGACAAAATATTCCATTGAAATTATCGGAGCGACAAAATCAGAATTCACCGAAAATCGAGAATTCGAGCACGTTAGTCACTTCTAACTAGGTTTTCCAGGTCTGGAACAGATTTTCTGAGAATATTCTTGGGGTTTGTGGTTGATCCAACATTCCACTGATGGGAAACGTTGAGCGACAAAATATTCCATTGAAATTATCGGAGCGACAAAATCAGGATTCACCGAAAATTGAGAAATTGAACTGGCTCGTCACTTCTATCTGGGTTTTCCAGGTTTGGAATAGGTTTTCTGGAAATATTCTTGGGTTTTGTGATTGAGCCAACATTCCACTGATAGGAACCGTTGAGAGACAAAATATTCCATTGGAATTATCGGAGCGACAAAATCAGGATTCATCGAGAATTGAGAAATTGAACTGGCTCGTCACTTCTATCTCGGTTTTCCAGGTCTGGATAAGATTTTCTGAGAATATTCTTGGGTTTTGTGATTGATCCAACATTCCACTGATAGGAACCAGTGAGCGACAAAATATTCCATTGAAATTATCGGAGTGACAAAATCGGAATTCACCGAAAATTGAGAAATTGAACTGGCTCGTCACTTCTATCTGGGTTTTCCAGGTCTGGAATAGGTTTTCTGGGAATATTCTTGGGTTCTGTGATTCATACAACATTCCACTGATGGGAAACGTTGAGCTCCAAGATATTCCATTGAAATTTTCGGAGCGACAAAATCAGAATTCACCGAAAATTGAGAAATTGAACTGGCTCGTCACTTCTATCTGGGTTTTCCAGGTCTGGAATAGGTTTTCTGAGAATATTCTTGGGTTTTGTGATTGATCCAACATTCCACTGATGGGAAACGTTGAGCGACAAAATATTCCATTGAAATTATCGGAGCGACAAAATCAGGATTCACCGCAAATTGAGAAATGGAACTGGCTCGTCACTTCTATCTGGGTTTCCCAGGCCTGGAATAGGTTTTCTGGGAAGATTCTTGGGTTTTGGGATTGATCCAACATTCCACTGATAGGAACCGTTGAGCGACAAAATATTCCATTGGAATTATCGGAGCGACAAAATCAGGGTTCACCGAAAGTTGAGAAATTAAAGTGGCTCGTCACTTCTATCTGGGTTTTCCAGGTCTGGGATAGAGTTGCTGAGAATATTTCCGGGTTTTGTGATTAATCGAACATTCTACTGATGGGAACCGTCGAGCGACAAAATATTCCATTCACAATATCCGAGCGACAAAATCGGAATCCACGAGAGATTGAGGGATCGAGCTGGCTCGTCACTTCTATCTGGGTTTTCCAGGTCTGGAAAACCTAGATATAAGTGACTAGCGTGCTCGATTTTTCAACTTTCGGTGAATCCTGATTTGGTCGCTCCGACAATTCCAATGGAATATTTTTCCGCTCAACGGTTCCCATCAGTGGAATGTTCGAATAATCACAAAACCCGAGAATATTCTCAGACAACCTATTCCAGACCTGGAAAACCCAGATAGAGGTGACGAACCAGTTCAATTTCTCAATTCTCGGTGAATCCTGATTTTGTCGCTCCGATAATTCCAATGGAATATTTTGTCACTCAACGGTTCCCATCAGTGGAATGTTGGATCCTTCAAAAACCCAAGAATCTTCCCGGAAAACCTATTCCAGACCTGGAAAACCCAGATAGAAGTGACGAGCCAGTTCAATTTCTCAATTTTCGGTGAATCCTGATTTTGTCGCTCCGATAATTTCAATGGAATATGTTGTCGCTCAACGTTTCCCATCAGTGGAATGTTGGATCAATCACAAAACCCAAGAATATTCTCAGAAAACCTATTCCAGACCTGGAAAACCCAGAAGAAGTGACGAGCCAGTTCAATTTCTCAATTCTCGGTGAATCCTGATTTTGTCGCTCCGATAATTCCAATGGAATATTTTGTCGCCCAACGGTTCCTATCAGTGGAATGTTGGATCAATCATAACACCCAAGAATATTCCCAGAAAACCTATTCCAGACCTGGAAAACCCAGATAGAAGTGAGGAGCCAGTTCAATTTCTGAATTCTCGGTGAATCCTGATTTTGTCGCTGCGAAAATTTCAATGGAATATTCTGTCGCTCAACGGTTCCTATCAGTGGAATGTTGGATCAATCACAGAACCCAAGAATATTCTCAGAAAGTCTGTTCCAGACCTGGAAAACCCAGATAGAAGTGAGGAGCCAGTTCAATTTCTCAATTCTCGGTGAATCCTGATTTTGTCGCTGCGAAAATTTCAATGGAATATTCTGTCGCTCAACGGTTCCTATCGGTGGAATGTTGGATCAATCACAAAACCCAAGAATATTCTCAGAAAGTCTGTTCCAGACCTGGAAAACCCAGATAGAAGTGAGGAGCCAGTTCAATTTCTCAATTCTCGGTGAATCCTGATTTTGTCGCTGCGAAAATTTCAATGGAATATTCTGTCGCTCAACGGTTCCTATCAGTGGAATGTTGGATCAATCACAAAACCCAAGAATATTCTCAGAAAATCTGTTCCAGACCTGGAAAACCTAGTTAGAAGTGACTAACGTGCTCGATTTCTCGATTTTCGGTGAATCCTGATTTTGTCGCTCCGATAATTTCAATGGAATATTTTGTCGCTCAACGGTTTCTATCAGTGGAATGTTGGATCAATCATAAAGCCCAAGAATATTCCCAGAAAACCTATTCCAGACCTGGAAAACCCAGATAGAAGTGACGAGCCAGTTCAATTTCTCAATTCTCGGTGAATCCTGATTTTGTCGCTCCGATAATTTCAATGGAATATTTTGTCGCTCAACGTTTCCCATCAGTGGAATGTTGGATCAATCATAAAGCCCAAGAATATTCCCAGAAAACCTATTCCAGACCTGGAAAACCCAGATAGAAGTGACGAGCCAGTTCAATTTCTCAATTCTCGGTGAATCCTGATTTTGTCGCTCCGATAATTCCAATGGAATATTTTGTCGCCCAACGGTTCCTATCAGTGGAATGTTGGATCAATCATAACACCCAAGAATATTCCCAGAAAACCTATTCCAGACCTGGAAAACCCAGATAGAAGTGAGGAGCCAGTTCAATTTCTCAATTTTCGGTGAATCCTGATTTTGTCGCTCCGATAATTCGGATGGAATATTTTGTCGCTCAACGTTTCCCATCAGTGGAATGTTGGATCAATCACAAAACCCGAGAATATTCTCAGAAAATCTGTCCCAGACCATGAAAACCTAGTTAGAAGTGACTAACGTGCTCGATTTCTCGATTTTCGGTGAATTCTGATGTTGTCGCTCCGATAATTTCAATGGAATATTTTGTCGCTCAATGGTTCCCATCAGTGAAATGTTCGAATAATCACAAAACCCAAGAATATTCTCAGAAAATCTATTCCAGACCTGGAAAACCTAGATAGAAGTGACGAGGCAGTTCGATTCCTCAATTTTCGGCGAATCCTGATTTTGTCGCTCCGATAATTCCAATGGAATATTTTATCGCTCAACGGTTTCCATCAGTGGAATGTTCGATCAATCACGAAACCCAAGAATATTCCCTGATAATCTTCACTGGACTAGAAAAACCTACACCGAAGTTCAGTGTCAGCTCGACCTCCCAATTCCCAGTGAATTCTGATTTTGTCGCTCGCATATTGTGAATGACATATTTTGTCGCACAACGGTTTCTATCAATATGATGTTCAATCAATCACCATTTGAGGTTTGTTATATCCTCGTTACATCCATGTTACATCCATATTACAAGATTTCCCCTGCATCACTACCTTCAAATGTTTCTGTGCGTTATCACATATCAAGTCATCAAATTGTCCTCCGTGTGTTCATCACCACCATTCTCGTATCCCATATATCCTGCATTTCCAAATCCGTTATTTCCCTCCTACTCGGGAACGGTTGGGCCTACGGTATTCCAACCATGCTCAAATTTTAGCGACAAAAAAGCGACAAATTCCTGTATAACTTTCAATCCGTTCCGACTCATTAACCATATTGGGTTTTCTAGCGGAACGGCCCCCTTGGTGTACCCTCGATTTTCTCGAAAACCAAAAAAGCGACAAAATCAAACTCTTGGTAACTAATTAGCGACAAAAAAGCGACAAATTCCCATATAGGTCCCAATGGCTTTTGTCGATATGGGTTCTCCACCGTAACGGACGTGATACCAGCAACTTCTGCAGATGCAACCAGGAGCATTGATTAGAAAAGGACACGACAAAAACTATTCTGACAAACTACTCGAAAACGTAGAAACGAAATGGAAATATCGCTCTGTACAGACCTTCTTGAATCAATCAAGATGGTCTGTAAACAGTAATATTTGCCTCATATTGCTTCGAATAATTTCTCAGAAAAGATTTGGCTCGGGTTGCATCGTCAGGGCTTGTATCCCCTTAAAGATCACTCATAAAAAAATCTGCGGGCACTCTTGAGATCGGAGTTTTTATTTGAAACATTCCACCAAAAAAACTTTGTGAAAAATAGTTACAATTGGTCGGTAAACCTAAGAAAACTGGAAAATTTCTTTTTCGATCACCAATTTTGTCGAAAAGCCTTCGCCAGTTTTTGGACTTCCACTATTTTCCATTCTGTTCGCGTTTAACGACAAATTATAAATATTTTCCACAACAGTTTTCTTGGTGGCATGTTTCAAACAAAAACTCCGACCTCCAGAGTTTCCGCAAATTTTTTTTATGGATTGTTTTTGAGCTATCCTATAACCGCAATTTTGAGATGAAAAATTACCAAAAAAAATGTATTTATATACTTCAATATTATTTTAATAAACCTACAAAGTTCCATTTTAATTGAATGAAAACTTCCTGTATAAAGAAAATTTTTTTATAGGCGTCTTCTTGGCTCGTCTAATTTTATTGAACCCCTGAAAAAATTTTTTTCATATATATATGAAAAATTTACTATGTTAGATTGTCATGAATGACGTTAACTATCACGATGCAATCTAATACGATGACTATTCTGTTCTTCTTTGAAACATTGTAATTTGTTCTATGTTTGAAACTTATTTCAATCGATTCTAAATTCACTATGTTCCACAGTGAATTCAACTGTAAAGACAGTCTGTTCCTCCGAAACTAGAAAACATAGTAAATTTGTGAGGAATCCTCAAATAAATATAACTACAAATTTCTCTCCGTGCAGATATCCGGGGATATATGGAAAGGCACTGATCGGTTTTTCCCCCAATTAAGAAACTTCATAAATGTAATGTCCAGAAAGCCTGGGAACTCATTGCCCACCATCCTTTATACCGTCCCCAAATGATTCAGAAACATGTACGTGGAGAACTGTACACTGAGAAAAGTGAACTGTAACCATTACCATGCGGAAATGGTAGTTGAATGACAGAATAGTATCAAACACCAAAATCGCGAAGCTGTCCTCCAATTACTATTTATACATGGTAATCATTCCTTTTCACTTCTCTCAGTGTAGAATTTCAACTGTCCTGGTAGGAATGAAGCCTGGAAGTGCGACGAAAGCGTAAGCTGAAAGTAATTTAAGCGTAATAAGCGTAACGAAAGGTTATTCAGGCGTAATTTAGAAATGAATCCGAATATTTCCAGGCTTCATTTGTTTCAATGGCTACTTCCTTCACTTTTGGATTCTTACTAGTGCGCAGTTGTCATAACGTCAACCAGCTCTTGAAGAGTCTTCGGATGCAGTGAAGCTTACACGGGAAGATCGGAATTATTATTTTCTTTGAACATTGGAGCACAGAATTTGATTCTGCACCCTGAAAAATCCCTAGAACCCGTGTTACATGAAACAATATAATTTTGTTCATTAGCGCCAGAATTACTATATTCACGTGTGCCATATTGGATTCGCCATCTTGGATTCGTTTTTCGACGTCAGATTTGGATCTCTCATCCTCCAAAACTCCTAGGATCCCATGTTGCATACAAATTTGTCCACAAATGCAAAGTTGACTAAATTCACGTCCGCCATCTAGGAGGACTAAGAATTCGCAGAAAAGCTTGTTTTATGAAGGTGTCAAAATGTACAATGCTATACCAGCTGAGATAAAACGGAGTGATAGTCTTGCTATATTTAAACGTGAGTTGCAGAAATTTATTAGATTGTCAGTTCCTAAAATGTAAGTGTAAAAGACTCGATGTATCCAAAACAGCCGGGAAGGCTAATAAAGATCAATCAATCAATCAATCATGGATCCGCTTTCATGAATTCGGGATTTGGCCCCAGATTCGAATTCAGCATACTCGAAAACCCCTAGAACCCACCCTAACAGCTCGCTTCGTTGCATCTCCATGGTCTCCACGGAGATGCGACGAAGTGTGCTGTTAGGGCATGTTTCATATAAATCTGTCCACAAATGCGAAGCTGAATAAATTCACGTCCGCCATCTGGAACTCGTTTTTCGACGTCAGATTCGAATTTCTCACCCTTCAAAACCCCTAGGGCCCATGTTTCATGAAAATCTGCCCACAAATGCGAAATTGACTGAATTCACGTCCGCCATGTTGGATCCGCTATCTTGAATTCGTTTTTCGAAGTCAGATTCGAATTCCTCACCCTCCGAAACCCCTAGAACCCACGTTTCATATAAATCTGTCCACAAATGCGAAATTGACTAGATTCACGTCCGCCATCTTGGATCCGCTACCTTGAATTCGGGATTTGACTCCAGATTCGGATTCAGCACCCTCGAAAACCCCTTGGACCCATGTTCCATAATAATTCATCGATCCGAGCCAAGATCGCGAATTTTCCAAGACTGCGGAGAAAATGAGGTATATATATATATATATATATATATATATATATACCTCATTTTCATATGTATGTATATGTATGTATATGTATGTATATGTATGTATATGTATGTATGTGTATGTATGTATGTGTATGTATGTATGTATGTATGTATGTATATGTATGTATGTGTATGTATGTGTATGTATGTATATGTATGTATATGTATGTATGTGTATGTATGTATGTATGTATATGTATGTATGTGTATGTATGTGTATGTATGTGTATGTATGCATATGTATGTATATGTATGTATATGTATGTATATGTATGTATATGTATGTATATGTATGTATATGTATGTAATGTCTGTCTGTACCAGGGATAACTCTGGACCGAGTGGACCAAATTGGAGGAAATTTATAGAGGACCTTCTTCGAACCCATTCCCCGAGACCATCCTTTTTTATTGCAATCGGACAAGTCCTTCTATTTTTCTTAAATGTTTTTCTGAAAACAAGTGGTCTCGGAGGAGATTTTCTCCGCTGTATACATATATATATATATATATGCATACATATGCATACATATGCATACATATACATACATATACATACATATACATACATATACATACATACATACATATACATACATACATACATATACATACATACATACATATACATACATACATACATACATAGACAACCCCACGGATTATTATCAATCAGTATTGCATGAAATGAAAAACCGTGCAACTCCCAATTGGATTGTTCAAATATTTCACAAGATACAGTCACACGGCACGATAGTGGGTGCAATAGGCACTCTGTGCTTGGTATACTACGTATACCAATGAGTGCCTAAAAACTGATTCGTCAGTGCTCAATCTTCCATCACTGCAAGTCACTGGTACGACCAATGCATATACATTGACGCAATAGGTGAAATTTCACTGATGGAGTTCTAATGAATCAGTACTGTTCAAAATAGTAGAGTAGAGTAGTTCAAGAGTATAATTCATCTCCTCCAATTTTTTAACTGTTTCCTCTGTATATTATTTGTATCTCACGTACTGTATGTATTATTATGTTATAATTTTATGTTTATAAATATTCAAATTTCATTAGATTTCATTCTATATATGTTCATGAAATGTTATCATAATTTTTTTTTTCGGAATTCATAAGAAGAGTTTCAAAATTCTACATAAACGAATGTTTTGCAACATACACGTCGTAATATTCAATGTTGCTGAAATTTGAACCGTTCATTGAAACGAATTAATAATTGAATAATGAAACACTTAGATCCAACCTCAGCTCAAGACTCAAAATCTCGCAGCATCTCTTGATTCCTCATTCGGCCCTGATTTATTTCAATTAGGACCTAATGGTTTTTCGATTTCTTCCTCCACACAAGACATTTAGTTCACTTCCAGCATGTCCAGGGTACAGGATTTTTTCCCATAGACCATGAATCATAAGATACCATTAAACGGAACTCTTACTAAGAAAAGTTAGAAATTCCGTACCCTGGAAACGCTTTTTACTTCAGTTATTTTTGTGTTGACCAAACCTGTGTAATCACAGCATGTGCAGTGAAAAAGAAGTGGGCCTAGAAATTCCGTACTGAATTGTCGAAGATTCAATGATACATTCAAAGTAGTTGAACACTCTCAGCCGAATTTCGAATACAGAAACAATTGTGCTCTGAGTTGCTCTTTGTAATTTTACATACAATGTCGAGGTTCAAAACCATGAAATTGTTTCCTTCATCAAAGATATGTTGTGAATAGGACTGATTCTCCATTCGAACAAATTTCACACCCTCATTTGCATTTTCAATAAATTCTGTTCAACGATTGAGAAGTTATTTTTTTCTGCTTGTTATGCAATTTGAAATATACCTGATGTGGGTCAACGCCATACTCAGTGTTGACAACAAAAATGTATTAGGTATTTTGTTATTGACATTAAACGATAAGTTTAATATGATTCAACACAAACATTTCTCATTGTTACAGATTTCCCACGATGAATCCCATACCACAAGCGGCCGCACGAGATTGAAGAAACGGGAAGAGGAATAGAATACACAAGAAAAGTCGATTCGAGAATTTGAAGAAACATTGATATTCGATACCTTGAGTGCAAGGAGTCCAGATCACTTCATTAAAATTTATTGAGATTAAAATTCTTTGGGGAATAAAAGCGTGGATCGCTAGAAAGGTTGCTCATGTCCTCCGCCACGATTACTTCTACTCCTGCTGTTGCATGTACAGCTGCGAGGAAACGAAGAAAAGGGATTTCTTCGGATCAACGTGGTCGCGTGGGCAGCAGAGAAATATCTATCTTTGTTCAGAGAGGGAATTGGACGAGCCCTCTTTTGTCAGCCATCCCTGTACCTACTGTACCTTTATTAAGCGCGACCGTTCTCTGAATGTCTTCGCACATCCAAAAGTCGTGCGTGGTAAGGAAAGGATGACAATCCAAATCTCTCTATGTTGTTTTTATTTTTGCTTTTATTTCAACTGTTTTTTTTCTATCGTAGGGGCTCGAAGCGACACTGAGCGACAGTAAGAAAAAGTACGGTGACAAGGTGAATGCCCTCCTATCCGCTTGGGAGCATGTCACCAATTTCATTCCTGGAGCGACGCCAGAGGCCACCCAGTCTCTCATAGAATGGGCTCACAAGTAATGATCTTTCTCATTTTCTGTATAACCCCAGAATTAGAGGATTCCATAAAATTTCAAATACACTTGGGGAATTGATTTCCTGAGGAAACCTGAACTTTCAGTAGATGTTTTTAATGCCAGACATTCTTAGCCCCTGGGACTTGAAAAATGAATTCCTATTGGCTAATTTGTGGTCCTTGGTTTGGTTTTATAAATTTTTTGCGATCGGAAGGATCCCGTATTCTTTTCACAGATTCGAGAGCGCCGAAGTCGGCCAGAATTGGTTGAAATGCGGAGGAGTGGCTTGCTCTTCTATCTTAGAATGAAATCACTAATCTAGATAGGAAAAAAAGATTATATCAAAATTAAAAAGGAAAGAAGTTTATTCCCTCACGTACATGGACATGAATAATTTCGAGCGCATTTAAATATTCCAAGTTGAACCAACCAAATCATATATCTTTTTATTTTCATGCCTGTTTACCCACGTCATGAATTGCCTCCATTCGGAAACCTATTCTCGTGACTAATCTAGAATGCTCACAGCATGGAAACCAATAGCTTTGATCCCACATAAATTGTCATGCAATCTGTTGATTGCAAACATGGCACCACCAAGCACAGAAAATAACTGTCAAACATGTTCATGTACTAACCTGTTCACGATGGATGACTCATTCTCATTACCAGTAAGTTTGGACTGGCCATATGGAGGTTTAGGAATTTTGCTGATGGACCGCCTGATCAAATATTAAGAAATCTTTGTTACAGAGAATGTTTGTGGATTTTTTCTCACTTTTTCGTTGTTATGCGCACAGATTTATTGTGAATAACTTCCCTATTCATCTACGAATTGGTTTTATAGTCATTTTTCATATAATGTAGCATTACTTTCAAGTTGGTGTCATATGTTAAGTTATACATGTGCTTGCAGTGAAGAATGGCCTTCGGGGCTAGTTGATTAATCTTATAGGCTGAATGATTTGTTAGTATATCGAATCGATACAAATTGCTTTTGTTTTTGACACATATAAGAGATATGTAAGAATAGAGATATTTAGAATCAGTCATAGTGAGGAATAGACGTATTTGTGGGAGGGGATAATTAGGATTACTCATATTGAGGAATAGACTGATTTAAGAAAAGCGATAATTGGGAAGAGAGTGATTTAAGAATAGAGAAATGGAGAATAAAGTTCTTGTTCTGCCACGGGATATGGAAAAAGTCGAAAAATTTTTACTGCAGAGGAAGAACTAACATTAACCGATTACTTGAAGAAGACACCCAACATTTATCATAGACTGACGCTGCATGAAACTCGAAAATTCCGAAAATGTTCAATAAGGAGAGTAAGGATTCTCATTTTTGTGAAGACAGAAAGAACTAATATGATGATACTATAATGTTTTAACAAAGAATTACAACACATTTTACGTCCAATTGTAGTAAAAGTTCAAAAATTCGAAAACCGACGAAGATCATATGGGTCATTCCATGTGGTTTTTACACCAGAATTTTAGAATTCAAAGAAGTAATTTTTTTTCAATTCTTGGTGGAAAAATATTCGACACGTGTTACTGGATTTTGTTTTTTAAGGCTCTTCTTCGAAGATATGATTTTTTGAGATTCTGACGTTTTTGGAATCTCCTAATTTTCGAACGCTTGTTACTTGAAATTTTTCAAACGTATCGGGAACTTTCATGAACATAAAAGGTAGCATTTTTTTCTAGTTTTCGATTCTGTAAGTTCCATAATGTATACATATAATCAGCGTTCGTTAGGAATTTTACAGTCAAATACTAAAAAGTGAAATTTTATTAATATTAGGTAGTTTTGATTTTCATTGTTTTGTGTCCGTAAACTATAACAAAAGGTTAGCTATTTTCTCTATAATGGTGAATATCATAGTTTCCGGAATATGCATTTTTTTGATGCCACATTTGAGTTATACTTCACGCGCGCGATGCGATACCGTGCTCCAAGCGTTATGTTGCTTCCCCCAGCATGTTTTGGAAGACAAATATTCTACAAGGCAACACTGAGAGCATCATATTGGGCCGCGCGCGTGACGTACGGCTCGACTGTGACCACAAAAAAATATGATAAACACCATGATATTTAACATTACTATGATATTTACCATTTTAATTTACAAGATGTCTAGCAGTTAGCAATTCTCGAGCTGTCCGGGAAAGTTTTCAAATTTCCTCCTCATGAAACATTTCATTTGGAACCATGTGGAATTTACAATACATTTTTAGGATAACTCCATTGCATGCTAATCCACGTAGCACAGAATGTCTCAGTCACATTGCCAGAATATTACATTTGAAATTTGCAATATTCTGGAAATTATCTAAAGAATATTGTCAGAATGTCTTCAGCGCTTCTTATATCACCATCTTTTCTGACATTCTGTAGATATGCTGGAATATTACTGAGATCATTGAAGTAACAGTGGATTGATATTTCAAAATATTTCTGAGATCATCTCAGCAACATTATATACGGAAGAAATTAAAAATTATGTATATTCCTTGGTAGAAATTTGTCTGGGCGTCCCGTTTACCATCCACGTAGTAAATGGAACCCACGTGGGGGCAACTGGATAACACATTTCAGCTAATTTGACTTCAGTGCTCAAACATTTAGTTGGTTTATGTAGATTTTTCATGCGTCAACTGATCGTAAAGTAACATTGATAGTCCATTAACATGATCAGAGGAATAAAAGGAAGCCCAAACGTTTCAATTTGTCACTCGGGATTATTTTATGGACCTAAACTCAAAAGTAACGTTCTTGACTGGAGATTATATGTCAAAATACATTGTTACCTTGTTCATAGGTGTAATTTTACAAAGAAAAACATGATTTCACATTTCTAATCACCAATTTGAACAAAATTCTAGCAATTCCGTGGGACATGTGGATGGGCACAGGCTGGAAAGTACGTTACAAAGCTAGCTAGAAACCAACCTAACATCTGGGTAAACTAGCTGGGGCCCATCTGATTCCCAATCCCAATTTCTACCAGGGTTAATAAATTCATAAAATATAAATATAAGGGTGGTGCAAAAAACCGACTTTTTTGTTTTCGTGTTTCGTATGAAAATATGTTAGTTTTTCATGTTTCAAGAGTCCTCTCCAAAGATCGGCTCGAAAAAAAATTATTTAGAGATCGCTCAAGATTTCTTAAAATTCAAAAAATAGTCAGAATTCAATTTTTTTTTATTCTCAAATTTTTGTTCTCATTGCGGTAAAATTTAGTACCTAAAAAAATAGTAACTTCCTAAAAGTTACAGCTCAAAATATTTATTTTTAAAGGCCGCTTAGACTTTATGTATGTTTTTCAATTCATTGCTTTTGACGTTTTCGATCGACCTTTTCAAAATTCATATTGCCATTTAGTATGTATTTTTACTTTAAATTGGCACCTCGAAGAGTAAGATTAAACGACGAGATAAAAAAAAAATTATCATAACACAGGGGTTAAAATTTTTGAACTAATAGATATTTTTATTCCAACAATTATAAAATTTTAACAACATATAAATTATTTTCATCATATATTGTTTGAACAAATCTTTGAATAATAAGATGTGAAATCCTAACTTGAATCATTGTGTAACTTTTCCGCTTAAGGGGATACGAGCGGTCCAATTCTTTCGAGACAAAGTACGTGAAAATGCGTGCATCGATTCAAAATATCTCTCTGTACATTTCTTTCTTTAGCATCTCAAGAAATGCTGTACAGAGAGATATTTCGAATCGATGCACGCATTTTCACGTACTTTGTCTCGAAAAAATTCAGAAAAGCCCAGCCGCTCGTATCCCCTTAAAGTATTCATTAAATTGACTTTATTTGCATTAGGATAAATTTTACGATCTTTTTATACCACTTGTACTCTCTGCATTTCTTCTTCATCTTTCACAAACTGCAAGTATGACTGCATCAGTCAAATGCCGCTCTCAGCTGTATCATTAACAACTTTCAACGCTCTAACAGTAATCAAATTCTTTAAATAGGACTCGTCCAAATGCCAAGTATTAGGATGCGTTTTTAAAAATTGTTCATCCAAATTCAATGCCTCGAAGAAATATTTCGTATTTTTATTGACAAAATGATGAATTTCTTCAACGGTAATATCAGATTCGCATATAGTTATTCGGTTCAATGATTTTCCAGAGTTTTTTTCAAAGCTGACGCCTTTTGAATTTTTGTTTTAGATGGAATTTCATGATAAAAAAACGCTAATCCAACTAAATAATCGCTAATGTACCACAAATGCCGAGAAAAACTTTTTAATGCTGCAGAAGCTAATTTGTTATTTTCTTTCTTTTAGAGGACTAGGTCTTTTAATAACTGCAAATGAAGTCTTGGAGCCATTGTAGGGCTCTGACAAAGAAACCAAACTTCAAAATACACTTTAATAAAAAAAGTATTGAATGATTCTAGTTCTTTTAATACAGCTCGGGGTAATTTCAGTCGACTCCGGAAAAGATATATTTTCAAATAATAAATCATTTCAGCCATTCATCTAGTTCGATGATATGCGCCAGGCTTACTAATTGTGAAATTATCAGATGACTCACTAAGATAAATCAATGACAGTGTCAATAATTCTTTATAATCATCTCTTGGTTGATGATTTTTTAATTGATGATATATAAAATCTTGAATTCCAGCCTTATTGCATTTTCATTAATTTATAATTAGATGAATAATTCTAAAACTGCCATCATGTGAAATATTTTTTCCCCCGTATTTGGAAAAGTGCTGAACATGTGAAATTACCTGATTTTTGTTATACAAAATCTTGTAAAGATTAGATTTTTTTAATCAAAATGTTAGAAGAATATACAAAAGAACAGATTGAGCCATGGAGGCCTGGTTGCTGTGATCATTCTGTTTCTATTTCAATCATTCACCTCATATGGTGCTTGTGTTGCACGACTCGAGTGTAAATTCATTTACAATGATTCGATATATAATGAAGGGGGGGGGGGGTGGTTAGGCTACGAAACTTTATGTACTCCATGTATTCTGAATATAAATATTTCTCTGTTATGATTTTCTTTTATCTCAAATCCACGATGTCAATACAATGCTTATGATTAATTAATCATCACATGATTTTTTCTTGTAAATTGTATTTACAATTGAGTCATGTACGGGTGTTTCCGATAACTGCTCCGAGCAGAGCAAGAGGAATTTTCAAACAATCAAAAGGTTAAAAAGAAAATTGTTAATTTTTCGATTGATTGAGAATTGCTTTTGCTCTGCTCGGAGTAGTTATTGGAAACACCCTACGTTTCACTGTAGCACTTACCCAGGGAGCATGAACTCGTATGAACAATCCTTAGATTGATCACAGAGCCGGTGTATGGAGGAATACTTGAAGTAATTTTACATTATATTCGTCGAGTTGGGAAATCGTAACACTAATATACTAACACGAATCATGAACGTCATCGTGAAAGTTCATAAATCATGAAACGAATCATAAATTATCAAAGTTTTTGAAGTCGTATTAGCGTATCCATGTAAAATCACCTCAAGTGGTCTTCCATATGGTGGCGCTGTAATCAGTCCAAAAATTGTTCATCTGAGTTCATGTTCCCTGCGCTTACCTACACTGTAAAAAGAAAGTCTTAATCTGTTTGCATCTTAATTTCAGACAATGCTTTTTCCATTGTGTCGGCGATTGTTTTTTCGGCTTAATTTGTTCGCATCATAGATTAGATTCATAGCCATGAAATGAGCTGAATTTAAGACTTTCTTTCTACAGTGTAGCGGTGATCTTGGAAGTGGGAAAAAATAATCGCATCTCCACTACTACTTTTTGATTGTCATCTATTTTTCTTATATCGTGGTAACTAATGATCCGTTATTTTGGGAACGTGCCAGTCGTTGAAAATAATATCAATAATGGTCGCATATTTCGTACAGTTGGACAAATTGCAAACTATCGTGTTTAGTAGTCACCATAAAATAATGATTGATTCAGATCAAATGAAGATAATCAACTATTCGTGAGTTGTTCATAAAGTCGTATATAATTTATTGATACTTTGTGTATTTTCTTTTGTGGCCAAAAAATATCAAATCAAATTCACACTACATCACTTCGCCGGCATTTCCAAGTTCACGTTTATTAAATACAAATAAACTATTCAGTGTCATGTAGTGTCATGTAAAAATTTCAGTATCAGTATCTACTCACGTAAGAACACTTTGATATTATTAACATATCTGTATAATAGATACATATATGTATACGCACTCAAAGAATGGATCGATGGAAGATTATTCAAAGTTGAGTAAAATAGAGACACAGTGTTATTTCCCTGCTTTAAAGATCTGATTCAAACCTATTAACTCGTCAATCAGTTTGAATGAGATTTTTGTCTGGAAATTTTGTTATTTGATTCTATTTAAATCTAATCGGTTTGAATAGAACTAAAACGGAGATTTTAAATGAGATATAATCAGAAAATTCGAAACGTGCTTAATAAAATTTTCTGATCATGAATAAAATTTTAATTTTTGTCCTATTCAGATCAATTAGATTTGGATAAGATCAAACAAGAAAATTCCCAAACAAATATCTCATGCAAATTAATTGACAAATTAATAAGTTCAAATCGGATTCTCAAAACGAAGGTTAATATCTAGTCGATTTTACTTCACTCAATTGCAGTTGAAAGTTTGTTCAAATGTTTTCTCACTATATATAATAGTATAACTTGCGAATGAGAACATATCAAGAAATTTTTGTTTATAGTTGACTAAAATAAAGTTAACTAGATATTAAACTTTGCGAGAATATCACTATGTCCCCCGTTTCACTCAACTTCTATTCATTTTTTATCAATTAATGTTCTCTATGTATGTATTTATAGTATATATTAGGGTGTTTTATTTTCAGGTGATATTTTTTTCTCTGTCCTACCTGAAAATCTGATACTTTATGGAAAAAACAAATTTTTCGGTTGGAAAACAAATTCTAAGTGAATTAGAAGCTCAGTTCGTCCAAAAATTCGATTTCCCATTTGAATGACACGTGAAAAATGTTATTTGGTTTCATTCGGTTTTTTAGCATTGGAAAAATGTTTTGGAAAAAATCAGCATGATATTTTGGTAGGGCATCAAATTTGCTACAAAAAAGTTCCCATAAGCTGAAAAAGTTCAACCAATAGTTTTGAAGTTACACAGAAAGACCGGGTCTTTTAATATTTAGAAAGAATTTATCAACGTTTAGAAAAATGACTGTCAATTAAGTGAAAAAGAGGATCGCTGAAAAATAATCGTAGTGAGTCTACTAAAAATTCGTAGTCGAAATATTAACAGTTGATCGTTTCATTGGTATTCTTCACAATGAAACTATCAATTGTTAATACATCGATTATGAATTTTTAGTAGACTCACTACGAATATTTTTCAGCAATCCTCGTTTTCCCTAAATTGACAGTCATTTTTCTAAATATTAATACACCCGGTCTTTCCGTGTACAGAACTTGAGAGTAAACAAAGTTCCTAACGAGATGAACCCATGGAAAAACTAAGTTCACCTTTCAAGCTCAGTAACTTCAAAACTATTGGTCGTACTTCAGCTTATGGAAACTTTTTTGTAGCAAATTTGATGGTCTACCAGAATATCATATTTACTCCTTCCAAAAAATGTCTTTGATATTAAAAAATCGAGTTCAAACCAAAAAGAAAATCTTCTGTGTCATTCAAATAGGAAATCGAATTTTTGAATGAGCCTTTAGTTCATGTGAATGTGAAGTTGGCATATCAAATGCTGGCATTGCACGAAAAAGTGGCAGTTCCAGTAGCATTCACCATAGTTCTATAGTTCTTGATAATTTGGAACAATAGTTCTATTCATATTACTTAGAAGAATTGAATTTGAAAAAATGGAATGCCAAGTTCTACAATGATATGATAGCATTCCAGCGATGAGAGGTTGGAACAATCAGAACTCGAGAGTTCTGGAATTGTAAGCATGCGGGAAAGTGAGGAATGGAGAGTTCCAATGATTAAAAGCGATATATGAAATTTTTTTCAATATTTATGGAAATGATATGCTGGATTCTATGAGGAATCCATAGCATTGCAAGCTATATTGGTAGAAGGGATCAATATCTCAAAGTTCTGGGATGGGGTACACATGGAGGAGTTGGGAATGCAGAGTTCTGAAATCAAACATGGGTGAATTCGTTTTTGCTTTCATGATAAGCCGAGTTTGGAGATGACGCGGGAAGACGAAATATTTTGTTACGTTGAGAATCGGAGTTTTGATACAGCAAAACAATTGGTACAGCTTGGACAGGGACTTCGATTACCTGACAGCCTGTCTGGTTACCCGTCCGACTTTCTGTCTGAACTGGGGTTCTGACCAGCATTGCACGGGATTCGAATAGTTCTGACCAGCATTGCACGGGATTCGAATAGTTCTGACCAGCATTGCCTCGATCATGACTGGTTCTGGCCAGCATTGCACGAAATTGGAAGAGTTCTGCACACCATTGCAAGAAATTCGAATAGTTCTGACCAGCATTTCCTTGATTTCGAGTATTCTGGCCATCATTGCACGGGATTCGAATAGGTCTGGCCAGCATTGCCTCGATTTCGAGTAGTTTTGAGCAGCATTGCGGGGAATTTGGAAAGTTCTGCATAGCATTGCATGGAATTCGGAGAGTTCTAGACAGAATTGCACGAAATTTGAATAGTTCTGACCAGCATTGCCTCGATTTCGAAGAGTTTTGCACAGCAGTGCACGGAATTCAAATAGTTCTGGCCAGCATCGCGCGGAATTCGAATAGTTCTGACCAGCATTGCCTCCATTTCGAGTAGTTCTGGCCAGCATTGCACGAAATCCGAAGAGTTCTGCACAGCATTGCGCGGAATTCAAGGAGTGCTGGCCAGCATTGCACGGAATTCGAATGGTTCTGACCAGCTCGATTTCGAGTAATTCTGGCCAGCATTCCACGGAATCCGAAGACTTCTGCAAATCATTGCGCGGAATTCGAACAGTTCTGGACAGTATTGCACGGAATTCAGATAGTTCTGGCCAGCATTGCACGGAATTCGAGTAGTTCTGACCAGCATTGCCTCGATTTCGAGTAGTTCTGGCCAGCATTGCACGGGATTCAAATAGTTCTGGCCAGCATTGCGCGGAATTCGAATAGTTCTGACCAGCATTGCCTCCATTTCGAGTAGTTCTGGCCAGCATTGCACGAAATCCGAAGAGTTCTGCACAGCATTGCGCGGAGTTCAAGGAGTGCTGGCCAGCATTGCACGGAATTCGAATGGTTCTGACCAGCTCGATTTCGAGTGAATCTGGCCAGCATTCCACGGAATCCGAAGACTTCTGCAAAACATTGCGCGGAATTCGAATAGTTCTGGACAGCATTGCACGGAATTCAGATAGTTCTGGCCAGCATTGCATGGAATTCGAGTAGTTCTGACCAGCATTGCCTCGATTTCAAATAGTTCTGACCAGCATTGCCTCGATTTCGAAGAGTTCTGCACAGCATTGCACGGAATTCAAATGGTTCTGGCCAGCATTCCCTTGATTTCGAGTAGTTCTGGCCAGCATTGCACGGAATTCGAATAGGTCTGGCCAGCACTGCCTCGATTTCGAGTAGTTTTGAGCAGCATTGCGGGGAATTTGGAAAGTTCTGCATAGCATTGCATGGAATTCGGAGAGTTCTAGACAGAATTGCACGAAATTTAAATAGTTCTGACCAGCATTGCCTCGATTTCGAAGAGTTCTGCACAGCAGTGCACGGAATTCAAATAGTTCTGGCCAGCATTGCGCGGAATTCGAATAGTACTGACCAGCATTGCCTCCATTTCGAGTAGTTCTGCCCAGCATTGCACGAAATCCGAAGAGTTCTGCACAGCATTGCGCGGAATTCAAGGAGTGCTGGCCAGCATTGCACGGAATTCGAATGGTTCTGACCAGCTCGATTTCGAGTAATTCTGGCCAGCATTCCACGGAATCCGAAGACTTCTGCAAAGCATTGTGCGGAATTCGAATAGTTCTGGACAGCATTGCACGGAATGCAGATAGTTCTGGCCAGCTCGATTTCGAGTAATTCTGGCCAGCATTCCACGGAATCCGAAGACTTCTGCAAAGCATTGCGCGGAATTCGAATAGTTCTGCACAGCATTGCGCGGAATTCAAGGAGTGCTGGCCAGCATTGCACGGAATTCGAATGGTTCTGACCAGCTCGATTTCGAGTAATTCTGGCCAGCATCCCACGGAATCCGAAGACTTCTGCAAAGCATTGCGCGGAATTCGAATAGTTCTGACCAGCATTGCCTCGATTTCAAATAGTTCTGACCAGCATTGCCTCGATTTCGAAGAGTTCTGCACAGCATTGCACGAAATTCAGATAGTTCTGGCCAGCATTGCATGAATTCGGATAGTTCCGACCAGCATTCCCTCGATCTCGAGTAGTTCTGGCCAGCATTGCATGGAATTCGAATAGTTCTGACCAGCATTCCCTCGATTCCGAGTAGTTCTGGCCAGCATTGCACGGAATTCGAGTAGTTCTGACCAGCATTGCCTCGATTTCGAGTAGTTCTGGCCAGCATTGCACGGGATTCAAATAGTTCTGGCCAGCATTGCGCGGAATTCGAATAGTTCTGACCAGCATTGCCTCCATTTCGAGTAGTTCTGGCCAGCATTGCACGAAATCCGAAGAGTTCTGCACAGCATTGCGCGGAGTTCAAGGAGTGCTGGCCAGCATTGCACGGAATTCGAATGGTTCTGACCAGCTCGATTTCGAGTGAATCTGGCCAGCATTCCACGGAATCCGAAGACTTCTGCAAAACATTGCGCGGAATTCGAATAGTTCTGGACAGCATTGCACGGAATTCAGATAGTTCTGGCCAGCATTGCATGGAATTCGAGTAGTTCTGACCAGCATTGCCTCGATTTCAAATAGTTCTGACCAGCATTGCCTCGATTTCGAAGAGTTCTGCACAGCATTGCACGGAATTCAAATGGTTCTGGCCAGCATTCCCTTGATTTCGAGTAGTTCTGGCCAGCATTGCACGGAATTCGAATAGGTCTGGCCAGCACTGCCTCGATTTCGAGTAGTTTTGAGCAGCATTGCGGGGAATTTGGAAAGTTCTGCATAGCGTTGCATGAAATTCGGAGAGTTCTAGACAGAATTGCACGAAATTTAAATAGTTCTGACCAGCATTGCCTCGATTTCGAAGAGTTCTGCACAGCAGTGCACGGAATTCAAATAGTTCTGGCCAGCATTGCGCGGAATTCGAATAGTTCTGACCAGCATTGCCTCCATTTCGAGTAGTTCTGGCCAGCATTGCACGAAATCCGAAGAGTTCTGCACAGCATTGCGCGGAATTCAAGGAGTGCTGGCCAGCATTGCACGGAATTCGAATGGTTCTGACCAGCTCGATTTCGAGTAATTCTGGCCAGCATTCCACGGAATCCGAAGACTTCTGCAAAGCATTGCGCGGAATTCGAATAGTTCTGACCAGCATTGCCTCGATTTCAAATAGTTCTGACCAGCATTGCCTCGATTTCGAAGAGTTCTGCACAGCATTGCACGAAATTCAGATAGTTCTGGCCAGCATTGCATGAATTCGGATAGTTCCGACCAGCATTCCCTCGATCTCGAGTAGTTCTGGCCAGCATTGCATGGAATTCGAATAGTTCTGACCAGCATTCCCTCGATTCCGAGTAGTTCTGGCCAGCATTGCACGGAATTCGGATAGTTCTGAACAGCATCGCCTCCATTTCGGATAGTTCTGACCAGCAGTGCGCGGAATTCGAATAGTTCTGACCTGCATTGCCTCAATTTCGAGTAATTCTGGCTAGCACTGCACGAAATCCGAAGAGTTCTGCACGGCATTGCGCCGAATTCGGAGATTTCTGGGAAACATTACACGGAATTCAGATAGTTCTGACCAGCATTGCCTCGATTCCGAGTAGTTCTGGCCAGCCTTGCACGGAATTCGAATATTCCTGACCGGCATTGCCTCGATTTCAAGTAGTTCTGGCCAGAATTGCACGGAATCCGGAGAGTTCTGCACAGCGTTGCGAAGAATTAAGATAGTTCTGGCCAGCATTGCACGGAATTCGAATAGTTCTGACAGCATTGCCTCGATTTCGGATAGTTCTGCACAGCATTGCACGAAATTCGGTTAGTTCTGGCCAGCATTGCATGGAATTCGTGCCTATCACAACTATTTGAATTCCCCGCAATGCTGGCCAGAACTCTGCGGATTCCGTGCAATGCTGTCCAGAACTCTCCGAATTCAATGCAATACTATGCAGAACTTCCCAAATTCCGTGCAATGCTGCCCAGGACTACTCGGAATCAAGGCAATGCTGGTCAGAACTATTCGAATTCCGTGCAATGCTGCCCAGAACCACTCGAAATCGAGGCAATACTCGTCAGAACTATTCGAATTCCGTGCGATGGTGGCCAGAACTATATGAATTTCGTGCAATGCTGTGCAGAACTCTCCGGATTTCGTGCAATGCTAGCCAGAACTAGTCGAAATCGAGGCGATGCTGGACAGAACTATGCGAATTCCATGCAATGCCGGCCAGAATCATCCGAATTCCGTGCAATGCTGGCCAGAACTACTCGGAATCGAGGCAATGCTGGTCAGAACTATTCGAACTCCCTGCAATGCTGGCCACAACTACTCGAAATTCAGGCAATGCTGGTCAGAACTATCCGAATTCCGTGCATTGCTGGCCAGAACTATATGAATTTCGTGCATCGCTGTGCAGAACTCTCCGGAATTCGTGCAATGCTGCCCAGAACTATTCGAAATCGAGGCAATGCTGGTCAGAACTATTCGAAATCCGTGCAATGCTGGCCAGAACTATCTGAATTCCGTGCAATGCTGTCCGAAACTCTTTGAATTCCGCGTAATGCTGTGCAGACATCTTCGGATTTCATGCAATGCTGGCCAGAACTACTCGAAATCGAGGCAATGCTATGCAGAACTTCCCGAATTTCGTGCAATGCTGGCCAGCACTACTTGGAATCGAGGCCATGCTGGTCAGAACTAGTTCAATTCCTTGCAATGCTGCCCAGAACTATTCGAAATCAAGGCAATGCTGGTCAGAACTATTCGAATTCTGTGCAATGCTGGCCAGAACTGTTCAAAATCGGGGCAATGCCGGCCTGAACTATCTGAATTCCGTGCAATGCTGTGCAGAACTCTTCGAATTCCGCGCAATGCTGTGCAGAACTCTTCGGATTTCGTGCAATGCTGGCCAGAACTACTCAAAATCGAGGCAATGCTGGTCAGAACTATCCGAATTCCGTGCAATGCTGGCCAGAACTACTCGGAATCGAGGCAATGCTGGTCAGAACTATTCGCATTCCGTGCAATGCTGGCCAGAACTACTCGAAATCAAGGCAATGCTGGTCAGAACCGTTCAGATTTCTTGCAATGATGTGCAGATCTCTTTCAATTCCGTGCAATGCTGGCGAGAACCTGTCGTGATCGAGGCAATGCTGGTCAGAACTATTCGAATTCCGTGCAATGCTCGTCAGAATCATTCGAATCCTTTGCAATGCTGGTCAGAACCCCAGTTCAGACAGAAAGTCGGACGGGTAACCAGACAGGCTGTCAGGTTATCGAAGTCCCCGTCCAAGCTGTATCAATTGTTCTGCTGTATCAAAACTCCGATTCTCAACGTCACAAAATATTTCGTCTTCCCGCGTCTTCTCCAAACTCGGCTTATCATGAAAGCAAAAACGAATTCACCCATTGTTGATGTCAGAACTCTGCATTCCCAACTCCTCCGTGTGTACCCCATCCTAGAACTTTCAGATATTGATCCCTTCTCCCAATATAGCTTGCAATGCTATGGATTCCTCATAGAATCCAGCATATCATTTCCATAAATATTGAAAAAAAATTTATATATCGCTTCTAATGATTGGAACTCTCCATTCCTCACTTTCCCGCATGCTTACAATCCCAGAACTCTCGAGTTCTGATTGTTCCAACCTCTCATCGCTGGAATGCTATCGTATCATTGTAGAACTTGGCATTCCATTTTTTCAAATTCAATTTTTCTGAGTAATATGAATAGAACTATTGTTCCAAATCATCAAGAACTATAGAACTATGGTGAATGCTACTGGAACTGTCACTTTCGTGCAATGCCAGCATTTGATATGCCAACTTCACATTCACTCAGTCCATTTGGAATTTTTTTCACAACGGCAATATCCCCTCCATAAAGTATCAGATTTTCAGCTAGGACAGAGGGAAAAAACATCACATAAAAATGCAATACCCCAATATTTAAGTACACACGGAAAGAAAATTCACACGTTGCGTGTATGCAAATGCATGCATTTAGAGTTGGGATACATGCATAATCAGAAGTACAGAGTCCATCCGATCAACGCTCCTACTCCATGCTTTTATTTTATGATAGTGTGTTCGAAAAGTATCAGTTCATACATCTAATGCTCGATAATTAGCTTATTTCAGAAGCATGGTATATTTTATGCATGGGACGCATGAATTTTCTCTCCATGTAGATATCCGTAAATCAATTCTTCGATTTAAGTAGAAATATTCCACAAACAAATCTATCTATTCTTCATTTTTTTCCGTGATTCAGGATGTAGTGCATGGAATAGCTTGGAAATAAAATTATCACGATGGTAAACTTCACTTTGTCAAAAATTCAAAATTTCTTCAGGAAAACCACCAAAGGTAATATTGATGATTCCAGGCAGTGCGAATATTTTTTACCATCAGCGATCGTAATGTTTCTTCACACTTTATTTCAAGATTCTCGCAAGCAAGAGCTCTAAAAATCGAAGCAAAGGCAATAATTTTCACCATCAATGATGGTAATATGATTCACTAAAATGAAAGAAAAAAATTTACTTGCAAAAATATATTCCCAGGCACATTAGTTAGTTCATCATAACCTTCGAGTTATTACCACCATATTTGTTGATTGCAATCATGTTATTTTTAATGCATTCTTGATTACAGTTTATAATGAAAAATCCTGATTACGCGGAGGGGATTTGAACTTAAGAATAATGTACTTACATCTACCTAAGAACCTTACAACTGAAGCCGCTTTGCTACGCTCGCACTTATGAATTCGCTGTTTTGAAGTTTCTTTGAAAGACTAAACGAGGGAACCTAAACTGGACAACTTGTTGTGTGCGATAAATGTGAGAAAATCTCGAGCGCTGTTGGAAAATATTACCATCAGCGCTTGTATTATACCGACCCGTCATTGGTAGTAAATGTGATTCGTGGCTTTCAAAATTCAGAATAGTTGTTCAAACAGAATCTATTATTGTCAAGTGGTGATAATTTTCATTAGAAAAGGGATTTATTTCGTTTGTTCATAGTTGTTATTACTGAAATATATTTTCTCACACTGAATCTTCATTTTTACCATCGTAGCTGACGATTATTTACTACGTGCGTATAAAATAATACACTTAGGTTACAAATTACTGTCAACATTTTCCAATGATACTAGTTTACGACAAAAAATAGTAATTTTCACAATCAAATTTTTCTCCGTGTATATACTGCATCAACGAAACATGGCTCCTTACTGCTCCTACACTTTTACCTCGGGAAATCGCGGATTTTCAAATTATCTTCAGCCTAGCGACGAAATCCTCAATCATGGGCCGACCTAAGGGTGGTCTCATAATTCTATATAACGAAGCTACTTATAAGGCGCAGATCCTGCATCCCTCCGAGAATTTTATATTCCTGAGATTTATCTATAAGTCATTTCAAATCATAGTAGGCTCCATGTCCTCTAGCCCTACATCTGATTTTAGTCAATTTCTGGGGAACCTGTCTAATATTCTATGCTCCTTCACATACAAATATAATAATTTTCTAATTATCATAGGCGGTAATTTCAATGCGAGAGTGGTTACTATGAATCAACTAGACCCTGAGTCCCTACCTGAGAATCTATACATTCATTCGGAAAGACGCTCTCTCGAGTTGTATCAGAACTCTACACTGGGAAAAATAATATGTTGAATCGACTTGCGCCTATCATGTAGCCAACTTCATGTTAATTCAACTTGGAAGTAAATTGTTTCTGCATGTTTTACAAGTAAAAACGACATGGGACACCTATATATGTCTGTTACTTGAACTTGGCATCAATGGTAGATGAGCTTGTTTACAAATCGATTCAACATGGCCTCTTTCCCAGTGTAGAGGTCATAGCCTGGTGGAGCTTTTAGAGAGTGATGACTTCATACTCCTAAACGGTAGAAGCACCGGTGACTACCCAGCTCACTTCACATTTACGAATTACAAAGGCTCGTCGGTAATAGATCTAGCCTGGAGTAACTCCAATGCTCTTTTAATAATTACTAATTTTGAAGTATCAAACCTTCTCACTCAATCTGATCACTTCCCTATCGCAGTGACCTTAGATAATTCGATTTCGTATTCTAACACTCTTGACAGGGAACCGCTTATGATATGGAACTCCAAGACGAGTATTCTTTATCAAGAATGTATATTCGATGCTCCCCAAATGTTACCGAGATTTTTCCCTCTATTGATAATATTTCTGAGAACCTTACGAAGACCATTACTGATACTGCACAAACTTTGGGGATGGTACATCCGAAGGGTAAGAAGAGGAGTGGATCCAAGCCCTGGGCTGATGAATATAGACTTCTCAAAACTGAAACATCTGCCTTACTGACAGAATGCAAAGCTCGTCTTTTCGAGCTTGAAATCAGCTCAGCTTATCATAAACAGAAAGGAAAACTCAAGAAGCTAGCACAATCCAAGAAAGACATTTACAACAAATCTATTTTAGATGAAATCGCTACAGCTCCAAACTGCCACTTCCTGGAAAATGATAAACAGATTTAGACCCCGTGTCCTTCCTAAGAACTATCTCACCTGACTCTTGGGCCGATTACTTCTCCTTTTACGCTTCTATTCTACAAGAAAATTATGTAATCACACAAACTCTTAACCCTATGTTAGATCAACACATAACTACCGAGGAGATCATAACCAGTCTTCGTGAGTGCAAGCAAGATAAAGCCCCAGGAATTGACCGAATTAGTGCTGAATTTTATGTGAATTTATTTGACAACTGGTTTCTTTACTTGAACTCGTTTTTTGACAAAACTATGGATGAAGAATCAACTCCAGACTCTTGGGCCCGCTTGCCAATCAGGATGATTTACAAAAAGGGTGAGAAAAAAGATCCCTCGAATTACCGACCTATCGCTCTAGTTAACACAGTAACTAAGATATTCACTCAAATTTTATATATGCGAGTGAGCAAATGGGCGGAGAACAAAACAAAAATTACCTGAGTGGCAATCGGGCTTCAGAGCAAACAGAGGATGCACTGATAACCTCTTTACTTTGATTACGACACTGCAAATTCACCTTGCCCGCCCAAAAGCTAAAATATTTGCCCTCTTTGTGGATTTCCGCAAAGCATTCGACTCAATAACCCACTCGATTTTATTGCCAAAACTATCTACTCTGGGCGCCGGTTCGAAATTTATTAGAATTTTGATGAGTTTATATTCTAAAACCACAGCATCAATAAAAACTCAGTCAGGCCTCACCAAACCTGTGAAGATCACTTCAGGAGTTTTGCAAGGGGAGATGTTGAGTCCCATATTATTTGCTTTGTTCATGGCGGACCTTGAAACATTTTGACTCTTGGTAACTGGTAATACTCGGTACCCAAAAATCGGCTTCTTGAAATTGAAGCACATTTCTGATGCTGTTCCTCGAAATATTAATAAAAACATCAAATACACCTGGGTACTACAAGTGGAGAATTTTTTTATCACTATGAACAGGCTGGATCTATGGGAGTCCCTGACACTAGAATCTCTAATGGGAAAATAAACATATACTTTTGGACACCTATAAAGAGATGCTCCTGCAGAAGGATATGGATCGTGTATGCCACTCTGCTTCCTTGTCTCTAATTCCTTCTTTGAATCTTTCTTTGAATCCTGATCAAAACTATCGGAAATATTTGGAAATGAGAATTAAACCGATGTATAGAAATCTTATCGCTCAAATTCGACTCTTCAATAATTTTGCCCCGAGAATAATTCTTGATTCGGATATCCACACATTTCCTAACAGTCTTCTATGTCGGCGTTCTCATCAAAGAATCGACGACGGACTTTTCCATGTCTTGGTGGATTGCCCCCAATTGAGTGATGAGAAAGACCGTTTGTTTGCACTTACAAATATCGAACTCACAGAAAAAATGCCATGGATAGACATATTAAACAACCTAAACAAAAAACGAATCACACAGATTTACCATTACTTTAAGAACGTTTGTAATTAGCTCTTAAAACTCACTCCATGTATTTACTCACTCTACAGTAGTACTGTAACTCCTTTGTACAGATCTTTTGATCTGAAGACGAAAATGAATCACGAAGAAGATGAAAAAATGAAAGAAAAATGAAAACTTGAATTAGAATTGAAAAACTTGGAAGATCAAAAAGGAAACTTACATATGAATAAGAGAAAGAAGATATGGAATTTGGAAAGAAACAAAAATTCTTGGAAGACAAAAAACAGAATTGCTGAGATTATGAAATGAATTCTCAACAATTTTCTGATCCTTTGATGTACATTTTAACTTAGACAGTCCGTCATGAAAGCTGTAATCTTTGTTATCACAATTGATATATGTATCTGGAATCTAAAAGAGATTCATTTCCTATTACTTAATCATTTTTAACAATTTATTGAGAAAGACATTACAAAAGATTAGGAACGTACCAATTGAACAAAGCGTTTTCATTTATTGAATCGTTTTCTAGATCATTCAAAGTTTGTAAAGTTTCAATAAAATTCATAGAATATTCTGTACCAGGTGTGTAAGTATGAAACCGGAATTTGCCCATAGGTGGCGCTAGATGTCGATGCAGTTACCGACACATCACGTCAGCGGTGTCTTGTTATTGTATTGATATCCGACAAAGATTTCCAACTCACAACAACACGAGTTTCATTCAGTAGCATTAGTTTATTAGAGATGAACATGTCGAGTTTTGTGCCAACACATTACGATTTGCGGACAGCACTACTTTTCTGTTTTCATCTGAAGAAAACCGCAGCCGAATCGCATCGAATGCTTGTGGAGGCGTTTGGTGAGCATGCTCTCGGTGAAACACAGTGTTTCGAGTGGTTCAAACGGTTCAAAAGTGGCGATTTTGACGTCAGGAACGAAGAACGTGGAAGACCACCGGAAAAATTTGAAGACGCTGACCTGCAAGCCTTGTTGGACGAAGACGACGCTCAAACACAACACCAACTGGCGGATCAGTTGAAGGTGACCCGAGAAGCCATCTCCCTTCGGTTGAAAGCCATGGGAAAGATACAAAAGGTGGGGAAATGGGTTCCACATGAACTCAACGAAAGACAGTAGGAAAACCGCAAAACATCATGCGAAATGCTGCTTGCCAGGTTCCAAAGAAAGTCATTTCTCCATCGAATTGTGACTGGCGATGAAAAGTGGATATATTTCGAGAATCCTAAGCCCAAAAAGTCATGCTGTGTGTTTGGTGGGAAAGACAATGCTGTGTGTTTAGTGGGATCAGAAGGGCGTAATCTACTACGAGCTGCTGAAACCTGGGGAAACTGTCAATACTCAACGCTACCGACAACAAATGATCGATTTGGATCGAGTTTTGCGTGAAAAACCACCAGTGAAAGACAACACAAGGTGATTTTACTGCATGACAATGCACCAGCACACAAAGCAAAACAGGTCCAGGAAACGATAGAGTCGTTCCGTTGGGAGATTTTTCAGCACGCGCCTTACTCACCGGACCTTGCCCCATCCGATTACTACTTGTATGCATCGATGGGACACGCACTTGCTGAGCAGCGCTTTACTTCTTACGAAGGTGTACGAAAATGGCTCGATGACTGGTTTGCCTCAAAAGAGCAACAGTTCTTTTGGCGCGGAATCCACAAATTGCCAGAAAGATGGAAAAAATGTATAGATAGCGACGGACAATACTTTGAATAAGTTACTTTGTATCATATCATTACAATAAACGTGTTTTTTCTGTACAAAAATTCCGGTTTCATACTTACACACCTGGTACTTATTCATCGCTAAATTAATTGAATGTCCGATTCACCACGCAGCACAAACATTCCAGTTACATTTTCAAAATATTCTGGAAATAATACGTCTCCAGAATGTTATAAAATATTCTTGAAAGGTTATCAAGACATTAACGCTGTTAGGGATACGTGAAATAATGAATATTATTGTAGTACGGAATGATAAAACAATAATGTGAAATTCAATACATGACATATCCAATACATATATCTGCATATTTATCAAAAATATGTTATATCACTCTGGTTGAAAGAATCCATTGATTCTCGCTAAATTTCATTGAATCTTCAATAATGTTTCGATCGAATCTCATCCGAAGATTTTTCGATTAGATTTGATCAGAAAAATGAATTTTTCCAATCTGAATGAGATTGAATCTCGCCAAATCTCATCGAATCTCGGGCAATGTTCTGACCAAATCTCATGAAATTCTATTTGTCAGATTCAATGGATTCTTTTAACCAGGGTAACTAGGCAGTACATAGAGTGGTATTAGTTCAATGAGTATGAACAAATTGGAAATGAAATGCTGAAGTTTGAAGGATATGTTTTTATTTTTGCTGGGTTTGTTCATGATTAATACTTCGGTTCAATTAAATGATATCCCATTTTCTGTCAGAAATTATGTATTTTTTTTTACCCCTGTGAACTTGACCGGCGACTTTGAGGAAAAATTTTTTCTTCCATGCCAAAATGTAGTCCATCGTTTGTACCCCAATGTACCGTAACGATTTTTGTTTGTACCCAAAAGGAAAATAAGTTATAGGGGGTTGAAAAAAAAGTTTGCCGGCAACTTTTTCCGATTTCAATGATCTTGGGCTCATTGGAAAGAGGATGACGCGTAGATGTTTGTACCGATAAGGATTTTTGATTTTACCCCCAGGGAAAAAAGTTAGGGGCGATATTTCCGTTTTGAAGAGAGATGGAATAATTTCGACTGCGGAATCCGATTCCGGGGTGGGTGCCATTCAAGAATCATGGGTCATATGCCCATTTTATCACGAAGGGAGAGAATTAGGGGGGGTAACTTGATTTCAAAGCATAACAAAGGCATCCCGAGAGCGCAATCTGACTTCGGAGGAGGCGCCATTCAACAATCACAATTCATGTACCCACGTTTCATCAACGAGAAGGGGAATTGGGTGGGCAGGGGGGGGGGGGTGATTTGTTCCGAAGCTGGACCGGAGTACCCTTACGCAAAACCTGATTTCAAGGAGAGCGCCATACGACGATTACGGGTGATGTGGCCAGTGCATCACGGAGGATGGGAATGGAGAAGTGGGAGATTGTCTTACGAACAGTTTTCAGTTTGAAGAGAGAGGGGATCGCTTCGATTGGGAATGCGATAGGAGTATTCCAACTACGGGAACTGATTACGGAGAGGTCATCATTCGAATCACATAAGATTTTTCGATTCCAACGCAGTCGGTTCAATAGGGTGAATGAACATATCTCCGGGAATAAGAGGTGATGTGTGAGGAGAATAACGGAATGCTGGAATATTGATGGACAAAGTTTTGCTCACACTGTCTCGAACGCGAATGCCGAAAGAAAGTGTGATTGCTGTAGATGTGCGAGATTCAGCAAGGAATTTCACATGGATCGTTATGTTCCCTACATGCCACGGGGTGATTTTGCTAAGTGATGTCGTCTGAACACTAAATCCGGGAGAGCTGTGGAATTTTTGAACTGGAAAACTTGTAGTTCCAGAACTATCGGGAGCTATAAAATGACTTAGGAGATTCCGGCAAAAATTCTGCGTGAATGACGATGATCCCCACATGCCAGAGTATGATTTCACCGAGTATCATCGTTTGTACCCTAAATCCAGATGAGATAGAGCATTTTCAAACTCCTAATCCTGTAATTTTTCAACTTTCGGGAGCTATAAAATGATTTAGGAGATTCCGGCAAAAATTCTGCGTGGATGAAAATGATCCTCACATGCCAGAGTATGATTTCATCCAGTATCATCGTTTGTACCCTAAATCCGGATGAGGTAGAGCATTTTGAAACTCATAATCCTGTAATTTTTCAAATTTCGGGGGCTATAAAATGACTCAGGAGATTCCGGCAAAAATTCTGCCTGGATGACAATGATCCCCACTTGCCAGAGTATGATTCCACCAAGTATCATCGTTTGTACCCTAAATCCGGATGAGATAGAGCATTTTGGAACTCCTAATCCTGTAATTTTTCAACTTTCGGGAGCTATAAAATGACTTGGGAGATCCCGGCAAAAATTCTGCGTGGATGAAAATGATCCCCACATGCCAGAGTATGATTTCACCCAGTATCATCGTTTGTACCCTAAATCCGGACGAGATAGAGCATTTGAAGACAAAAAAGTTGTAATTTCGTAACTTTCGGGTGCTATAAAATGACTTCGGAGATTCCGGCAAGAATTCTGCCTGGATGACAATGATCCCCACATGCCAGAGTATAATTTCAACCAGTATCATTGTTTGTACCCTAAATCCGGATGAGGTAGAGCATTTTGAAACTCATGATCCTGTAATTCTTCAACTCTCGGGAGCTATAAAATGACTCACGAGATTACGCCGGGAATTTTGTGCGGTCGACAATCATCCCCACATGCCAGAGTATGATTTCACAGAATATCATTCTTTGTCCCCTGAATCCGGATGAGGTAGAGCATTCCAAATTTCATAACCCTGTAATTTTCCAACTTTCGGGGCCTATAGATGGGCTTGGGGGATTCCGGCTGGAATTCTGCGTTGATGGGAATGTTTCAGACATGTGGGAATCCTTGTCATCCACGAAGAACCCTTAAGGAATCTCCTAAGTCATTTTATAGCTCCCGAAAGTTGAAGAATTACAGGATTAGGAGTTTCAAAATGCTCTATCTCATCTGGATCTAGGGTACAAACGATGATACTGGGTGAAATCATACTCTGGCATGTGGGGATCATTTTCATCCACGCAGAATTTTTGCCGGGATCTCCTAAGTCATTTTATAGCTCCCGAAAGTTGAAAAATGACAGGATTAGGAGTTTCAAAATGCTCTATCTCATCTGGATTTAGCGTACAAACGATGATACTGGGTGAAATCATACTCTGGCATGTGGGGATCATTTTCATCCACGCAGAATTCTTGCCGGACTCTCCTAAGTCATTTTATAGCTCCCGAAAGTTGAAAAAATACACGATTAGGAGTTTCAAAATGCTCTATCTCATCCGGATTTAGGGTACAAACGATGATACTTGGTGAAATCATACTCTGGCATGTGGGGATCATTGTCATCCACGCAGAATTTTTGCCGGAATCTCCTAAGTCATTTTATAGCTCCCGAAAGTTGAAAAATTACAGGATTAGGAGTTTCAAAATGCTCTATCTCATCCGGATTTAGGGTACAAACGATGACACTTGGTGAAATCATACTCTGGCATGTGGGGATCATCGTCATTCACGCAGAATTTTTGCCGGAATCTCCTAAGTCATTTTATAGCTCCCGATAGTTCTGGAACCACAAGTTTTCCAGTTCAAAAATTCCACAGCTCTCCCGGATTTAGTGTTCAGACGACATCACTCAGCAAAATCACTCCGTGGCATGTAGGGAACATAACGATCCATGTGAAATTCCTTGCTGAATCTCGCACATCTACAGCAATCACACTTTATTTCGGCATTCGCGTTCGAGACAGTGTTAGCAAAACTTTGTCCATCAATATTCCAGCATTCCGTTATTCTCCTCACACATCACCTCTTATTCCCGGAGATATGTTCATTCACCCTATTGAACCGACTGCGTTGGAATCGAAAAATCTTATGTGATTCGAATGATGACCTCTCCGTAATCAGTTCCCGTAGTTGGAATACTCCTATCGCATTCCCAATCGAAGCGATCCCCTCTCTCTTCAAACTGAAAACTGTTCGTAAGACAATCTCCCACTCCTCCATTCCCATCCTCCGTGATGCACTGGCCACATCACCCGTAATCGTCGTATGGCGCTCTCCTTGAAATCAGGTTTTGCGTAAAGGTACTCCCGTCAAGCTTCGGAACAAATCACCCCCCCCCCCCCCTCCCCACCCAATTCCCCTTCTCGTTGATGAAACGTGGGTACATGAATTGTGATTGTTGAATGGCGCCTCCTCCGAAGTCAGATTGCGCTCTCGGGATGCCTTTGTTATGCTTTGAAATCAAGTTACCCCCCCTAATTCTCTCCCTTCGTGATAAAATGGGCATATGACCCATGATTCTTGAATGGCGCCCACCCCGGAATCGGATTCCGCAGTCGAAATTATTCCATCTCTCTTCAAAACGGAAATATCGCCCCTAACTTTTTTCCCTGGGGGTAAAATCAAAAATCCTTATCGGTACAAACATCTACGCGTCATCCTCTTCCCAATGAGCCCAAGATCATCAAAATCGGAAAAAGTCGCCGGCAAACTTTCTTTTCAACCCCCTATAACTTATTTTCCTTTAGGGTACAAACAAAAATCGTTACGGTACATTGGGGTACAAACGATGGACTACATTTTGGCATGGAAAAAAAAATGTTTCCTCAAAGTCGCCGGCTAAGTTCACAGGGGTATTTTACCTATTTATTTTTTTTTTTATGTTTGAATTACCTTGCATTTGAAGACGATCAATATACGTTGGAATTCATTTGGAATTAGTACAACTGGATAGATTTATTCAAGTAGGATTCATTAAGGATTTCTGAAATATATAAACTGCAATGTTGAAGATATTTCTTCATCAAAATGCTGAGTTATGTTTGTGATTCTATATTGAACAAATATTTCTACAGAATGTATTCATTTCCTTTCGATTCCATGCAATACTGAAATTCGATTCATTCATTATTATTCATTTAATATCTCAGTAGAATACCAGATCAAAATGTCAGGGAAATTTGTGAATCCCGTCACAAAATTGTCAGGGAAATTTTTATGGAGCATCCTGCGAACACCCTGAAAATAACATTTAATCGGACGAAAATAATTTCAATTATTTGTCTGAACCCTCAGGAAGGTTTCCCTCGTTCGTACAAAATTGCTTCATTCTTTTCCTCATTTTCTTTTTCAAACATGGAAAATAATATGGAAATTTTGCAAGTTTATGGAAACGGACAGAGAAAACTTTTCCATAGGAATCTTCGGCTATTTCATACAAAAATCTTCAAACACACATATTTGTTGGATGTGTGTATTCCCAACTGGAAGAGAGATCATTATAAATCAAGTACACCCGTTTGATGAAAGCAATTTTGAATCCTCAATTGACGATCCGTCCATTTCACATAATACACTGAAAAAAAAGATTGTGCAGGGAACAGTAATATAGTTGGTTCAACAGTAGAATAACGCTGGATATGTCCAACTGAAACTCACTGTTCACTCAACTACATGCAGTTGAATCGACTGCAATTTATGTTAGTTTGTATATTCGTTAATTTGACTATGGTATTCATTTGTTTTCAAGAAAACACCTAACAACAAAATGTGATTGATTTTTGACGGAATTTTTTTTTCAGTGTAGAATGTTGTGAAATATCGAGTTCGATAGTCAATTACAATATATGTTCTTTCTTCGGAAACTTAGAGGCACAAAGATTCATTGGATGATGGTTTCCACATGGTTGTTTTACTTGAAAACTGAAAGCGATAGTAGCACCAACGCAGCCTAGTGGCGTAAATATCGATAAATTAGGAAATTCAAATTCCTGTGATGTATTGAAATTTATTTCCATCTCATGGTGTAATATTACTCTTTGAAGTGCTAATTCAAGGTAACAGTACATACTAAATGGCAATATGAATTTTTAAAGGTCGCTCGAAAACATCAAAAGCAATGAATAATTGAGAAATATACATGAATTCCGAGCAACCTTTGAAAATAAATATTTCGAGCTGTAACTTTCAGGAAGTTACTATTTTTTCAGGTACTAGATTTCACCGCAATGAGAAAAACAATTTGGAAATAAAAAAAAATTGAATTCCGGCTATTTTTGGAATTTAAAAAAATCTTGAGTGACCTCTAAAAAATTTTTTTTCGAGCTAATCTTTGAAGAGGATTCCTAAAACATAAAAAACTAACATATTTCCATACGAGACATGAAAACAAACAAAGTCGGTTTTTTCGCACCACCGTGATGAATGTATATAATACGATACATATTAATATTGCCTGAAACAAATTCCTTCAGAGTTTACTCCTACGAATGTTGCATAAGGTTGACCAGAATGACCTGGTAAAAGAAAACCCACATTGAACGTTGGTTTTGGAAAGTTCCCTCAGTTTCAGTGAGGCTTGAACCCGGGTTCTGCGAGTGAAAAACGTAGCCTGTATCACATCAGCGGATCTCCAAGATGACGACAACACATGAGGATCACTGATGAATTCTGAGAAAATAACTTTTCCTGACTTTTTCCATAATTCAGAAAATTCCTGAAGAGTTTCAAAGATAATTTAATTTGTCATAAATTTGAAACTTCTTTTGGAATTCTCAAAGAACTCTCGGAGAATTTTAAGAGAACTCACAAACGTTTGATAAATCGAATGTTTTCCGGAGCTTTTTGAAACTTCTCTGAATTGTACAAAAGTTTAGGTAGAGTTTTCATTAGAATTTATTAGTGATCTCTGGGTTTCGTCTTAGGATGTCAATGTGTCATTTATTATAATTATCCTTATGGAGGGTCTGAAAATTAAATTTCTTGAGACATACACTGAGAGAAGTGAAATGCAATGATTACCATGTACAATTAGTAATTGGAGGACAGCTTCGCGATTTTGGTTTCGGATACTATGGAGAGTCGTAGCAATGTTCATGCACATGGGAATGGTTACCATTTACATGAAGATGGATACCAAATAACGTAGTCGCCCTAATCAACTCAGAGATTCTGTCATTCAACTACCATTTTCGCATGGTAATGGTTACAGCCCCAACAGCACACTTCGTCGCATCCCCGTGGTCTCCATGGAGATAGGTGGTATCTACGTGGAGACCACGGAGATGCGAAGGAGTGTGCTGTTAGGGAGTTCAATTTTCTCAGTGTACACTAATCCATTTAGACTTTTCTGAACCCAAGGATGAAAAGCTCGTGGAAGAGAGTTGTTTTTGGTTGATGAATTTTTCAAAATGCTGGTTTAGATCGATTAGGAATGATCAAGAATTCGTTTTTGCGTTTGCCTTGATTCAAATATTACCATGAACTGAGGTCAAGTTCTGATACACGTTATGAACTCCCAATCTTTTTCTATGCGGTGGCCTATCATCCAGGAAAGATTAATTTCGAACGATTATAACTCTGTTTAAAGAAACCAATGGATTCCAATAGATTCCGATACAAAATGGTTTCTCATTACAAAATGATGTGCTTTTGTCAGAGCATGTGTTAGGTGTAAAACTTAATTTTTGCCTTTTTTCTCATCAGGCAGGAATTCCTATTTGAAATTCGAATATTTCCGTCCACATTTGCGGTTTTAAAGAGTTAACCTCAAAGTTTCTTATACACTATATATCATACCTGCAAGAGCTACATAACTTCACAAAACAGCAGTATATACGATGGCGACCCATAAGCAGTGATGCCAGATTCGAGACCGAGACCGCGACCGCTTTTACCCTCTCAACTGCAGATCATATCCCATGAATTACCCACTCGATTTTTGCGTTCCAGATGAACCAAATGGAATCCAATCAATTCCAATGGATTTTTCATGGGAATCCAATGGAATCCATTAGATCTTTTCAACACGGAAAACAAAATATATGTGGATTAACATGGAAATATTAAACATGTCACGAAGTAACCCCCACGGAAGAAAAAATATTGGTCTCATAACGATACTAGTTCGCTGTCATGACTATCCAAAGTACAGGGATATCAGTATCGTTGCCATGACGGAACAGATTCTTCGAGGAACGATATAGATGGTGACACCATAGCCATCACGCGCAGAAAAAAATTGGCTGGCAAAAGTATGACACGAGTCTCACAAAAAATCTGGCCACAGTCCAAGAATACGTACAGAAAGATTCAGAAATAATGTGGGAAAAATATGAGAATGATCTTGGTGGAGGTTTGGCTACGGTATGAGCTGAGTATTGGGAGAGTATGGGTGGGAATTTGGGAGAGGATCTGGGGTTTGGGACTCAACTAAACTTTTCCCATACTGCCGTAATCAAAATGGATGGCCTTGCAAGAGTATGGGAATAGTTTGGCAAAAATTATAACGAAAAGTGTGGCAATAGGTCATGGTACTAAAACGTTATTTCAGTGCTATGGTAATAATATACTAGCAAACCGATTCAGGTTCTTCAAACCCGGGGGAAAAAACCACGTGGAAAACAACGTTGGAAACAACGTTGAAAACTAGGTTGAAAACAACGTTATTTAACATGGTAAAATGGTCAACGTTGAAAACAACGTCGAGAACAACGTTGGAAACAACGTTGAAAATGTGACAACAAAAGTTACATTCCCAAATGAAAAAAAAAGAATCGATTTTCCTCGGAATCGAATTTGGATTTTTGAGATCTAAGATCCGACTTCCCTGCCTCTTGGCTACGGTTGTGTGTGAATGTAGCAGAGCTTAAAAATCTATATGAACTTTGCTTGAATCAAACTCATCTAGGAATAAAATAATTAATCTAATTGAAAAAAACCAATGAATTTCATTGAATATTACTACAACAATTACACAGGCCTGCGAAATTTGACTTTTTTTTTCCCCCTCAAACAATAATATCTTTTTCCGAAGCATTTTGATCCGCTGAATCCGAATCTGGCTGCAGAATTGCTCTATCACGTCAGGTTTTTGAGATATTTCGACCTAAAAATGTGAAAAACACTGTTTTTCGACATATTTGGGGTTACGTAAAGTCGAAGGGTAATTTTTTTTCTCAAAACCAATACATGCACCTCAAAGTATAAGTCCTCCTCTTCCAAATGCCGTTGAGTTTGCTCAGATACCTTTTTTTTTCATTGAGATACGACAGTTTGAAAATTGTGTCTCCACCTATTTATTGAGTACATGAGCGCACAAATTTAAAATTGTCGTATCTCAATGAAAAAAAAAGATATTTCAGCAAACTCAACGGCATTTGGAAGAGGATGACTGATACTTTGAGGTGCATCTATTGGTTTTGTGAAAAAAATTACCTTTCGACTTTACGGAACCTCAAATATGCCAAGAAACAGTGTTTTCCACATTTTTAGGTCGGAATATCCCAAATACCTGACGTGATATAGCAATTCTGGAGCCATATGCGGATTCAGCGCACCAAAATGCTTCAGAAAAATGTTGAATGAATGAAGGGGATTGACTTTGGATTGTATTCTACATGAAACACCTTGAGTAGGCCAGGCGCATCACAACGATACGCTAAATTTTTTTCTTGAGCGAAATACGGTAGAAAATGCTTATAGCATATCACATAAATATATATTTATGCAATATGCTACACTATTATAATCGGACGCCTACAAAATTCACGCGCCGGGCGGTAATGTCCTTCGAGCCAGCACTGCTGAGATCGTAGATTGTTCGTTGCTATGTTCAGACATTATTCCACTAATTCACTCGGAATGTACTGATTGTTGTTCTAATTTTTTCCTCCGTGTACAAGTATCGAGTGTCCAGTAATTGTTGTGAATTTCGTGTATTTAAAAAAAAGTTTCACAAATGGCTTCTCGAAAATGTATCAATGCTCCAGATAACTTCTGCTACATATGTGGAAATTATGTAATAAAGAGACAGCAACAAATAATTTCTAAATGTATTGAAGAACTATACGATAGCTATTTCAAAATCAACATAAAAAACCAAGACAAACAATGGGCGCCTCATAAAGTGTGTTCGACATGTGTACGTGAACTTCGGAAATGGTCAAGAGGAGAAAAACATTGTTTTAGTTTACAGACTCCAATGATTTGGATGGAACCGCAAAATCATATCAACGATTGTTACTTCTGCTGTTCAAGCATAAAAGGATTTAATTCTAAAAATAAAGCAGCGATAAGTTATCCTGATATTCGTTCTGTGATTTTACCTACGTATAAAGATCCTGATAGCAAAGAGTTATGCCATCCTGCCCAACCATTTTCATCTGATCCTAGTTTATTTCAAGAGGCTATAATGAATACTTCAGATCCTGACGATGAATATTACGAGTGCAACGAAACACCACCACTGTTTTCTCAAAGTGAATTGAATGATTTGACAAGAGATCTTAATCTTCCGAAAGATGCTGCGGAATTACTCGGTTCCAGATTGAAAGAAGAAAACATGCTGGATCGTACAACGAACTTTTATTGGTATAGAAATAGAGAGAAGGATTTTCTACCGTATTTTGCTCAAGAAAAAAATTTAGTGTATTGTTGTGATGTGCCTGGCCTACTCAAAATGTTTGATGTAGAATACAATCCAAATGATTGGAGACTTTTTATAGATTCTTCGAAACGGAGCCTCAAAGTAGTATTGTTACATAATGGTAATAAATTTGCTTCTTTGCCTATTGGACATTCTACTCATTTGAAAGAATGTTATGAAAATTTGGATTTCGTCCTCAAAAAAATAAATTACTCCAATCATAACTGGACTATATGTGGTGATCTCAAAATATTAACTATGTTGCTTGGTCAACAAGGAGGGTATACAAAATACCCTGTTTTCTATGTGAATGGGATAGTAGGAATAGAGCACGACATTGGATCCAGAAAGATTGGCCACAGAGAGCATCATTGAACCCTGGAAGTAAAAATGTTGTACACGAAACACTAGTTGACCGCTCCAAAATTCTGCTACCTCCGCTTCATATCAAATTAGGCATTATGAAGCAATTCGTAAAGGCATTGCCTAAAGATGGTCTTTGTTTCAAATATTTATGTGATAAATTCAAGCATTTATCGGATGCAAAGATAAAAGAAGGCGTTTTTGTTGGTCCAGACATAAGGAAATTGATGCAAGATCCTGACTTTGAAAAAACTATGAATAAAACCGAGAAGCTCGCTTGGAAGTCATTTAAGGAAGTCGTACAACATTTTTTAGGGAACAGAAAAAGCCCTGATTATGAAAATATAGTCAACAGCATGCTTAACAATTTCAAAATCCTGGGTTGTAATATGAGTATAAAACTCCATTATTTGCATTCCCATATTGACTTTTTCCCTAGAATCTTGGTTCTGTCAGTGAATAGCAAGGGTAGAGATTTCATCAAGACCTTAAGGTTATGGATACAAGATATAAAGGAAGCTGGTACTTTAGAATGATGGAAGAATATAGATGGATGTTAAAGATAGATTAACCGAATCATGAGTACAACAGAAACATCAAACAGAAGATATGAAGAAACAAGAAAAGATATCATAAGTCCTTTTGATTTATCTAGTATCTTAGGTCTTGTGTGAAACCAGTGCAGCCCCATGTCTGAATTTTATATAAAACGTATATATTTTTCGTTCATACAAATTGTTTAAAAAACTGTCAATATTCATATCTCACATAAAAATGAATCCCGATGTGCTGTAAAAAAACTGGCGTTATATTTTAGTTCCACAATCTGAATACCTGGAAAGGAACCATTATTGTTCGAAGGGAAAATAAAAACTTATATTCCGCAGGTCTGTGAATTATCAACCCTTTGGGGAACCCATTGTTTTGAAGGGAAATTTTCCTTGAATATGTGAACATATAAGTTTTTGGGTCGCTGAATAAGAATATCATATTAGAAAATTAGAATTTTCATTCCCATACATCCTGGCAGCACCCTCAGGAGATCCTAGAAATATTATAATCTTGGGGATATATTTCACAACTTGGAATACTCGTAACTCTGCAAGGAGAAATTGTAGGTCACAGATTAATAGCTTATCTTGAAGAGTTAGAGTAGTTCTGGATGATGCAATTAGAAGAAAAGACTAAAAAAAATTGTGCACTCAGTACATGAATTCCAAAGTAATCAAAAAACCCATTTTTCGTGGACCTAATCTTAAATATCTTGAAATGCTTACGCGATGGCCCAATCCTGACTCCGGATTTGGATTCTACGCAGAAAATTACTTCAGAAAAGAGAATTTCATTTGAAGGAGAATTTCATTGTCGATCAGTGTAATAAATGCGAATACTCATTCTGTTGTTGGGACATATTACACAACTTAGAATGGTCGTAACTTTGCGAGAAAAAATCGTACATGAACGTTCAATAGCTCATTTTAAACGGGAAGAGTAGTGCAAATTGATGAAGTTGAGAGAAAAGATCAAAAAAATTTTATGCGTCCTGTACATAACCTCAAAAGTAGCGAAAAACCGCATTTTTTGCGTATTTACCCTCAGATATCTCAAAATCCTGACGTGATAGCCCAATTCTGGCTCCGGATTCGGATTCTACGCAGCAAATTACTTCGGAAAATGGTCACCAGTTCCAAGGGGGAAAAACCTCGCAGGCCTGTGTTACCTTTGATAAATCAATAAAGCTCCTACACGATCTAGACAATTTTTTACTGGAATTGTGTCTAAAATACGTATTACATGATTCTTATACACCTGAAATGTGAAATGTTCATCTAATTTATTCAACCATAGGAATTCTCATATATCTTTGAATAATTTAGATTCATGCTCTATTGAATGAGAAAACAGATTAATTAAAAAAATGTTATCTCTTTGATCGTCGGGAAAACAGTGAATAACCACGAAATAATTAAAGTCAACTTCAAATGATCATAACATTTCTAGAGGATATCTGAGATGATTGTTTTTAGGAAACTTGAAGAATTATTAAAAAATGATATTCTTCTGAATCATTTCTCATGATTTATTATACGAATGTAAATAGTTCGTCTGAAACTTGTTGAGATTCGGCAACAGCCAATAAAATTGTTTTTAAAAAAAAGTCATGTTGTGGAAGTTTGAATCATTCATCGAAACGAATTGGCAATTGAATTAGGAAATATTCAGCTGGTGAAGATGCAAAATCTTGCATTACATTCTTGGAACGATGTTTCCAGTGCCAAGGAGTTGATTCGAACATAAAAAGAACACAAAAACATCTGTAAATCTGACCACATGTCATTGACGAATAATCAGATGGAATTCAACCAGACCTTTCAGTTGTTGTAATAATTAATGGAATTCACTGGGGTTTTGTTAATCGGATTAATTATTTTTTTCCAAGATGATTTTGATCCAAGCAAAGTTCATATACATTTTTAAGCTCTGCTACATTCATACAAAACCGTAGCCAAGAAGCAGGGAAGTCGGATCTTGGATCTCAAAAATCCAAGTTCGATTCCGAGGGAAATCGATTTTTTTTTTTTTTTCATTTGGGAATGTAACTTTTGTTGTCACATTTTCAACGTTGTTTCCAACGTTGTTTTTAACGTTGTTTTCAACGTTGTTTTCTTCTCTCTCACACGGAGAGGAAAAATTTGCTGACGCAGCAAATCGAGGTATTATCTATAGAATAGCAAAATTTGTTGCTGACCTAGCTAAAAATTTGCTATAACAGCAATCGTGTTAGCTACGACAGCAATTTTTTAGCTGTGGCAGCAAAAAGTGTTTGCTCCGCCAGCAAATTTTCAGTATTATATACAGAATAGCAAACAAATTTTGCTGGGATAGCAAACATTTTTGCTGCCACAGCTAAAAATTCGCTGTCGCAGCTAACAAGATTGCTGGAACAGCAAATAGTTTGCTGTCACAGCAAAAAATTTGCTGCTCTGGCAAAAGGAACCCAGCAAAAGTAGATTTAGCTGCCACAGCGAATTCTTTTCTCTCCGTGCAAGGTGGGACCATTTTACCACGTTAAACAACGTTGTTTTCAACTTAGTTTTTGACGCTGTTTCCAACGTCGTCTTCCACGTGGTTTTTCCCCCCGGGATATTATTATCATAGCACTGAGATAAAGTTTTAGTACCATGACCTATTGCCACACTTTTCGTTATAATCTTTGCCAAACTATTCCCATACTCTTGCAAGGCCATCCATTCTGATTACGACAGTATGGGATAAGTTTGGTTGAGTCCCAAACCCCAGATCCTTTCCCAAATTCCCACCCATACTCTCCCAATACTCAGCTCATACCGTAGCCAAACCTTCACCAAGATCATTCTCATATTTTTCCCACATTATTTCTGAATCTTTCTGTACGTATTCTTAGACTGTGGCCAGATTCTTTGTGAGACTCGTGTCATACTTTTGCCAGCCAATTTTTTTCTGCGCGGGCATCTATATTGATACTATCCCGATACAGTATCGCCTCTACAGTTATCTCTTCTAACTTCACTTCAAATCGTTACAATAACCGGAGTTTCTTCTCGTGCTGCAGTCCTCAGTAACCCCAGTTTATAGTACCTCCCCAAGGGGACCCCAGCAATCCCCGCTAATACAACCCGCCAAACAAACGTATCGACTGAGTAAACATTTTCTTGGCAAGAATATTCTGAACTGAATTCATGGAGTATGAAATTTTCAGGGATCAATCTTCAATCCTTCACCTACTGCTGTATATCCTCTGAATCTTTAATTTCGAGAAAAAAGTTTGTGTTACCGACTGAGAAAAGAATGTTTCTTCGAAACGCAAAATTTTGCTAATGTACAGCAGTAGATAAAGGATTCAAGATTGGTCCCTGAAAATCTCATACTTCTTCATGAATTGAGTTCAAAGTATTCTTATCGACAAAATCTTTACTCAGTCGGTATGTTTGTATAGCGGGGATCATCAGCGGAGATCGCTGGTATCCTCTCAAAAGAATATAAGAGATACCATCCGAGCAGATCTTTTTCCACCAAGTTATCGAAATACAGCGCGTCCCATTTGAAACAGGACAGCTGAATAACTCTTCAGGGAATGGAGGGGGGAAAAAAATTGGTCAGATAAAAGTGGTAGGGTTCGAAGGGGGCCATAAGATAGTGACCTTGAATTTGACCTTGTGGACAATTTTGAGCATAATTGATGGTCAAAGTATGTTTTTTCAAATGGGAAACCCTACGTTCGACCTCAGAAATGGAAAGAGCGGAAAATTTTACGTCCGAATATGTTAACATATCAGGTCATTTAGAGGTCATTTGGAGGTCAAAAAACCATTTTCTATGGATTTTCACGGAAAAGCCTCAAACGAGTTGTTTCTCTGACCAAAGTTATTAAAGTTATAGTGAAACCCCACGTTTCGACCTTGAATTGAAAGTAAACAGAACTAACCTTCAGAGTTTATTCTTCATATCAGTACGAAAATGATCATTAAGAAGTTTTCATCGTTTACGGTGTAAGTGCGGGTTCAAAATGGTTTATTCACCTAACGAATGTGTTGATATTTTAATGATCTTGGGTGAGTGTCGCGGAGTGTATCAAAGAGCGTCACGATTGTACAGAGAGCGGTTTGGAGATCGGCAGCATCATCCTTCTCCAGAAGTCATTCGCCAAGTTGGAAGAAATTGTCGACAAGGAAGGATTGGTCAACGCCGAAACAATCAAGGTTTCAACTTTAACGACCCTCGATGCGTTGCTGTTTTAGCAATAATACACATGAATCCTCATGTTAGTTCACGTGATATTGAACGCGATTTGGGTATTCCACGCAGTACGGCACACAGAATTCTACAAGCTGCTATATATCATCCGTACCACATCACACTGACCCAAGAATGATCTCAACAAGATATGCAGAATCGGGTTAACCTTTGCCATTGGGCTTTACAGAGGTTGAACGAAGCGCCCGATTTCTTTCGATATGTTCTTTTCAGTGATGAATCAACGTTTCAAAGTACTGGCTTGTTAAATCGTCACAATAGCCACTATTGGTCAGCGCAAAACCCGCACTGGACTCAACAAGTTGATCATCAGCATCGGTGGAGTATAAATGTTTGGTGTGGAATTCTAGACAATCAAGTTATTGGGCCGTATTTTTTTGATGGAACTGTTAACGGTCCTAATTATCTACAGTTTTTACAGAATGAATTACCAGTTCTCATGGAAGATGTGACATTAGCAACTAGGCAGAGGATGTGGTATCAGCAAGACGGTGCACCACCACACTTTGCTCGATGTGTGAGGGATTATCTAAATATCCATTTCCCCAATCGTTGGATTGGTCGAGGTGGATTTGTACTGTGGCCGGCAAGATCTCCTGATCTCACCCCTCTAGATTTTTATTTGTGGGGTTACGTAAAAAATGTCGTTTATACCAACCGACCAACAACACCTGTGGATCTACAACAACGCATCAGATACGCAATTGCGAATATTCGTGCAGAAGTTTTTCAGTCTGTTCTTGGAAACTTTCGACGCCGGCTGGAGTTATGTATTGAAGTAAATGGCGGTCAATTCGAACATCTCCTGCAATAAGTGTGTCTTACCCGTCAACGGATTTGTGCCATCTGTAATCATAAAACGACGAACTGGAAAAATAAATAATTTTTCAATTATTGTTCCAAATTTGGCATTCATTATCGTTCTCAAGGTCGAATTCAAGGTCGAAACGTGGGGTTTCACTTCAACTTTGATAACTTTGGTCAGAGAAACAACTCGTTTGAGGCTTTTCCGTGAAAATCCATAGAAAATGTTTTTTTGACCCTCAAATGACCTCTAAATGACCTGATATGTTAACATATTCGGACGTAAAATTTTCCGCTCTTTCCATTTCTGAGGTCGAACGTAGGGTTTTCCATTTGAAAAAACATACTTTGACCATCAATTATGCTCAAAATTGACCTCAAGGTCAAATTCAACGTCACCATCTTATGGCCCTCTTCGAACCCTACAACTTTTATCTGAACAATTTTTTTCCCCCTCCATTCCCTGAAGAGTTATTCAGCTGTCCTGTTTCAAATGGGACGCCCTGTATATCATTATTTGTACTGAGAAATTCAATCAAAATGTGCAATAAAATCCAATTTCTTCATAAATTGCTTATTTCCACCCTTAGTGTGCACATGGGGTCATTTTGACCCCAAAATTTCAATCCACCAGGAGTATTTTTCCTTTATGTAGCTCCAATTTCAGACATGTTTTCCAGAGGCAAACAATTTTTCTTTTCTGAAATATCACAAAACCAATTTTCCAACAAAAGTACATAGCTATTCAGATATCTGATGATAAAGATAGCTAGGAGTCAAATTTATCCTATGTGCACTTAATGATCCGCTACAGAAGTGTGCACACTAAGGGTTAAGAATGATTGAAAACACAACACACCCACATACTTCCGCAAGTTCGAAATTTGCAATACAAAGTTGAAACAATGGGCAGTCTGATTTGAAACCGGGGTGGTCCGAGTTTAACCAATGTTTTCATTCAGATTGCTTATCACCGTTTTCGATTTTCAGCCCCAAATCAGAACTAATGGAGAATATTTCAAAAGTTTTCTAGGGAAACTTTGGGGAATTGGAAAGTCTCTCTAACGGCATACGAGGGTGGATTGATAAGTTTCCGGCCTGACCAAGAGATGGCGCCACTAGGCCTACCTTGAGGTGGCGTTCTATAGTACCATCCTTAGATAGCTTGTAGCTATAGTTTCAGTCCGATCGCCATGTTAGTTTAGTTTTGAGAGCACGCTGACCAAGACGCCTCTGTGTTTTTCGTAAAAATGGAAAAGCTGGAAAATCCTGCTGTCATCAAATACTTTTATTTGAAGGGGTTAACGCCGAAGGAAATTAAAGAAGAGATGGACTCAACACTGGGGACATCCTCCCCATCATATTCAACCGTTAAGCAGTGGGTTTCCGAGTTTAAAAAGGGTCGTGTGAGCACCTCTGATGAGCCTCGCTCAGGACGCCCCATTGAGGTCACAACTCCAGATATGATCGGAAAAATCCATCAAATAGTGCTGAAAGATCGCAGATTAAAAGTTCGTGAGATAGCTGAGACCTGTAAGATGTCATATGAACGTGTACAAAATATTTCGCACCAACATTTGTATATGGAAAAGCTCTGTGCAAGATGGGTGCCGCGTTTGCTAACAGTCGACCAAAAATTGATTCGAAAGAACATTTCTACCGCCAATTTGGCGTTGTATAAGCGTAATCCAAGCGAATTTTTGCGTCGATTCGTAACCGTTGACGAAACTTGGGTCCACCACTACACTCCTGAAACCAAAGAACAGTCTAAACAGTGGATTGGACCAGGGGAACCAACTCCAAAAAAGGCAAAAACAATTTTTTCGGCGAACAAGGTTATGGCTACTGTTTTTTGGGATGCAAGAGGTATTATATACATTGATTACCTTGAAAAGGGTAAAACTATCACTGGTCAATACTACGCAGACTTATTGCAACGTTTGAGCCACGAAGTGAAAATTAAACGACCTCATCTGGCGAAGACAAAAATCTTGTTTCATCACGATAACGCACCAGCGCACACGTCAATCGTTGCGATGGCTAAAATCGACGATCTGAAGTTTGAATTAATGCCGCACCCTCCCTACTCTCCAGACCTAGCCCCGAGTGACTATTATCTGTTTCCTAACCTCAAAAAATGGCTTGGCGGTAAGAGATTTGCGGACAATGAAGAAGTAATCGAAGCTGTAAATGGGTATTTTGAAGAGCTTGACGAATCAGTCTATAGAGATGGCATTGCTAGACTAGAACACCGTTATGAGAAATGTATCAGCCTTGGAGGAGATTATGTTGAGAAATAAAAAAAAAAAATTCTTAAAAACGTTGTTTTTCTTGGTCAGGCCGGAAACTTGTCAATCCACCCTCGTATAACACATCGCGATCGGTCAACAGTGCAGAGTTTGATGCAAGAAAAGAAAAGGTGGTACAGGCCTCTCTCCTCTGCATCTCTATTAGCGAAAAGAACTATGGAAACGTAACCCAAGGATGAACAAAATTCATCGTGATTGGAAGAAATCAGTGATGAACGCAAAGAAATTCTGATTCTGATATTTTGATCGTATGAAAATTTGAAACGTTCATATCTCAGTGTCGCGTGAACGGATCAGGTTCGTAGTGTGCTTAACGAGATCTCAGCGTACCATCCGAGTAAAGAATTTGTCTGCAAGATTTCTCCGAACTGAACTTACGAAATAGTCTGAAATTTTCAGGGTACAGTCTTTGACACATTACAAATTGTGGTACATGGCTCAAATTTCTAATTTCGAAAAAAATTTAATTTTACCAACTGAGAAAAAACATTTTTTTTTCGAAATTTGAAATTCGGGATATGCACCGCAATTTATAAAGTATCAAATATTATACCCTGAGAATTTTAGACTGTCTCGTAAATTTAGTTTGGAGAAATCTTGCAGGAAAATTCTTTACTCGGATGGCACACTGGTATCCCGTTGAGAGAATACCATTGGTTACTATGTGAGCAATTTCTCTTCCTACCCAATCACTCGAAACCAAACTGATGAAAAAATCTGAAATTTTCAGGGATGATTCTTTGAGACTTTATCTACGTCGCTGAAAAGCCCAAATTTTGAATTTCGAGGAAAATTGGAAAAAAAATTTTTTCTCGATTCAAAATTTGGGCTTTTTAGCGACGTAGATAAAGTCTCAAAGAATCATCCCTGAAAATTTCAGTTTCGAGTAATTGAGTAGAAAAAAAACGTGCCCGGTCGGTACGCTGGTATCCCCTTAAGCTGATCTAGCGTCATGGGAGTAGGCAAATCGTTTATGACAAACTCCGGGCAAGCAATTCAATTTAATCGGAATATCGCTCTGTACAGCACTCCCACTTGAATCAGGGAAATATTGTACAGAGCGATATTTTGACAAAATTGAAGCGTTCACCCATAGTTTGTCATAAATGATTTGGCTGCTACCATGCCGCTAGTATCCCCTTAATCGGAAGTGCATAGACGAATTATATAGTGAAAGTGTAATTATTTTTTCGTGCCATACAATATGTGGTGAGTTATTGTGCATTAAAGTTTTTCTCAGTCATGACAAATTCGGCTTACGTGTATAAGTACACGGTAGCGCACGACTTCTGCTTTTCATCATGTATGCATGTTTTTTTCAGGATTTTTTCATGTACTTGGCGTCGAGACGTTACCGGGTCTCTTGATTTTTGTGGCAAATTTCATTTGTATGTAATTGAAATTTCAATAAGTTTTCCAGTTACATGGAAAGACCGGGTCTATTAATATTTAGAAAAACGACTGTCAATTTAGGGAAAACGAGGATCGCTGAAAAATATTCGTATTGAGTCTACTGAAAATTCGTAGTCGATGTATTAACAATTGATAGTTTCACATTGAAAAATACCAATGAAACTATCGACCGGTAATATTTTCACTACGAATTTTTGATAGACTCACTACGAATTTTTGATAGACTCACTACGAATATTTTTCAGCGATCCTCTTTTTCCCTAAATTGACAGTCATTTTTCTAAACGTTGATAAATTCTTTCTAAATATCAATAGACCCAGTCTTTTCATGTACGTGAATAGTTTTGGCTTCCATTACATGTACTTAGAAGTTCAAGCAGACATTTTTAACAGGGTACGTATTTTTCCAGTAGCAATAATTATGAGAACGAGTTGAGTCGATTTGGTAAGATTAACCGACTTCATTCCTTCAGTGCATGATTTGATCATGAACCTTCCCTTCCTTGTCATTCCCCGCTCGTATCCAACTCCGTTCACAAGAAGCCCTAGTCCTATAGTTTAAAAGTTTATTCTTGGGTTGGTTAGCCCACGTCGATCTAGTTTGTAACCGTACATCTCAGTTTGCATCCGATTATCCTCAATCGTGCGATTATCCTTTGCAAGTTTGTTACATTGATGTTACTTGTATGTCACATCTATTAGGGTTGGCCGAAAAAACCGAAATTCGGAATTTCAATTAGCAATACCTGGAAAAACGTTGTTATATCAAGTAAAAAAAAACGTGTGTACTAGATGAGCTGATTTGATTAATGTTCAGGTAGTGTACCAGTACTTGGAAGTTCTTAAATTTCGGAAATATCTCAAAACCCATGACCATCTGAGATTTCACGCCTGTGGTTCACGATTCTTCCAATAATTTTCAAATATTCAGGCTTATTTCCTTCAAATCTACCTCAGTACATTCAAAACTGCTGAATCGTGTTATAATATGACGAGGTAAATGCTTTCGAACCAAGGAAATTGACCCAAAACTTGTTAAGATTGTTGAATCCCTTTCACTTTTCAGGGCCCCCTCAGACATTGAAAGTCAGGGAAAGTCAGGGAAAGTCAGGGAATTCTTATTCAATCAGGGAAAGTCAGGGAACGTTTGCAAAATGCTCCATTAGCCAGGGAAATCCATTGAAATTTATAAAAAGTCAGCGAAAATTGGAACATTTGATTCCAGCAGAAAATTTTCAAGGTCCATTTGTGTATTATTTACCCAGCCAGCACAAATGATCAATTTGAATTCATAAAGACTTCCCAAAGACTCTCTGAATAGTCGCCGTTATGCAACCAATAATGAATTCGATGAGAATTCAATGAAGTCAAAATCAAAATGCATTGAATGCACGCAGAATTCATTATGGAGTCTTGATACGAATTCTTTCTGAACATTCAGTTATTCATCAAGAGTTCGTTTTGAATTCAAAATATTCATAATAAATACATATTCATGAGCATAACGGGAACTCTTGTGCTGTATGGGTAAAGTATAAATTTCATTGAATTGCCTTGCGATTTTGTTTGCAAATACCATTCCTCTGGTTTGGTTCAAAAAGCGATGTCAGGAGAATGAGTATTCACAATTGATCTATTGACTGTGCTTATTTCATTTCAATCCGTAGATCACCTCCAAACGTCTCAAAATACTGTAAGAAAAGCGGTGTCAGAATTAACACCGCGCGGATTCTATAAAAGTCCACTCCGGAATTCAGTGTTAAAATAATTCCAAATGGTATTAGAATGACACCATACGGTGTCGAAATGACACCATCAGGTGTTGAAACAACACCATCCGGAGTGGACTTTACCTACACTGCCAAATTTTTTAGAGTGAAGTGTAATACCATTCAAGGGAATATCCAAAACTTCACTACCTTACTTGAAGTGAATAATAATAAATTATATGCCTAGAGTTCCACATCGCCGCAAACCTTGAATGGCTAAGTGATTTCTGAAGGCTCAAAAATAAAATTGTAAAATTTTAACCTCCAAACATTAACAAATTTGAATTTTTCCGTCCCCCACTTCCTTATGCTCGAGTCCCCTCAAAGGAGGATAGTGAGTTTCTGAATACGCCCTTGATACCATTATATGGATGGGGAAGTATACATACAGGGTGGGGCATTTAAAGTGTCGCGGGCGTTTTTTCCAAAAATAAAATGAGATACGAGAAAATTTTTCGGACAAAAATTGTAGGGTATCGAGGGGGACATCCGATGGTGGCCTCGGCTTTGACCTCAAATCTCATCTTCAAGGGCATTCTGAGGTCAACTCTTGTTTTTTAAATAGCATCTCATATTTTTTACTGCAGATTTGGATTCTAGGTCAAAAACCAAGAAACTTTTGTCTGAACCATTTTCCCGAAATCCGCAAAGATGGCGCTCTAATCGATATTGTTCCATACTGAATCTGACATCAGAATAACTCGAAAACGAAGGGTCTTAGAGGAGAATGTTTCGGACAAAAGTTGTCTGATTCCAAGGGGGACCCCTTGAACTGAAACGGAGGTGATGGGGTATAACAGACAAAACACAACACATTTCAATCGTCTACATCACTTGGATAATTTTAATGCAGTAGATGCTCAAAATGATGGCCTTCGACTTCAATACACATTTCAAAACGTTTTACAAAAGATTGCTAAACTCGTGCTAAAATATCTTCATTGATGCTCGCGCACGCATTGATGATTCGTTGACGCATATTCTCAGGTGTAGTCGGTGCTTGTTGATGAACTGTATCTTTTATGTATCCCCATAAAAAAGAATCTGGAGAAGTAAGATCCGAAGAACGGGCTGGCCAATGAACTGGTCCACGACGTCCTATCCATCGTCCAGGATAATTTCTGTCCAATATTTCTCGAGCTGTGATTGCATAATGGGATGGACAACCATCGTGTTGATACCACATATTCAATCGTCCCTGAATAGGTATGTCTTCAAGTAATGTTGGAAGTACTTGATCTAAGAAATGTCTGTACTTCTCTCCATTTAGCGTATCTGCAATGAAGTACGGTCCAATTACTCGAGATCGAAAAATACCACACCAAACATTCACAGCCCATTGTCTTTGATGCTCTACTTGACGTAACCATCTTGGATTTTCTGTCGCCCAGTAATGCATATTATGTCGATTTACTTGACCATGATTGGTGAACGTCGACTCATCAGAAAATAATATGTTGATGAAGTTGTTATTGTGCATTTGCGCTAGACCCCATCGACAAAACTGTACACGATTTTCGAAATCATCACCGTGAAGGTCTTGATGCAAACAAATGTGATACGGATGGAATTTGTGACGTTTCAGTATTCGAAGAACACTTCTTCGAGAAATTCCCGAATGGAGTTCAATTTCACGAGAGCTCACGTGTGGATTATTGGCTACTGCAGCTAGTACATTAACTTCCGCATTTTCTCCGCTAACAGTTCTCATTCGATGTCGTTTTTCCCTTGTAACACTTCCCGTTTCTGAGAATAATTTTGTAATGCGTTGAAAATACCTAATGGATGGCGTTGTTCTTTCAGGAAATCGTTCTGCATACAAGTCATATGCTTGTCTGGGGTTCTTATGCACTTCACCGTAAATGTAGATCATATCGATCTTTTCAGAAACCGTGTATCGGATATCCATGATTTTCAATTTGTCATAAACCAAGTAATAATCAAATGTAACTGACAAACTGACTTTCAAAATCGTGAATTTTCACTGAACCCCGTCGTTTGTTTACATCGCGTGAGCTCTGAATGGTGGTAATGTAGACGATTGAAATGTGTTGTGTATTGACAACTTTTGTACGAAACATTCTTTTGCAAGACCCTTCGTTTTCGAGTTATTCGAATGTCAGATTCAAAATGGAACAATATCGATTAGAGCGCCATTTTTGCGGATTTCAGGAAAATGGTTGGGACAAAAGTTTCTTGGTTTTTGACCTAGAATCCAAATCTGCAGTAAAAAATATGAGATGCCATTTAAAAAACAAGAGTTGATCTCAGAATGCCCTTGAAGATGAGATTTGAGGTCAAAGCCAAGGCCACCATCGGATGTCCCCCTCGGTACCCTACAACTTTTGTCCGAAAAATTTTCTCGTATCTCACTTTATTTTTGGAAAAAACGCCCGCGACACTTTAAATGCCCCACCCTGTATACATTCTGTCAAAAAAGTACCGGGAATTGATCATTTAAAAAGTGCGGCTAACGGGTTTGTCAACATTCTTTTTGTTGTTAAGTTGGTACATTCGTCCTGTATATTGACGCGGAGTTCGACTGTCATCTGTCATTCAGTTTGTTTAAAGTGCTCGATCTTTTCAGTTCTCTCAAGTGTGTCCCGCGATTGTCACAATAGATACAAAGATTGAACAAAGAATTTGTTTTAAATTTTGCGTTGCAAATGGAATTTCATGTGCCGAATCGCTGAAAATGTTGGAGAAGGCTTACGGTGAATTGACTCTATCAAAAACACGTGCATATGAGTGGTACAATGCATTCAAAAGTGGTCGAGATGTGGTGGAAGATTTGCCTCGCTCTGGTCGTCCATCGACGTCTTGAACTGAAGTTAATATCGATAAAGTGAAGGAAATGGTGACTGAAAATCGTCACTTAAGTTTGAGAGAGATAGCAGGTGAACTTTCTGTGTCTTACGAATCAGTTCGTACTATTTTATATGATTGTTTGGACATGAAACGCGTTGCCGCTCGATTAGTTCTGAAAGACTTGAATTTTCTCCAAAAACTGAATCGCGTACAGGTCTCTGAAGACATGCTAGAACGAGTCAATTTCGACTCCACATTCATAACACGCATTATAACAGGTGATGAGACATGGGTTTACGAATATGACATGCAAACCAGTCAACAAGCTTCGGAGTGGCGGCTTCCAGCTGAGCCGAAACCGAAAAAGCCACGCCAAAGCCGATCAAAAGTGAAGGTGATGTTGACTGTGTTTTTTGATTATCGCGGCGTTGTACATTCGGAATTCTTGCCAGAAGGTCAGACGGTGGATAAAGAATATCATCTGAGCGTTATGCGGCGTTTAAGAGAGCAAATTGGTCGAAAAAGGCCAGATTTGTGGAAAGAAAATCCATGGATTTTGCATCACGATAATGCATCATCTCACAAGGCTTTCATTGTGAACCAATTTTTGGCCAAAAACTCAACAAATATCATCGAACAGCCACCGCATTCACCTGATCTGGCTCCAGCCGACTTTTTTCTGTTTCCAAATCTTGAATTACCACTTCGAGGCACCCGTTTTGAATCGATAGAAGATATTAAAGAGAATTCGCGGCGAGGACTGAAATCGATTCCGGAAAAAGCGTATAAGAAATGTTTTGATGATTGGATTGTTCGTTGGCATAAATGTATCATTTTGGGAGGGGACTACTTTGAAGGCGATACAATAGATTTGGAAGAATAAAAAATATTTTGTGTTTTATTCAAGAATTCCCGGTACTTTTTTGACAGAATGTATGTACTTATCACACTCATATTCAAGGGAATTTGGTGACGATGCGATATACTGGTAAATTGTAACAATATTCCATCATAAATCATGACAATTCCACAATTTCATTTCTAAGCTGAGTTTGCTTAGTGGCGTCCTAAGTTATCCCAACTTGCTCCAAGTATTTCGGATTTGCTATTTCCAGTTATAGAAACAAATTGATTGGTTTGGTACAATTTGAAGCAACTTGTGTGCTATCTGGGTATACTTATTTGAGAGTCAGGGAAAATTTGGAACATAGTCAGTGAAAGTCAGAAAAAGTCAGGGAAAATGACTCTTCAAATTTTGGGGGAACCCTGCTTTTGTGGCATTTGGCTTATTTTCATGATATTATGAGTCATTCCATACGCAAAAATGATTCACCACGAGCGGGTACACGGAGAAAATCCTGCAATACTGGGTACTGTAGTCGACACGACTAGCTTGTGTTATGGAAAAAAAAACCATTTCAACACTGCTGGTCACTGTAGTAACACGAATCATTCGTGTCTCCGCAGTAAAGAGTCGTTTTTCTACATAATTTTCTACTGCGGAGACACGATTGATTCGCGTTACTACAGTAACCAGCAGTGTTGAAATGATTTTTTTCCATAACACGAGCCGGTCGTATTGGCTACAGCGCTCAGTATTGTAGAATTTTCTCCGTGCAGTTGCAATTTGAGTTCCACCCTTGTCCACCCAACTACCCTACCCATGTGGATATATTCTCAGCCAGGATATCTCCTCAAAAATACACTGTCAAAGGAATCTGCCTTGGGTTTCATAAAAATATTATACAACTTTTTTCAAACCTACAACCAACGGATCCTACAAGTTGAAATATTTTTGATAAACGCAGAGCTCGTTTCTACAACTGTTCGATCCTACAAGTTGAAATTGTCGATTGGTGCAATTCTACAACCAGTAAATTGTACAACTGTTTGGTCCTACAAGTGAAAAATGTTGCGAGGTTCAGTCCTACAACTGCAAGATCCTACAAGTTAAAATTGTCGATTGGTTCAATCCTACAACCAACGGATCCTACAAGTTAGAATTGTCGATTGGTTCAATTCTACAACCAGTAGATCCTACAAGTAGAAATGTCGCGAGGTTCAGTCCTACAACCAACGGATCCTACAAGTGAAAAATGTCGCGAGGTTCAGTCCTACAACCAACGGATTCTACAAGTTAGAATTGTCGATTGGTTCAATTCTACAACCAACGGATCCTACAAGGTAGAATTGTCGATGGGTTCAATTCTACAAACAACTGCCCCGTTGGCCCATAGAATTGACAAAAAATTGATCATTCAACATACGTCGATAATTGAAAATCTGAAAATGTAAAATATCATCCATTTTTTATGGTAATGTGAGAGGCCGCATTCTCCATGTTATATTAAAAAGGCAGCATTATTAATGATTCATTGTTCATTCCAAAAAAGTGTAGCGGTTAATCGATTCTTTGTCGTAATAATGATAAGATTGCTGCGATGAATTGAGGTTATTCATAACCTCAATTTCGGTTTGAATTCCAACCTCGGCGCATAAAAGTATAAATCTCTGGGACTGAATGAACTGATTGAACAATATTGTAATCGAAAAGTGTGGGATTTGATCAAGATTTTTATTCAAATTAGCAATAAAGTAAATTGCAGACAATTATATGCTGTGGTAGGGTGTCATAGCCCCGAATGTCCGCTGGCCCGAATGCCACATGCCCGAATGGTCATATGCCCGAATGATGGATTATAAATTATAATATAAATCAACTGGCGGATGTCTTATACGATTCAAGAGCGTTGATAAACCATTAATAGGGTTTTTCTATCGTATCAAAAGACCCAGTAGCTGATTTAAACCATGATTTATAATTTATAATTCGGGAAGATGCCCACACAGCACAGATGTCCAAGAAGAATTCTCGAGAATACAAAATGAATTCTTCGAACCCCAATTGAACTCTTCATGAACTCTTTCTGAACTACTGTGCTGTGTGGGTGACCATTCGGGCATATGGCATTCGGATCTATAACACCCTACATGCTGTTATATGCGATTCACACATAATCTTGTATGATTTTTATTTCAGAAAAAAGACTGCATCACTACATGAAAATTTTGTGAACAATAAACGGGTGAGAAAACGGGTATTTCAAAGTGATTCACCCTCCCTGGTGAAAAACAGTGTGCATGAAGCGTGCATGGCCACCAATTCACTCTCACCAAGTTCTTCATCTTTCTTCAAATAGACGGTCAGAAAAAGATAGATAATTCGAGAAGAATGAATTGGCGGTTATGCACGCTTTACGCACGTTGTCATTTTCACCAGGGCTTTTACAGTATATCAATACATGATAAGTTGTTGTTCAATCTTCAATCCAGAGCTGCCAGATGGGCATTGCTGTTGAGAGGAAGTGTACCCCCACTATCGTTCCACATATATAAGTTACACATGTGTTTCGGAGTATATAAATGTGTGAGTATGTATATGAATGATGGAGGGGGTACACTTCCCCTCAACGGCAATGCCCATCTGGCAGCTCTGCTTATATAGCTATATTGTCCTGCAGGACAAACCCGATCACATGTAATCGGGAAATCCAATAGCCCATAGAAATTCATTAATTATGAACTAATGCGGACATAGAAATGGGCAATCATTGACCAATCCCAGCCAATCTCATTGAGTAATAATTGACCAGTTATTCATCAGCTTTGATTAGCTGGGTAATTTTTACTAATTCACTGAGTCCTAGATAGACTGGTACAGATGAAGCATGAAAATTAGAACTTTGAAGTAGATGCGCGACCTCTAAACTTCATCGCATTGGATCCGGCTTTTTGGCAGGGCATAATATAAGCGAAATTTAAAATTAACAGAAACATTGGATCCTCAATATTTGAGAAGAAAAAAAGGAACTGGAGTGGGGAACTTTTCAAAATTATATATACTGTTTGTTTTTACCTTTTAGAACTAACCGTTTTCTTGTAGAACCAACTTTTTGGTTAGAACTCACCCTTCATAATTATGCCCTGCTGTTTGAGCCTTTCATTTCATACCAAAAGAAAACTTTTGGGGCAGGAGGGGGAGGGGGTGAGACAATGATTTTGAAGAAAAAAGTGTTTTTTGAAACGACGTAATATATATTTTACAATTCAGGAATTGGAAATTTCAATATTAATACATAAAAGATTAGGAATATACCCTTGTAACATTAGAATGTTGTATGTGGGAATTTCCACGGAAAGTGTCATATTTCGTTAAAAAAACATGAGCAAAAAAATGTTCAGGCACACCATTCAAACTTTTTACTTACGTTATATACATTTATTAAAGTTGATTTTTCAGTGTGGTGCTGAGCTCCAAGCTTGCGCTCGGTTTTGACAAATTATTTCAGTTATTGAATTTTTAGATCTTGTTTGATATTTCATTATTCAAAAATCACAAGGCATACAAACTTGTTTCCTATTCAGACATGTTCAGGATACTTTTTACGGATTTGTGAATGATTTATATCAGTAAGAAAAATATATACCAAATTTTTTTCAAGGAATAATAATTTTTTCCTTCAAAAATCAGACTGACAAGATGCCAGTGAAAATCTGTTTAACGCTGTTGAAATAAAATCTCTCAATAATTTCTGCGGAAACTGCTGAGGATTATTTTTCGAGAAATTGAAACCTTTGGAATAAATGAATTTGTATTGACTTCCCTTCCATCCGATGGTGACGACAGATGGCGCTGAGATCGAGTTCAAGTATTTCTGAATCACGCAATCAAATTTTTCTAAATACTTCGGAAAATATATTTAAAACTTCAAATTTTCTGAAAAAAAGTTTCACAAAAGTTTGTTGTCTTAAACTTGAAATATAAACGAAATTAAAAGAATAAAGATTTTTATGTAATTTCTTTACATGATTGTTTATAACTATGTGACCAATTTTCATAAGTACTGTTATAAACGAATTTATTATGCTAAAACTGTTACAATTAACATTATAAGCGAATCGCATGAAAATTTTCATGTGGATGCTTCTTGTTTGTTTTGTAAGATGAAGCCCACGAAACCATCCCTAACAGCACACCCACGTTGCGTTGTCGTGGACTCTACGTGAACGTGGATACAACGTGGATGAACGCAGATCCCACGTAGAGGCAACGAAGAAGTGTCCGGGATCGGTGGATGTGCTGCACTGAAAGAAAGGATTGGTAACAGTTATCAAATATATTCTCAAATATGACCAATCAAATATTCGATAACATTGATCAAATATCAATAAAATTCATAAAATATTTGATGTTTATGAACACATATATTATATTCAATAACTGTCAACAACTATTCTATAAATATTTTTGGATATTTGATCAATGTTATCGAATATTTGATTGGTCGTATTTAAGAATATATTCGATAATTGTCACCAGCCTTTTTTTCAGTGTGTACGGGATAGAATCAAGTATAATTGAAGACAAATTTGTAATATGATGGTCGATTGGTTCAGTTGATATTTTTTTCATCAACAAGGCATAAAATATAAAGAATTTCAGAAAAATGCCTTTTTTTGTTGAAAATTTCGATATAAATAATCAGCACAAAATTCCCATGGTGGTTTTGTGGGAATTTCCTCTGATGGAATCACCCTGGAAAAAATTCCGATAGAAAACGATTGGGTGTATCAAAAACTGATCAGAAACACGATAGATTCTTTATCATTTTTAATAAGTTTTTGATACACCCTATCGTTTTCTATCGGATTTTTTTACCAGGGCACGTATCGGTATCTGCGAAATATCATTTATGTACAAAGATCAGATGAAAAACTCATTATCCCAAAAGTTATAATTTTCAAGTGGGTGTTACTTGTGAAATTCGATCGAAAACTGTCGATGTTTTGGAGTCGAATACTTCAACAATTTTTGAAGCATACCTCTGCCCTTTATATAGTGTCTGTCCGAAGCCTAAAACTAATAGAAAATCTAAGGAAATTGACCTCCAGTGATTTTTACTAACATTGGATTACCAACACAGTGTCGTATTCATGTAATTTAGCTTGTAATGTAGCTTGGGGTCTGGAGTATTGAGCTGATTTTCGTCAAAATTTTTTTAATCACGCGCAAGAATGTTGTGAGCAAGCAAAGTAGACGATCTATAACGGGTTACAAGTCAAAATGTCCATTTTTCGTATTTTTTTTAATCACTATGAGTGGTATCCGTTTATGAGAACTTCTGTAATCACTGTAAGTTATTGTTCCTGTTTTGAGAAGTCTGATCACACACTTTCACGCACAGGGAATTGAATTTTATGCATGGGATCAATTATGAATGACGAGTAACAGAAAAATGACACTTCCTGTGTAAACGCCCATATATGTTATATGCGCTCTTACTATATCTGAATACACTATGAACTTTCATAATATACACGTATTCGGTTGTTACTTGAATGGGATTAGGTGGAAATCTTGATTAAGATACAATGTCTTCAGTTCTATCGTAACTCGTCAAGAATGAAATATGACCTTTTATTTGAATTCAATTTGAATTGTATAATAAAGTATTTAAAAAAATCATTCTTTTCATTTTAGTTTCATTCACTAGTAATGAAAAGATATTACATACGATTTGCTCTTACACTAAACTATTTTGGTAACTTAAAATATATGTTACTTGAGTACTTTATATATTGTCAGTTCGTGAAAAGTAATGATTAGAAGTTTGAATTCTTGTCACTCTTGAAATTGGATAACTGAAACTATATAGCCCTTCAAAAGGTTTTGTAAATAATCTTATCTCTAATGTAGTTTCATTTGTGAAATTTTCTAACAAAAATCAAGGGGTAACCGTCGAAGACTTTTATTAAGAGATACTTGAACCAATCTAATTTATATAACATTCATTAGACTTTTCGAGCATACTCAACTTTCTTAGTGTTCATATAGTAATACATACCACTTATGGAAAATAATTAACTTCGATTTAATTTGAAAAGTCATCGAAATATATGTGAAGAAAATAATCTGGGACAATCACAATATTTTAATACTATCATGTATGAAAGGACGCGGTGGCGTCTCGACGCCAAGTTACATGAAAAACCCCTGGAGAAAAAATGTATATATGACATGTAAAAATGCAACTGCAGAAGTCGTGTGCTATCGTGTATCTTTACATGCGAATCGAGATATTCAAAAAATCTTTTACCCACAATAACTCATCACACATTGAATTTCATGGAAAAATAATTGAACTTCTATGATATAATTTGGACACATACTTTCGATTAAGCACACTACGAACTCGATCAGTTTACGTGATACTGAAATATAAACGTTTTCAAATGTCCATGCGATTCAAAACATCAGGATTCTTCTCCATCATCAAGATTTCCACCTAATTCCATTCAAGTAACAACCGAATACGTGTATATTATGAAAGTTCATAGTGTATTCAGATATAGTAAGAGCGCATATAACATATATGGGCGTTTACACAGGAAGTGTCATTTTTCTGTTACTCGTCATTCATAATTGATCCCATGCATAAAATTCAATTCCCTGTGCGTGAAAGTGTGTGATCAGACTTCTCAAAACAGGAACAATAACTTACAGTGATTACAGAAGTTCTCATAAACGGATACCACTCATAGTGATTAAAAAAAATACGAAAAATGGACATTTTGACTTGTAACCCGTTATAGATCGACTACTTTGCTTGCTCACAACATTCTTGCGCGTGATTAAAAAAATTTTGACGAAAATCAGCTCAATACTCCAGACCCCAAGCTACATTACAAGCTAAATTACATGAATACGACACTGTGTTGGTAATCCAATGTTAGTAAAAATCACTGGAGGTCAATTTCCTTAGATTTTCTATTAGTTTTAGGCTTCGGACAGACACTATATAAAGGGCAGAGGTATGCTTCAAAAATTGTTGAAGTATTCGACTCCAAAACATCGACAGTTTTCGATCGAATTTCACAAGTAACACCCACTTGAAAATTATAACTTTTGGGATAATGAGTTTTTCATCTGATCTTTGTACATAAATGATATTTCGCAGATACCGATACGTGCCCTGGTAAAATCCGATAGAAAACGATAGGGTGTATCAAAACTTATTAAAAATGATAAAGAATCTATCGTGTTTCTGATCAGTTTTGATACAACAAATCGTTTTCTATCGGAATTTTTTCCAGGGTGATTCCATCAGAGGAAATTCCCACAAAACCACCATGGGAATTTTGTGCTGATTATTTATATCGAAATTTTCAACAAAAAAAGGCATTTTTCTGAAATTCTTTATATTTTATGCCTTGTTGATGAAAAAAATATCAACTGAACCAATCGACCATCATATTACAAATTTGTCTTCAATTATACTTGATTCTATCCCGTACACACTGAAAAAAGGCTGGTGACAATTATCGAATATATTCTTAAATACGACCAATCAAATATTCGATAACATTGATCAAATATCCAAAAATATTTATAGAATAGTTGTTGACAGTTATTGAATATAATATATGTGTTCATAAACATCAAATATTTTATGAATTTTATTGATATTTGATCAATGTTATCGAATATTTGATTGGTCATATTTGAGAATATATTTGATAACTGTTACCAATCCTTTCTTTCAGTGCAGCACATCCACCGATCCCGGACACTTCTTCGTTGCCTCTACGTGGATCTGCGTTCATCCACGTTGTATCCACGTTCACGTAGAGTCCACGACAACGCAACGTGGGTGTGCTGTTAGGGATGGTTTCGTGGGCTTCATCTTACAAAACAAACAAGAAGCATCCACATGAAAATTTTCATGCGATTCGCTTATAATGTTAATTGTAACAGTTTTAGCATAATAAATTCGTTTATAACAGTACTTATGAAAATTGGTCACATAGTTATAAACAATCATGTAAAGAAATTACATAAAAATCTTTATTCTTTTAATTTCGTTTATATTTCAAGTTTAAGACAACAAACTTTTGTGAAACTTTTTTTCAGAAAATTTGAAGTTTTAAATATATTTTCCGAAGTATTTAGAAAAATTTGATTGCGTGATTCAGAAATACTTGAACTCGATCTCAGCGCCATCTGTCGTCACCATCGGATGGAAGGGAAGTCAATACAAATTCATTTATTCCAAAGGTTTCAATTTCTCGAAAAATAATCCTCAGCAGTTTCCGCAGAAATTATTGAGAGATTTTATTTCAACAGCGTTAAACAGATTTTCACTGGCATCTTGTCAGTCTGATTTTTGAAGGAAAAAATTATTATTCCTTGAAAAAAATTTGGTATATATTTTTCTTACTGATATAAATCATTCACAAATCCGTAAAAAGTATCCTGAACATGTCTGAATAGGAAACAAGTTTGTATGCCTTGTGATTTTTGAATAATGAAATATCAAACAAGATCTAAAAATTCAATAACTGAAATAATTTGTCAAAACCGAGCGCAAGCTTGGAGCTCAGCACCACACTGAAAAATCAACTTTAATAAATGTATATAACGTAAGTAAAAAGTTTGAATGGTGTGCCTGAACATTTTTTTGCTCATGTTTTTTTAACGAAATATGACACTTTCCGTGGAAATTCCCACATACAACATTCTAATGTTACAAGGGTATATTCCTAATCTTTTATGTATTAATATTGAAATTTCCAATTCCTGAATTGTAAAATATATATTACGTCGTTTCAAAAAACACTTTTTTCTTCAAAATCATTGTCTCACCCTCCTCCTGCCCCAAAAGTTTTCTTTTGGTATGAAATGAAAGGCTCAAACAGCAGGGCATAATTATGAAGGGTGAGTTCTAACCAAAAGTTGGTTCTACAAGAAAACGGTTAGTTCTAAAAGGTAAAAACAAACAGTATATATAATTTTGAAAAGTTCCCCACTCCAGTTCCTTTTTTTCTTCTCAAATATTGAGGATCCAATGTTTCTGTTAATTTTAAATTTCGCTTATATTATGCCCTGCCAAAAAGCCGGATCCAATGCGATGAAGTTTAGAGGTCGCGCATCTACTTCAAAGTTCTAATTTTCATGCTTCATCTGTACCAGTCTATCTAGGACTCAGTGAATTAGTAAAAATTACCCAGCTAATCAAAGCTGATGAATAACTGGTCAATTATTACTCAATGAGATTGGCTGGGATTGGTCAATGATTGCCCATTTCTATGTCCGCATTAGTTCATAATTAATGAATTTCTATGGGCTATTGGATTTCCCGATTACATGTGATCGGGTTTGTCCTGCAGGACAATATAGCTATATAAGCAGAGCTGCCAGATGGGCATTGCCGTTGAGGGGAAGTGTACCCCCTCCATCATTCATATACATACTCACACATTTATATACTCCGAAACACATGTGTAACTTATATATGTGGAACGATAGTGGGGGTACACTTCCTCTCAACAGCAATGCCCATCTGGCAGCTCTGGATTGAAGATTGAACAACAACTTATCATGTATTGATATACTGTAAAAGCCCTGGTGAAAATGACAACGTGCGTAAAGCGTGCATAACCGCCAATTCATTCTTCTCGAATTATCTATCTTTTTCTGACCGTCTATTTGAAGAAAGATGAAGAACTTGGTGAGAGTGAATTGGTGGCCATGCACGCTTCATGCACACTGTTTTTCACCAGGGAGGGTGAATCACTTTGAAATACCCGTTTTCTCACCCGTTTATTGTTCACAAAATTTTCATGTAGTGATGCAGTCTTTTTTCTGAAATAAAAATCATACAAGATTATGTGTGAATCGCATATAACAGCATGTAGGGTGTTATAGATCCGAATGCCATATGCCCGAATGGTCACCCACACAGCACAGTAGTTCAGAAAGAGTTCATGAAGAGTTCAATTGGGGTTCGAAGAATTCATTTTGTATTCTCGAGAATTCTTCTTGGACATCTGTGCTGTGTGGCATCTTCCCGAATTATAAATTATAAATCATGGTTTAAATCAGCTACTGGGTCTTTTGATACGATAGAAAAACCCTATTAATGGTTTATCAACGCTCTTGAATCGTATAAGACATCCGCCAGTTGATTTATATTATAATTTATAATCCATCATTCGGGCATATGACCATTCGGGCATGTGGCATTCGGGCCAGCGGACATTCGGGGCTATGACACCCTACCACAGCATATAATTGTCTGCAATTTACTTTATTGCTAATTTGAATAAAAATCTTGATCAAATCCCACACTTTTCGATTACAATATTGTTCAATCAGTTCATTCAGTCCCAGAGATTTATACTTTTATGCGCCGAGGTTGGAATTCAAACCGAAATTGAGGTTATGAATAACCTCAATTCATCGCAGCAATCTTATCATTATTACGACAAAGAATCGATTAACCGCTACACTTTTTTGGAATGAACAATGAATCATTAATAATGCTGCCTTTTTAATATAACATGGAGAATGCGGCCTCTCACATTACCATAAAAAATGGATGATATTTTACATTTTCAGATTTTCAATTATCGACGTATGTTGAATGATCAATTTTTTGTCAATTCTATGGGCCAACGGGGCAGTTGTTTGTAGAATTGAACCCATCGACAATTCTACCTTGTAGGATCCGTTGGTTGTAGAATTGAACCAATCGACAATTCTAACTTGTAGAATCCGTTGGTTGTAGGACTGAACCTCGCGACATTTCTACTTGTAGGATCTACTGGTTGTAGAATTGAACCAATCGACAATTCTAACTTGTAGGATCCGTTGGTTGTAGGATTGAACCAATCGACAATTTTAACTTGTAGGATCTTGCAGTTGTAGGACTGAACCTCGCAACATTTTTCACTTGTAGGACCAAACAGTTGTACAATTTACTGGTTGTAGAATTGCACCAATCGACAATTTCAACTTGTAGGATCGAACAGTTGTAGAAACGAGCTCTGCGTTTATCAAAAATATTTCAACTTGTAGGATCGAACAGTTGTAGAAACGAGCTCTGCGTTTATCAAAAATATTTCAACTTGTAGGATCCGTTGGTTGTAGGTTTGAACTTCGCGACATTTTTCCCTTGTAGGATCAAACAGTTGTAGAATCTACTGGTTGTAGAAATGCACCAATCGACAATTTCAACTTGTAGGATCGAACAGTTGTAGAATTAACTGGTTGTAGGATTGAACCAATCGACAATTTTAACTTGTAGGATGAACCAGTTGTAGGATAATCAGGTTGTACACTGTAAAAAAAAACTGGAAATTTACTGTGCAACTGGACTGGAAATTTCCAGTGCTAGTACTGGAATATGGATATTCCAGTACATGTACAGAGATTTTGTTGTTACGTTACTGAAAATTTACCAAGCATAACTGAAAATTCAGTCATTGTACTGGAATTTTCAAATTTGAGATGATGTACTGAAATTTTGCCATGATTTCGCGAAAATTTTACCGGCTCGTACTACAATTTTATAGTTCTTGTGCACCAAAAAAAATATTCCCTCAAAAAGGACTTGAGAAAAAATTTGGAATTTAGAAAAAAAAACCTAATCGTTGGTATACTGGAATTATACAGGTTTTTAACTGCAATTCTCAGGTTTTGTGATGGAATTTTCCAGTTACTATGCAATTGAATTATACAGGTTTTGAACTGCAATTTTCAGGTCGTGTGATGGAATTTTCCAGTTGCTATGCAACGGAATTTAATCACTGTTGCACTGAAATTTTCCACTTCTATTGGACTTCGTCATTTCTGGCAGGAAAAATTTCAAGTCTTTATATTAAAAATTTCCTGATTGAGATTTTGAATAATAATTGTAATTGTAGCCAATGAAATTGATATATGAGGTTTTTCCAAGACTTATCCTCTTGTGTTCTAGATATGAAGCATATGTAGTAACCCAAGCTGGCCTTCCAACATGTCGCGCTATAGCTCATCGGTTAGGTCTTAGGTTTCAGTTGGTAGGCAGGTAGAAAAGTGTGGGTTCAAATCCTGTTAGGTAGACATGAGTTTCTGTCCATCCAAATGAACGATCAAAAGTTTCTCAATCATCTTGGAACACAAGGACCCTGCAAAATCACTTTGCGTGAGCAATTTTTTTTCAATTTTCATGGATATTTTCAGCATTAATTTTCCAGTACATGTCCTGGAAAAGTCCAGCTCGTGTACTGAAAAATTCCAGTACCGAGGCTCAGAAAATTTCCAGTTTTGATGCGGAAATTCCATAACGTTTGCACTGAATTTTTGCAGTACAAATGTGCTGAAATTTTCCGGTACATGTACAGGTTAATGACTTCCAGTACATGTACTGGAATTTTCCGGTGAAATTTTTTTACAGTGTATATCACTGGATGCCTTGGACGATTTCCTATAAGAATCGATGTATCAGATTCTTCCAATCGAACGAGAACCCTGCAGCCGATGGAAGAATTTGCATATGTATTGATAATTCCGTCAAATACCAGCCAACGACTTTCGGCGTGAAAAATGAAGAGCACGGCCGCGTACCGGAATGAGCTGTATATCACCTGATTCTGCAGACAATTCCTCATGAGATCACATACATTTCACCCCAAGCATCGGACGTCGACTTGTCTCTATATAACGAAATTCATGCAAATTCTGTGGAAATTGACAAAAATCTCCCCTTCTCTCGACGAAAACTCCATGAAAACGGCCGCGTACCTAAATGAATCATATACCATCGGATTCCTCAGACAAAATCCTATAAGAATTGATGCATTTTATCCTCCGAATCGGACGTCGTCTCATCAGTAGGTGATGAAATTCGTTAGAACCAATATATAACTCCTCGTTTCTCTGCAAAAAATCCTATGAAAACGACCTCGCATCGTGACAAATCTTTCATTCTCGAATTCCTCGTCTCAAATACTACAAATTCATATCTTTAGATATCATCGTTATCTCATTTTAGCATGTTTTTATGGAGAAAATATCCAAATAGTTCGGTCGTTTTGTTCAGGTACAGTCCCAGCCAAAACATAACCCCTGCGGCCGACAGCGGGGGCGCCCGGTTCCTACAAGTTTCAATCCTACAACTTACCGATCCTACAACCATTATGTAACGTGGCTCAGTCCTACACTGTAAAAAAATTTCACCGGAAAATTCCAGTACATGTACTGGAAGTCATTAACCTGTACATGTACCGGAAAATTTCAGCACATTTGTACTGCAAAAATTCAGTGCAAACGTTATGGAATTTCCGCATCAAAACTGGAAATTTTCTGAGCCTCGGTACTGGAATTTTTCAGTACACGAGCTGGACTTTTCCAGGACATGTACTGGAAAATTAATGCTGAAAATATCCATGAAAATTGAAAAAAAATTGCTCACGCAAAGTGATTTTGCAGGGTCCTTGTGTTCCAAGATGATTGAGAAACTTTTGATCGTTCATTTGGATGGACAGAAACTCATGTCTACCTAACAGGATTTGAACCCACACTTTTCTACCTGCCTACCAACTGAAACCTAAGACCTAACCGATGAGCTATAGCGCGACATGTTGGAAGGCCAGCTTGGGTTACTACATATGCTTCATATCTAGAACACAAGAGGATAAGTCTTGGAAAAACCTCATATATCAATTTCATTGGCTACAATTACAATTATTATTCAAAATCTCAATCAGGAAATTTTTAATATAAAGACTTGAAATTTTTCCTGCCAGAAATGACGAAGTCCAATAGAAGTGGAAAATTTCAGTGCAACAGTGATTAAATTCCGTTGCATAGCAACTGGAAAATTCCATCACACGACCTGAAAATTGCAGTTCAAAACCTGTATAATTCAATTGCATAGTAACTGGAAAATTCCATCACAAAACCTGAGAATTGCAGTTAAAAACCTGTATAATTCCAGTATACCAACGATTAGGTTTTTTTTTCTAAATTCCAAATTTTTTCTCAAGTCCTTTTTGAGGGAATATTTTTTTTTGGTGCACAAGAACTATAAAATTGTAGTACGAGCCGGTAAAATTTTCGCGAAATCATGGCAAAATTTCAGTACATCATCTCAAACTTGAAAATTCCAGTACAATGACTGAATTTTCAGTTATGCTTGGTAAATTTTCAGTAACGTAACAACAAAATCTCTGTACATGTACTGGAATATCCATATTCCAGTACTAGCACTGGAAATTTCCAGTCCAGTTGCACAGTAAATTTCCAGTTTTTTTTTACAGTGTACAGCTCATCCCGGTACGCTGCGGTGTTCTTGATTTTTCACGCCAAAAGTCTCATCAAAATCCATAGATTGTACTCCAAGAATCGGAACGTCGGCTTGTCTTCAAATAACGAAATTCATGCAAATTCTGTGGAAATTCACAAAAATCTCCCCTTCTCTCGACGAAAACTCCATGAAAACGGCCGCGTACCGGAATGAGCTATACACCATTGAATTCCTTGGACGATTCCCTATAAGAATCGATGTATCAGATTCTTCCAATCGAACGAGACCCCTGCAGCCGATGGAAGAATTTTCATATGTATTGATAATTCCGTCAAATACCAGTCAACGACTTTTGGCGTGAAAAATCAAGAACACGGCCGCGTACCGGAATGAGCTGTATATCACCGGATTCTGCAGACAATTCCTCATAAGAATCCATAGATTTTACCCCAAGAATCGGACGTCGACTTGTCTTTAAATAACGAAATTCATGCAAATTCTGTGGAAATTCACAAAAATCTCCCCTTCTCTCGACGAAAACTCCATGAAAACGGCCGCGTACCAAAATGAATCATATACCATCGGATTCCTCAGACAAAATCCTATAAGAATTGATGCATTTTATCCTCCGAATCGGACGTCGTCTCATCATTAGGTGATGAAATTCGTTAGAACCAATATATAACTCCTCGTTTCTCTGCAAAAAATCCTATGAAAACGACCTCGTATCGTGACAAATCTTTCATTTTCGAATTCCTCGTCTCAAATACTACAAATTCATATCTTCAGATATGATCTTTATCTCATTTTAGCATGTTTTTATGGAGAAAATATCCAAATAGTTCGGTTGTTTTGTTCAGGTACAGTCCCAGCCAAAACACAACCCCTGCGGCCGACAGCTCGCGGCCGACAGTTTCCAATTCATTTATTATAAAGATGTTTAATTCGAGGTAGTAAATGTATTTTTTACCCAGTAATATACTATTTCATTGAAGGCAAGAAAGAAGGTTAGTTCCTATTATAATATAGGATTCTTACAACTACTACCTCCGGATGCTTACACTGAGAAAAAAAATCCTTTGAATTAATGAAATTGATTTCATTGATCCCCATTTCATTGCATTAAATAAATGTCTTTTTGACTGTAAAATAATTTCAAAACCATAGAAAGTCGTTTCATTCATACTATCAAATCAGCTCATTGAAATTTATTTTTTGAAATTAAAAACACACTCTATTGACTGAATAACTAATTATTTTTGTCAATATCATCTTTCATCCGATTTATAACTCTCATTTGATGAATTCCAAAGTGAAAACCAGTGAAATACAACTTTAATTTTATAACGTAAAGCCTCGTATGGAAATCGAGGTTGATTATAATTAGTATTTGAAATTCTTAAGAATCAAGTATTTGACATCCCATGCAGAAATTGACGAACGGCCCAGTACTGGAATAACGTTATTTGCCAATCGCCAACTGTTGGCAAACAACGTTGGAATAAACCCGGAATGATAACGCTGATCAACACTGGTACGGCGTTGTTCACCAATACTGGGTCAACGTTAACATCAACCCTGAATCAGTACTGGTTTTTCATTGGATACCAACATTGACAATTGATTTTCAACCGGTGATGGTAATCCATCTAAGCCTTTGTACGTAGCTAATGAAAATAATTTCATATTTTCAGCTAATGTCCACACCGAAAAAACCATATTCTAAGATTGAGAGGGCGCATCTAACTTTAAGAACATTGGCATCTAAAATAAGCGCCAAGAATATATTTCAAATAATTCACAAAAAAATTATTGGAATCCTTGTCGATCTCGTACTGTATGTATAATAGATGTATGGAAAGATGTTCCAATGTCAGTTGCTAGAACCGCGTTCTACAGCAATCGAACTCCCTGGTGGAAATTATCTTAATGAAGATATTTAATGATAATAAGCGTTCAAACTGTGGGGGTCAATAGCGAAAATCTCATAGCCCTACACGCGGAATCGAACCTAACACAAAATCCTAACCCTAATGAGAGAATGACGCTTTGACCAGTACAGCTGTACGCCAGTTATGAATTCTGACATCATAAATCAAAGTAATATTGTATAGTCGGTGTGAGGAGTCCGATAACAGATCTAACGGGAATATTTTTGAACACGTTGTTATTGATGAATTTTAAATATTCTTCTCCGACTGTATACTATTAAGAATGTTTCTCTTATCATTCTGATGAGTTACAAATGTTCAAATAACAGCAATAACATATTATATAAAGATATTTCCGTTGAAACTGTTACCGGAGTTCTTACACCGACTAGACTAGACTTGCAAATTACTTAAATTCAGTGTCAGTAATAATTTTTCTGTACCGTCAAACCGGTACCTACGCGGTGCATTAGAAAAGATCGATTAAAGTGACGTGTTTATCCGATTCAATCATCCGTCGGTTGAATATAATAATCTATGAGCCTGTGTGAAAATTGCAGTTCGGTTGACAGATGTGAGGTTAAATTTATGTGATCAAAAAATAGATGAATTATTTTTGTGAAATGTGTGGTGGTTATTTCTTGAATAATGTGTATCAAAAAATCTGTTGGTAAGTGCAAAATGAATTAGTAAATCAGTCATAGCTGTTGTAACATGTCAAAAAATCGTAATTTGTTGATGCAGTGAAATTTTTTCTTCAAATACTTACATCAGTACTTCTAGGCAAAAACTCAGAGATCATATGGATTTTGTAATAAATATGAGTCATGAAGAACTCATTTGATCAAAAATATATCAAAAAAATGTACAAAATGAAATTGCAAAAAACTTGGATTATTCACTTGCAGCTCGACGGATGGTTTTACTTGAACGAGTTTTAAATCAACGTTGGCAAATCAGCATTGACTATCGGCGTTACAACAACATTGTACTGGTTATTACTTCAACCACGTTACAACGTTGGCAACCAACCCTGGTAATCAGTGTTGTACCAGTACTGTTTCGATTGTTATGGTTGGTTGGAAGTCGGCATTTTCTGCATGGGATGACAATTGTTTTCTTCACCAGAATAATTATCGACTCCGAGTGAAAATATATCCATAAAAAGAATAGACATGGCTTACAAATGATGAACTTCTCCCATCATGAGAAAAACAACGCGAGATCAGGTTAAGAAAATAATGATTATATTCAAGAACATGAAGTTATAGGACCAAACATACTGTTATTTATAAACCGGTACAGTTGAGAGTATGATAATCTCATTCATTTCAATACAAGTGGTTTTGTTCAGATAATAACATTAAATCATATATTGAATAGTTGTGAATGTTAATTCCGAGAGTTCTATTTTTTCAACAGAAAACTAAATTCATGATCACAATGAAATACTTTTTCAGTTCAAACTTCAGAGCAATTTCTTTGGATAAAATCTATTTTACAGAACAGATTTCATATGAACAATGATAGTTTGGATACTTTTGAAATCAATAAAATGAAGTATTAAAACCCATGATTTGGGAATTCAAATCGAATGAAGCTATTTTATTCATGCTAATAAATGTGTTCTTGAAGTTTGAATCGTTTATAGAAACAAAACGAAACTTAAAACTCATGAAATCTGATAAATCATCGTCACATATCTTTTCGAATCAACTCTTTGCCACTGGAAACATCGTTTAAATAATGTACTGCAAGATTTTTGGGCTTAATAGTTGAATATTATCTTATTCGATGGTTAATTAGTCTCAATAAACGATTCAAACTTCAGCAACATCTAAAAAATTACCTCATTAAAAATTTTCATTTATGATTGAAGAAGGATTCTAGTCAATAAACTGCCAACCTAATTATTCTCGTCAATACTACGTTTGATGAGGTCAAAATTTTATACATTCTGCAAAATTCCAGTGCTTTTTGCGAATAAAGGTTTCATTGAGCCCATAAAATGGATACATCGATCGAATTTATGAATTCATCGAACCAAAGAAATATGTTTTTGAAATAAAAATGTATTGAATTCACTCCGACAAATTGCGTTTACTTCTCAGAAGGTGGCAATACTTTCTCACAAGCTATCTTCCTGCAGTGTAGTTCGCATATAAAGAACTAATTCACCGTAAACCTATAGTAAGTAATGTTCCATTTTAATGAATATTTCTTTCAGGTTCCGGCATCGAACATCATCAACGGATATGACTTGATCGCAGAGAAAAACAGTTTCTTCGAACTTCTTGATCATATTAATCATCTGATCGAATAATCCAATTGTTTCAAATGAACTATAGATTACACAGGAACTAAGAAGGTCGGCTCCGCCCTTGCGCGAATGCTCTGACTCCTGCTTATTTCTTTTTATTCTGGAAATTTTGTAAAATATCATTCATCCAATCAAAATGAATTTCATTGATTCGAAGAAAGATTTATTCATATCAATAAGTTCTCTGAAGGATTAGAAAATCTCTTTGTACATTCTATGAAATAATTTCTTAGATAAAGAATAAATATTTCTTAGGAAAGAATATTCATTGTTTCAAATATTGATGTATTTACAGAAAATTTTCATTTCATATTCATGAAAACATTTTATTTCGAATGCAAGAAATATTTATATTATTTATATTGATATTTTCCTATTTTAAAACTTTTTTAATTCAAATAATCAAATATTTCATTGAAAGGAGAAATTATCATGTTGGCACTACAGTTGGTTATTACAGTGTTATGAATGGCTTCAGCCCATCAAATGCATAATTCATTGAATCAAATTATATTCCATGAATTCGAAAATCAAAATTTTTCATCCAATAACTTTTTCATCAATCCTAAGTACCTCATATTCCAATCAATGATCCCACCATTTCTGTGTGAATTACATATTAGATGAAGTTGATGCAATAACTCCACCATACCATTGGATGAATTCATTTCTTAGACTCAAAAAAAATTCATCGGTCCAAAACATTTTTTTTCTCAGTGTACAGTAAGGAAACAATATTATGAAAAAAAAAAATTATTTCGCCGGATGTGAACTCGGGCTCATAACGTCACCGTCGGTCACCTTGACCGCTCAGCTACCGACGCTCGCTCGAGTACATAAGAATTGTAGCTGTACTTGAAGTACATCAGATCTTCAAACGATGTAAATTTCAAGAAACTTATGGTTCGCACTTGATTTTCGTTGAAAAGGGAGATTATAATGATTAATGAAAGATGGTTATTCATCGTAACTATATATTTTGTTGGTCCTTATGATACTATTGATGGAATATCCATTCGATCACTGCAAGTAACCGAGATTCTTATGGATAAAATATGGATTCTAATGATAACTATATATTTTGTTGGTGAATATAATACTATTTTTAAAATCTGCATTTCATTACAGTAAATAACAGAGATTCTTACGATTGAGATATGGATTCCAACGGTAAGTATATTACTTTTATAATAAACATATTTTGACTGTAAGAATCTTATATTTTAGGACTAAAGAAATAGTCAATACCTCTAAGCATACAGATATTAACAGTTAGTATCCACATTTCTATAATACGATTTGTATAATCCATTTCTCTCCGTGTATTCCACCCAACATCACTTTGTTCATACATTATCGGACTATATCAAAAAACAGAACAGCCTCATTATGTCTTGCAATTAATCATACAGTCATGTTTTTCCGATTTTTTTGACATTGTTTACCGATAGTATGCACACAGTAATCATGCACGGAGAGGAATGGATTATACAAATCGTATTATAGAAATGTGGATACTAACTGTTAATATCTGTATGCTTAGAGGTATCAACTATTTCTTTAGTCCTAAAATACAAGATTCTTACGGTCAAAATATGTTTATTATAAAAGTAATATACTTACCGTTGAAATCTGTATTTCAAGCGTAAGAATCTCTGTTATTTACAGTAATGAAATGCAGATTTTAAAAATAGTATTATATTGACCAACAAAATATATAGTTATCATTAGAATCCATATTTTATCCATAAGAATCTCGGTTACTTGCAGTGATCGAATGGATATTCCATCAATAGTATCATAAAGACCAACAAAATATATAGTTACGATGAATAACCATCTTTCATTAATCATTATAATCTCCATTTTCAACGAAAATCAAGTGCGAACCATAAGTTTCTTGAAATTTACATCGTTTGAAGATCTGATGTACTTCAAGTACAGCTACAATTCTTACGTACTCGAGCGAGCGTCGGTAGCCGAGCGGTCAAGGTGACCGACTGAGACGTTATGAGCCCGAGTTCACATCCGGCGAAATAATTTTTTTTTTTTTTTTCATAATATTGTTTTCTTACTGTAAGCATCCGGACATGTAGTTGTGAGAATCCTATATTATAATAGGAACTAACCTTTTTTCTTGCCTTCAATGAAATAGTATATTACTGGGTAAAAAATACATTTACTACCTCGAAGTAAACATCTCTATAATAAATATATACTTGTGGTTAGAATCTAGATCCTTGTCCTCATGCTTAGTATAAAATATTCTTGTCTTTATAATATTTCTAATCCCCCTTAGAATCCATTTCTCTCCGTGTGGATGAAACATTTTTTTGTATGCATATATCGCAAAAAATCGATCACATTGCTTTCAACACTTTTTGTTGAAGGAACAGCTTTTTATATATTGCTGTACGTGTATTCACTCTGACATGTAATGTATACTGTCACACATCAGTGTTATAATTAGTGAAACAGGCACATAAGTAAATCACCAATATGATGTGAGTGAATTTGTTCCCACTAGAAAAAATATCATAGAAACTCATACGTTTTATTAAAATATGATCAAAGTGTCCAAATACCACTGTTGAACCTGACAAAATCTTATGAGGATATATGGGATTCTATAGGGGTATTTGGACATCTATGGGATTTTTTCAACGGGGTTTATAACGTAGTTTCATATTGAAACAAAGAATCAATATGAGGGCAAGTCCCTATGCGGGCTTTAGTTTGGTGCATTCAGATTTTTGAAACAAGGGGGAAGGTTGGAAATGCAGCTTGGCCCTTGTGCACAAGTATGCTTAAATTTGGATCTCCAAAAGAATACGAGAGGCCTGGCAAGACCCTATGCAGGCTGTAGTTGGTGCGCCTAGATTTTCAAAACAGCGGAAAACATTCGTAATGCAGCTTAGCCGCATGTGGGCCTTATATGAATTTCCCTAAGTGAGTGAAATCAGGCTGAATATCAGCAACCTGACTAGACCCCTTAGTGGCTGAGGCTATGACATCCTAAGTTTGGAGATCCGATATAAGCCCACACGGGGCCTATATTCAATACAGGATGCCCGAAAAAACTTCCACATGGATATAATGATTTTATTTATGAAATATTGATCAGCCCGATGCGTTGCTACATAGCCGCGATCCTACAAACGCTCGATGCTACATAAGCTCGGCGCTACATAAGCTTGATGCTACATATGCTTGGTTCTACATATGGTATTCTATTGGACAGATGTCTAGATCCTACGTAAGTTTGTTGTTACGTAGCTGCGATCCTAAATAAGGACTTTTCCACAATACATATGCTTGATGCTACATCTGCTGGATCCTACATATGGGATCCTGGAGTCTATCAAGCTATCCGACCATTTCCATCTAACTGCAATCGGACCAATTGCATCTTGTTTTGCTAATCGTTTGCAATAATTCGCCGTAAGGAACGATTTTTTTGCTTCAGCTGTTACCGACATACAGTGAGTGAGATGGATTAGGTATAAGGCTATCTAGCCCTCAATTGCCCCACGGGGGTCTGAAGGGAGCAAGAGGTGTTGGAAAATCTGATGTTCTGTTTACAGGGGTGAAGAGGGACGATTCGAAACCAAAACAGGGATGAAGTTTGAGAACCATAGTACATTTTTGATACTGAAAAAAGTTCCATTTAGTTCATTGAAACGCACAACGAGGGATTAACAAAAACATGCAAATATACGTGGGGTAACTGAGTGCTAGAAATGGAAAAAATGGTATGTAAGGGATGTTGCGGGAGAAACATGTTGATACATGAATTCTTTTTCCAAAGATGTTTTTTTGTAATTTTGAAAATTTTTTGAAACTTACTCTTCACGTGAGTGTGCGGTGCAAGGGGTTCAGAATGATCAGGAAAATTGATGATTCAGCTGGAGCTTTGATAATGTGCCGTAAGCATCGATTTTTTTGCTTCAGCTGTTGTTGAGATACGGCGAGTTAGAAAGGTTAGGTATTAAGCTATCTAGAAATCGAGGGGATGACATGAAGGCCACGTTGTGGGGAAAAAAGGTTGACATGGGATTTGTTGGCTATTTGTTTGCTACGAAATGGCGTATGTGTTTTGTTTTTTTTTTGAAATTTTGGAATTTGATCTTGGCGTGACAGTACGGTGCAGAAAGTTTAGAATGATCAAGGCAATGCATGAATCAGCCGATCCTTTGAGAATACCTGCTCTAAGCTCCCCCCCGGAGGTAGATTGAATTTTTTGCTACCATCTAGTTTGGTCTAGAATTTTTGGCTACCATCTAGTTTGGTCTAGAATTTTTTGCTGTTTTCCAGTTCACTTTAGGATTTTTCAGCAACCGTGAACCAGATATCAGCGAAGAAACACTAGAGTGGACTAGATGACGGCGAAAAAATCCCAGAGTGAACTTGATTGCAGCCAAAAACTCGAGAGTGAACTAGATGGCAGCAAAGAAATAGCCAAAAAATCCCATGTCAACCTTTTTTCCCCACAACGTGGCCTTCATGTCAACCCCTCGATTTCTAGATAGCTTAATACCTAACATTTCTAACTCACCGTATCTCACCAACAGCTGAAGCAAAAAAATCGATGCTTACGGCACATTATCAAAGCTCCAGCAAATCATCAATTTTCCTGGTCATTCTGAACCCCTTTCACCGCACACTCACGTGAAGAGTAAGTTTCAAAAAATTTTCAAAATTACAAAAAAACATCTTTGGAAAAAAATTCATGTATCAACACGTTTCCCCCACCACATCCCCTACATACCATTTTCTCAATTTCCAGCACTCAGTTACCCCACGTATATTTGCATGTTTTTGTTAATCTCTCGTCGTGCGTTGCAATCAACTAAATGGAACTTTTTCCAGTATCAAAAATGTACTATGGTTCTCAAACTTCATCCCTGTTTTGGTTTCGAATCGTCCCTTTTCACCCCTGTAAATAGAACATCAGATTTTCCAAAACCTCGTGCTCCTTTCAGACCCCCGTGGGGCAATTGAGGGCTAGATAACCTAATACCTAATCTATCTCACTCACTGTATTTCGGTAACAGCTAAAGCAAAAAATCGTACCTTACGGCAAATTATTGCAAACGATTAGCAAAAAAAATGCAATTGGCCTGATCGCAGTTAGATGGAAATAGTCAGATCACTGTTAGAAAAATCTGTTTGGAATTTAATGTAAAAAGTTTGGAAGCAATTAACACACACAATTGTGTATTAATTTTCAAACATTTTCGTATCCCCAAAATAATAGACAGAATTTTGAAATTCAAGCCACAACATTATAACAATCGATGTAAAAAAATGCATGAATTTTCAACACTATATTACTTGATTTCCAAAATTCCTTCCCAATGTTTCATCATGTTATGATGTGAAATTAATACAAAAAATTCTGAAAATCAAAATACATATATGAATGAATTATTAGAATCGCGTGATTTGATTTTACGATGAATTTTCAACACCACATTATTTAATTTTAAAAATCCCTCCTGAATACTTCATCATGTTTTGTTACAAAATTAATACGAAAAATTCTGAAAATGAAAATACATATTTGACCGAATTATTAGAACTGCGTGATTTGATTTCACAATTAGTGATGTTGATTTTACAACAAGTAATTTTCCCTACAAAAATTCACATCGGAAGGGTAGACCACGATTGTCCCGAAATTTCCTGATTTATTGAAAACTAGTACTCTCTAGTCATTTCTCAAAATCTACTAGTTTTCAACAGATCGGGGAATTTCAGGTTCACACACTTTCGGGATAATCGCATATATCGGGATATGAATTTTTATAAACTGTGGTGAATATCAGAAACTTTGTTTGAAATCTGATAAATATGTGATTGATTTTCCAATATTCAAATAAATACAGAAACTCAATATCTACAGTTATGAATTTTCATAGCTGTTATGAATTTCAAAACTTTTGTTTGAAGTTCATGAAATATGTGATTGATTTTTCAACATCTAAATGTGGAATACAATTCATATAGCGCCCTTGAAAATTAACGTACTTCTTTCTATGAACGTATATTAAATTCACAAACATTTTTAACAGTGTAGCTTAGTAGACCTGGGATCCTCCTGTTTCAATTTCGAATAAGTATGAAGCATCCTTCAAAATCCCCAAAACTTGGATCTCATATGAATCTATCCACAAATGTGAAAAATTGGACCCGGCATTTTGAATTCTTCTCCTGACTTCAGACTTGAATTAAGCTCGCTCAAGAACTCCTAAAACCCCTGATTCACAGAAATCTGCCCACAAATGCGGAAATGACTAAATTCACGTCTCCCATATTGAATTAGTTTTTTAACTTCAAACTTGGATTCAGCATCCTCGAAAATTCCTAGAACCCATGTTTCCTATGACAGGGTGTCCAGTGGTCAGGGAAGTCAAGGAAATGTCAGGGAATTTCCAAAGTGGCCAGAGATGTCATTTTCAAGAAAAATTATTCTGTTTCGATTCATTCAAATGAGAATTTGTAACCCACATAGCACTCCATGACTCAATAATATTCCTATTACAATATTTCACTGGAAACATTCTGTGTGAAATATTTCTACGGGATTTCATAGACATTACGGAAACAATATTCCGTTACAAATACTCTGTGATTCTTCCAATTGGAATATTGTACATATGATACTCTCCGATGTTCTGAAAATCTATGTTGGTGAATATACAAAGTTTCTTCCAAATGAAAGGATTATAAGGGGATTATTTCAGTAGCAGTATTATTTACAGGAATAACATTTTTCATCATCCCAAATTACGATTTGGTAGAATTTGGTAAATGATGGTGAGAAAACCATGAATCTGATGACCTATTTGTAATTCGTTTCAGAATATCCTGAGTGGATTGGTCTGTCTCACGGGCACGAATTTTTGACAATTTTTCATCGATCTGAGCCAACACTTGGGAAAATTTACAAGTCAAGGTAAAAAAAAACTTCTCTCCCATGACCTACTCATTTTTCGTTCCGGAAGATTCTGAATCGATCATACACAGCACATCAGTTCAGGAAGAATTTATAGAGAATTCATTCGGAACTATAAGAATTCAAAATCAATGCATTGAGAACGCTTCGTGAACTTTGGTGCTGTGTGGGATTGGTCTATATCTCTCGGAAACGAATTTTCCAAAATTCTCCATCGATTTGAGCCAGCGCTTGGTATAATTTACAAGTCGAGGTCGAAGAAGACTTCTCTTCCACGACCTATTCATTTTCGTTCAAAAAGATTCTGAATCGATTGATCTATGTCCCCTGGACACAAAATTTTCCAAACTTCGTCGCGATTTTTTCAATGAATATTCTGAAATGATATTCTGAGATCATCACCATTATCTGGAGGATCTGCTGATGTGATGGAGACTAGGTTCAACTCTCACTGTGGGCATTTTCCAATAAACGATACTTCCAATGTGGATTTTCTTGCACAAGGTCATTCTGGTCATCCGTCCGGGAGAACTTCGCTAAGAAAATAATCTCTGAAAACATCGCATTTTCTCTATAAAATCCTGACAAACTCTGGAACTTTGATGAAAAATCTAATATTTTTGGAAAATTCTCAACAGACCTTTTTCAGATCTTTTTCAGAGTTCATAACTGTTTTTCATTTTTTTCAGACAAATGAGAATAGAATTCTGACGAAACTCTGAAAAATTTCTAAAATTTTCCTAACAATGGATACAATTTTTTTTAATTTTCAAACACTTTTGAGGCACTCTTCGGTATACGTAGTATACCAAGCACGGAGTGCCTATTGCACACGCTATCGTACTCTCTGACCGTATCTTCTGAAACATTTGAGTAATCCAATTGGGAGTTGGAGAGTTTCTCATTTCATGTAATACTGATTGATAATCCGTGGGTTTTCTGTGTGTCTGTCTGTCTGTGTTCGAGATATCTCCGGACTAAGTAGACCAAATGGATCGAAATTTATAGGGGACCTTCTTCGAACGCTTCCCCAGAAACCATTCAATTCTTATCGAAATCGGACGAATCCTTCTATTTTTTTTTTAATAAATATAAATATATATATATATATATATATGTATGTATGTATGTATGTATGTATGTATGTATGTATGTAAGTATGTATGTATGTATACAGCGGAGGAAATTTTCTCCGAGCTCACCTATTTTTCAAGAGAAAAATTGGAAAAAAAAATAGAAGGATTCGTCGGATAAATATATATATATATATCAGGCATTTTCTCCGCAGTCTTTGAATATTTGTTATTTTAGCTTGAATCGATGAAACATGGATTCTAGGGTTTTTCGAGGGGGCTGGATCCGAATCCGCAGTCGGAAAACGAATCCAAGATGGCGGACATGAATTCAGTCATTCTCGCATTTGTGAACAGATTTACATGGAACATTCGCTCTGTACGTTTTCGGAAGTGCTCAATCATAATCTGGGATCAAATGTTATAAAAAAATGAAAATTTCCATCATCCCGTGTAGGCTTTTTTGAATCCTCAATCCTCGCACCTTTTGAAAGCTGGTTGACGTTATGATAACTGCAGACTATTCATAGTTCAGAAAAGTAGAAAGTAGTTATTGAAACAAATGAAGCGTGAGAATGTTCCAATTCATTTCTAAATTACGCCTAGATGACTTCACTACGCTTAAGTGACTCTTAGGTCCCACTTTCGTCGCACTTCCACGCTCCATTTTTATCAGGACGTTGTCCAGACTCCGCAGAGACGTCTTTCAAAATCATTTGAAGATGATATAAAGAGTGGTAGGCAATTAGTGCCAGGCTTTCTGAATATTAGATTTCAAAATTCTTTCAGTGCAGCGAAGAACTGATGAGTGCCTTTTTATGTATCCCCAGATATCCGAATTGTTCAAGATGCGAGCGAAGCGAGCATATGTGGGCTACGATTTGTTCAAAATGAGCAGAGTGAATTCTAAAGGGAGTCGGACTGCTGAGCGAAGCGAAGCAGTCAGGAGGTGGAGCCCTTTACTTGCGTTTATCGACGGATTTTCATGAAACATGAGTTTTGATTGCATAACAACGGAATCCCAATCAAAATATCCCATACCAAAAAACCCTGCCAAAAGATCCTCCGATGAGATCCCACATGTAAGAATACCCCATCAAAAGAACCCAGCAGAGAATTATCTCACATACCAAACAACCCTTTCGACTTATATCAAACATGAACAATGTAAGCTTATTCTACGCAGGACACAAACATTGAATATGAACATGATACTTAGAATACGCTGATGAAATCAGAAAAGATAGAAGTGTCCCTCATCATCGAATAAAAAAACTTCCGAGATTACTTAGAATATACAGGGCGTCCCATTTGAAACAGGACAGCTGAATAACTCTTCAGGGAATGGAGGGGGAAAAAAATTGTTCAGATAAAAGTTGTAGGGTTCGAAGGGGGCCATAAGATAGTGACCTTGAATTTGACCTTGTGGTCAATTTTGAGCATAATTGATGGTCAAAGTATGTTTTTTCAAAAAGAAAACCCTACGTTCGACCTCAGAAATGGAAAGAGCGGAAAATTTTACGTCCGAATATGTTAACATATCAGGTCATTTAGAGGTCATTTGAAGGTCAAAAAACCATTTTCTATGGATTTTCACGGAAAAGCCTCAAACGAGTTGTTTCTCTGACCAAAGTTATCAAAGTTGAAGTGAAACCCCACGTTTCGACCTTGAATTGAAAGTAAACAGAACTAACCTTCAGAGTTTATTCTTCATATCAGTACGAAAATGATCATTAAGAAGATTTCATCGTTTACGGTGTAAGTGCGGGTCCAAAATGGTTTATTCACCTAACGAATGTGTTGATATTTTAATGATCTTGGGTGAGTGTCGCGGAGTGTATCAAAGAGCGTCACGATTGTACAGAGAGCGGTTTGGAGATCGGCAGCATCATCCTTCTCCAGAAGTCATTCGCCAAGTTGGAAGAAATTGTCGACAAGGAAGGATTGGTCAACGCCGAAACAATCAAGGTTTCAACTTTAACGACCCTCGATGCGTTGCTGTTTTAGCAATAATACACATGAATCCTCATGTTAGTTCACGTGATATTGAACGCGATTTGGGTATTCCACGCAGTACGGCACACAGAATTCTACAAGCTGCTATATATCATCCGTACCACATCACACTGACCCAAGAATTATCTCAACAAGATATGCAGAATCGGGTGAACCTTTGCCATTGGGCTTTACAGAGGTTGAACAAAGCGCCCGATTTCTTCCGATATGTTCTTTTCAGTGATGAATCAACGTTTCAAAGTACTGGCTTGTTAAATCGTCACAATAGCCACTATTGGTCAGCGCAAAACCCGCACTGGACTCAACAAGTTGATCATCAGCATCGGTGGAGTATAAATGTTTGGTGTGGAATTCTATACAATCAAGTTATTGGGCCGTATTTTTTTGATGGAACTGTTAACGGTCCTAATTATATACAGTTTTTACAGAATGAATTACCAGTTCTCATGGAAGATGTGACATTAGCAACTAGGCAGAGGATGTGGTATCAGCAAGACGGTGCACCACCACACTTTGCTCGATGTGTGAGGGATTATCTAAATATCCTTTTCCTCAATCGGATTTGTACTGTGGCCGGCAAGATCTCCTGATCTCACCCCTCTAGATTTTTATTTGTGGGGTTACGTAAAAAATGTCGTTTATACCAACCGACCAACAACACCTGTGGATCTACAACAATGCATCAGATACGCAATTGCGAATATTCGTGCAGGAGTTTTTCAGTCTGTTCTTGGAAACTTCCGACGCCGGCTGGAGTTATGCATTGAAGTAAATGGCGGTCAATTCGAACATCTCCTGCAACAAGTGTGTCTTACTCGTCAACGGATTTGTGCCATCTGTAATTATAAAACGACGAACTGGAAGAATAAATAATTTTTTAATTATTGTTTCAAATTTGGCATTCATTGTCGTTCTCAAGGTCGGATTCAAGGTCGAAACGTGGGGTTTCACTTTAACTTTGATAACTTTGGTCAGAGAAACAACTCGTTTGAGGCTTTTCCGTGAAAATCCATAGAAAATGGTTTTTTGACCTTCAAATGACTTCTAAATGACCTGATATGTTAACATATTCGGACGTAAAATTTTTCGCTCTTTCCATTTCTGAGGTTGAACGTAGGGTTTTCTATTTGAAAAAACATACTTTGACCATCAATTATGCTCAAAATCGACCTCAAGGTCAAATTCAAGGTCACCATCTTATGGCCCCCTTCGAACCCTACAACTTTTATCTGAACAATTTTTTTCCCCCTCCATTCCCTAAAGAGTTATTCAGCTGTCCTGTTTCAAATGGGACGCCCTGTATATATACAATTATACTTATACAAAACTTATACATGAACAATATTGAGTTTTATATGGATGATTTGCAATATACATACAAATTCTCGAGATCATTTTTCATGAGGCCATATAACCGGGATATTTGAACATGACGCCCTGGCGGTCATGGACAGATATTTATGGTTTCTAGGGGTTTTCGAAGATTCAGGATAAATCTAAAATCAAAAATTGAATCCAAGATTGCGAATCCAATACGGTGGACGTGAATCAGGTCATTCTGGTCCTAATGAGCAGAATAATATCAAACACGGGTTGTAGGGGTTTCCAAGGATGTAGAATGGGAAACTGGCGTCAAAATATGAATCCAGGACGGTGGATCTAATAGGGTGGACTTTAGTCGTCCTCGCAGTTTTGGACAGATTCATATGAAACATGGGTTCTAGAGGTTTTCGAGGGTGTTGAATCCAAATCTTGAGTCAGAAATCTGATCTAAGGTTGCGAATCCAATACAGTGAACGTGAATATAGTCGTTCTGGCCCTAATGGATAGATTGATATTGAACAGGGTTCTAGAGGTTTTCGGGGATGTAGAATACAAATCTGCCGTTAAAAAATGAATCCAGGAAGGCAAATCCAATATGTCGCACGTGAATTTAGTCGTTCTGGGATTTATGGGCAGATTTTCATGAAATATGGGTTCCAGGGGTTTTCGAGGATGTTCAATCGGGATTTAACGTCAAAAAAACGAATTCAAGATGGTGGATCCCATTTGACGGACGTGAATTTGGTCACATCTTTGGACAGATTCATATGGAACATGGGTTCTATGGGTTTCCGGGGCAGCTGAATCCAAATCTTGGATCAAATGTTAGGAAAAAAGAAGTATTTCAATTCTTCTGTGTGAGCTTTTTTGCATCCGAACACTCTTCATAAGCTCGTCAACGTCATGACAACTCCGCCCTAGTGAGAATCCAAAAGTGAAGGAAGACCTTATTGAAACAAATGACGCGTGAAAATGTTCCAATTGATTCCACCTCCTCCACGTCCAACTCTATCACATCGAGTGATATTATACCCTTCGATTGAGCAGAAGGAGTCATCAATATCAGGCTTGAGCCATGTTTCAGAAACCGCAATCACATCATAATCGTTTTGAAGGACGAAATCGAGAAATTCAGAGAAGTGAGCTATGATAGATTGTGCATTTACATGACACAGCAAAAGTGAATTGCAATTCGTATCAACATTCGAGGAAAGAGCAGGTGGAGGTCCATACCCTCAGATCAGCTTATATACAGAGAGAGAGAGAGAGAGAGAGAGAATCATTCATCTCTACATCCGCTCTTACTCATACCCCTTCCCATCCTCTTCTCCTTCCCTGCTTCAGATCCCTTATCCACCCTTCCCCTTACCCTATCCCCTATCTCCACTCCCTCCCACACGCTGTTCTAACACATGATTCCACTCTCCCATTTCCCACCCGCACGCCCTGCATAATCTTTTTTGTCCTTCCTCCCAATATCAGAATCCTCTCATCTCATTCCCTAGCTTAAACCTCACTAGTCTTTTACCCCATTCCACCCCTCTGCTTCCTTTCATATATCCCGGTAATCCTTCCACCATCATAGCCTTGCACCATTTATCATATTTTGAGTCCCTTATCCTAGTCCTCCTCTCTTCTACTTACGCTCTCTTATCTCTTTGTTCTAGTTAGCTGTCTAACCATCCTTCCCTCCCACCTTCTTCTCCCATCCCAACTCCTTCTAACCAACTTCCCTCCCTTTCCCCAATTCCGCTTAACCTAATTCCTCTTTATCAGCAACCAATATCTGCTATCTCACCCCCCCCCCTCCTTTCTAATTTTCCCTCATATCTTATTGCATTTTCTCCAAAACCCACCCTCAATTCCTCTGTTTTACAATCTTTTACAATCCCTTACCATATATCCCGGCGTCCTCCAATCTAACCCTCATGTCTATTCCAGATACCTTTCCTGCATTCTCTCTATTCCTATCCTCTCTTTTCACCCCATATCTCCGTCCCATATTCTCAAACTATTCATACTAACCTATCCCATATCCTCCTCTCCTAGTCATCCGTAAACTTCCTTTCCCCTATCCCCTATACTACTCTCATCACTCCCATTCTCTTCCTCATCCTTTCCCTTATCATACTTTCCTGCCTCCCATTACTCTGTTTCACATATCCCAGATATGCATACTTCTTCACCTCCTTCACTGTCTCCTTCCCTCACCTCCACACTTTTTCATTCCACCCCCTTTCCTCAAATCTCATCACTTTTGTTTCGTTTATATTCACCTCCAATCTCTCTCCCCCACTGATCTATATACTAACTGGATAGGCTATAGAGCCGCCATATTTGTTTCCAACTGAAGTATCATTCAGCGCCCCATACGCAGGGAAGGAACTACTTCCGGCGTTAATACGCTTGCGCCGGAGTTGTTCACTTTTCGATATAACAGGGTTCCCAACTTGCGGAAATGCATATATCTAATAAATTGCAATCTGTCATTAAAATTGTATGGAAGCAAATTGATAAATTCATAATTATGTTTTGAATAATATTGCAAGGAGGAAAAGCATCAATTAGAAACAATTATTTTTCTGTGAGTATTTCAACTTCTCCTACTTTTTGCCAATTCTTCTCCTGGGTCCGCCGTTAGCAAGTTGAACAAGATGGGGCTCAAGGGGCACCCTTGCTTTATCCCCCTCGCTGTCCACAATTCCTCCGAGACCCTCTCTCTTGTCCTCACTCTGCTTTTCAGGTATACGTAGTATACCAACACGGAGTGCCTATTGCACCCGCTATCGTACGCTCTAACCAATCTCCTAAAATATTTGAGTAATCCAATTGGAAGTTGGAGAGTTTTTCATTGCATGCAATACTGATTGGTAATCCGTAATGTTGTCTGAGTGTCTGTCTGTCTGTATTTGGGATAACTCTGGACCGAGTGGACCATATGGGATGAAATTTATAGAGGACCTTTTTCTAACCCTTCCCCAAGGACCATTTTTATTTTATTGCAATCGGACAAGTCCTTCTATTTTTTTCTCAAAGAGTAGGTGATTTCGGAGAAAATTTTCTCCGCTGTTACATATACATATCATCATCATCATCATCATCATGGAGTAATCAGTCTTACGACTGGTTTGATGAAACCCTCCACCCCTGTCTATTATCCGCCAAACGTTTAATTTCTACATATCTACTACATCCCTTGTCTTGTACGATTTGCTTCATATAACTTGCTCTAGGTCTACCTTTACCAGTTTTACCATTCATTTTCCCTTCCAATATTGTTTTCAATAAACTCTCATGCCGTAATGTGTGTCCTATAAGATTGCTTCTCCTTTTCACGATGTGTTTCAAAAGATTTCTTTCTTCATTTATCTGCTCGAGTACTTCTTCATTTTTGACTTTGTCTATCCATTTTATTCTGAGCATCCTCCTATAACACCACATTTCAAAAGCTTCAAGTCTTCAAGTCTTCGTTGATCAACATATACATATATATATATATATATTAGACTGATCGGTATTTTAGAAACATTCTTCTGATTTCAAACCGCTGGGCAGAAAAAGTTCCCTAGTAGTCTAAAACTTACTAATGCAGAGTTTAGTGGCGATCGGATGATATTTGATGGACGCGCCCAGGCAGAGAAAAATGGAAGTGTATGGAATACTGAAAGAAAGACATTTTCAACCAATTACCCGGAATAAAACTCATGAGACTTGATTTTCCCAATTAAAAATGACTAATCAAAGTCACATGTAACCTTTTCTCGAGCTACGCTCTCAGTGCCAGTAGATATTTTGAAGGGGGAGAGTCAATAAGTCAGCTATATGCGTGTAGTATCTATAAATCGCTCCAATACCTGTATTCAACTATGTATGGTAGTTATATTGATTTCAGTTCCATTCCAGTTCATTCTGCTCCGCGAGCTCTTTCCTCCCTCACCTAACCTCTCTCAATACGGCACTGTTTGTTCTTAACACAGATTAGTTTTCTAGAAGTGTTGTTTTCTTTATAAATTCGAGATGTGTTTTTGTTGGACAATGTATGTTCTCAAAGATGCTAACACATGTGATAGAAAGCCTATTAGAAATTTTCACATGAAGTGTTCCTAAAGTAATATCTATAATAGGCATAGGGCCCACGTGTGTCTAGTTTCAAACTCATATGAGACGTATTACGTGGTATGCGTATCCATGGTAATAACCACGAATTTTATGTAGTGAAAACATTCGATAGGTGCACGAAACGCTGGATGGTTGACGCGACTCTTTAACCTACACCATCAGTGTCTGTAGCAGTTACTAGCGAACTTCATTGTTGTTAAATTATTCTACTGTTCTCAACGCGAGTGTCGAAGGTCTGATTTTTCTTCGCAAGGAAGTGAACACATTACATTCCTCCCTGAAATATGGATATGGTTACTCGTGCAACTGATCAATCATTGCGTCACATTAAACTGATTGGAGATGTGAACCCCCAAATTATTGGTACTAAGTTACCATCTAATAGGCAAGTTTTACAAATGTTTTTTTTACAACATTAGATACGCAAAGTTAAGTGCGAAAGAGAGTGCACATTTAGGTGTAAGTGCAGCATCAATTTTTTGGCAACAAGCACACTTACCTACACGCGAATCCCACAAATGCACTGAAAAATTGATGAAATTATATGATGAATGGATGCGTGTTCGGAAAGATTCTTCGAAAAGAATACCACATACAAAACCATCGGAATTTGTGGGAAAATTGAATGATCTTTTTGACATTGCTAACGTCAATGCACTCGAAATGATTCGCATTGAAGAGGATAGACAATTTTTGCTACAACAAAGAGAGAAAGGACGTCCAGGTTGCATGGCTGGTGTCGATATGACTTTGTACACCCGAGAAAAACGATCTCAAGAACGAAAGGATAAAGAGGAATCACGAAAGAGGAAACATTTAGAAATGTCTCAACAAACTATTGGTAAGAATGGATTATCCACACATGTTTTACAATCAAGCTCAGTCCAGTGCATTTTTGATTGAATTTTTTCAATTTTATTCAGCTGTTGAAGAAAGTGAAAGTGGAACCGATGATGATGTTCTAGATCCAACCTTTGATGTTGATATAAATGACGGTGATATCATAGGAAGTGGTACGAGAAGAGGACGTAAGCAATGGATCACACCACGTCTCTCTGCTGCACTCGATGATGCTAAAGTATCTGATGGAAAAGCCGTGCACATTTTAATAGCGGCGACGGAAGCTTTGAGTGTGGATGTTAAGCAGTTTGTTTGTAATCGCACCTCTATTCATGATCTGCGAAAAGAGCATCGGCAACTTGGATTAGAAAGCATTCGATCTGATTTCGTCAAAAATGTAATTGAATTCACTTCTTATTTTTTCTTTTCATCCTCTACTTTTTCCTGATCGATTCCCATTCTAAGATTAACCCTGTACTGATCATATGCGCATCTCTTGCATTTAATATTCATTTTAATGCTACAGATAAGTAGTGCACAATCTTTGGTGGTTCATTGGGACGGCAAACTGATGGAAGCAATAGTTGGCAAAAATAAAGTTGATCGTATCGCAATTCTTGTGAGCTACAAAGGTACGTCCAAATTTCTCAGCACCGCTCTTGTGAAACCCAGCACAAGAGAGAATATTTCCACTACTGTTCGGGATGCATTGATCAGTTGGAACATCGCTAATCAAGTTGGCGCTACCACGTCCTCCAATACTGGTCCAAAGCTCGGTGCAACCGTTTTCTTACAAGAATATTTGGATCGAAAATTGATTAAACTTCCATGTCGCCATCACATTCATGAGATTATCTTGAAGAGTGTTTTTGAATTGAAGCATTCAGCAACCAGTGGACCCGAAGTACCGATTTTTAATCGATTCGCAACCACTTGGGACAATCTCGATCACAGATTGTTCAAATGTGGTCTTGACGACGATATTGTCCGTTCAAAACTCAGCGAAGAGGATTGTGAGAGTACCAAGAATTTTTGCGAAAATCAGTTGAGAACAAATCAAATCCGCGCGGATTATAAGGAACTGCTTCAGCTCACACTTACGTTCCTCGGAGAAGATGGGGGCGGATTTCAAACGTGCAGTTCTACATCTCATGCAAGAATTATGGGAAAAGCAATTTATAGCCTAAAGATTTTTCTGTTTCGTGAACAATTCATGTTAACAGTCAGAGAATTGGATGCGTTGCGAGATATATGCATTTTCCTGATCCGACTGTATATTCCAGGTTGGTACAGATGCCCTAATGCCATCGAAGCTCCGAATCAAGATTTACAATTCGTTAAAGACTCCATCACATACGCACAAACCGATTCAGCAGTATCTGACAAAATTTTATTGAAAATGAAGAATCATTTGTGGTATTTAACACCGGAGACCACAGCTTTGGCATTTTTCGATTCATCTGTTTCACTTGAAGAGAAGCGGAAAATGGTGAAATGTCTCCAGTCAAAAGAACCAAATGTGAAACTATTGAAGGGTCGACGAATTTCTGACCCCAAAGTATTACACGCTAACTCACTGAGTGATTTTGTATCATACAAAACAAAGTATTTCTTCACGGCATTTGGTTTGTCTGCGGCTTTTTTACAATTTGATCCATCGGAGTGGGAAGAAAATGATGAATATCGAGAAGCTTTGGTATTTTGTCGAGATTTATTCGTGGTCAACGATACCGCAGAACGTGGGGTCAAATTCATGCAAGACTACAACAAAATTTTAACAAAAGATGAACATCAAAAACAACTGGTATTCCAGTTCGCTGAGGCATATCGTAAAAAATATCCATCAAATAAAAAATCCGCATTGACGTAAGATACTCTTTTATCATGCTTAATCATTCTTCAATCCGAAATGTTTCGGAAGGGTGGTGCAATCATGAAATTGTGTTATATATATACATATATCTATATCGGTATATATTAAGATATAAAAAATTATATTTTGTGCGCTTGCTCTCAATCAATCGAATGAAATGTCTTTTATTCTTTATATTTCTAATATTTCCATATTTCCTCGCCTGGACGCGTCCATTAAACATCATCCGATGGTCCCCAAACTTCATATTGGATGTTTTTAGGTCAAAAGGAAACTTTTTCTGCCCAGCGCTCCAAAATTTATTTTTAGCGATCAGTCTAATATTTATATATATGTATATGTATATATGCCATTTTCTCCGCAGTCTCTGAATATTCGTTATCTTGGCTTGAATCGATGGATTATTATAGAACATGGGTGCTGAATCCGAATCTGGAGTCAGATCCCGAATTCAAGATAGCAAATCCAAGATGGTGGACGTGAATTTGGTCAATTTTGCATTTGTGGACACATTTATATGAAACATGGGTCCTAGGGGTTTCGGAGGGTGAGGAATTCGTATCAAACGTCGAAAAACGAATTCAAGATGGCGAATTCGATATGGCACACGAGAATTTAGTCATTCTGGCTCTAATGAACAAAATTATATTGTTATATGTAACACGGGTGCTAGGGATTTTCAAGGGGGCTGAATCGAAATTTGGGCTCAAATGTGGAAAGAAAATGATAATTCCGATCTTTCCATGTGAGCTTTACTGCATCCTAAGACTCTTCAAGAGCTAGTTGACGTTATGACAACTGCGCAATAATGAGAATCCGAAAGTGAAGGAAGTTGCTATTGAAACAGATGAAGCCTGAAAATATTCCGATTCATTCCCAAATTACGTTTGAATAACTCTTCGTTACGTTTATTACGCTTAAATGACTCTTAGCTTACGCTTTCGTCGCGCTTTCAGGCTTCATTTTTACCAGGACAGTTGAAATTCTGCAGTTCTGCAGGTACATTTTTCTGAATCATTTGGAGATGGTATAAAGGATGGCAGGCAATAAGTTTCAGGCTTTCTGAATATTACGAAGGCATTCACAAAGTTTCTCCACTCAGTGAAAAACCGATGAGTGCCTTTTCTTGTATCCCCAGATATCTGAGTTGTTCAAAATGCGAACGACGCGAGCATATGTGGGCTACGATCCATTCAAAATGAGCAAAGCGAATTTTGAAGGGGGTTGGACTGCTGAGCGAAGCGAAGCAGTCAGGGGGCGCAGCCCTCTGGTCGTTTCTCCATAAAACCTCTTTATCCTCCTTATTAACCCCTCCTTAACTCTATTTTGAAGGCGATGAACTTGATTTGGGAAAAGAAGTAAAGATTTTCTATAATACATGCTATTCTACCTTACTTCTTGGACACAGCAATATACAGGGCGTCCCATTTGAAACAGGACAGCTGAATAACTCTTCAGGGAATGGAGGGGGAGAAAATTGTTCAGATAAAAGTTGTAGGGTTCGAAGGGGGCCATAAGACGGTGACCTTGAATTTGACCTTGAGGTCAATTTTGAGCATAATTGATGGTCGAAGTATGTTTTTTCAAATGGAAAACCCTACGTTCGACCTCAGAAATGGAAAGAGCGAAAAATTTTACGTCCGAATATGTTAACATATCAGGTCATTTAGAGGTCATTTGAAGGTCAAAAAACCATTTTCTATGGATTTTCACGGAAAAGCCTCAAACGAGTTGTTTCTCTGACCAAAGTTATCAAAGTTCAAGTGAAACCCCACGTTTCGACCTTGAATTCGACCTTGAGAACGATAATAAATGCCGAATTTGAAACAATAGTCAAAAAATTATTTATTTTTCCAGTTCGTCGTTTTATAATTACAGATGGCACAAATCCGTTGACGGGTAAGACACACTTATTGCAGGAGATGTTCGAATTGACCGCCATTTACTTCAATACATAACTCCAGCCGGCGTCGAAAGTTTCCAAGAATAGACTGAAAAACTTCTGCACGAATATTCGCAATTGCGTATCTGATGCATTGTTGTAGATCCACAGGTGTTGTTGGTCGGTTGGTATAAACGACATTTTTTACGTAACCCCACAAATAAAAATCTAGAGGGGTGAGATCAGGAGATCTTGCCGGCCACAGTACAAATCCACCTCGACCAATCCAACGATTGGGGAAATGGATATTCAGATAATCCCTCACACATCGAGCAAAGTGTGGTGGTGCACCGTCTTGCTGATACCACATCCTCTGCCTAGTTGCTAATGTCACATCTTCCATGAGAACTGGTAATTCATTCTGTAAAAACTGTAGATAATTAGGACCGTTAACAGTTCCATCAAAAAAATACGGCCCAATAACTTGATTGTATAGAATTCCACACCAAACATTTATACTCCACCGATGCTGATGATCAACTTGTTGAGTCCAGTGCGGGTTTTGCGTTGACCAATAGTGGCTATTGTGCCGATTTAACAAGCCAGTACTTTGAAACGTTGATTCATCACTGAAAAGAACATATCGAAAGAAATCGGGCGCTTCGTTCAACCTCTGTAAAGCCCAATGGCAAAAGTTAACCCGATTCTGCATATCTTGTTGAGATAATTCTTGGGTCAGTGTGATGTGGTACGGATGATATTGAGCAGCTTGTAGAATTCTGTGTGCCGTACTGCGTGGAATACCCAAATCGCGTTCAATATCACGTAAACTAACATGAGGATTCATGTGTATTATTGCTAAAACAGCAACGCATCGAGGGTCGTTAAAGTTGAAACCTTGTTTGTTTCGGCGTTGACCAATCCCTCCTTGTCGACAATTTCTTTCAACTTGGCGAATGACTTCTGGAGAAGGATGATGCTGCCGATCTCCAAACCGCTCTCTGTACAATCGTGACGCTCTTTGATACACTCCGCGACACTCACCCAAGATCATTAAAATATCAACACATTCGTTAGGTGAATAAACCATTTTGGACCTGCACTTACACCGTAAACGATGAAATCTTCTTAATGATCATTTTCGTACTGATATGAAGAATAAACTCTGAAGGTTAGTTCTGTTTACTTTCAATTCAAGGTCGAAACGTGGGGTTTCACTTCAACTTTAATAACTTTGGTCAGAGAAACAACTCGTTTGAGGCTTTTCCGTGAAAATCCATAGAAAATGGTTTTTTGACCTTCAAATGACCTCTAAATGACCTGATATGTTAACATATTCGGACGTAAAATTTTCCGCTCTTTCCATTTCTGAGGTCGAACGTAGGGTTTTCTTTTTGAAAAAACATACTTTGACCATCAATTATGCTCAAAATTGACCACAAGGTCAAATTCAAGGTCACTATCTTATGGCCCCCTTCGAACCCTACAACTTTTATCTGAACAATTTTTTTCCCCCTCCATTCCCTGAAGAGTTATTCAGCTGTCCTGTTTCAAATGGGACGCCCTGTATATATGTATGCAGCAGAAAAAATTTTCTCCGAAATCATCTGTTTTTATAGAAAAAAATCATCAAAGAATGGAAGGACTTGTCCGATTGCAATAAAAATCAAATCGTCCTCGGAGAAGGGTCTGATGAAGGTCCTCTATAAATTTAATCCAATTTGGTCCACTCGGTCCAGAGATATTCCGAATACAGGCAGACATACATACATACATCCATACAACCCCACGGATTATCAATCAGTATTGCATGAAGTGGAATACTATCCAACTCCCAAGTGGATTCTACAAATATTCTAGAAGACACGGTTAGAGGGCGCGATAACGGGTGCAATAGGCACTCTGGTATACTACGTAGTGTTTGGTATACTACGTATACCGATGAGTGCCTAAAAATAAGTCACATATCTACACTTGAAATTATGAAAATATCAAAATCTTATCCACAACAACTGAAAACAGCAGAAAACTCCATCAGAATATTTGACAACCTTTATTAAATATTGGGAAAATATTTTTAAAAAGGTGGTACATATATGACTCACTGTCACGCAAGGGTTAAAACGTTCCGATATCAAAGATGCGTTACTGACACCTAGATGAATTGAGTATTATAAAAAATGCTAGCAGCAATTACTCCACTCAATAAAACGCTTCCCGGTCTCAATGGTGCTGCTTAATCACGTCGCACATCCCCGTACAGCACCAGATATTTTTACGTTGCTTTTATGTTGCTTCTACGTGGAATCTTCGTTCATCCACCTTGTCGCCACGTTTACCATGCATCCACGTAGAATCTAAGAAGATGTGATGTGAATATCGGTGGTTGTGCTGTTAGGGTTGTTATCATCAATTGTTATTGCTGTTGGTCTTGAGATCAACGTTGGTTCGAGCCATATTAGCTACAGATTGTTGTACATTCAGAATATGCACATATACAGAGTTTTTATTCAACCGGGAATTATCAGGGAAATTTCAGGGAAGCTTCCAAGTGATCAGGGAATTTTTCATTTTCATAGAAATCTTATGTAAAACGCTCTACTTTGATGATTTTTTTCATATAAGGGTCAGAATTTTTAAAATCAGCTCGGATTAAATTTTGATTCTCATAATTCAATGAAATGTACCAAAAATGATATTGATATGAGCTTTTTATGTTAGAAATGAGTCTACCAAATGATTTAGCGAAATATTTTTTTTTATTATAAAAACAGGAAACTTCATTTACACTCAATTCCCATGCGATGATCCATGCGAACTAACTGGGAATTTACAGAAGGGTACCTACTAGAAGAATGGGGTATATATTGATTCTTTATATACAACCTGTATCCTGAACAGAAAACTTGCAATAAAATTCCGACATCTTGCGAGGACTAACTACAATTCGTAACAGCGGAAAAAGTATCCGGAGAGAAATGTTACATTACAAATTACTATATTTCTAGCAAGTACGAGACAGACTTTCCTTTATGATGACATTTACTCCAGTACTTTCTGAAAAATTACTATATCCGATAGTAAAATATGCAAGGATCCTTCTGTATTATATTATCAGATACAGTAATTTTTCAGAGAGTACCGGAGTAAATGTCGGTGTGTTTATAATATAACATTTCTCTCCGTGTATAACTTCGTTTTAAAACCATATTCCTTCGTTTCAATGAATTAATGAGTTCAATCAATCTATGTATTTTTTTATTTGACTCAACATTTTTTTCAAAACGACATTCAAACAAAGAGAAACGTCTAAAATTCTCAAAAATATAAACATCTGAATAATTTCAATCCAAAGAATACTTTTCTACAGAAATATGTTTGGGAATCGGAAACTGTCTTTGAGATCCGAATTCAAAGCAGTGAATAAGATTATTCCTTTTCATTATCATGAAAGATGTTTTTATATCGACTGAAATTGTTATTGTTCCTGAAAACATTGAATCACTCAAAAAACGATGCTGAAATTAGCTCGAGGAAGTAGCTCAAGTACAGGGCCGCGACATGACGGAGTATTATAAATTTCAAACTCCTGCTTATGAATACAAAAATCGGGCTACTTTCTCGGACTAATTTCAACATCGTTTCAAAAGATGTTATATTTCTCCCCTCCTGATTTGCTCAAAAATAGAGAATAATAAGTACCTGCATTTTCTTTACAACTGGAATGAGATGCAAGTATTAATTATTTTTCATTTTATTCACTTCTACCTGAAAAAGATAGACACAGAAATTTAGGATCTACTAATTTCTGTATAGAGAGAAATGAATGCCGTTGAGCTGGACACTGAAGAAAAACACTACTTGAGATAAAGAAACCGTTTCTTCCAATAAAGACAAAGGAATATCCTCCCAATTTCATGTATATTTTATTGTATCGGTGACCATTCAATCGAATCGATAAAGCATATTTTGGAACAAAGGAATATACATTTGAATGAGAGGAAGATTTCCTTTCCACTATTGGAAAGAATGATTTTTTTGTCTAAAGTAATTTTCTCTCACAAGTCTACAATGAGATATTGAAAGCGAAAAACCTACCAGACAGCGCAAGAATACTTAAAGAATTCGGAAGGATTCATTTGGCGTTTTTGAATGGTCCCCGTTATGTCTGCACCCAATGAACGCTTTGAGAATTGATTGCATTCAAGCCAGTGTTTCCACAAAGGGATTTCTCTCTTCACTTGATTGGGCTATCTAGTTAATGCAAGGTCGTGATTGGTCAATTCTCTGAGAAAGAGGGATCATGTGGAAACATTGATTCAAACTGAATTTTCGATGAATTCTCTTTGAATATAATGAGTTCATAAGCTGTTCATTTGGTGCAGCCGTTAACGGAAGTTCATATGGAATTATAGCGTGCTGTTTGGACCTGTATGTTGGAATGAATGTTAATCGTTCAGCACATGATTCTCCAATTGACTATGTATAGTACGATATCCGCAAAAAATACTGAGAAAGTTGAATTGTTTTTCATTTGGATTATTCTAGATCCAATCACTGATTTGTTTCCAATAAATAATTAGAACTTGAAGAGCATATATCATTCAAGTTACACTGGAAAAAATATTTATTTGTCTTCTCTTCGTAAAATTTATTTTTAGAAATCAAGTATTCAATTTGATATAGAGATTGATGATGTGTGGGGAATGAGTTCTTTATTTAGAAGATGAATTCATTTAGGGCAAGCATTCTGTTATTTGATTTAATTGAATATTTCATCAATCCCAAAAAATGTACTATGGAGAGAAGAAAAATGAACTATTTATTTGGCGAGAAGGGATTTTTTCAGTGGATATGAATATGGATACATATTCCAAACGATAATTACCAATGTTTAGTTTTATTCCAAACTTCATATAAAGAAGTAGAAGAGCCTTCGAATCAATTGTGTGAAATCAACAATTCAAAGAAATTGTTTCTTCCGTCATAATTAGTGACATTAGAAAACTAAACTCAGGGCATTAATAAGTACAAATGTGTATCACAGATTGATAAGGATTTGATGAAATATTTTCTGTGATGAATTAATAGACTTGTTCTGATCAAAGAATTTTTCTGCCAGTATGATATTTTCCTTGATCCCCTTGAAATAATATTCTTTTCGTAGTACCTATATGCGTAATATCTCCATGAATTAACTTCCATTGATAATGGTTCACTTGCAACAATTATATCATTCTCTCAAATATAAGTCTTCACAGTTCCACCCGAATCAAACCAGTTCTTATATGGAGACCGAATAATCTTTCACTCCAAGAAATCTATTGCTATTCATATCCTGTGTTTCATTGATTCAAGCAAAGGCATTATAACATCGAAGATCTTGTGATGGATATTTGCATTTTTTCTAAAATAATGTCTTCTGATTTCCTTTATCAACATCATGCCATAATATTTCGATTACCGATTCTGAGGTAGTGGAATATTGCATATAATCACTATTGTATTGTATTGTATTTTTTGAACTACACTGTTAGAAAAATCTGTTTGAAATTTAATATAAAAAGTTTGGAAGCAATTAACACACACAATTGTGTATCAATTTTCAAACATTTTTGTATCCCAAAAATAATAGACAGAATTTTGAAATTCAAGCCACAACATTATAAAAATTGATGTAAAAAAATGCATGAATTTTCAACACTATATGACTTAATTTCCAAAATTCCTTCCAAATGTTTCATCATGTTATGGTGTGAAATTAATACAAAAAATGATGTAAAGATGTGAAATTACAATAATACATCAACAATGATTATTAAGTAAAATATTTATGCTTTGGCCCAAAATGTCTTTAAAAATAAAAAACTGAATTTTAATCAAAAATCATGTTTCGGAGGAGAACACTTGCAGATTGTCGACCACGTTGTTCACTACGTTCTCATGTCATGGAGAGAAAATTGGAAACCTCGAAAAGAATCGAACCACCTAAACCAATCCCTACCTAATGTTGCGCGATCTACTATCCTAACGCCCTAACGACCTAAGCTAAACCGGTACCTACGTGGTTTATTAGAAAAGATCAATGTAAATGACGTGGATATCTGATTCAATCCATCGGTTGAGTATAATAATCTATTAACTTATGTGAAAACTGCAATTCGGTTGACAGATGTGAGGTTAAGTTTATGTGATAAAAACAATGAATGAATTATTTTTGTGAAATGTGTGGTCATTATTGTTTAATTATTATGTATTAAAAATCTTTTCAAGCGGAAGTTTAAAATAAATTTCCAAAAACTTGGATTATTCACATAAAGCTCGTTGGATGGTTTTACTCTTGAAGAGTACTGTCAAAGTTGACATTTGCAAATTGGAGAAAAAAGTCTTATTTTCTGTCTTGAATTTGTTATTAGAGTGGTGATAAACTTGTAGAAAGAGTTTGAAGGTTGGTTGAAATCCATATTGATCAGGAAAGTCGAAACCGTATTGCAAAACTTGGAAAATCTGTTAACGTAGCTGACAATACTGGGGTATCGAGTCAGCTTTTCCTTACTACATGAAATCTAGGCAGGAGAAATGTATCAAAATTCAGTGAATTCAAGTTGGTGTTGAGTGAGAGAAGACAGAAATATTCATTGGATTTTATTGGTTACTATAAAAATGTCAACAAATAAGGAAAGGCTATGTAGGACTCACTGTATCGTCTTTTAATATTTTTGTTCCAATAATGTTGTATCATGCTGCTACGAATGAATGTTATTATATTTGTGAAACACGTTCAATACACTTGTTTCTTCAATTTATTAGTAAGAAAATACAAAAATGTCCACAATACAAAATTATTGAAACAAAATAATGAAAGATGATACAGTGAGTCCTACATAGCCTTTCCTTATTTGCCAACATTTTTATAATAACCAATAAAATCCAATGAATATTTCTATCCTCTCTTACTTGACACTAACTTGAATTCACTGAATTTTGATACATTTCTCCTGCCTAGATTCCATGTAGTAAGGAAAAGCTGACTCGATACCCCAGTATTGTCAGCTACGTTAACAGATTTTCCAAGTTTTGCAATACGGTTTTGACTTTCCTGATCAATATGGATTTCACCCAACCTTCAAACTCTGCCTACAAGTTTGTCACTACTCTAATAACAAATTCAAGACAGAAAATAAGACTTTTTTCTCCAATTTGCAACTGTCAACTTTGACGGTACTCTTCAAGAGTAAAACCATCCAACGAGCTTTATGTGAATAATCCAAGTTTTTGGAAATTTATTTTAAACATTCGCTTAAAATACTTTTTATTAAATGAGTTCTTCATGACTCATATTACTACAAAAATGATTTGATCTCTGAGTTTTTTCTGAGAAATATTGATGTAAGTATTTGAATAAAACTCATTCTCACTGCATCAACAAATTATGATTTTTTACATATTACAACAGCTATGACTGATTCAATAATTCATGTTGCACTGAATAATAGATTTTTTTAATACATATTAATTAAGAACTAACGATCACGCATTTCACGAAAATAATTAATTTTTATTTTTCAATTCAAAGAAGTCAACCTCATATCCGTAAACTATATTTCAATTCTAAAATACAAACAGATTTGTTACATCTTCTTTCTCATTTATATCACCTGTAATTATGTGTAAAAATGAATGAAAAAACCTGTTCAGCTGTTTAAAAATCTTTATGCAATACGTGCTGTATGGGTACTGACATTTCCGATATCAAGTGTGAACAATATTTTATTCATTTTAGAATTGAAAAATTCATTCTTCTCCATTTTATATATATTTTAGTAAGCACTTGTATAATTATTAGAGATGGTTTTACTCCACATTATCAATTAGTTCAACTTATTACATACTAATAAGTAGCTCACTAGTTTTGACCAACCAACGCTAGTTGGATTCAACTTATCAGTAATTGACCAGTACCTCGCTAGTTTTTTGTGCTCAGTTTTTCCTCTCTAGCGCCTCATCAGTCATAGGAAAAAATTTGTGAAATTTTTACCAGGGGTGATTTGATTTTACGATGAATTTCACTGATTCTTCCTTGAAAATTTCAGACTGTTTCATAGATTCAGTTCAAAGAGATCTTACAGAAAAAATATTCACTCGAATGATAAGTTGGTATTTCTTGAAGCGTAATTTTCATCAATAACGCAAGCAATTCTCAAGATGCAAGGGAAATGTTTCGCATTTCTTAAATTTCCATACATGATCTTTTCAATGATATTTACTTTTGAATTCACTCATTACAGCAATGCGATAAGAATGATCCACACACCAATTATAAACCCTCTTCCTGCATGTCTCAATAAGAACATGGTCTATGGCTCAGTGGTAAATCTTTGGCTTCGACACCGAAAAGGCCCACGTTCGATTCAAACTGCAGAAGAAAAACTTTTCCATCTTGCGAGATTTTATTATTTTTTTCTTTCATATTCAATTAGATATTGAATCAGCACCATTTTTTGGAGGAGAACCACCATATATGAGGGTTTTTAGAAGTGAAAACACCATGAACACGTGTTTATATATTTTTTGTCCTTGGCAAAAACTCCCAGATTTTATCTAAGAAATAGTCTAGGAAAATACCTAAGAAAATGTCTAGGAAAAAGTCTAGGAAAAAGCTTGGGAAAATTTTTCCTACGGGGTGTGCCTTTTTTCAATACTATGTTTTACCATTGGAGTTATCGTACATATTGAACAAGTGATAATTAGATGCGCAAAGTGTAATTGCGCATTGATTTCATGTACATTATGAAAATTCAATATGTACATTTATGAATTTTCATCAACTGTGATGAATATCAAAAACGTTGTTTGGAATTTGAGAAATATGTGATTGATTTTCCAATATTCAAATAAATACAGAAATTCAATATCTACAGTTATGAATTTTCACAAACTGTAATGAATTTCAAAACTTTTGTTTGAAATTCATGAAATATGTGATTGATTTTCCAACATCCAAATATGGAATACAATTCATATAGCGCCCTTGAAAATTAATGTACTTTTTTCTATGAACGTATATTAAATTCACAAACATTTTTAACAGTGTATAGTTCAATTTTATTTATCATTAATTAAATGGATAATATGAATTCTTGATGGGAAACATAAGAGGTATGACTTATTTTTACTCTAGAACTGGAGAAAGACTCAGTGTACTCGAATGGGTCGAGATTATGGTGAATAACTTGCAAAAAAAGTTGAATACCGAAATATCAGGGAAAAATGTGCGAATAGTCCTGGAAAACCTGCACGGAGAGAAATGGATTCTAAGGGGTATAAGAAATATTACAAAGACAAGAATATTTTATACTAAGCATGAGGACAAGGATCTAGATTCTAACCACAAGTATACATTTATTATAAAGATGTTTACTTCGAGGTAGTAAATGTATTTTTCATCCAGTAATATACTATTTCATCGAAGGCAAAAAAGGTTGGTTCCTATTATAATATAGGATTCTCACAACTACTATCTCCGGATGCTTACAGTAAGGAAACAATATTATGAAAAAAAAAAAAAAATCATTTCGCCGGATGTGAACTCGGGCTTATAATGTCGCAGTCGGTCACCTTGACCGCTCAGCTACCGACGCTCGCTTGAGTACGTAAGAATTGTAGCTGTACTTGAAGTACATCAGATCTTCAAACGATGTAAATTTCAAGAAACTTATGGTTCGCACTTGATTTTCGTTGAAAAGGGAGATTATAATGATTAATGAAAGATGGTTATTCATCGTAACTATATATTTTGTTGGTCTTTATGATACTATTGATGGAATATCCATTCGATCACTGCAAGTAACCGAGATTCTTATGGATAAAATATGGATTCTAATGATAACTATATATTTTGTTGGTCAATATAATACTATTTTTAAAATCTGCATTTCATTACTGTAAATAACAGAGATTCTTACGATTAAAATACAGATTTCAACGGTAAGTATATTACTTTTATAATAAACATATTTTGACCGTAAGAATCTTGTATTTTAGGACTAAAGAAATAGTTAATACCTCTAAGCATACAGATATTCAGTGGCGTGGTGGCCAGGCGGGATACCGGGAATTTTCCCGGGGCGGCAAGTGTGTGAGGGCGGCAAATTTCAAAAAATATATGTAACACAGCAAACCTCATTTTTCAACGATGGGTTCACTTGGACTCATTGAATCATCTCCTTCAATCACTCATAATTTCCTCCACATTCCAAAATATTCTTTCAATGGATCATCTTCAAGGTTTTCATCAATCAATTAATGCGTATAATTCAAGCAATCTTGGTCGTTTATACAAATAACTTACTCACATTCAAAAATTTTCAAGATGTCTTGTCAAGAAAACTCAAAGATGTTTTATAGAATTGTAAAAGGTGTCTTATAAACACGATAGGAACAATTTAGGAACAAATCATTTTTCAAGGACAAATTGTTCTTAAATTTTTTTTATCTTGTCTCATAAGACATCTTTTAGAATTCTATAAGATATTTTTAAGATTCCTTGGCAAGACATTTTGAAGATATCTGAATGTTAGCTGGGTATTTAAATTGCAAGAGTCATCAATGATATTCTACTCAAAGTCCCTAACAGCACAATGTGTCTCTGAGACGTTTTTAGAACGTCCATAAAACCTCCTCTACGGTTGTTAAACATTCCATAAACTCACCAGGGGCAAATTATGCTGTCGGGGGTAAAATTACACCCAAAAAAATTTCTATAAAAGATCACTGAAATATGAAAAAACCAATCCACGAGTCAAATTAGTTCTTATTGGTAAAACACGATGGTCTTCCAAAAGTGACGCTCTTACCAAAATATTTGGTCATTTTGGTTTTTGGAAAAAAGCCACCTTTTCATCTTCCTCTGATGAAATTCAACCTAGTGGAATATTTGTAAACCTTGCGGTGAGTTTGAAAAATATTTCAGAAGAATATTTTTTTAGTCCGAAAATTAGGCACGAGGCATTGAGTTTGTTGAATCGAATTTTGAAATTTGAAACAATTCTTACGGGAATGATTTATTCATCAATTTTCGAGGTTTCAACTCCAGTTTCGAAGCATTTACAAACCAAAGGCTTAGATTATGTTCAAGCATGGCGTCAGGTGAATAGAATTTTGGCATATTTCGAAATTTTGCGTACAGATTTTCAAACTATTCATTCCTGCGCTCAAAAGTTTGTTAATATCATTAACGGAAAACTTGAAGAATTTGATATATTCATAGAAAAAGAATTGCCAGTTCAAAGAAATTCCAAAATAAAGATTCATATTGAAGATTCTGAAATTAAAAATTTTGAAATTAAAGTCTGTATAGTGATATTCGACAAAGCGATTATGGCGGTGAAAGAGCGATTTGCGAGTTATAGAAGTTTTTATGGTGATGTGGAGTGTTCCAATCCCCAAAAATTCAAGGAGATTGTTCAAGATGGTTTACCGAGTCGTGCACTTGATAAAATTTGTGAGCTCACTCAGATTGATAAAGATGCTATTAGTGTTGAACTTCTATCATTTGCTCGTTTGTACCCCCAATTGTCTCTCAAATCATGGGAGAATATTTATAGTTCAAGCGAAGATGGTAGTGAAACTTCAAATGATGAAAGTTTAAATGAAGATGATTCAAACAATAAACACAGAAAAAGCGAAAGATGCAATCAGTGTATCGGATGTGTATATACGAGGGTGGATTGATAAGTTTCCGGCCTGACCAAGAAAAACAACGTTTTTAAGAATTTTTTTTTTTATTTCTCAACATAATCTCCTCCAAGGCTGATACATTTCTCATAGCGGTGTTCTAGTCTAGTAATGCCATCTCTATAGACTGATTCGTCAAGCTCCTCAAAATACCCATTTACAGCTTCGATTACTTCTTCATTGTCCGCAAATCTCTTACCGCCAAGCCATTTTTTGAGGTTAGGAAACAGATAATAGTCACTCGGGGCTAGGTCTGGAAAGTAGGGAGGGTGCGGCATTAATTCAAACTTCAGATCGTTGATTTTAGCCATCGCAACGATTGACGTGTGCGCTGGTGCGTTATCGTGATGAAACAAGATTTTTTTCTTCGCCAGATGAGGTCGTTTAATTTTCACTTCGTGGCTCAAACGTTACAATAATTCTTCTTAGTATTGACCAGTTATAGTTTTAACCTTTACAATGTAAACAATGTATATAATACCAATTGCATCCCAAAAACAGTAGCCATAACCTTGTTCGCCGAAAAATTGTTTTGCCTTCTTTGGAGTTGGTTCCCTGGTCCAATCCACTGTTTAGACTGTTCTTTGGTTTCAGGAGTGTAGTGGTGGACCCAAGTTTCGTCAACGGTTACGAATCGACGCAAAAATTCGCTTGGATTACGCTTATACAACGCCAAATTGGCGGTAGAAATGTTCTTTCGAATCAATTTTTGGTCGACTGTTAGCAAACGCGGCACCCATCTTGCACAGAGCTTTTCCATATACAAATGTTGGTGCAAAATATTTTGTACACGTTCATATGACATCTTACAGGTCTCAGCTATCTCACGAACTTTTAATCTGCGATCTTTCAGCACTATTTGATGGATTTTTTCGATCATATCTGGAGTTGTGACCTCAATGGGGCGTCCTGAGCGAGGCTCATCAGAGGTGCTCACACGACCCTTTTTAAACTCGGAAACCCACTGCTTAACGGTTGAATATGATGGGTAGGATGTCCCCAGTGTTGAGTCCATCTCTTCTTTAATTTCCTTCGGCGTTAACCCCTTCAAATAAAAGTATTTGATGACAGCACGATTTTCCAGCTTTTCCATTTTTACGAGAAACACAGAGGCGTCTTGGTTAGCGTGCTCTCAAAACTAAACTAACATGGCGATCGGACTGAAACTATAGCTACAAGCTATCTAAGGATGGTACTATAGAACGCCACCTCAAGGTAGGCCTAGTGGCGCCATCTCTTGGTCAGGCCGGAAACTTATCAATCCACCCTCGTAGATTGCTCGTAAATTATCGAATGTACACTATAGAATACGAGGAATTATACAAAGTTTATAAATTCCTATTAACATTACCGATGACTCAGGTAACTTGTGAAAGAGCTCTCTCTAAACTTATGATCATAAAAAATCGATTACGTTCAAGTATGAGTGATAAAAATTTAGAGGCATGTATGCTTATGAGTTGTGAAAGCGATTTCCTAAACGATATTGACGAAGAAACCATTATCAATAAACTTTGCGAAAAAAGCTCTCAGTTTGCTCAAGTTTTATTAGTATAAGTGCCCATATCAAATAACAAATCAGAAAAAGATTATAATGAGCTCAACTGGAACTCATAGAATTCAATATGAATTCTTATGAATTTGTTTGAACTTCTGTGCTATATGGACATTTTTGAATGGATTATGCCCTTAGACATTTCATTAAACCAATTTTCTCATAAATATATTACGTATTTCCATTCTTTGTAATTTATAAGCAGATTTTTTAATTGTTTCAAAATTTGAGTTGCAGCATGCTGGTATTCCATATAAGAAGATGAGTAGGTTTTTTATTTTCTACCCCCCCCCCCCCCCCTCCCCCTCTGCTTTTCAATTTCGGTTCCCAGGGATGTAGAAATAATTCAAAAAAAAGGAGGAAAGGGGTGGCACACGAGTAATAATTCCCGGTGAGAATTTTTTTCCCACCACGCCATTGCAGATATTAACAGTTAGTATCCACATTTCTATAATACGATTTGTATTATCCATTTCTCTCCGTGTGAAAGTATCAGGGAATTTCGTCAACCATTTTTTGTGGCCACCCTGATATATATCTCTTTTATGACATTTTAAGTGCCCATTCCAAGATATAAAATCTAGACATGCATTTTGAAGACAATGGGTATATCCTCCGAATCGTGGATGAGCAGATTTTAGCATTACACGGAAAAAAGAAAACAGCAATGGTTACTGTGAGTCACAAAAATACATTGAAAGTCAAATTGATTCTATGCAGTACTGCGTTTCCCACTCCTCATTACTGTCCAGTCAGCGTTGAGGCATTTTATTACAATACTCATCACTGTGATTGCGCTAATCTTCATTATCCAGGCGTGTTTTCATTTGTTTTTCAACCGATCGCTGTCATTCACAGTAACCAGTAGTGTTTCCTTTTTTCCGTGTAACAGTCAAACCTGATATTCAACGTACCCGCATTTATTACATTTGTGTACACTCTTTAACGATTTGTCTCAGGTTCTCGCAGTGTGGTTTTTTCCCGATAATTCTTCCATCCCGACACATTGAAATCTCCTCAATTATGTCCATTCGAAGATTGAAGTTGTTCATCAACAGTATTAGACTCTTGGAAAAAAAAACTTTCAATTGAGATTGTCCGGATTTTGGTGCTGCAGTTTGTAGTTACGAAATAAATTTCCATGGTGGAATAAAACTTATGAATCATGGTTTCTATTTTACAGACATACGTTGAAACTGGTACTGCGCGGGGAGTGGCCGAAATTGTCACCTGCCACAAAAACACATCTCAGTGTGACCCTGCAGAGGTGTGCATCTCATCTGGTGCAACACCCCGCTGCAAGCACATGCACCGCGCTTATAGCTCTAGTACGCAATCCATGGAAACATCCTACGTTAGACAGCATTCTTAACGGTCAGCCAGAATCTGAAAATGAAGAAGGTGAGAGGGTCATTGACAAAGCGAATCGAATCGAATACTATTCTATCGTTCAAAGTTTCGAGTTTTCATGAATTCAATAGATTATGGTTGGTGTTTATCAGTATCCCCTAGCTGTCTGATAATGAATATTCTTTTGTCGTTTTGTGTATTCGTGTATAATTCTAACCTTTGAATCGAAAATTAATTGGTTGCGAACTTAGTTTTAGCAAAATCAATCGATTCAGGGGACATGTTCATATTTGAAATTGATAATTGGCGTTTTATTACAGAATTTTGTTGTTTGGAGAAGGGAGAATTGCTGACAATGAGACTGAAAATCCTGTGCGAGGATCGCTGTGAAGACATAGCGATCAACCTTGCAGCAGCATGTATACGCTCTTTGAGGCGAAGCGATCGGCTGCGATCGTTATCCGATCCTCATCATGTCCATTATATGATCGACGTATACATCGTTCTTTTGTACAAATTAAAACGCACGCAAGATATTTTCGCTCAAGTGAGTTCTGTTGTATTTGGTGAAATTTTATCAAAATTATCGCATTTTGATTAAAATAACGTATTTTTTTTTCTATCTTCCGGAACAGCTGAAGTTAATGGATCTCAACGATGGGCTCGAGTTAGTTCAAAGGTTAAGCGGTGAAAAACCAACAAAATACGGTACCGCGCGAGTTTGGAGGAATTCCATCAAAGCTGCTGAATTGGTAGCTCAATATTTGGTGACGGCTGGTATGGTCAGGCCGGTATATGAAACTGGACCAAATACTTTGGAACAGATTTTGAATTCTTGGACGTTGTTACACTCAAAATTGAAAGACATTGCTCCTACGTTACCAGGAATCATAAGAAAATTAATAGAACCCGCGGAGAGTGCGCAGCATATATATATTTTTTGTGCAGTACTCGGTAAACATTTTGGTGATAATATAAAACCCCTGTTGATCGAACTTTATATCCGTGCTTTGACCACGGATATGAACGAATTGGAGAGTCAAAAAGCGAAATCGGATAAGGATAAGGTTAGCGAGACCGCTAAGCGTTTAAGCGCACAATTTCTCAAACTTGCTGACGTAGTTGTGAATAATATCGGCATCGCTAGGGAATGTGTGCTGACTGCATTTTCATTGCATCCAACTAGAAATTGTTACGATAGAATCAGAGAGATAGCGGTAGCTTGTGGAAAATTGGACGAGAACAATGGGAGTTATGAGAACGATAAACTAGAAAATGGGACGAAAAATGGCAACGGGCTGGATAAGAGAGGAGCGAACGACGAGAGTACGGATCAGGTCAATCCGCATAATAAAGCGGTGAACGGATTTCCTGGCAATCAAAAAGTTAAAACTTTGGACTGTGCCACTGATCAGTTGTTCAAGAGTATACTGGCGAATTCGAAGAGAAATAACGAGACGTTGTCAACGGGGGGCGATGGTTGCCTTTTGCATCCAAAACGAGATCCCTCGGCGGAAGGTCCTCTCGGAGAATTATGCTTCAATTGCGGAGAATTTACAGGGATTGAGAATTCTCACAGCACATCCATCGAAACAAATGGCTCGATACGGAACAAGGAAAGAACGTTAGACGCTTTAATACTCATCAAAGGCGAGGCAGTCACCGGATCGGCGAATTACGATGAAAAATCAGTTCCCAATCAGGTTCTGGATGCAGAGAAATTGGGTCTCTCGCCACAATTATGCGATGATTTAGCCGTTGTACTGAGCAGTCCTAGATATCACATGCTGAGTTGGGTGTTGGATTGGAAAGAATTGAAAAATTTGTGTGAAAAGTATTTGGAGAATGCTGAAGAGATGAGAAATACGAATAAAGAACTGAAGTATTTGAATATCGATTACTCCCAGTTCAAAGATTGGCCTTCCGAGGAAGATACAAAAGATATATTCTTTGGTATTGAGAAGGGATACGAGCAATGGGCTGACTTACCGTCGGATAGTTCAGAGCAATTCGGTAGTTTTCAACCTGCGAGAACCTTCAAACGGACCGCGATGAGACGTAGCATCGATGATACCACCACGGATTCCGACAGTGGAAGTATATTGAGAGTCCGTAGAACTGGAAGACATCGAAAGGTGCATAGGCTAGAATCTTCCGAGAGCGATTACGATAGTGGCGAATGTAAACCAAAATCTTTCATCAGGAATAGAGTGAGTTCTATTTCGGATAGTGATAGCAATACCCAAGATAGTCAAACCGATAGTCTGGGTAGCGACGGTTTCCGTCTGAAAATGAAAAAGAAAGCAAATAAATCATGTTCTGGAAATGAAAGTAAGAAACGTACAAAACCGAAAAAATTGACTGTTGAGTCGGTATCTCACTTCCATATGCTCATCAACGAAGATGCACGACATTCCAATCCTCTCGAAGATGCTAGTGGTTCGGATGTGAGTAGCAACGATATTATAACCCTCTTCTCCGCGGATATGGATGAGAACAAAAGGGAAACTATTAAAGGTTCTACGTATACAGCTGCCGCGCCTTTGATCATAACGGAAAAGAGAAGCGATCCTGCGGTGCTTAAATCCTTGAGAATGTTCAGACCACAAAATGCGAAAAAGCCAACTAGAATGAATCAAATCCTTCAGAAGAATCTGTTGAATAAGAATAATAAGAATCATAAAACCGATGAGTCAGGTCCAGTTTCGAAATTCGCGCCTATGCTCAACACGTTGAATTTGAATCCAAAAATAGTCCTCACCAGAACGAAGGAGGAAGAGGCCGGGATTATACGTTCGAAAAAGTCTCATCAACGACATAGTTCGAGTAATATCAATAATGATATGAATATTGTACAAAAGAACATGCCCTTCTCTTCGAAAAGAGGCGTTATGAATAATTTCCAATCCAGAAATTCCGTATCCGCTAAAAGTAATATTAAAAATGATATGGTCAACGTCGATCAAAAAGAATATAATTCCATAAAATCGAACTTGAGTAAAAATAAATATGATATTCTCGCTAATGTGAGAGATTCTGATATTTTGGCTAAAAATGTTCCAGGTTTGAATTCTTTAGATATGATGGTACCACCGAGAATAAGATCAACTGTTAATGTTGTCCAATTGTCGAGGAATATTCCACAAAGTCCAAGTTCCGGCTCAGTTAATAATAGCAACACGTCTTTGAGAGCAAATAGAATTTCAACGATAGCTAGTAATGTTCAGTTACCCACTTCAGGTGTACACGAAAGTGGCGTAGGTGTGAGTCCAACCGGCCAAACACCGCAACCAAGATCATCGGCTTTGCCGGATGTTGGCGAAGAAGCTAGTCAACCATTAGACGCTTCTCCAACTGGTTCGACAATGACTAATACATCTATTCATTTGGAAACTGATCTTAATTCGAGAACTATGGCGATTCGTCGATCAAATCAACAGAACCATATGCTTAAAAAATTACAGTCTTCTAGTACCATGGCAACGACAACGACGACCACAACGACAACATCGACTACAATTTCAACGAATTCAACGGGAATTACCTCTACTACTCTCACCACGGATCAACTTCAATTTGTCCGAAAACCAGACGGTACTTATCAATTAGCTTCTATTAATACGAATCTCGTTTCCGGTCAAAGGGAAGTCATAGCATTGCAAAATCTCAACGAAAGTAGTTTCACAGCCGCGCGATCACAGCGCGGAAGAGACAACGTCGACGGTACCAATAGAAATGCGTACGAAAAAATTACAGCCATCAAAGCACCCTTGCAATCCGGATTGAACACTGGATTGCCTAAATTTCAACAAGCTTTCGGTAAAACTATCTACACGTTGTCGACTGAAACTACAACCGTTGGTGTCGTACCTACCACGACGGAGCCTTTATCTTCTCAATCGACAATTGTGCAGAAAACCACGAATCTTTCGAAAGCCGTGCAAACGTCTGTTCCTAATACTCAGCCCACGAATTCTCTCCCTGGAATCAACGTACAATCGATCTCGAACATTCCTAATCTTCAATTATCCACCAACAGACAAATATTGAATATCGTACAGAGTTCAACTAGCAATACCAATGTAATAACCAGCTCAACTACGAATCAGGCCTTGACGCAATTGGTTCAGAATGTACAAACCGCTTCCCCGGGCGTTATATACACGCACAAGATTCCAGTGACTATCTCCACGACGAATCCAAGTCAATTGAATATCCTACCTACAATTTCCCACGCGAATTCATTACCGACAGGGAGAACGCCCGTTGTGAAGCTTAATATAATTCGAACGGGTGCTCCTTTGAGACCACCAAACATCACTGGCGCTATTCAAGCTGTACTCACTACTCCTCCAAGATTACAGCAACAATCCATTAGAACCACAGATAATCTAATTGCATCCCCTATGGAAACATCAAATCAAGTCAGTTCTACTACATTGGAACAATTGAGAGAATTCGAAAGTGTGTTGGAACAAGTCAAGGAAAGGAGTACCATTCAACCTCCATCTCTTCAAACCACATCTCACGCGGATACCAGTACTGTGCAAACGCAGACTACTATCCAAATAACTCAAGCGAATAAAACACAACAGCAGAAGGGCGTCGATCAACAACAACAACAACAACAACAGGAGTTGATATCTACTCAAACACCCGGAGGGGATGAATTTTGCAGCAGCAGTAGTAACAATAATCCAGTTACCTTCCAACAAGAAGTATTCCCTCAAAAAGTATCCCTAACGTACGTGAGTCAAACAACTGGAACTCCTAAAGTGTCAAATTCCACTCCGGTAGTCGTGGTTACGAGTTATTGCCAACCCGCAGCCTCTCCAGCTCTCAGCGTTACATCGCAAAGCTCTTCAAGTCCCTGCGTCACTCCAGCTCCCATATCGATTCCATCTGCTGTCAAAACTTCTCCTACGCCTCCACCCTCGAAATCATTGAAAAAATCGGTTTCGAAGAATTTGAAAACCAGCGCGACAAATACATCGAAGGCGTCACCTATTCCTAAACCTCAACAGAAACCTCAGGAAGATGAACAAACTGCCCAAAGAATCTATGCGATTTTAGACGAATATGCAGAGCAACTTCGAAATTCACCCGATTTGAACAATAAACCAGCTCCTAGGAGAAGGTCCAATCCTCCCACTAATCCAAGCCAATCCTCCAAAAGAAAAAAGTCAGGTACAAGTAAAACGAAACCCACGGGACAGCAGAGTTCCGAACTCAGTCCCAGTACCGAGGATTTAGGAAGAACTATGGGAAGCGAGGACTCGTCGAGTGGAATCGTCCACGTTCAGGACAGTCCGGCTGAATTTTCTACTCCGGAAGAACCGTCGGCAAACGCGAGTACCATAACCGACGCCCACGCGGAATTGCGAAATCTGACAAACGATTCCAATGACAGCGTCGAACTCAACGTCAAAAGACGAAATTTGATACTAGCAGCGGATTCCAATTCCGGTCAATCTAGAGCTGTTATCGTTCAAGAAGCTATACAAACGAATTCTGTCAACGTTAGCGAAGCTCTCGCGTCGGTGACTGGAAAAATGGGCAGCACAGCGGTATTAGTACAAGGAACAAATTATATTTTGCCAATGAATTTGATGAAAGGCGGTCAACAATTTACCATCGTTTCCGGTGGATCAAAACTACTCGCTACGGTACCCGCCACTGTAAGAACTTCCGGGAACACTGGAGTTTCCAACACTTTGGTACTGCAATCTTTCTTGAACCAATCCGGTAAACTCATTTCTCAACCCGCTCAAGTAAAATCTGTGAAAATACCAACTTTGCAAACCCTATCCGGGAATCAAACGCTGACCTCGACTCAAGGTATGCAAAACGCGTCCGTGGTGATACCTCATCCCTGCAACAACAATCAATTGGTCGAAGATATGGGGACGATGGATAAGGGTGGTATCATTAACGACGCCACTATTACGAAATCCAACGACACGACTCTGTCCTCGGTTCGTACCAATTCAACTACCACCACCAACGCGATTATCGTGAACAAACCTACATCTACCGTCGGCTTAATCCAGCGGAATCTTAATGAACTCTCAGAAAATCAGCAAATTTGTGGGGTGATTACCAGCAGTTCGAACTTAGGTCTTCAGAGTACGAGGTTATTCAATTCTTCCATACATAAAATATCGAATAGCACTAGTACGTTGAAGACGGAAGACGTTATGTGTTTGGCAGCGAACGCCGCGTCCATATCTTCACCTCAAGATGAAAAATTGGATGAGAGTACTATGTTGAGCGAAAAACAGCAAACGACTGCAACCATAGCTCTTGCCTTCACCACTCCTCAATCCGATATTTCTGTGATAAACGATAATCAACAACAAAATCAAAGGTGTAAAGGTATGAAGGGGACGTTGAACGACGTAGGAGTTTCTAATGAAAAAGTTATCTCTCCTAAAACTGTGAAAAGGAAAATCGAAGATACTTTGAATATCGTTGAGAATATTCCCAAATCTCTCATTGCTACGAATGCCGTTGTTTGTTCGAATATTGTCACGTCGTTACGAAACAATACAAAAATCGGTAAGATGTAATTTTTTGTTTTATTCAAAGAAATTCGATAAAAACTTCTTTAGAATATACGTATCATATTTTTATTTTCCTGTTATAGAACCTGTACGTGCGATCTCGGTCATTGGAAAGCAGTCTGCGAATAATAATGATAATCCACCACAGTTCCTGGTGACAGGAGATTCTGGAAATTTGGAAAATCGTGAGTCTTCGATACAACAGTCTTCTGAAACGATGAACGTATCCTGCAAAGTTGGCAACGGCTTATTGTGCGGGCATACGAGATTACAAGAAGCTTGGGAATCAGATAGAAAAGCTTCACCGGATACCCCCTGGAGATACGTCCCAACGTCGGGTAACTCATTGAATATCGAGCCTATGAAAGTATATTCCAGAGAAGGTGATATCCCGGAAAATGTACAGAGTGTTTTGCAGATTATCAATAAAAGCCAAGGTATAGAAATGAATAGTAACCAAATTTATCAAACAACAACAGGCACTAAGAAATATCTAATCAATCATACTTTAGAACCATTCCAGCATTACACGAATAAACCTAATATGACTAAATCTCAAACAAATCCAAAATTAGATAGGGAATTGTTGCAACAAAGAATAGAAAGAAAAGCTGCTGCCATGGAACGAGAACTTAAATTACAGAAGAGTTTGTCGGAAGAATGCGAAGATTTAGGAGTCGGAGAGCCTAGCACGAGTGATTTGTTCCCCGAAGCTGAATTGTTCGATAATCATTCTCCTTCGTTCGATCATTCTTCTCAGGATGCGTCTTGCAGTAGCTTACCACTGGGTATGAAATCCTTCAATAGTGCGTGTTTTCGTCCCTTAGATTCGTCGAGCGGCAGCAGAGATGCCAGTCCCATCACCGACTTGAAACTAAATGAACGAAGAAGAACCGCGAATCAAAGAGCAAGAGCGATCAATAAGGATATTGCGAAAAAAGTGAAGAGGGGAAAAACGCAGGGGGACGACATGCAGTTGTCAACCCCATCCAAACACATGCGATTGAATTTGGAAAATTTGAGCCAAGAGGAGGCATCGAATAGTAACTCTGACACATCGAGGTTGTCTCCGGTGAATTTTCCTCTCTTGGAAAGCGATAACTCGAAAGGAGCGATGAATCATAAGATCGATTCAAGAAACGAGTCCAACGAAGAAGGCTCGCCGAGTAGCATATCCAGCATTCCATCGAATATCAAATTAGACATGGATATGGATTCAGAATCATTGCCCCCGAGTTCGAACGTTAACAACATTGTGAGTTCAGGAGACGAGAGTTTAACTATGTTGAGTGGAAATAACGCGGGTACCACAATACCTTCCCCTTTATCACCAATAGCAGGCCCTCTTTTATCTTCCCAGAAATACACTTATGCCAATAAAAAACGTGTCGCTTCGAAAACCACTAGAACGAATTATCTATCCTGGGAGAGCCTGGTCTCGGAACGTACAAAATTGAGTAGTGACGAGGAGGATTCCAGCTTTAGCGGTTCGATTAGCAGTTATCCTGAAGAGAATTCCCTCACCAACGGATTAGATGACAATTCGAAATCCTTGACGTCTTTACCTAGTGACCGGAGGTTCACTTATCTCAAGAAAAAGGATAAAACTCAAATGAATCCGAAAGTAGTATTAAATGCCGCCGATCATAAGAGTTTTGCAAAGCGCGTTAAAGTAAACGATACTATACCTGAATCTATTATAGTCTCTAGCGAGAAAACGTCAGAATTGTCAGACGACGAGACCAGTAATATCACTATGTTAGGACCCGATTGTCGAGCTAGGAGATCTAGCTTGCGAGGTCATGTCAAAAAAGGTTGTGCCTGCTGTAATGGGTCTCCGGAAAGACCAAAAAAGAAATATGTTAAACCTGAACAAAAGTTGAAGAAAAAATTAGTAACAAAGCCTCTCGGTAAGAAAAGGTAGTCCTAGTAATGAAACGCTCCTCAATCACGAGCATTTGATCAACAATATTATTAACGTTCGTGAGATTGAATCGCAATCGTCTTGTATTTATTACACGAATCCGATTATGATGATCACGTAATTATGTTCTTCGCAGCGTAGATGGCAGTTACTAACGAATTACTTATGTTATCGAACCAGTATCAGAAGCAGTACTATTATATAGCAAACATTTGAACTGACTATTTCAAAAGTCCAAGAGTAACGTCGTTCATGTAGATTGAAAATAATCACTTATAATTTGTATTGTAAATAATGATGATGAATGAAGTGCATGAAGATTGTTACAAAGGAGCTTTTATAGTTTTTAAAATCTGTGTTAGTTTGAAAATGTGAACATGAGAGGTTCCGAACGAGAAGTTTTCCATATAATAAATATTGAATTCATTTATTGATGAAAGAGACGAATAATTTATTAACAGTTCTTCTTGATAAGTATAGACTATCCTTTTACTATTAAGTGTTATAATTACTAGAAATGCAAATTATTATGAACGATGGTCTTAGACTCTAACGTTAGAAACATTAGGGCTACAATCTAGTCAAAGGTACAGTTTATGACGAGTTGTCAACGTGTATCAAAACGAGAAACAAAAGAAAACGATAAAAAAGGAAAACGAACATTATTATGATGCATCGTATGGGAAGTCTGAATTTGAATTTCAACTCAGCGTCGTGTATGAAAGAAACTGAGATTATTCCACGTTGTTTAAGCTGTTGTAATGAGATTCGACAGACAAAAATATTAAAAGAGTATATGAAGAGTTTCAACAATGAATGAATATGTGAAAAATACATATTTCAGTTATGATGCTGTATCGGTGAAAAATATCATTTATATTCCAATAATTTGCATTTCGTATCCATAAAAATAGCTGCAAGAAGTTTAAAGGTATGGATATTACAGTTGTCTGTTTGATGATCTGATCACTGCTTGTCACAATAAAAATAAGAATAAACAACAATGCTAAACTATTCTATAGTTAAAGTAGTTAATCTATTAAGTGTACGTAATATCATATTTCTGCACTTTAGTACAAAAATTATCAAAATTATTTTACCATTTCAGGCTTACTCCGTAATATTTACCTCTACGTTATAGTATTTGGAAATGCCTGAAGTTGATCATGAATTGCCTGTAATTGTACAGATTGTATAAATGAAGCCAAGAGAATTTGTCCCTTCTCTTAGATAAAATCTAGTATTCGAATCTTTGTTTTTCTTTTCTTCATTTTTTTTCTTCCAAGTTGAAACAATGATATGAAGAATCCTCTGTAAAGAAAATGGAAATATCTTTGTTTTTAAACGTATCAACTTTTTCGTCGCTTAATATTTATAATTCATATTTTTCTTTTTTTGAAATATTACTGTTGTTGTTGCAAAACTCCGCAATGACCACCACCCTTGTAAAGAGTGATAAGAACGTATTTATCATTGTACATAAACTTCACTTTAAACCATCATCATTTCGGTACATAATTGCACACAATATATTGCACTTACGCAACATGTATCAGAAATGTTTTGTCATATCCAAACATTACCAGTACTTACAACATATTCGATGCGTTCGATTTCATTCTCGGTGTATATTTATTTTTTATTTGTTTCATGTTCTGTTGAATTCGTTTTGTAGATTGGGCGATAATTTACTTTTACTAATTTTGGAGATAAAGATTGTTTTGAAGTCTATCAATTCCGTCGATCAATTGGGTTTTTATTTATCGTACAAAAATTCCAGTCGAACAAAGAGCATTTATCGTTCATGTATGTTAATACATTACATCAATCATATTCAAGATATTGAGAAACTAAATGAAAAATTGAATGATGGTAGAAATGTGGGAGAATGAAATACATTGCAAAACAAAAAGAATGAAATACATTGCAAAACAAAAGGAATAAAATTTTTGCAAATTTACAAATATTCATCCGGTATTTGATTCAGGTGAGAAATCTAACACTGGTGTACTGTGCATATGCCATAAAGGTGCAATCTGGAAATGTAGAAAGACAGTTACATATATATATATATGTATGTAAGTAGAAAAGCACATTTTGTAACGAGTAATTCAATCGAGTACTTGAACTGCTTCACATAGGTTGTTAATTAAGTGGTAACCTAAAGAAAAATCTTTGTATCTTATGTGTTTATTAAGACTGCTGCTTGTTTTTTTATTATATAACCTCATCAGTATTCCATGCATTGTTTGTTATTTTCACTATCGTGCACAGTGAAAATGAAAATTACATGCAGAACAGCTGTAAGTAATAAGAGGATGAGAGATAGTTTTTGCTGTTGAGTAAGGAATGTATTGCAGATGTAGTTGTCTAAACATGTCGCTTGTCGCTTGGCACAAATCATAGGTTGAGAACAAACAGGTTCAGCAAGCAACTGGAGATCTGGAGGGGGGGGGGGATGTAACAGGACAAAGGGAGTCATATGGTGCAGTCATATCCAAAAAATATCCCTACATATTGGAAAAATTACTCTGGGAAATTTGATCTTATATTTTTTCTTCAACGAAGGTTATCACTTATAATGATTCTTATTATTATCAACTTTATCATCGGTACACATGATATAATTTATATAATCATGTTTTTGAAGTTTTTGAGAATTGATTTTGTTGTTTGTTGTATTTTCAATGATACTATTTTGTAACGTGTTTTTGTAAAGGGATAGGATTTGGTATTGGTGATACCACTGCAGAGGATTTAGCGTTCTTACAATTATAGAACAAAATATTATGACCGATCATGTTATTGATAATTAAATACTTGGGTCGATATCTCTCAGGATTTATTGTCTGTTGACATGAATCGTAGAGCACTGAAGTGGGTACCATCAACACACCCATTGTGCATGTACTTTTTCGTAGAGACACAAATAGATCCAATTTTGACAACAGTTGCTAATCAATGAGTATAAAGGATTTCTCTCTGCGTTTATAAATATGTATTATGAAATGAAAACACGGATGTGTCAATTTGTGTAATTATGATTGTGTAATTTCTTCATCGCAAGCTTTGTTCAATGATCATGAATCTTAGCTGAATTGGAATGAACGCGCTCCATATTTCATTCCAATATGGATATGGCTGTACATTGTAATCGTATCGGCAAACGATTTCTGGGAAAAACATATTCATCATCCTTTTTCAAGTGGAAAAAGTTAAGGATTGCATATTGTACATAAACAAGACATATTTTCTATATAAGGGACATCAGTTCGTTGAAGCTGGTGTCTTAAAAATTTGCAATATTACAATAATTATTTCAAGCGGTAGTATAGAATTTAATCGTCTTACGTAATGTAATAATTCATAAGAGAGTCTGGATGAATAAAGATGAAAGTTCTGTATTTGAAAAAAAAGCAGAAAAAACAAACGATTTTTCGTAGTGTGTATTATTTTTCTATTTGTTCAAATCCGATTTTAATCTTTAAAGAAGAAAAGGTTTTGCGGTTTGTAGGGAAAGTGTTGTTTATTTATTCGATATCGTACCATTAAATGTCTTTTGCAATACTCGTTGGAGAAGTGATTAGTTGCTGTAATTTTCATCTAGCTGATAATATTTCGAATAGAATTTAGGTGTTAGAATTTAAAATAGCTCTAATGATTTGATTCTAATTTTATAACGATGAAATATTGTCAATTGAGCCTGTATTTATCATGAAAAAACAAAGAAATTGTAACAATGGATCCCTTTTGAGGATGAATAGATAAATAATTGGAATATTGGTAATCAAATAGAAATATTTACATTACTTTTTCAATGTTCATTATTGCAATAATTACCATTAATTCAATACAGTACAAGTTAAAGGTCAATGAGATTGAATCCTGAAATCACGGTGAGAGAAGAAAAACACAAAAATTGCTTACGTAATATTTGAAACCTATTCAGTGACGTTGTATGACCCAAAGTAGAACAAATAAGTCAAAAAAACGTCATTTTTATGTCACTTTAAAGTCATAAAAAAACGTCAAAATGGTATACCTGTAACCACTAAATTGTGATGTCATTCCATGTCAGTTCATCCGGACCACATTTTTATCTTAGAATGTATTGAATATTATATAATTATTATCACATTGAAAGTATAAAAATATGAAAATGATGTTGAGAAGACATAATTCTGATGGAACGATCATCTGTTTCTAAATATGCATTAAAACTGAACATTTTCCTCACATAGTTGTATGCAATGTCATTTGTCGATGGAATTCACACATTTTTCTGATCAAAAAATTTGATGTTAAAATTGAGTCATTTCTGATGAAAATTTTCACGGCGACTAATATGTGATGGATTTTTGTCAAAATAACATAAAAATGACGTTCTTATGACTAATGTGTTCTAATTATGACCAGGCCCGGATTACGATATCAGACGCCCATACACCAACAAGAGGTCCACCGCCCACTTAAGGATTCAAAATCACAAAAAATACACTTGATCAGAAAAATTTTTTTTTCCAAGCTTATGGCGCTCCCCCAAAGACCTGGCGCCCTACGCCATGGCGTAGTTGGCGTATTGGGTAATCCGGGCCTGATTGTGACAACGTTTTACAATATTCATGTGAAATATTTTTTCTACTAATTTGAGATTCAAATAATCAGGGTCGGATTTGAATTGTGCGGGCCCTGGGGCTAGAGGTGTGGTGTGGGCCCCCTCACCCTGGATGAATCTGGGTGAAGTCTAGAGGTTTTCTTACACACACCGTTCCCAGATAACGTTTTGAAGCTCCCCGTAGGTTTGCGTGCAAAAGCTTATCCATGTGCGTCGCTTCGTGAGCGTACAAGCATATTGCGCGCAAATACTTATCCATGTGCGTCGCTTCGTGAGAGCATGTTATCTGGGTTGGTCCTCATGTCGTCATAAAAGATAACGATTTTCCTGTGGAATTCTTCAAGAATCCTCGCATGACAGTTCAGAATGAGTTTTTCATTAAACCTTGGCATTTGAAAAGAATTCTCAAGAATTCATTATAAACCCTTTCAGAATTGACATAACGAGAGTTCATTTGGCAAATATCTGTGCTGTGTAGGTGTCAAACCTCTTCTCAATGGTCATTGCCCTGTTGAAAAAACCACTGGATTCAGATATCAAAAGGTTTTTCATTTGAAAATGATGTGCCTCTGTCACAGCCATTCCATGTGGATATCAATAGAAACTGAACTTCCTTGAATATGGAGTGGATATTAGAATGAATTTAAATCTATTGGTATTTCTTCAAAGGTTATCTGCAGGGGCATGGCCGACTTTGATCCAGGCCGGAGTCTTGAATCTGGCAACACCATACCGGGGGACGCCTAACCTCTTTGGACAACAGGCGAGGGGATGAGGGAGGGAAAGAGGAAGAGTCCCCCTCGCAACCCCTGCGCATTTCTCTCTTGTCCTGCCTCACCCGCTCGCCTGTTATCAAGAGGTTAAGCGTCCCCCGTTACGATGTTGCCAGATTCAAGACTCCGGCCGCCGGCCTGGAATAAAGTTGGCCATGGAAGAACAATTCAAGTGTTCTTCCGTACGGCAGCGCTGAAATAATTCTAAAAATTTTCCAATTGAGTTTATGCCCCCTGTTGATGTCATCCTACAGAGTTGAAGATCCCTGGCTATCTGATGTATCATGTTTTTATGGAATCCCACGTGGAAGTGGAAATAATTGATCTTCTTCGATAGAATTCACCTGGAAATACCAAATTGAATTTCTTGATATATTTTCGTATTGATATTCATTGGATTTCATACAGGGAACCGAATGAACAAGTTTTCTCAATGGAAATCATCTGGAATTAATCTGGGTTATTCCATCCATCTTCGTATTGGTATGCATTGGATTATATGGGGAACTGCACGAAAAACGTATTTTTTCAATGGAGTCCATTTGTCAATACTTAACTGGGGTATTTGCTACATTTTATATACTCCAGCTCGTCTTCATATTGGTCCTCATTGGATTTTCCCGCACCTAGCCAACCTTTTCTGATATTCGATTTGATAGTAGGAAAAATGGCTGTAATTCAACACTGGATTCAATTTGTTTTTATTTGAAGCATCCTAGAACATTTGATAGGAACGTATGAAATGCTATGACGAATTCCCTCAAAAACTACACGAAAATCTCAAATTTGAAATTGTTTCTGATAAAGTATAAATCTGGGATTAGCTGCAGATACAAATTTAGGTTTCGAACTAAATTCTATTCATTATGAAACATGAAGATCAACTAAGATCAAGATTTGAAATTGTAATTTGAAAGGTTATCAGAATAACCTCCAAAGTGTCAACAGGGTATGTAATTTCATCTCCTGTTATGTAATTATAAGTGAACCTAAATTTATATTCAACATTCAATTCCCGATATGCACTTCATCATGAACCCTTCAACCTATATATTTTTTGAAAAATTTGTAGGTGAAATTATTGTAGTCTTTAAACCCCATTCTCATTGCACTAAGATTTGTAGATTTGTGAGAAATTCCAATAATCACCAGTGGCATCGATGCTTCTTTTCAACATGTTCTTGAAGAACTGAGCATCGTAGAAAAAAGACGGCATGAAAACAAAGTTTCAACTGTCGCTTTTCAATCCATTGACAGGTTTATATCATTTGCTTCATAAATACATACCTTCTGATCAAAAAGTACCCGGAATTTCTTAATGAACTTTATTTCCTTCGAAGTAATCTCCATTGCAAGCAATACACATATTCCAACGCTTCTTCCAATCTTCAAAACATTTTGCATAGGCCGATTTCGGAAACTTTATTGCCTCAATCGTCTCGAAACGCTTTCCGCTAAGTGGTAACTTGAGTCGTGGGAATAGGAAAAAATCACAAGGAGCCATATAAGGTGAATACGGAGCTTGATGAACGGTATGAACATTGTTTTTAGTCAAATAATCGCGTACAAGATGAGATGTGTGTGCCGGTGCGTTATCGTGATGAAGAAACCACGAGTTATCTCTCCACAATTCTGGTCTCTTGCGACGAATGTTTTCCCTCAAACGCTTTAACACGCTCACGTAATATTCCTTCTTCACTGTCTGACCTGGTGGGAGAAATTCGGAGTGGACCACACCACGGCAATCAAAGGAAACAGTCAACAAAACCTTGATTTTAGATCGACTCTGTCGCGGCTTTTTAGGTTTTGACTCGTCTGAAAAGCGCCATTCCGATGATTGTTGGTTAGTTTCGATGTCATATTCATAGACCCATGTTTCGTCACCGGTAATGATGCTTTTGATAACATTTTGGCCCAAAGAAAGCATTTCTTTAGCAACATCAATGCGATGCTGTTTCTGCAAAAAATTCAACACTCTCGGCACAAGCCGTGCTTCAACTCGTCTCATGGCCAAAATATTGTGCATAAGGTTCTGCACCGATCCGAACGAGACACCAAGATCGGATGCTATCTCCCTAATGCTCACACGACAATTTGCAAGGACGATTTCTTTAATTTTATCAATATTTTCGTCAGTGATACTGGTGGATGGACGACCGGAATGAGGCAAATCATCAACCACAATACGACTTGCTTTAAACTCTTTATACCACTCGTACGCTTGTGTTTTCGATATCGTCGAGTCCCCGTAGGTTTCTGTTAACATCTCCAATGCTTCCGTACATGAAATTTTGTTAAAAACACAAAATTTTAGACAAACTCTTTGCTCAACCAAATTCGACATTGCGAAATTCGCAGAACACAACAAACACTGACTCGTTTACAAGGCAACACGCAGTAACTTCTGACGAATGAGGCGCAAACAGACATTTGAGCGCTAAATAACAGATGAAATCCCTACACCGAGAGAAAAAGCATACTGCAGAAGTATGACGCACTAAAGTTCCTAATGCATTTGTCATAACGTGCTTCCAACGCTCGGTCCCCATGCTTAGGAAGCATGTGACACATACCCAAAAAGCATCCCAAACAGACACGAAGATATCTTTTAGAATTCTGAAAGATATCTTCCAAAAGTACAAGAAGTCTTGAAGAATTTTGCAAAAGATATCTTTTCGTATTCGAAAAGATGTCTTATGCAACATGAATAGATTTCTAAAAGATGTCTCGGAGACTTCTCCAAGATATCTTTAAGAATAAATTAAGAAATCTAAAAGAGTTCCTCAAGATTTCTTAAAGATGTCTTGCAAAATTCATAAAAATGTCTTGGAAGAAGCTTGAATTTATTCACGAAAAAAAATTCTAACACCTCCTCTTTTTCCTTCTCCCTCCCCCCATATTTGTCTTTGTCGCTCTCGCACTCCTCTGAAATTGACTTTATCTCAATCCTTGAGATTGCGGGAATCGAACCCGCGCATCTTACGATGTACTTACGCTTCAGTGACCCGAGCTATACAGACAGTTCGGTTTTGATGCTTATGATTGTCAATTTAACACAGTGGAATCGTGTCAGTGGTGTACATTTTCAGAGTAGAAGTGATCTTTTGAAAAAACTGTTATTATATCAACAAATGTCAGATAAGTTGGTCGTGGATACCACAGATTCTTCCTAAATTATTTCTATCCCAACGTTATTGAAGAATAACTTATTAATGAGTATGAATGAGAATTTCTTTGAATTTACTTGAAGGCTGTACATAAAATTGAGCGTAAAAAGTTCAGTGATTTGTAAGATATTTGTGTCTTGAAGATTCGTTGATTCCAGCGCGGGTATTAAAAGGTTACAAAATCGTAATTTTCGCAGAATTTGAGATCTCTTGGCATGTTTATAGATCTTTCAAGCTTTCGATTCGTGACCGAACTTATCACATGTGTAATTCGATTATAATTAAAGGCACATTCCGAGTGTTATTCATGTCGATTCATATGATTAGGTATTTATAACCTAAACCTGCCGACAATCTATCTTCTTAAACATATTTTGTCAAAGTCTTCCAGGAAAATATCTTTCAAACGCTTCTCAAAGATATCTTTAAGATATCTTGCATGGTCGTCTTGGAGATGTCTTGAATCGAGAAATCTTTCACAAGATGTCTTTCCAACACTTCTGAAAGATATCTTCAAGAACTCTTCAAGAACGTTCTTGAAGATCTCTCAATTGAGTATTCTTTTAGATATCTTCAAGAACTGCGTGCTGTGTGGGATGGTCTCGTGCGTTAACTGCATGAGTCCCGAGCGTTAAAAGTACGTTGTAACAAATGCGTTAGAAGCATTGAAGTGTGTCATGCTTCTAAAGCATGCTTTTTCTCTCGGTGTGGTGAAAATGGAGAATAGAAATGGATTGGAATGGATTGGAATTCTATCCAACTGAATACATTCAAATTCATTTCTATGACGCGTATTCCAAGATGAATAAAAAGTCTATCCAATACAATCCAAATTTCATTCTAATATAATCGTATTCATGGGAGTGTAAGGAAATTCAATACATTTTCATCCATTTGAATCTGTAATCCATCTCAATGTTGAATTCAGTATATAATTTCTATCGCATGTTATGAATTTCAAAGTCATGGTCATTCAATCCATTTTTATACTGATTACGATATAGACATTGAATCCGTTTTACTAATTTTTTATTCCCTATCCATTTCAATCTTGGATTCGGAATACGATTCTTTTTCAATTGGATTCCTCAAAACCGATGATCTGTATGGATTCCAAGTGAAGAGAAAATCCTATCTAATTCAATTCGAATTTCATTCCAATATAACTTTATTCATAAACGTGTAACAAAATTTAATACATTTTCATCCATTTGAATCTTTATCCTCCTTAATCCAAAATTCGGTATATAATTTTTGATCCATGTAATGAATTTTCAAGTCGTCATCGTTCAATCCATTTCTATACTGATTACGGTATAGACATTGAATCCATTTCAATCATTTCTAATTCTCTATCCATTTCAATCACAGATTCGGAATAAGATTGTTTTTCAATCAAATTCCTGAAAACCTTCAATCGGTATGGATTCCAAATGAAGACAAATTCTATACAATTCAATCAAAATTTGATTCCAATATAACTTCATTCTTGAAAGCGTAAGAAACTTGATTACATTTGTATTCATTTGAGTCTTCAATTCATTCCCAATCCTGAATTTCATTACATGGAATAAAAAGTATACACTACACAGTAAAAAAAATTCCGTCATTGTGTAAAAAAGAAGTACGTGTCAAAATTCAAGTGTTGAATATTCAACTACGTGTTAAAATTCAAGTGTTGAATATTTAACACTTTTGTGTGTTCATTTAACACACTGATCAAATGCTGTTCGATCGATTCATTTTCAACACATTGAAATGTTATCCGAGTTCAAATTACCACTTCATACAGGTTGGTTGAAGTTTCTGCGCTCGAAATGAAAGAATACTGTTTTTGTTACGAAATATATTTTTTTATTCAATATAATCTCCTAGAAGCTCAATACACTTGTTCCAATGATCTTCCAATAATTTCATCCGATCCTTATAATGGTTTTCCGGAAGCTCTGCAAAATAACGGTCTACGGCTGCTATGGCCTCTTCATTCGACGAAAAATGCTTTCCACGAAAGAAATTGTATACGGTGGATGTTCAAGCAATTCGTACTTGAGTTCTTTGAATTTAGCCATCGTCAAAATACTTTTGTGAGCAGGTGCATTATCTTGATGAAAAATGATTTTTTTCTTCTTTAAACCAGGTTATTTCTCACGAATTTTTTCATCCAGCTGATCCAAAAGGCTGCAGTAATATTCGGAGTTGATTGTTTTACCTTTCTGAAGATAATCAATGAACAAAATTCCTTTTGCATCCCAAAAAACTGATGCCATAATCTTCTTTGCTGATCGTTGTGACTTCACCTGCTTTGGAGCTGAACAACCAGCTTCAGTCCACTGTAAACGTTCTTGTTTCAATTCAGGATCATGGTGGTAGATCCAAGTCTCATCCATAGTTATAAAACGACGCAAGAAGTCGGTTTTATTCTGCTTAAAACGCTCCAAATTACGCTGAGAAATTTGTTTTCGATCCAGTTTTTGTTGAATTGTTAACGTGTGCGGCACTAACTTTCCAAACAGTTTTTTCATACGTAATTCTTCATGTAAAATATGGAGTACTCGTTCGTCTGAAATGCCTATGGCATTAGCAATCTCACGCTTAGTCAAACTTGGATCTTTACTGACCATATTATGTACATGCTCAATGATTTCTGCTGTGGTTGCAGTTTTTGGTCGTCCTTCGCGTGGATCGTCTTTAAGGCTAGTACGACCACGTTTAAATTCACCAGCCCAGAATTCAACGGTGCGTTCTGAAGGTGGGGACTCCTTATACACTTCTCACAATTGTTCATAAATTCCCTTTGCTTTTGAACCCTTCAAAACAAAGAATTTAATGACTGCACGATATTCAATTTTTTCCATATTAAGAAAAATCAATGACACGTCAACGGCTTGTAAACAAAGAATGAATTGAAAGGATGACTTGTAACTTCGCATGTGTTCTCAGGACAGATATACCAACTTGAGAAAAAAAAAGTTTAGAGCTAGCAGTGCTATCTCTTGGTGAGCGCAAGAACTTCTCAACCAACCTGTAAGTGTCACTCTGGAATCAACACACATTGATTGTGAAGAAAAATGGTTAACATTCGCTTGTGTGTTGAATTTGACGACAAATTTTTTACTGTGTATAGAACCTCGCAAAACTTGATTACATTTGTATTCATTTGAGTTTTCAATTCATTCCCAATCCTGAATTTCATTACATGGAATAAAAAATATATACCATAGAACCTCGCAATAGAAATGTTACCCCGCTCTCTTCAACGCACGGCAGTAACCGTGAATGAAAAAGAAGAAGAGTTGTGTTATTGCGAGATTCCATTGTATACAGAATTCAGGATGAGAAAGAATTGAAGATCCAAATACATACAAATAAATCAAATTTCATTGAATTTTCAACAATACGCTTGTATTGGAAATGAAATTTGGATTGAATTGGATAGGCTTTTTCTACACTTGGAATCCATACAGATTATCGGTTTTCAGGAGTTCGATTGAAAGACAATCGTATTCCGAATCTATGATGAAAATGGATAGGAAATAAAAAATGATTGAAACGGATTCAATGTCTATACCGTAATCAGTGTAGAAATGGATTGAATAATTACGGCTTGAAAATTCATTACATAGATCAAAAATTATGTACCGAATTTCGGATTGAGGAGGATAAAAATTCAAATGGATAAAAATGTATTAAATTTTGTTACACCTTCATGAACAAAGTTATATTGAAATGAAATTTGGATTGAATTGGATAGGATTTTCTCTTCACTTGGAATCCATACAGATCATCGGTTTCAAGGAATCCAATTGAAAAAGAAACGTATTTCGAATTTCAGATTGAAATGGATAGGGAATGAAAAATAATTGTGAAGTGTTTGAAATAAATTGAGACAATTGATCGGATTTTACATATATATATTTACGAACGAGCTCGTACATACGCGTCGCCGGCCATTACATGAGTGAATTACCACGCGCCACTGGCGGACGGTGATGCGTGTTCCCATCAGTGCTGCCAGAAATGAAGGAGCTCCAGCGTTTTACCCCCTCCATGTACCATCGCAGAGCACGCACGCTATAACTATATATATGACATCTATAGTTATAGCGTGCGTGCTTTGCAATGGTATATGGAGAGGGTAAAACGCTGGAGCTCCTTCATTTCTGGCAGCACTGGTTCCCATGGGTACATGACATTTTAACACGCAGTGCCGTACAACAGCAGGCACCCAAACTACAGTACATTACAGTTCCTTCCCCCTTATTCGAGAATAGCCGAACTACATGGTAAACAAATTATGATTTTTTTTTTATTTGTTCTAACAAATAATGTAACATTCAACAATTACAATATTCGGATGCTTAAAACTAGATACTCACAAAAAGGTTGTCAAATACGAATCCTTATAAAGATATGAATTTTTCAGCAATCGAAAATCTTACGTGGTTTCGGAATTCTAGCTGAACGGCGTAAAACCACCGGTTCTGTGGCCAACTTTTCGCAATGTTGCTTAGGTTTACGATTACGACTTAAAATACTACTGTTATGCTTATCATTATTTTTATCGGCGCTAGTTTCTTGGACTGGTGTTTTATTACCATCCACAATAGGAAAATCGTGCGCAACACAACCAGCATTGGTCCCAATGTTTGACCCACATAAATCCTTGGTAGTCTCCTCAGAACACACATTTTGTTCACTGCACTGGTCGGCCGGACAATGGTCCACCAGTGCTCGCATTACCTCTTCTCCATACTCTGAAGGATTAGCATCTCTGTTGAAAACACTTGTGCAAGGCTTTGATGATCTAAATGCCTCTTCCAGATCGCACCATCGTGAGTTCTAACCGAATACATAACGGGTCCCAGCACCTCAACAATAGAAGCACGACGCCAAGTATTACCCCTAATGTCTTTAGCATAAACAGAATTGTGTACTCTGAGAACTCTTTTACGATTTCCGTGATGGTTGCGAATCTGCGCTTCTTGTTTGATTTGTACATGACTACTAACGTTGGGTCTTAAAAGATCAAAACGTGTGCGAAAAGGTCGACCAATATGCAGTTCCGCTGGGGAAATTCCAGTAGTGACATGAGGTGATGATCTAGAACTAAACAAATATTTACAAAGTGCTACCTCTTTGGATAACCCGGACTGAAGTAATACCTTGAATTTCTTTTTGAATGTTCGCACGGCATTCTCCGCCAATCTATTCGAGGCAGGATGATAAGGAGCCGTTAAAGTGTGCGAAACTCCATACTTTTTAAGAAAATCGCGAAAAGAAAGAGAAGTAAAGGTAGGTCCATTATCGGAAACCAATCTAGCAGGTAAACCCCATGTAGCGAAATAATCCATTAAAACCGAAATAGCAGATTCTGCGGTAATATTTTTCATAGGGCGAACATCGGTCCATTTTGAAAAAGCGTCCACAATCACAATATAATTTTGACTCCTTTCAATCTCTAAGAAGTCGATATGAATTCGCTGTCCAGGTCCCGTGGGCCATTTCCATACGTGTAAATTAGATTTAGGGGGATTATCAGCATTTTTTTGGCATAAACGACAAGAACGAGACATTACTCCGATATCCCCGTCAATACCTGGCCACCAAACATAGGACCTGGCGAGCAACTTCATTCGAACAATACCCAAATGGGAATCGTGCAACTCTTCTAAAATCTGTTCCCGGAGAGATAAGGGTACCACAATACGGTGACCCCACATTAGAATATTTGACTCTACAGTCAGCTCCTTAGCTCTATTCTTACAAGACATGAGTCTATCTTCTACCTTAACAGGCCAACCGAAACGGACGTAATCAATGACTCGGATCAACTCGGAATCTTTTGCGGTTTCGCCTTCAATTCGCCACGAATCAGAAACAATTACATCATTCATCACATAATTAAGATACGAAAATCCGTTCCCAAAAGAAAACGAGTCGTCTCCTCCCCACTCAGCTTCCGAGTCGATACGGGACAAAAAATCCGCCACGGTGTTACATTTGCCACTAATATGCATAATTTTGAAATCGTATGCCATAAGAATTGTAGCCCAACGCTGCAAGCGACTAGCGGACATAATCGGAATACCTTTTTTTGCACCGAAAATGTAAATGAGTGGTTTATGATCGGTTTCCAAAATAAAGAATCTACCATATAAAAATTGATGGAAAACCTTCACTGCGTATATTAATCCTAGTGCTTCTCGCTCGATTTGGGCATAATTCCGTTCAGTTTTAGTAAGTGTACGAGCCGCAAACATGATTGGCTTAACATCGCCTGAGGGCATAATATGCGATAAAACAGCTCCCAGACCAGTAGGTGAAGCATCACATGTAACTTTCACAGGGGTATCCAAACTATAATGAACCAAAACATTTTTAGATACTAAGCAACTTTTCGCTAGAACAAAGCTATCATTATGTACTTTATTCCATACCCATTTTGTATCTTTTTCTAACAAACGATACAGAGGCTCAACTACGTCTGCATACTTTTTTATAAATTTGGCATAATAATTGACAATTCCAAGGAACCGCCTGAGTTCTGTAACATTCTTAGGCGTTTCAATTTTCAAAATAGCATCTACGCGTTTGTCTGATACACTAATTCCATTTTTATTTATCATGTAGCCCAAAAACTCCACCTCATTTTTGAAAAATTGACATTTATCTAACTCAACAGTTAAGCCACTCATTCTAAATCGATCCAGTACAGCCTTAAGACGAGTATTATGCTACGCAATATCTTTCCCTGATATTAACACATCGTCGTAGGAAACCAGCACTCCATCAATTCCATTTAAAACTCGTTCAATAACGTTCTGAAATATACCAGGTGCAGGTGCAACTCCAAAGAAAAGTCTCTTGCACATGAAAAGACCCTTGTGAGTTGAAAGAGTAAGCATCATACCAGTATTGTTATCTACCTCCAACTGTTGATATGCGCTATGAAGATCTATCTTTGTAAATATCAAACCATCGTTAATCTTAGACAACAAGTCTTGAACTCTGGGAATCGGATGAGAATTGGAAACTATATGAGGATTTATCGTGACTTTATAATCTCCGCATATGCGAATGTCACCAGTTTTCTTAAATACGGTAACTATCGGTGTTGCCTAATCACTGTGTTTGATTGGTTTGAGAATATCTTCTCTGACCAATCTGTCCAATTCCGCTTCAATTTTATTACACAAAGCGTATGGTACTGGTCGAGGCTTGATATGTACTGGCACTACATCAGGCGAAACAGTCAATTTAACCAAATCACCATTATATTTCCCTAATTTATTGGAAAATACTTCTTTATATTCATGAGCAAATCTGAGAATTGTCGAATCAGTACTATCAAAAACATCAACATTGTTAAGAGATTTCCCAGGTTCAACTACTTTAATAACATTGAACAATTTAATCCAACTTCTTCCCATAATGGGATTACTATTACCTTCAAAAACAAATAGTTCTAATTTGTGTGTGAAATTATCTTGATCACAAGAAACTGTAACTGGTAAAACACCCAAAGGAACCATAGTACTTCCTGCATAAGATTCAAATTTGAGAGTTGTTTTAATTAAAGGAATTTCATATAAACTTTTGTACTTCTTATAAATACTCTCAGAAATTGCAGAAATAGAAGCTCCGGTATCCAGTTCAAAATTAATTTTAATACCTTGAACCCACATTGTTCTGAGAATAGGTTTATCTGCACCTTGTGACGATGAAATTCTACCCGTATTAAAAATTTTATCTCGACAAACAATTTCTGGAGCCTGGAAATCACCACAATGTGTCAAATTATCTGATTCATATATACCAAACCATTCATTCAAATTAAAATCGCAAAGATCTATCTCTTCCAAAATGTTGCTGTCATCGGTATTCGTATTGCCGTTTTCACATTGAAACCAATTAAACAAATCATCATCGAGTGTGACATCTGCAGAACTTGCCGCCTCTTCAACATAATTATTATTAACTTTTGTTTTTTTATATCTGAAATTACTATCTTTATTATGATTATCGTTAAAGTTACGGTTAGTCTTACCATCGACGTTAGAACCTTTAGATTTACAAACATTGGCCATGTGGCCACGTTGATTACAAATATGACATGCGAGAGATTTATACCTACAATCATCCCATAGATGATTCGTCCTACCGCAACAATTACAACGTTGAAACTTCTCCGTCGCTTTGTTTGTTGATTTAGACGAGGATGATGGCTTCTTTTTCCCGTAAACTGTATCAACTGCTCCATTGCCAACAGCGCCAGCTGTAGACATATGTAGAACCTCTTTTGCAGTCATTTCAAAAGATAACGCCACCTCCTTTGCTTTATTGAAAGTAAGATTCGTCTCGGTTAGTAAACGTTTTTTGAGGGCGTTACTTTTCAATCCGAACACAAATTGATCCCTGAGATTGGTATCTAAACTATCTCCAAAACCACAATTAACCGCAATCTTAACCAGCTTGGCTATGAATTGTTTTATTTCCAATTGTTCACCTTGAACACATTCTTTGAATTTGTATCGTTCTGCGATCTCATTACGTTCTGGGTGCAAATGTCCATTGAGAATCGCTGTAAGTTGATCGTACGTTGTGACCGAAGGAGAAATCGGGTTACATAAATCCCGAAGTAACGCGTATGTTTCACTTCCAATTAGAGTGAGAAACAAAAACTTTTTTCTATTCGCGTCCATAGCGTTAGCAGTAACATAATATTCGAAACGTTCTTGCCATAAGTTCCAATCGGTATTTAACTCAAATTCTTTAATACACCCGAGATTGGTCGGGTTCACTACACTATTCGAACTGGTATTTGCATTTGCATCAGATGTATTACTCGATGGCGTAGTATTATTCGCAGATAATAATTGATGATTCAGTTGAATCTGAAGCTCTTGAAAACTTCTTGTTAATTCCGTACACTCTCTTTCTCGTTGTCTTGCTGCTTGTTCTTCAGTCTGAAGTTTATTTTCCCACTCGATCAGTCTTTGTCGTTCAACACTGACTTCTTGTTGTTCTCTAGCAAGCGCGTGACATTGTTGCTCAAACATTCTTTTTGCTTCATCCGACATCTTTATTTTTCTTCTTTCATACAGCAATTACACACAAAATTTCGATCCGTGCTCTCAAACTATGAGAGACATATTGACTTTCACACGCGTAATAGTTATTGATTTGCCTCGTCGCCAATTGAAGTGTTTGAAATAAATTTTACATACAGGGTGGGGCATTTGAAGTGTCGCGGGCGTTTTTTCCAAAAATAAAGTGAGATACGAGAAAATTTTTCGGACAAAAGTTGTAGGGTACCGAGGGGGACATCCGATGGTGGCCTTGGCTTTGACCTCAAATCTCATCTTCAAGGGCATTCTGAGATCAACTCTTGTTTTTTAAATAGCATCTCATATTTTTTACTGCAGATTTGGATTCTAGGTCAAAAACCAAGAAACTTTTGTCTGAACCATTTTCCTGAAATCCGCAAAAATGGCGCTCTAATCGATATTGTTCCATTTTGAATCTGACATTCGAATAACTCGAAAACGAAGGGTCTTGCAAAAGAATGTTTCGTACAAAAGTTGTCAATACATAACACATTTCAATCGTCTACATTACCACCATTCGGAGCTCACGCGATGTAAACAAACGACGGGGTTCAGTGAAAATTCACGATTTTGAAAGTCAGTTTGTCAGTTACATTTGATTATTACTTGGTTTATGACAAATTGAAAATCATGGATATCCGATACACGGTTTCTGAAACGATCGATATGATCTACATTTACGGTGAAGTGCATAAGAACCCCAGACAAGCATATGACTTGTATGCAGAACGATTTCCTGAAAGAACAACGCCATCCATTAGGTATTTTCAACGCATTACAAAATTATTCTCAGAAACGGGAAGTGTTACAAGGGAAAAACGACATCGAAGAAGAACTGTTAGCGGAGAAAATGCGGAAGTTAATGTACTAGCTGCAGTAGCCAATAATCCACATGTGAGCTCTCGTGAAATTGAACTCCATTCGGGAATTTCTCGAAGAAGTGTTCTTCGAATACTGAAACGTCACAAATTCCATCCGTATCACATTTGTTTGCATCAAGACCTTCACGGTGATGATTTCGAAAATCGTGTACAGTTTTGTCGATGGGGTCTAGCGCAAATGCACAATAACAACTTCATCAACATATTATTTTCTGATGAGTCGACGTTCACCAATCATGGTCAAGTAAATCGACATAATATGCATTACTGGGCGACAGAAAATCCAAGATGGTTACGTCAAGTAGAGCATCAAAGACAATGGGCTGTGAATATTTGGTGTGGTATTTTTCGATCTCGAGTAATTGGACCGTACTTCATTGCAGATACGCTAAATGGAGAGAAGTACAGACATTTCTTAGATCAAGTACTTCCAACATTACTTGAAGACATACCTATTCAGGAACGATTGAATATGTGGTATCAACACGATGATATGTGGTATCTTTGCGGATTTCAGGAAAATGGTTCAGACAAAAGTTTCTTGGTTTTTGACCTAGAATCCAAATCTGCAGTAAAAAATATGAGATGCTATTTAAAAAACAAGAGTTGACCTCAGAATGCCCTTGAAGATGAGATTTGTGGTCAAAGCCAAGGCCACCATCGGATGTCCCCCTCGATACCCTACAATTTTTGTCCGAAAAATTTTCTCGTATCTCATTTTATTTTTGGAAAAAACGCCCGCGACACTTTAAATGCCCCACCCTGTATATATATTTGAGAACGAGCTCGTACATACGCGTCGCCGGCCATGACATGAGTGAATCACCACGCGCCACTGGCGGACGGTGATGCGTGTTCCCATGGGTACATGACATTTTAACACGCAGCGCCGTATAACAGCAGGCACCCAAACTACAGTACATTACAAATTGGACCGGATTCAATGTCTATACCGCAATCAGTATGAAAATGAATAGAATGATGACGACTTGAAAATTCAATACATGGATCAAAAATGATATACTCAGTTCAGTATTCGGAAGGATTAAAGATTCAAATGTATTGCATTTTCAGGAATACAATTATATTAGGATCAAATTTGGCTTGATTTGGATATGATTTTCATTCGTCTTGGAATAAACGTCACAGAAATAGATTCGTATGGTTTTAAGTTGATAGAAATCCAATTCATTCCTTTTTCGATTTCCACTAGAGAAGCATGGTGATTATAGACGCACTTTATCCAGGCCATAACATGTACTCTTGTACAGCAGCGTAGGTTAAGCGTTAGGTAGTTGATAGAATAGGTTAAACGTTAAGTAGGCAGGTTCGGTATTCGGATGGGTGGTCGGTTGGTCGGTCAGTTACGGTGAAAAATAGGTAAAATGAAAGATACCACGCACGGTAGATTTTGAGTGTTTGAAACTTCCACATTTCTCGCCAATAGACCATCATCAGCCACCAAAATTAATTTTTTTTTCTACTTTTCATGCATTGAAATGGATGGAGCAAATACTTATCCTTGTGAATATCAAAAAATGGTGCAGAAAATAACATTGAAAGGGGATAGAAATGAATACTAAGTTCATCCAATTTCGTGTCGGAGTTTTCCTTTTCCTAATCCATTTTCGTGGATTAAAATGGATAAACCAGATTCCTATTCAGGTCAATGTCAAAAAGCGGTGCAGAAAATGACGTTGAAAATGGATAGAAGCGAATACAAATTTTTCTATCCATTTCTATCCTCGATTTTCACTAGGGATAACATGGAAAACAAAAGATTCCGACAATATCTCAAGCGCGGTTTGTTTGAATAGAGAATTCCGGGTACTTTTTGATCAGAAGGTATGTTCGATCCGTTGAAAAATCTGACAGATTCCTATGGATCGTCAAAGATGTTGATTGGAAAATGATGTGCTTTTGTTACAGCATTCTCCTCTTTGAATCAATGATAACACTAGTCCACAAAATAAAAGAAATTTCTTTTACATTCGACGCCACTATTTTTTGCTTATGCATTTTGGCTTGCTGAATACGAAAATCACGAAACAAAATTTTCTATGGATAAGTTTTCGAAATATGAATTTTGAGAAGAGAATTTTTCGATCGTAGTTTCACTAATTGGAGTATATGGCGATTTGTATTCGACCAATGTAATTTCCAAAGGTGTCAAAATGTACACAATTGAATTGCTAACAAATATCACCGTCACCATTCGGGATCGCTTGGGTAGTTTAAGTGCAAGGAATCGTAATATTTGGAAAAAATATTGTTTTTTGACAAAAATAAGGGAACGAAAGTTACTTTCTCGCCATGGACAAATAGAAACCGCGGAAATATCTCCCGTTCCAAATTTTCTACGTGTAGTTCGCATTTTTACGGAGAGAATGAACTATTCACGAAGTGAAATGTGAGAAAAAGTACCGAAGTTACGACCATTCATGTAAAAGTGTCAAAATTGAACATTTTCTTCATTTTCAGACTTCTGGTTATTCATAGCTTATACCCGAGCTTAATTGACTTGAATCCCGAGTAAAAATAGTCTGATCTCCCATTGATCAATAATTGATCACATAAAGATTAGTTTTCAAGAGTATAGCTTCTGCTCGAATCCCATACCAATATGGTCATGAATTCATTGGCATCACATTGGTCAACCAGGTACAATTAGGTTTGGCTCAAGTCCAGGTAAAAGGAACAATGGAATATTCTGCATATATGCTGTTCAACTGTTGTGAGATTGACATTTTTAAAGTAAAATATAGCAGGAGTTCAACGGAAATATATACTTGCCATAGTTTTACGACATGAGTAATGCGATTGATATTTATTTGAAGTATGGAACGTGTCGATGGTCGTTCGAAAGGAAGAATGAACTTTGCAAGATGCAATCGAGCGTTTCCCGAGGCTGTAGAAGACTGCAAATGGAGTTTGCAGAACTGGAGCTTATAGGGAAGTGCATCGGAAGTTCGCGTGAAAAATCGATTATCAAGAATACCTGATGAAATTCTGAGTGATAGTTGAAAAACTCCAAAGATAACGGGTTACTCGAAAGTACAGGAATCGTCCGGGGAGGGTCAATCATGTTCAACTCATGGTGTACTCAAGGGCGACTTCCGACGGACTTTCTGAAAAATGAGATCTCTCAGAAGTACATCCAAAGTCTATATGAAGTTAGGGAGAAATTACTTTTGGTGAACTCCGACGCGACTGTTTACGGACCTCGTGGAATATTGCGGACCGTAATGGTACATGAGGAGGTTAACGTTGAGGTTGAAGAATGATTGATTGTGTTGTCAATTATTTCCCTTGGACTTTGAGAAGGATCTAAAGAAGTCTGTTGAAAGTCAGCGTCCAGTCAGATATGAGGGATCTCTAATAGACTGCGGAGCAATTTTCGATAGACTTCGAGATGATAAGTCACTTGGAGATATATGAAAAGTTCGTAGAGGACAAGCAAGACTTATGATATGTTTGAGAGTGACTTCTGATAGACTTCCTGAAAAATGAGGTCGCTCGAAGGTATGGGCCGAATTTCGCAAAGTTCAAGGATAGTCATTTGCAACCAGGGCCGCGGAGTCGAAGCTTTCACACAGCCGACTCCGACTCCGGACCACTTGAAATTCCCGACTCCGGCTTCGACTCCGGCTCTAGTGTTTATTCCCATGAATAAAAATTTCAAAAGAACCAAACTTGGACATAAGATAGACATTATTCGTTATCAAGGTTTTTTGACCTGTGTCCCAATATTTTATTTATTGATATATTATTCAAGTTCGATTCGCCAAATATGTCGAGTCTAAAATGCAAACAATTAACAGACTTCCAAGTCGTAACTAATTTTAATGTTCTATTACAAAATTGTATGCATAAATTATTTCTCCCATCAACATTGTTCGACAGATATAAATATTCCAAATGTTAGGAAAAAACTTCGTCAACAACTTTCGACAAACAATTTCCTCTAAAACTTTCATTCATGAACCGTTGATCTGATGCGGTACATAAATTTGTATGTTTTTATATGCAGCAGCTTATTGAACAATTAGAACCAACAGGGTGGATGGAAAAGCACGTTTCTTGATTATTTCAAAATATAATAAACACAAGAATCAAAAAATGAAAAATATTTTGTTCCTGAATGTTTTCATTATTCACTGTAAAAAATAAATGTGGGATATTTAACCGAAAATATTCCACCGTGAATAGGGAACTTGACATCCTGATTTGGTAGAGTGTGCCCTTACTTTTTGAAGGATTCAACACCCAAAAAACAGAATAGTTCCTCAAAATGGAGGAAAAATCCTCTATTTTTGATGGAAAAATAATCTCCCACGACCAGGGGATGGAATCCGCCATTAAAGGGAGGATTAATCCCCCATATTTCCTCTAGTGTTTGTAAATCTGTCACATTTCTGATAACATCAGTGAATCAACACAATCTGCGAATGATTCTCAAACAACTCCAAAACGATTTCCGTTCTGGTAATAAGAACAAGTGCAATATAAATCTATTAAGCAAATTAGCATGGAGTGATATCAAGATTCGTTGGAAACGAGCAGTATGGAGCTTCTTGAATAATTAGGTAATAATTAAGGACTTATCTTTCATTTGAAACTTTCATTGCAATACTGTCGTAATACAACTTTTACACTATCTGGAATACATTAATCGAAACAAAATTTTGCATAAGAAATTTGGAATTTATTTGGAACATGAATAACAATCTATGAAAAATTTTAAATGATAAAATAGTCGATTAAGAATTCGTTCTCAAGAATAGAATGGCTTCTATCAAATCATTTTTCAGAGAAGCACGTAAATCTGATTTGATGATTTTTAAAGAAGAAAACAGTCTTTCAACACTGACTTGTGTAGATGGCAATCCTATAACAGCTCTGGCAGCATCTTAAACTATCAGTGGATATTTTTTTATAGCCTCTCGGACAGTGATATTTGATTTTCTATTGAATTTTTCTACTTCGTTCAACCAAGAGTTGAATTCAAATTTCAATCGTACACGTGGATTTGATACTCCTATTGCATCTTCGTCTAGCTTAGGTTTCTTTGTGAATTCTAATAAATCTAGGTGATCTTCATAGGTTGGATCGTTTGAATTCAATATGAATTCTTAAGAATTCTTTTTCTACTCCTATGCCGTATACCTATATGGGATTTCAGTGCTGCAACGACCTTAGCTCTCCCTGCAGAAACGAAATCATTCAGAACGATTGATAGTGCAAATCTCTGATGAAAAATGATTCGAACTTATTTAGAATCATTTGAGTCTGAAACGGGAAATTTGAGTCTGAAATGAGAAATGTACTAATTCGAAATTTGTACATTTCTCATTGGAAAAATTTAATTTTCATAAGAATCAATTGATTCTTTAATGATCAATTAATTCTTTGAATGATCTCAGTTTTACGGGGACGTTACATCCCCACTTAGAGATGTTCTAGACTCTCTTTCTCCATTCTCATACCTTTATATCTCCATTGATATGAAGAATTAAAGCACCTTCTTACCGAACAGATCATGAAAACAAACACATCAATTCCTACTCTCATTTCTTGATTCATCTTATTTATGTCAACAGAGAATTCTATGCATTTGATTTCGAACCATTACACTTTGAACTTCGAATCAACGTGTGGAAATACATTGTCCATAAATTCACATATGGATTCCTCGTTTGTGTTGGAGAAAAATTGAAAAAATTTTTTGCATGCAAATTTCATCTCTAAACTGATGCACCTGAGATCCATAAGAGTTCATTATGGAACCACTGTTGGAATCTATTACACTGAGAAAAAAATTAGCTTAATCAGAAGAACATATTTTTTTGATCTAAGAATATATTTTTTTTCTTATCACAAGAAAATGTGTACTTGGAGTAAGAAAATTTTGTCTATATCACACTGTATAGTTTCAAACTGAGTAATTTCTTCTTTCGAAGAAAGTTTTCTTGAATCAAGAAAATATCGGATCGGACTCGGTCAGACCAATATTTTCTTAGTTTAAGATTTTTTTCTCTCAATGTAATATGAGTTTATTACAATTGAATGATCAGAAGATTGAATATGTGTATTTTCAAAAATGAGTCAAAGAAATGAAAATATATTCCAAAGAGCACACGAAGTTCTCTGAATGTTTTAAAAACATAGCCTAGGTTCTGCGAGTCTTAACCTCCAAAAGTACATATTTTTACAGCATTTTCACTTTTAATGCAGCAAAACACGTTCTGAAAACGTTCTTTTCATATACTACAGGACGTTCTCGTAATATTTTTCTAACGTACTTTCATGAAAACCAACTTTTTTCATAAGGAGTCGAAAGTGGAGTCGGAGTCGATGAAATAACATTCGACTCCGACTCCCCTTTCGACTCCATCCATCATTCCACGACTCCACGACTCCCGACTCCGACTCCACAGCCCTGTTTGCAACACGATCAGTCATTCATCACGCCCATACCTTTGAGCAACCTCATTTTTCAGGAAGTCTATCAGAAGTCACTCTCAAACATATCATCAGTCTTGCTCGTCCTCTACGAACTTTTCATATATCTCCAAGTGACTTATCATCTCGAAGCCTAACGAAAATTGCTCCGCAGTCCATTAGAAATCCTTCATATCTGACTGAACGCTGACTGATGACGGACTTCTTTAGATCCTTCAAAAAGTCCAAGGGGAATTAATTGACAACACAAGCAATCATTCTTCAACCTCAACGTTAACCTCTTCATGTACCATTACGGTCCGCAATATTCCACGAGGTCCGTCAAGAGTCGCGTCGAAGTCCACCAAAAGTAATTTCTTCCTAACTTCATATAGACTTTGAATGTACTTCTGAGAGATCTCATTTCTCAGAAAGTCCGTCAAAAGTCGCCCTTGAGTACACCATGAGTTAAACATGATTGACCTTCCCCGGACGTTCCCTGTACTTTCGAGTAACCTATTGTCTTTGGAGTTCTTCAACTATCACTCGAAATTTCATCAGGTTTTCTTGACAATGGATTTTTGACACGAACTCCATTCGCAGTCTCCTACAGCCCTGGGAAACGCTCGATTGCATCTTGCAAAGTTCATTCTTCCTTTCGAATGACCATCGACACGTTCCATACTTCAAATAAATATCAATCGCATTACTCATGTCGTAAAACTATGGCAAGTATATATTTCCGTTGAAATCCTGCTATATTTTACTTTAAAAATGTCAATCTCACAACAGTTGAACAGCATATATGCAGAATATTTCATTGTTCCTTTTACCTGGACTTGAGCCATACCTAATTGTATCTGGTTGACCAATGTGATTCCAATGAATTCATGACCATATTGGTATGGGATTCGAGCAGAAGCTATACTCTTGAAAACTCATCTTTATGTGATCAATTATTGATCAATGGGAGATCAGACTATTTTTACTCGGGATCATTTCCATTCCACTATTCTAACAAAAAGTGAGTCTCAAGAGTGATTCTGGCTTCTTGATTGTCTTTTGTTCTTCGTAGCATCGGTTTCTCTTATGAGAAACCAAATATAATCCCTCATCTTCCTCTCATTCCAAAATTCCTGGTAGCGCTTCTCCATGGATTTCAGTTGTTGGTAGAACCTCTCACCATGTTTGTCGCTTACATCATCCAGATTCTCCGGAAAAAAATTTAACTGGGAGTGTGAAAAATGGACCTTGAAAGACATATTTACTCCTGTTGGGAACATTGAAGGGATACATCACATATTCATGACAAATAATGAAATAGGATGGAATAGGAGAGAATTATTGAATACCCATTTTCGCATAATTGAATCGACGGAAAGAAGAACTCGACGAGCGCTCGAACCGCGGTCCAAGTATTGTCCAAGCGGCCACGTGGAGGGTCGAAAAAAAAGTCGAAATTTTGGGAAAACTAAAAATACTGGGCGATAGAACTTGAAAAATCAATACAAGTTCCCGTTAACACTTTTTTTTTTATGATCAATAGTTTTTGAGAAAAAAAATGAAAACGACCTGTTTTCCCGTACTAAAAATGAATGTTTTCCAATCCTCAACTCGTTGTAACTCGGGCAGTTTTGAACGTAACAAGATAAATCTTACAAATTCTGATTCAGACGGCTTCCCCAAAGACGACAATCTTGAAAAAATTTGCAAAAATTCATAAAAAATGGATAAACTTTTAATTCCAAGTAATAAGCACGTTTTAAACGCTTCGCATTAAAACAGTGTCGGGGAAATATGAGCGAGAATAGTATATTGTTCATCAAGGGGGGAAAGTGGAAATTTCCCACTTCTCCCCGAGGTGAACATACTATTTTTTCCCACAACCGCAAGGAAAGTGAAAATCATCTGTTGAATTGCATATAAAATATTCATATGTATATTTCAGAACGAAAAGATAGTTTGTACTTTCCTCCCGCTGTGACACATTCGCTTGGAATTCAGCACTTCCTCCCCTAAAAATAGGTCAGAAAACATCAACTTTCCGTGCAGGTGTGGGAAAAAAAAACTTCCAGCGACAAAGTTGTTCGCTAGTGCGTGGACCAACTTTTTGGAAATTTTCAAATCGATTGGACTATTAGTTCGGAGAATACAGCGATTTATTTATTAGCGCGCAACGGAAATTTTTGATAATTTTACATCGTTTCCCGGCTGAATATAAAACCACGAATGAAAGCTTGTATTCACTTCATTTCTCAACGTAGATTTATGTTTTTTGGGTCGGAAAATCCAAATATCGAACTATTTTTGCGAGATTCTTCATCTCTATCAACAATTCAATTGTTTTTAACGTTTCTACGGACGAACAGTCGAATTTGGAGGAAAATTGTTCCACTGAAACAGCTTCTTGTGAGCAATCAGTTTTGTACAAAACATTTTTTTGATTCCTAAATTATTTATTTGAATGTCATCATTATATTCTAATACTATAATTATTTACATGTGAACTGCCACATTTTCTCAACAACAACAGAAATTTCACGACACATTTTGGAAGTATGGCAAATATGATTCTTAAAACATTTTCCTCGGTGGATTATTGAAAAAAAAACGCCAAATATTACAGGAAATGCTCAGAACAAAGTTGTTTTATGGAATTATTATTTTTTCATGCTGAATTCAGTGACATGAACACTTGTCAAACATTTTTATGTAATTTATTAAACATAGGAAAAAGGCGATTCACCACTATCCAGAAAAGAATATTGCATGGTGAAACTATCGAAGATAGTCGGGGAAAACATGGAAATCACGTAGTTCGATTGACCGAAGATGTAAGACAAATGATCCATCAACACTGTTTGTTGGTCCCACACTCTGGATCGCATTATAAACGTTAAACGGCCAGTTTACAATATTTCGATCATCCTGATTTAACACTAAAGAAATTATACGCTTCGTTTTTGGAATATCATACAGCGAAAACAGGTTGTGGAAATCCTCCGATTGATTTATCAACTTACAGTCAATATTTTAATCGTAATTTAAATTCTTCTTTCTCAATACCACGCACCGATGTTTGTAATGTATGTTTTGAACAAGAGCGGCTAAAAAATCCTGGTAATAAGTTTAAACAGCATGAAAGAAGTATAGAAGAGTACAAAGAATTGAAGAAGAAAATGTGTTTTGCCTTGAATTCGATTTCAGTCAAAATTTACCTTCGCCAAAAATCCCTGTAGCAGATCAGTTTTACAGAAGATTGCTTTGGCTACATGTTTTAAACGCGCATGTCTTCGTTGACCATGGGAGAAGTTACATGTTTTTCTTTTTAGAAGAGAATTTTAAGAAAGGTGGCAATACTGTGTGTAATTTCATTTTACATGCAATAAAGAGAGAATTGGCGCTCAATTATTACAATAAAATTTACCAATTTTCGAATGGTTGTGGTGGTCAAAATAAAAACCGTTTTCTCGTCTCTTTTTTGTCGTCATTGGCTCAAGAATTGAAACTTGAATTCCAACCTGTATATCCAGTTCGTGGACATTCGTATTGCTCTTGCGATCGGAATTTTGGAGTATATGGCAAAAAAAAGAAACAACTTGAGACTATTGAAACGGATGAAGACTACATTGAACTCATAGAAAGCGCAAGAAATCCACCATTTCAAATTGTTAGAAAAGCAGATTGTCCAGTTCGAGATTATGAAGTTCTGTTGCAGGAAAACGTCAAAGACATTGAGAATCTGCAAATCAACAAAGCAGTACGGATCCAATATTTTCCTAACAGTCAGATCAATATATTTCAGAGTGATAATGAAGAGCCAAAAATTCATGTCATCAAATCTTCAGTGAAATTACATGAATTATGCAAATTACCACTAGCTGCTCCCATTGGTATAAGTGCAGAGAAGATGAAGGATTTACGAACTTTATTGAAATATTTGAGTCCAAAAGGTGTACATTTTTTTGAAAACTTATTTTCAAAAATATCACTTGGGAAACCTAAAAATGAAGAATAATCATTCAACCTAATAATATGGTATCTTCTTTCGTTCAAAATATGTCGTTTGCAGTTTGAATTGTTTACTTACATGAATTTTGCACTGTACTGGAAAACAACCAATATCTATACGTCTCGATACTTTGTTTATAAACTACTCTGATCATTTCAATCATAATTGTTTATTATTGAAGAAAAAATATAGATAATGGACCTTCATCAATAAGTTTGTACTTGTCATATATGATCGCAAGATCGCGCGATCGTTCACTTCGGCCGCTCCGCTTGTTTCACGTAGCTGTTAAGTCCTATATTTTTTGTTCGATCAATTTCAAATTTGCAAGACAACTTCTTCAAACATGAAAAAATCAGTTTGTCACTTGAAGTTTTCTGAACTCCAAACTTCGCTTGTACAAAACTGATTGCTCACAAGAAACTGTGTCAGTGAAACAATTTTCCTCCAAATTCGACTGTTCGTCCGTAGAAATGTTAAAAACAATTGAATTGTTGAAAGAGATGAAGAATCTCGCAAAAATAGTTCGATATTTGGATTTTCCGACCCAAAAAACATAAATCTACGTTGAGAAATGAAGTAAATACAAGCTTTCATTCGTGGTTTTATATTCAGCCGGGAAACGACGTAAAATTATCAAAAATTTCCGTTGCGCGCTAATGAATAAATCGCTGTATTCTCTGAACTAATAGTCCAATCGATTTGAATATTTCCACAAAGTTGGTCCACGTACTAGCGAACAACTTTGTCGCTGGAAGTTTTTTTTTTGCTCATATTTCCCCCGACACTTTTTTAATGCGAAGCGTTTAAAACGTGCTTTTTACTTCGAATTGAAAGTTCGTCAATTTTTTATGAATTTTCGCAAATTTTTTCAAGATTGTCGTCTTCAGGGAAGCCTTATGAATCAGAATTTTTAAGATTCATCTTGTTACGTTCAAAACTGCCCGAGTTACAACGAGTAAGGTTGAAAAACATCCATTTTTAGTACGGGAAAACAGGTCGGTTTCATTTTTTTTCTCGAAAACTATTGATCATAAAAGTGAAGTGTAAACGGGAACTTGTATTGATTCTTCAAGTCCTATCGCCCAGTATTTTTAGTTTTTCCAAAATTTCGACTTTTTTTTCGACCCTCCACGTGGCCGCTTGGACAATACTTTGACCGCGGTTCGAGCGCTCGTCGAGTTCTTCTTCCCGTCGATTCAATTTTCAAGCAAATTGGCAATGATGCTCTCATATTCCGGATCTTTATAATTCCCAAGGAAACCGAAAACGATTGACTTCGAAAAACCGAATTCCAGACTGCATTTTCGTTGGGGGACAAATATGTTTCAAATGTTGCACCTTTCAGAACCCTCATGGGAAAACCCAACACGATGATCTATCGAGATTCTATCGGTTAACCCTTTGCGGCATGGTGGTTATTATAATAGCCACCTCAATGTGTTTTAAGTTTACAGTTAACCAGAGACAATATAACGCTTTTTCCCCCAGTTTTTTTTTTTCAATTTGATTTAGATAAGGACTTAGGAAGTATTCGGCATCACGTATACATTGTCAATCGTTCTACAAATTGTGATTTAAATGAATAAACAATGAAAAAAAGCCGTATTCATTGAATAACACAGGCACACAAGAAAAATTGTCATGAACCAGAGGGTAGAGCCCACTATCCCTACGTTTTTAGGGTCGCTGAAACCGAATATGACCATGAAAATTTCTTCAATTGCCCGTTTGCCATCACCAACCCCCGATGGGGGTTGAATTTGAAAAATTCGGAAAAATTCAAATGTACGTGTATTTCTATGTTCTTTGGGACGCTGAACCCAAAAATGATAAGGAAAAAGAATTTCAACCCCTCTCTTATCCGCTAGCACCCTCCTACCACCCCCTGATGGGGGTTGAAGTTTAAACTTTCGTAAAAAATTCAAATGTATGTGGATTTCTATGTTTTTTGGGATGCTCAAACCGAAAATGATCACAAATAAGAAATCCCACCCCTCTCTTGCCCGCTAGCACCCTGCCACCACCCCCTGATGGGGGTTGAATTTTAAACTTTCGTAAGAAATTCAAATCCATGTAGATTTTCATGTTTTTTGGGATGCTGAAACCAAAAATGATAAGAAAAAATTAATTCCATCCTCTCTCACCAACTAGCACCCTCCTACTGCCTCCTGATGGGGGTTGAATTTTAAATTTTCATAAAAAATGCGAATGTATGTGGATTTCTATGTTTTTTGGGATGCTGAAACCAAAAATGATGAGGACAAAGGATTCCAACCTCTCTCTCACCCGCTAGCACCCTCCTACCACCCCCTGATGAGGGCTGAGTTTGGAACTCACGTAAAAAAATTTGGATGCATATGTATTTCCATATTTTCTAGGATATTTGAATGAGAAATGATAACAAATAACAAATCCAACCCCTCTTTTACCCGCTAGTACCCTCTTACCACCCCCGGACGAGAGTTGAATTTGAAACTCACGTGAAAAATTCAAATCTATGTGTATTTCCATGTTTTTTGGGACGCTTAAACCAAAAATGATGACAAATGACAAATTAAACTCCTCTGTTACCCGCTAGTACCCCCTTACTACCCCCTTGAAGAGGGTTGAATTTTTCTCACAAAATTGAGATGTATGTGTATTTCTATGTTCTTTGAGATGCTGAGACCATAAACAACTGCAATCAACAATATCCACTGACTCGATTACCTCCTCACATTCCTGTACGATTCAAAAGAACCTAGTAGAATCCACATGAAAGTCAGTTCTCAGCGAATTACGCTAACGATTCAGGATAAAACAGAAGAACCAAAGCTTCTATGGGCTCAATACTCAAAATTCCGGCGATCCAAAGTCAATCACTTGTTGATTCAACAGGTTAAACAGTATCCTATGTTGTAAACGTCAATACTTCATGAAATAGAAATATCAGATGCATTCATGATTCGGCTCTACTCTTAGCGGGTAACAAAGCGGTGAAATTTGTTATTTGTTATCATTTTTTATTCAAACGTCCCAGAAAACATGGAAATACATATACATTCGGATTTTTCACGTGAGTTTCAAATTCAGCCCCCATCAGGGGGTGGTGGGAGGGAGCTAGCGGGCAAGAGAGGGGTTGAATTTCTATTTTGTTACCATTTTCGGTTTAAGCATCCCAAAAAACATAGAAATCCACATACATTGGAATTTTTTACGAAAGTTTGAAATTCAACCCCGATCAGGGGGTGGTAGGAGGGTGCTAGCGGGTAAGAGAGGGGTTGGAATCCTTCTTCCTCATCATTTTTGGGTTCAGCATCCCGAAAAACATAGAAATCCACATGGATTTGAATTTTTTATGGAAATTTTAAATTCAACCCCCATCAGGGGGTGGTAGGAGGGTGCTAGCGGGTGAGAGAGGGATTGGAATCCTTTTCCCCTATCATTTGTGGTTTCAGCGTCCCAAGAAACATAGAAATCCACGTACATTCGAATTTTTCCGAATTTTTTAAATTCAACCCCATCAAGGGGTTGGTGAGGGCAAACGGGCGATTGAAAAAATTTTTAGAACTCTTGTGCTATCTGGGACGTAAATTACTCACGCAGAAATAATAATATGCACAGATTTCATAATCCATACAAATATTCCAAAATATTATTATTTTTGTGCAAAATACCATTATAATATTTATTTGAAGCTTTCCCACTCAAAATTGATTTTCTACGCATGATAGACTTAGGGTTTTCATCGCTACTTCGCAACTAGTTTTTTGCATCTATAATCGGAATATCAATTATTGTACAGGTTGGTTGAAAAGTTCCTGCGCTCACCAAGAGATAGCACTGCTAGCTCAAAACTTTTTTCTTCTCAAGTTGGTATATCTGTCCTGAGAACACATGCAAAGTTACAAGTCATTCTGTCAATTCATTCTTTGTTTACAAGGCATTTGAAGTTGACGTGTCATTGATTTTTCTTAATATGGAAAAAATTGAATATCGTGCAGTCATTAGATTCTTTGTTTTGAAGGGTTTAAAAGCGAAGGACATTTATGAACAATTGTTAGAAGTGTGTAAGGAGTCCTCACCTTCAAAACGCACCGTTGAATTTTGGGCTGGTGAATTTAAACGGGGTCGTACTAGCCTTGAAGACGATCCACGCGAAGGACGACCAAAAACTGCAACCACAGCAGAAATCATTGAGCATGTACATAATATGGTTAGTGAAGATCCAAGTTTGATTAAGCGTCAAATTGCTGATGCCATAGGCATCTCAGACGAACGAATACTCCATATTTTACATGAAGAATTACGTATGAAAAAACTGTTTGGAAAGTTAGCGCCGCACACGTTAACAATTCAACAAAGACTGGATCGAAAACAAATTTCTCAGCGTAATTTGGAGCGTTTTAAGCAGAATAAAACCGACTTCTTGCGTCGTTTTATAACTATGGATGAGACTTGGATCTACCACCATGATCCGAAATTGAAACGAGAACGTTTACAGTGGACTGAAGCTGGTTGTTCAGCTCCAAAGCAGGTGAAGTCACAACGATCAGCAAAGAAGGTTATGGCATCAGTTTTTTGGGATGCGAAAGGAATTTTGTTCATTGATTATCTTCAGAAAGGTAAAACAATCAACTCCGAATATTACTGCAGCCTTTTGGATCAGCTGGATGGAAAAATTCGTGAGAAAAGACCTGGTTTAAAGAAGAAAAAAATCATTTTTCATCAAGATAATGCACCTGCTCACAAAAGTGTTTTGACGATGGCTAAATTCAAAGAACTCAAGTACGAATTGCTTGAACATCCACCGTATTCGCCAGATTTGGCTCCTAGCGGCTACTATCTCTTCAGAAATCTCAAACAATTCCTTCGTGGAAAGCATTTTCCGTCGAATGAAGAGGCCATAGCAGCCGTAGACGGTTATTTTGCAGAGCATCCGGAAAACCATTATAAGGATGGGATAAAATTATTGGAAGATCATTGGAACAAGTGTATTGAGCTTCCAGGAGATTATATTGAATAAAAAAATATATTTCGTAACAAAAACAGCATTCTTTCATTTCGAGCGCAGAAACTTTTCAACCAACCTGTAGTACATATTAGTATTGACTGAGATATGTCTATTGTTATTTAATATTGAGTAAAGACAACTTATCCGTGTTAAAGATGGCGTTTGTGTGGCAGGCCAACCGGATTGTGAAAAACTGTCTTCCGCAAATTTTTGTGTGAGAAGGCATTCTTCTCCATCAGTCGTGGAAACGAATAAAGTTCATCTATCACTTATATTTGGTGCACAAGACATATCACTTCATATAACTTCGAAATATGGATGAAATAACTGATATTCCCAGTGATGCTGAATCTATCGATGGGTTGTGTGATGATGATATTGAGAATGATTATACTGAATGTGATGGCGAAAAAAATCTTTCTGAAGATTATCCTGACTCGGAAAGTTTTGATGATGATAACATAGAATTCAATGATATTGATTTTATGTCAGCGGAAAAAAGAAAAACCCAAGATGATTCCCCATATACTAAAACTTTCGGTCCAAATATTACAGATGATGTTACCACACCTTTAGACATATTTTCATGTCTGTTCCCCCATGAACTTTCAGATTTAATTGTTGAACAAACAAACCTGTACTTGAGACAGAAAAAAACTAAAGCTGATTCAATAACCAAAGAGGAATTACTAGTGTTTTTCACTATAAATATAATGATGGGCGTGAAAAAATCCCCCTCTTACCGCGATTATTGGTCAGATCCAAAATTGAATGAATCATTTACATGCAAATTGATGACGGTTAATAGGTTTGGATTTCTTCTGAGTCATTCACACATGGCTGATAACAGTCAAGAACCGAGAAAAGGAGATAAAAATTATGATAAATTGTATAAGCTAAGACCATTCTTAGATCAATTATCCGAAACTTTCGAGAATTGTTGGTAACCCAGCCAAAACCAATCTATTGATGAATCCATGATCAAGTTCAAAGGCCGTAGCAGTCTGAAGCAGTACATGCCGAACAAGCCCATAAAACGTGGATACAAAGTTCGGACGCGCGCACATGCATCGCGATACGTGTGCGAGTTTCAGGTATACACAGGTAAAGCTGAAAGTGCTGAAAAGCAATTGGGTGCCCGAGTAGTGAAAGATTCGACGCGTAACTTAGTAGGAAAAAATCATCATGTATTTTTCGATAATTTTTTTACCGGTCTTGATCTTATGATAGATTTGAGAGAAGATAAAGTGATTGCTTGTGGAACTGTTCGTTCCAACAGAAAGGGTTTACCAAAAAGCATTATTCCTGATAAGAAAATGGCGCATGGGCAGTATGAATACCGTACTTGTGGCGCTGGAATTAGCTGGGTCAAGTGGATGGATAAAGAAGCTGTTCTCTTTTTATCCAACTATCATGATCCTTGTGAGGTTACTGTGACAAATCGTACACATAAAGATGGTTCTCTAAAACAAGTAACTTGCACGGTTATGTGCTCTGACTATCATGGAAATATGGGATATGTTGATAGATCTGATCACCTAATATCAACTTACAAAATTGATAGGAAATCAAAAAAATGGTGGCACCGCATATTTTGGCATTTTTTGGAGGTAGCCATTATAAATGCATTGTTCATTTACAATACCAGAAATCCAGCACATCCAATGGCATAAAAAAATTCAGGTTATTTTTAGTAGATCAATTGGCAAGTCATCGTTTACCATCCTACGGGAAGAAAATGTCAAAAAACATCTCCATCAAACGTAGTCAGAAAAACCTACAGTATCTATTGAGACAAGACGATCTCAATCATGTCATATGCCCGTATGTGTAAGCGTTCCAAGACGTTGTGCTTCTTGTAGTACAACGAGTCACCCTTGCAGGACTCCATATACCTGCAGTACTTGCAATGCGCCATTGTGCATAAAACATGATGAAAATTGTTTTCGAAATTACTATGCATGAACATTCCTATACATAGATTGCAGAACCATAAAATTCAGAATACAAAATTGTGAAACTTTATGCTATAAAGAAAACTGTAGAAACTGAAGAGTTGAAAATGAGAAATGATTGAAAAAATCTTTGATGAAAAATTGAGAAATTTGTAATGAATGAAAGAAATACGAAAATACGAAATGAAGAAAGAATACAAAATAAGAAAAATTGAAAAACCAAAATCAAAAAATTAAAAATAAAAAAATTGAGAAAAAAAATTAAAAAAACAAAAGAGAACAAAATGGGCACAATCGCCGCTACGTCCACGTTCGTGTCTCTGGGATCAACCAAACGCGGTGACTTTCATCGAAGCCTAAATCTATGAGAATTCATAGTCGAAAAATAAGGTTCTCTAATTGATTGATGAATAAATTCCTCTTCCTTAATTGTTCGATCTTCAAATGTTCATTCCTTGTATTTTTTGTTCATTATTCGAATGGAAAATATTGAATTCCAGAAAGGAGAAGTTGGTCTACGGTGATTGATTCAAAAACAATGAGTTTACAAGCTTTTTGCAAAATCCCGGTTTCCCAAGTTTTCTAACGCCATTCGAATTTGCTCTTTGAATTTCGGAAATTCTGAGTTCGAATTCGCAATCAACGAACCGAAAGCCCCTCCGTGCATGGGGTTCAGCATGGTTACACGATTTTCAAAATTTTCCGTCACCACCTTGAATCTGACATTTCGAATTCTCAAAATCTGGTTCGGATTCATAATTGGCGACCTGAAAAATCCCTGACACGTATTTTTCAGTGGAATTCCGCAATTTTCCAAATTTTCAGTCGCCATCACGAATCCCCCATTTTCAATTCTGAAAATCTGTGTCTAGATACGTAATCAGCGACCCAAAAACCCCTGACATGCAAGTTTCAGCGAAATTCCACAATTTTTCTCATCCTTCGCCGCCATATTAAATCTGCCATTCCGAATTTTGGAAATCTGAGTCCAGATTCGTGATTAGCGACCCGAAAAATCCCCGACACGTGAGTTTCAGCGAAATCCCCCATATTTAAAAATTTTTCGCCGCCATATTGAATCCGCCATCTTGAATTTTGCGAATCCGAGTCCAGATTCGTAATCGGCGATCTAAAAAACCCATATATACCAAGTTTCATGAGAAACCGTTCATCTGAAAAACGTATGCCGCAAAGGGTTAATATCAGAAATTAGTTGATAATGGCCTGCAAGGTTCTGGTATTGGTCGGGACTCCATCGGAACGCTGATACGGACTTTCAACAGTTTCAAATGCGTATTGGACAAATTTTTTTTTTTTTCTTTTTATTGCAATACACGGGTTAGCACCCTTCGATATAAAAAGTGGATACAGAGTCAATACAAGACAGCGTCCAAAGACGCATAAAATATAATTACAATATGGTCATGCATTAACCGACAGTTCAAACCGATTCAAGGAAACACCAAACAATCCCATCGACCGATCGAAATCATTTGCTAATTCACAAATGCGAGAAACCGGATCATAATTTCCAAATCTAGATTTAAATTGTACAGGTCTAAATAAAAGCGCTCTCCTAACTGGTCTACCGGGGATGTAAAAATCAACTTTACTCAGCAATGACTCGCGATCAAGAAAACCATTATTCAATTTAAAAAGAAATAGGAGATCATTCATTTGTCTCCGCTCTTCGAGGGTAGTCAAATTTATTCTGTGAAGAATTCTGGAGTAATCATGGTCAGAATATCTCATAGGGCAGCCTATTCTAAGAGCAGCAAAGCGTAAAAACTTGTGTTGCACACTCTCAATCATTCTAATATCCTTCTTCAAGTACGGAGACCAGATAGGGGATGCATATTCCAACAAATGTTGGATGTTTGTCAGATTTCTATCAGAGATTATTCTGCATTTCGGGGAAGTATCATATTGTTATCGGATCATATCAGGATCAATGTAGGATGATATCGGGAATATATAGATCATCCGTTGATGGGATCGGCCCTTGTTTTGATGATTATCCAGCAGTACAGTATATCAGATGAGTGTCAGGCTGATGTTGGGTTGCTGTCATGTCGATATTTCAGATCATCAAGGCAATGTTGGACAATGATCGTGCAATGTTCGGATGAAAACTGGATGACCGTATCGTGCAGTGATCGGATCAGCATCGGGTCATGCAGAACACAGAATTCAGCGTTCATATCGTGCATGAATCGTATGAGCATTGGGTCATCGGGAAAACAGAATTCTGAATATCGGGGAGTATCATGATATAATCGGGCAATGTTGGATAATGATCGTGTGATGTTGGAATGAGAAATTGATTGTCATATTGTGCATTGATCGGATCGGCATTGGGTTATGGAGAAAGTCGATTTCATCGTTCATATCGTGAATAAATCGGATGAACATCGGGTCATCGGAAAAACAGAATTCTGAATATCGGAGAGTATCATAATGTCATCGGGCAATGTTGGACATCTATCGTGTGATATTAAGATGGGAATGAAATCATCATATCGTGGATTGATCGGAGGGGCATTGGGTTATGGAGAAAATCGATTTCTTCGTTCATGTCGTGAATGAATTGGATGAACATTGGGTCATCGGAAAACAGAATTCTGAATATCGGAGGGTATCATAATATCATCGGGTGATGTTGGACAATTATCGTGTAATGTTGGGATAAAAACTAAATGATCATATCGTGCATTGATCGGATCGGCGTTGGGTTATGGGAAAAATCGATCCCATTGTTCAGATTGTGAATGTTCGGATGAACATCCGGTCATCGGGAAAACAGAATGCTGGATATTGGAGAGTATCAAAATTCGATGTGATCCCGATATGGACCCGATGATTCTGCCGAAGATGCCGCGTCCAGGCCTACATCCTACATATCCGACCAAATCCCGACAGATTTCGGGTATTTCTCCAGCGGTTCTGGTATATTTCTGATGCATTCACGATTGATTCGACAAATTTACACCGCTTTCTCGACTTCTAGCCGATCAATGTACCTGGAAATCCTAATCTAGGTATCGCCCCGACATATCCGATAAGAATCCCACATTCTTCAGATGATCTCCCGACAGTTTCTATACCTCCCCGATGCAATCCAGATAATATTGGCAAGCCATCGATGTGATCCCAATATGGACCCGATACTTCCGCCGAGGATGCGGCGTCCAGGCCTCCATCCTACATACCCGATGGATTCGTATGCATTCCCGATTGACCCAACGAATTCACAAGGTCTTTCTGACATGCAGTCGGACAGTGTGGTTGTCGAACCTGACCCACGGATCGCTCCGACATATACAATGTGAACCTCACATTGTTCAGATAATCTACGGATTGTTTCAAGACTTCCCCGATGCAATTCAGAAAATATTGACGAGTCATCGATGTGAACCCGATATAGACCCAGTAATTTTGCCGAGGATCCCGCGTCCAGGTTCCCATCCTGCATATCCGACGTATTTCAAACAACTTTCGGGTATTTCCCCGGCGGTTCTGGTATATTTCCTATACATTTACGATTGAGCCAACAAATGTACAACGTTTTCCCGACGACTGGTCGATCAGTATACCTGGCGAACCGAACCAAGGGACTGCTCCGACATATCCGATAAGACTCTCACAATGTTCGGATATCCTTCTGACAGTTCCAACACTTCCACGATTAAATTCAGCCAATATTGACAAGTCATCAATGTGATCCCGGTATGGATCCGATGATTCTGCCGAGGATGACTCAAACCGGCCTTCATACTACATATCCGACGAATACCCAACCCATTTCGGGTAGTCCCCTGGCGGTTCTGATATATTTCTGATGCATTCACGATTGAGCCAACTAATGTGCACTGTTCCCCCGACACGTAGTCGATCAGTATACCCGGCGATCCGAACCTAGGAATTGCTCCGACGTATCGGATAACAATCCCACATTATCCGGATATTCTTCTGACAGGTTCAACACTTCCCCGATGCAATTAGGATATTATTGACGAGTCATCGATGTGATCCCGATATGGACCCGATCATTCTGCCGAGGATGCCCCAAACAGGCCTTCATCCTACATATTCGACGAATTCCCAACACATTTCGGGTATTTCGATTCCACAAGATACCACATAGACGTGAGCCATTTACGACGGCGACGTCTATTAGCCAACAAGAGCATGACGTCTGATCGACAGTTCTGAGATGACTCCAATTTGATATGCATGCTTCGTACCTACTGCCATTCAGAGTCGGACAATTTCCACCCAGTTTGTAGGTCGCGTTACAATACAGTGTGTTTGGTTGAAATCAAATGTGCATGAAAATCGTTCTATGTAGCGTATTGTCATACTCTTATGTACCACAACACACAAACCGCGGATTGGTCAATAGGGAGTGAATTCGGCTAGTAATTTCCAAGTTGCTTCTATGTATTCTAGATATGAGCTTCCATAGCTTATTCCTGGATCGTGGACGAACTTATTGTCCCACAGAACTCGTTCAAAGGTGATGTATATCATGTAAAAATTCATCCAAGAATAAAGTGATTGAAGGAAAAATACTCCAAAATCCATTTACTGTTGGAAAAATCAGTACGAAATTCCGTAACACAGATACGAAGTTTTTTTTACGTATCAATGCTACGAAATCTCGTATCATGTTAATACATGGGACCAATATCATTGTCACAAAATTCGAGATCATACTTGATACGGACAATTTGTATCACACCTCGCTATGACATTTAGTATCATTTTTGATACTAAGATTTTGTATTATGTTCGACAATGTTGCTCTCTTAGACTTCTGTACACAACCGACGATATACCTACATGTTTCCATCAGCTGCAGAACAATTTTTCATGTTTGACAACTGATCCATGCATCATCTTGATCCATCAAGAAGACACATCACAGATGATGAAAATCTCGATTACAAATGTTTTCGATCCAATGAATCAATGAAATTATCATTGAATTTGAAGTCCGCCCGCTCAACTCAAGAAATCATAATTTTCGATTCAAAGTTTATAGGATACTGTTGTCCGACCGGATCTCAGATTCCCTGTCATATCTTTCAAATTCAAAGCCTGTGTTGGTATAAATTTTTCTGAATTCCGTCATTTCAGTGGTTTCAATACCAACTTCGTTCAAAATCACTGTTTCGCCAATAGTTGGTTTTCTTCTACCTACGTTACCAATGAAGTAGCAGCCATCCATTGTCGTTGCATTCTTCCACCTTCGTTTTGTTTGTATTTCATTCAACATACAGTTTGTGTTCTCCAACTTATATTCTTCATGCCCCGGTGAATATAATTGGGTACGTATCAGATATCGCATAGTGATCTGTTCCAGTGCTCCTTTGGGAGATTTCATATATCGCATCAGTTGATTGTTTTTTGATTCGAAAGGGAACGTACTGTGTGCCCAAGTTGGACCCCAATTCTTTACACTATCACTCAGATGAGTCATAAGATGCACATTGTACTTCATATTGTATGTACCGAAATAAGTCTCATATTTTTCCACGTACAATAATAAATATTTGTGAGCTTTTTCTGCATCCCCAGGAGTTACAACGTCGCGTGAAAGAAGGAAAATTCCTTCCGCCAACAACTCCCAATGTCTTATGTATTTCTCAGGGATCTCTATTTCTGGCAAACATAACAAAACGTAGTAAAATAGCCAATTCCTCCATTCTGAAGCTTTCCATTTCGCACATTGTTTGATACTTCTCGGCTTTCTGGCAATACATGTTGGAGTACGGATAGATGCTAATCGTTGGTCAATGATAGCAAGTGATTTTGGATCTCCAAAATAGAAGTCTAATCCAACACTACTCAAATGCATGTCGGTATGTGCTTTCACCACCCCAACGAACACGGCGTGCAGATGATCGACAACAAACCCATCAGCAAGATCGAAGTGTTCAAAATTTATCAATTTGGAAACACCGCGTACTCCTTTGATGACGATTTCCTCATCACTCTCAGCAACTTGTCGCATGGCTGACCTGATACTCAGATCCGTTCGAATTGGTGGACGGTTATATTCTTTCATTGGATACTTCATACTATGTTGAATGTGTTGCCCTGGGTGTTCACAAAAAGTACAACCGTAGTATCTGTTATATTGATTCATTTCCAGTATCGTACATCGTGCTTTCGAATCCGCACAGCAACAAACAGGCAGAAATTTACTAATTATTTCCTCATCCTTGAGCTTCCATCTTGAACCTTTTGAAGATGAAACATTTGCTTCTTGTATGAACGGATGCAGAAAAACATGCATATCAGGTTCCTCCTCGTCTATCCACAATCCTATGAGGAACATATGCTTCACTCTCAAATGAGTGGAAGTTCATTTATCAATCAATCCATAGGCTGTCTTATCTGGAGATTTACTTGAATAGGTGAAATCATTCACAGATAATATTCCACGTTCCTGCAGTTGCTTATATTTGTTGCCATCTATCATATCTTCATAATTATCCACGCCAAATTTTTTCCGTGTTTCTTTATAAAGCATCATATCAGATATACCTGGAGTGGTGAGAAAGCGTCTCAATTGCTCCTCAAAACTTATGGTTACAAAATACTTTACGGTTTTTTTTTCCATAACTTTCTCACAAGGCGGTGGGCATACAATGGTGGATTGTAAATCTGCTTTCGAACCCAAGTATCTTTTACAATAACTGCAGTATGCATGTGAAATTATACCATCACAATTTTTGTTTATGATTCTCCATAACTCTTTTTTGGACGTAGGCAGAACTTTTCTCTTCAAAACTGTATTCCACATAATCATGGAATCAATTAACGCTTCATATGTCCATTTATGTCTTATGAACAATCCTAGCAATAGAAGAAGAACCTCTCTGGCAGTTGCCTCTTGTCCGAATTCAAGCACTGTATTCAGGAAATGATTGGTGAATCCAAAGTTGTCGACATGAGAATTAGAATCATCATTTTCATCGTCCAAATCTCCATTGTCTCCTTCGCTGTCATCTTCAACATTTTCAGCATCGTTATGAAAGTTGCCTTCCTCATCCCTATCATCAATATCTTGATCTTCGTCATAAGCATTGTCTTCTTCGGTCGCATCGTTATCATTCTGACTGCGTTCAGTACTGGTTTCATGATGTACATCCATGCTGTGAGAACAAACATAGTCGTCATAACGATATGAATAAGTAGACTCGATCAGAAAGTTTGATTTTTTATCATATCGTTTTTGGGAAAACGGAATCAGGAAATGGCCCATCCGAGTGTGTATCTAACCGTTAGCTGCCACATTGGGGTGTATCGCACCCTACACCTTGAAGAAGTATAGTTTGCAGTGTATTAATGAGGAAAATTCATTTTGTTAGGGAAATTTATTAACAATTGAATCTAGCTTTTTAGACCATAGCATTTGTCTGAAAGCGCCAGTCTGGTTCCATTTTCCTTCCGACAGTGAATAATAGATCAAGTTCCAAAAAATCAGAGAATTGATTGTCTCGAAAAATTCCAATTGTCCTATGTTGGAATGATCATCTTCTTTTCGAACACCTTTGTTTGGGGGTATTTTTATCAGATATGTGTATCTCAGGAGTATTCAGATGAATTTCAAGATAATTCAATGGAAACATGAGTTTTCTAGAATTTTTTGGTAAAGCAACCTGTCATTCCTGATTGTTGAGGTATTTATAATTTTTTTTTATAATCAACCAGAATACTGATTCAATATTCGCGCATTATATTATTGAACAAGATCTCAAGATGTGCTGAAAAGATTTTCAAGTCAGAATATCACCTTAAAAGATTTATATCATTGATTTCTTTGGCTAGGGTGCGTTGCACCCCAGTTTTGCGGCTATTCGCCGGCAAACAAGTGTTGCAGCTAACGTTTAAACCGAAAGATGAAATTCTTAGAGAATTTTGGGTATTCTACACGGAAAAAAATTGCCAAATTTCTGTGATAATAAGTTTGTGGTGAATTGATTATGGTTGAATGTATTCCAATAATCCTTATTTCTACATGGATTTGGAGTATTATTTACCTGAAGGAAGATAAGTGCTTTTTATATATTGCAGTAATACACTTCCAATAAATGTTACATCTTCAGTATTGAATGCTATCCAATTGAAAAGTTGCAATCACTACCCAAAAGATAGTTATAGGTATCCCATCATTCCATTGACCCCACTATTGACTGCTGTTGTTTTTACCACAAAATTTGAGTTGAAATGTCTTCCGCTGACAGTCTTGTGAGAGGTTAGGTTACAGATGGGTCTGTATACAACGATTCCTCGTATCGAAGTAATTGCAGTGCTTTCAATTAATATACAAATTGAATGCGAAGAAGAAACATCGAATTAAGTGAGTTGAAGTGAAATGAAGTGAGTGAAGTAAATTCGTGCAGTGAAATGAGTTCGATGCTTTTGCTTTTTTACTGTTTTATGCAGGTAGAAAGAAGTCTCCAGCTGAATTTTCAGCTCACTGTCCCCTCCCTTTTTGGAGTTAGTAATTTTCTTTTCAAAATATATATCGTTGTGTATAAGGCCGGAGACTCATGCTGGCGACTGTCGCGCGCTACACCATTAGAAAGAAGCAGAGGGAAGATGTTTGCAACTCGAATCTCTCTTTTCTTCCAATGATGTCGCGCGCAACAGTCGCTAGCATGAGACTCCGGCCAAAATTTCATAATCTTACTCTATGCGCGTCATATTTTTTCATTTTTCACGCTCTTTCTGAAAAAAATTGAAAAACTGAAGGAAAATTGTTCTTGATGCTTTTTTTGGCCGTTTTTACTCAAAAAATCAGTTTTCCATCCAATGGGACACTTTTGATTTTTTTCAAAAAAATTCATAAAATTCTATATGAACAAACCAAATTTCTGAGCCATCCTTGCTAAAAATGACGGAAGTATTCGGAAGTGAACCGGGACAAAAACCGCCACTAAACGGACATAAACGGATATAAACGGATGTATAAGCCATGCGTTTATATACGTTTATTGGCGGTTTTTGTCCATTCACTTCCGAATACTTCCGTCATTTTTAGCAGGGATAATCCAGAATGGGCTTCGAATAACTTCTGGTGAAAAAAAGAAAGAAACAATTTTTTCCTGTAATTTGAATGGGTGTTTTATTTGTAATTTCTGTTCATTCTTTCATTGGTTTTTGAATTTTTTTTCATCAAAACTCATTCGGAGTCCATCTTGGGTTATGGCTCAAAGATTTTGTTTTTCCACATAGAATTCTGTGAATCTTTTTGAGAAAAATCAAGTGTCTCATTGGATGAAAAACTAATTTTTTGTGTGAAAACGGCCAAAAAAAAGCATTGAGAACAGTTTGTTTCAGAAAGAGTGTAAAAGATGGAAAAATGACCCCCTATAGAGTAAGGTCATGAAATTATAGACAAAGATATATATTTTTCAAAGGACAATTGCTAATTCCGGAAGGAGAGGAGATAGTGAGCTAAAAATTTAGCTGAAGACTTCTTTCTACCTGCATAAAGGCATATTAAACAATCAGAAGAATCGAGGAGGGTCATCGTCGCAACGTCGTTGAATTGATATGGAATGACGCACATACATTGGAAAATTCAAGGAATAAATATGAAAAATATTTCGTTCATGCAGCATGGCGTTCAAACTTTCCATGCATTCAAGAAGATACAAGAACTTTCCTCTGAATGTACCTGATGACGCATAATTTATCTTATTCTTATTGGAGCAACTTGTTGACTTTGGTTTCTTTGAAATGATTTTTGTATTGTTCCAAACTTTCAGCCTTCAATGAAAAATAAATCAACTCATCATCCGTAACACATTCCCAATTTTGCTTGGTTCTTTTGCTTTTTGTATATTCACTTTGGCATGAATTTTAACTACTTCATTTCTTGTAAAACATTGTTCATTTCGTTATATTATTCATGAATTAATAATGGCCGATTATTATAACTACTAAATTGTGAATTATTCCATAATTAGTATTTTTGCAACCTGTGACTTCGATAGGTCTCTACAAAATTCAGACGTTACAAGATGGATAATTTAGATGTTTATGTAAGGGAGACCGGGGCTGTCTGTCTACTGGGACTATGTGTCAAAGTATCGATATCTCAGACATACACATGTATTTGCGGCTACCGTTTCAATATTATCTTTGAATATTTATGAAACAAACCTTCACCAGCTTTTGTTTCTTTACGATCCTTTATTCGTTTGTCATACGCGATTGACTTGTCAATGAAAATTTCATTGACCTCTTTCAACGACGGAAAAATTATTCTCACAACGATATTTTGACTATAATCAAAGTATAAGTATCCTTCAACAATATCATTCAATAAGAACTCATCAGATGTGCACATCATAAAATTCTAATTCCAGTCGACGTACAATCTGCAATACGCTAAGTGCCGAAGAACGTGATCGGGGTTATAGGTCTTACTTCTGATGGAATTATGTGTCCACATACTTTCCCCCGTTATGAAATACTTTTTCTTCTCATTGATATAAAAGGACAATAGAAAACCAAGAAAATTGACCAGACTGATGTTGAAAGAGGTTCAAAAGCTATCTGGTACCGCCGAAAGCAAACACAAATCGACTGAACGTAGGCGTCTTTCCAGAAAATCAAAAAAAGACATTCAAAGTTACATTGAATCTGATGAATAAACATTTACATCGATATTTCATAAAACCAGTGGATGAAAACTTGAAAAAATATAAGAATTGACATGAATGTGTATTTTATTATGTGGACACATAGCCCCACAGACGTGGACACATAACCTCGTGGTCGGGGTCATTTGTCTACGCTTGACTTTTCTACTTCAAACATCCAAATCTTTAAAACGTTGAGAGATCGAAAATCCTAATGACACTTTTTTTTAATAGGAGGTTGGGAGATTATATCATGAAAATTTCAGATGAATATTCCCATTAGTCTCTTAGCAAATTTGTAAAAAGCCTAAATCGTAGACAGGTAGCCCCGGTCTCCCCTATCTATGGAAATTTCCATTGCCACACTTCATAAATGGAATATATCTCATATTTTTCATTTGGGATATCTCTCTTCAATTGGATTATCACCTCGGAATGCAATCCCCCTGATCTTTGTTTTGAGGTTTTCACCGAACTTCCGGTGATATTAACATCAGATTCAATGTGAATGTCTGTACTCGCGGTGCTGCTTCCCGCTTCAACTTATTGTCGAATAATCTGATCAAAAAGTAAGAAAAACTTGTGTCAGTGACAAATTGTTTTTTTCATACATGATAATTTATTCAATAAATAGAAAGAAATTTTTCGTCTAACCTACGTTTCTATTTCAATAGAAACATATGTTTCATCAAAATTATTCTCACCTTCTTCTGTTTCAAACAATATTGTTCGCCTTGTGGATATTTTGATCGTCTCTTGTTTGCTCTCCATTGAGATGTTCTACATGGATGTGAGGACTGGTTGTGATTGAAGTTTCCCATTCGTTATTGTAAACTAAAAGCGTACAATTTCCAGAAATACTGATCCTTTATCGTGAGACACCAGAAATCGTATCCTAAATTCGAAATTTTTTTATAACTTGGAAAATATTTGTGAAAAAATAGAGCAATGAAATTTCATTAGATTGCATGCGGTTTCTTGGATTAATCTTCAAAGTTGAGGAGAATTGGAATCATTCTTTCCTAAGATGCAACAGAATCGACATCAATTCAATTATTTCCCATTAATTAATATAAACTTTAACTAATTCTAATATTTTAAAACATCGTCGCTGACGGTCATTCTACTTGAAAAAAGAAACTTTGCGAAAAAAATGTACAAAAACGGAGGTATTGAAAGACCCAGACAGCATACGAGAATTCCAGATGAGTTCTGAAAGAAGAACTGTTAAAGAGCTCGTGCAGAATACAAACAGTTCTTGAAGGGTTTCGAACGAATTCGATTCATCAGACATTTGCGAGTCCCATTAGCATTCTCAAAGAAGTCTCATATAATTTCAACAGAACTCGCAAATGTCTGACGAATCGAATTCGTTCGGAACTCTTCAAGAACTCTTTGTATTCTAAACGAGCTCTTCAAGACTTCTTCGTACAGAATTCTTTTGCGATTCTTGTGTGCTGTCTGGGGATGATTATTTCAGGAAATAAATGTTGGCAATTTTGAAAAATTTGAGTACAGAAATATCAAAGAATATGGTAACCTCGGAATGGGGTTATTTCACGATGAACGAATTTTGGAATGAAGCATTGTCGATGTGAAGTTTTTAAGGAATTCACTTGGTTAGTATTGCTGCTATTGTCATTCAAAGAAGTTATTCATTTTTAATATTTTGATAATATTCATTTTGACTTTGATTCACCTCAAGAATTGTGTTTCATTCATTTGTAATCTGGATTAGGAGAATAACTGCGACACAGCACAATAGTTCAAAAAGAATTGTCAAGAATTCATTTAGAATTCTTGAAGCCTCAATTGAAATCTTGATGAACTCTATTGAAATCTTCATGAAATATATATTCTGAAATGACTTTTTATTTATATACCTATACTCCAAAATTTGTACATTGTGAAATTTCTCCATTCCGAGACAACTCTATTCTCAAATCACTCCATGTTCAGATACTTCTATTTGTCAACGTTTGATTTCCTCAATACTTGATTCTTTAATAATTCTGTTCTTGTACATTAAAGTTTCTGTTTTTAAATCAAATCATACTTGACAATGAAAAGTTTTAAATAAAAAATGATACTCAACAATGAAAAGTTCTAAATAAAAAATGATATTCAACAATGAAAACTGTTGAATAAAATGATAACCGACAGTGAAGACTGTTGAATAAAATGATAATCGACAGTGAAGAATCTTGAATAAAATGATACTCGACAATGAAAAGTTTTGAGCAAAATCATACTCTACAATGGAAACTTTCGAATCAAAATGGTAGTCGACAATGAAAATTTTTGAATAAGATGATAGTCGACAATCACTTTTGAATAAAATGATACTAGACTATGCAAATTTCCTTGTGACATCATCGTCCATGGTAAGTTTATTTGCGAACAGAAACTTTTGAAGAGACATGTAGAAAAACAGAGAGATTGGAAGATAGTTATCTCAGAATCCAGTTTTTGATCAGGAATATTTGGAAATGAAGGTATTCCAGAACTGAATTGTTTTGGGGTTGAAATTTATACAATAAAGATTAATTTCCTGATGAAAAAACCCGATATCGGAATTTCATCGTTAAATCATCAATTGTATCAATACTATCAAAAATCTGTCGTTTGGTTTCATTATCAGACAAGTCCGATAAAAATACGAGATCTGCGATAATTATCCGATATAAAACCGATCAGCTAGCCGATGATTTCCCGATATCGCAGATCTCGTATTTTTATCGGACTTGTCTGATAATGAAACCAAACGATAGATTTTCGATACTATTGATACAATTGATGATTTAACGATGAAATTCCGGTATCGGGTTTTTTCATAAGGGTTGATACAAAGTTGATTCAACAAGGATGAAAAAGGAAGAACAATCAATTTGTTTCGTCTTTTCATTGAAAACATTTGTTTGACTTACCTTGAATTTTCTATTTCTGAATATATATTTGAATGTTATCCTTTTTCTCAAATAATTATTGCATCGAATCGATATCAATTCTATTCATTTATTATTCACAAAGTTTCTCTTCTCTTCATGTACCACGAGAGTTGGCAACCTATGTGTCATGAAAGGTTTTGTAAATAATATATTGACAAATTACACCATGGAGAGATTTTATTTCACTTGTATATTTACCACTTTATATACAGGGTGGGGCATTTAAAGTGTCGCGGGCGTTTTTTCCAAAAATAAAGTGAGATACGAGAAAATTTTTCGGACAAAAGTTGTAGGGTACCGAGGGGGACATCTGATGGTGGCCTTGGCTTTGACCTCAAATCTCATCTTCAAGGGCATTCTGAGATCAACTCTTGTTTTTTAAATAGCATTTCATATTTTTTACTGCAGATTTGGATTCTAGGTCAAAAACCAAGAAACTTTTGTCCCAACCATTTTCCTGAAATCCGCAAAAATGGCGCTCTAATCGATATTGTTCCATTTTGAATCTGACATTCGAATAACTCAAAAACGAAGGGTCTTGCAAAAGAATGTTTCGTACAAAAGTTGTCAATACACAACACATTTCAATCGTCTACATTACCACCATTCAGAGCTCACGCGATGTAAACAAACGACGGGGTTCAGTGAAAATTCACGATTTTGAAAGTCAGTTTGTCAGTTACATTTGATTATTACTTGGTTTATGACAAATTGAAAATCATAGATATCCGATACACGGTTTCTGAAAAGATCGATATGATCGACATTTACGGTGAAATGCATAAGAACCCCAGACAAGCATATGACTTGTATGCAGAACGATTTCCTGAAAGAACAACGCCATCCATTAGGTATTTTCAACGCATTACAAAATCATTCTCAGAAACGGGAAGAGTTACAAGGGAAAAACGACATCGAATGAGAACTGTTAGCGGAGAAAATGCGGAAGTTAATGTACTAGCTGCAGTAGCCAATAATCCACACGTGAGCTCTCGTGAAATTGAACCCCATTCGGGAATTTCTCGAAGAAGTGTTCTTCGAATACTGAAACTTCACAAATTCCATCGGTATCACATTTGTTTGCATCAAGACCTTCACGGTGATGATTTCGAAAATCGTGGACAGTTTTGTCGATGGGGTCTAGCGCAAATGCACAATAACAACTTCATCAACATATTATTTTCTGATGAGTCGACGTTCACCAATCATGGTCAAGTAAATCGACATAATATGCATTACTGGGCGACAGAAAATCCAAGATGGTTACGTCAAGTAGAGCATCAAAGACAATGGGCTGTGAATGTCTGGTGTGGTATTTTTCGATCTCGAGTAATTGGACCGTACTTCATTGCAGATACGCTAAATGGAGAGAAGTACAGACATTTCTTGAATCAAGTACTTCCAACATTACTTGAAGACATACCTATTCAGGAACGATTGAATATGTGGTATCAACACGATGGTTGTCCATCCCATTATGCAGTCACAGCTCGAGAAATATTGGACAGAGATTATCCTGGACGATGAATAGGACGTCGTGGACCAGTTCATTGGCCTGCCCGTTCTCCGGATCTTACTTCTCCAGATTTTTTTTTATGGGGATACATAAAAGATACAGTTTATCAACAAGCACCGACTACACCTGAGAATATGCGTCAACGAATCATCTATGCATGCGCGAGCATCAATGAAGATATTTTAGCACGAGTTCAGCAATCTTTTGTAAAACGTTTTGAAATGTGTATTGAAGTCGAAGGCCATCCATTTTGAGCATCTACTGCATTAAAATTATCCAAGTGATGTAGACGATTGAAATGTGTTGTGTTTTGTCTGTTATACCCCATCACCTCCGTTTCAGTTCAAGGGGTCCCCCTTGGAATCAGACAACTTTTGTCCGAAACATTCTCCTCCAAGACCCTTCGTTTTCGAGTTATTCTAATGTCAGATTCAGTATGGAACAATATCGATTAGAGCGCCATCTTTGCGGATTTCAGGAAAATGGTTCAGACAAAACTTTCTCGGTTTTTGACCTAGAATCCAAATCTGCAGTAAAAAATATGAGATGCTATTTAAAAAACAAGAGTTGACCTCAGAATGCCCCTGAAGATGAGATTTGAGGTCAAAGCCAAGGCCACCATCGGATGTCCCCCTCGATACCTTACAATTTTTGTCCGAAAAATTTTCTCGTATCTCATTTTATTTTTGGAAAAAACGCCCGCGACACTTTAAATGCTCCACCCTGTATATCGGTGATATTCACACTTATTTTCGTTCACTTTCGTACTGCAGTCAGTCAAGTTTCGCTCTGTTGTTAACTTTCCGTTAACGAGGGTATTTGAATTGTTAAAATGTTCAAACCAAATTGATTGATATGCAGTGTTGCCAATGCGGGAAATTTCCTATTTTTATATTGGTCATTCTAATCAATGCAACAGCGCGATTAGTTGATTCCATTGGAATTCGGGATCTTCCGGCAACCCTGTTGATATGTCTATCCCAAATATTTACAATAATCGATCATCTGATTTCGATTTTCGACTTTATCTCGTAGAGAATGAGGCTGCCCTTCCATGGCCCGGAATAGGTTCCAGCGGAATAAAAATTGAGTCAATGCACAATCGTCTATAGATTTCTTGTATTATAGATCGTTCCAAAAGAAATTGTTAACGCAATTGGTTTGAAGTCATTCGGTCTGAACTATTGATGAATTCTGGTCTATGGAGGCTAGCCTAATAGTAAATTCGGCTCACTGCACTGGGACAAACTCGAGATTCGGAATTGCTCGGGGTGTCTTTGTCTCTTTTTGAATAACGATGATAACAAAGAATAAAAATATCCCGTATTCCCCCTAGTGCACGAGACGAATTTGCCATCAACTCAGATGCGCGCGCAATAACGTCCCTTCTCTCTTTTCACACGTACATACACGTACTTCAAGCTTACGCGCGTGTTCGCTATTCGTGGTGCAGCGTCAGTGTCGGCCATTTTCCATCATTCAACGATTAATGTATCCAAAGTCCCGTGTACTTCATCATACTTTACATCTTGTGCAATCTTGTGTTTCAACAGCAAAATAAAGAATTCTTGGTGAGTTTTGAGCGTTACATTGTATTGAATCTTTATGAATATAACAAAACTTTTCATATTTATTATATATGTTGCAGCTCCCGTTACGATGGAAGTGGGAAACGATTTTTATTGTTACGGCGAAAATCTACAAAGTGGGAAAAAAAGTGAATTCCGTGTTAAACAGGTATATCGGTTAATTGATAATAATCAAAGAATACCTTTTCGGCCTGACTCCTGCGAAGATTTTAGCGTTACGAAGGAATATCGTGTTGTAGACGGAGATAATTTAGTTGAACATTTCATCATCTGCATGGCAGGCAAGTATATAATTGTGATGTCCTTCATAAAAAACAACTCCACACTCAATTCTGGTTGGAATTTTGTCGGGAAATTATGAATACTAGTATTTGTCAGGATCACGACAAAATCCCAACCAAGATTGAGTATGGAGTTTGGAGCAATTGTAACGTCATAAATATACCACCCTGATACCACACAAACAATGTTTTTTCGAGAACAAGAAATAAGATTCTTCAAGAACTCTTTTCGAAATCATAAATTCATAAAGAGCTGTGGAAGTGTTTGGAACATTAAGGAGTACAATAAGAGTACTGCGAAAATACTTTTAGTATTGTTTCACAATTCTACCGTGTACTTCCTCATTTTCAAATCGCTGTTTATAATTCTCTTTTGTTCATGAACATAAATGTAGTACAATATAACTCGATCTTCAAATATCACCGTGTGCAAATCTGTCCGTTATCATCCAACTTTATGTGAAGCATGTGAATTGAAAAATATCTGCATTCGAGCACAATCCCGTTCTACAATATCCTAATTTCCAAATATGTTTATATTTCAATATCTTCATTTTCCACTATAACTATTGTGAATATCTTCATTTCAAATAACTCACTTTCCAAACAACTGTTCTGCAGTACATCTGTAACATCATGTACTTTTTATGAATAAAGTAATGACCGACAATGAAGTAACAAATGAATTTGTGCAATCTGTTGTCACGTTATTTAGAAAAAGTACTTGATGTTACGAGATGTACTGTAATAAAGGTGTTGGGGAACTGAGTTATTTGAAAACGAAGATACTCGAAAGTGTACATGTTTGACAATAGATACAATGTAAGATGAAGGGACCAAAATATGAATATATTTGGATTTTCAGAACAGGATTGTGCTGGAATGCAGATATTTTACAATGCACATGCTTTACAATACAGTTGTATCAAAACAAACAAGTATATGTTTACTCATATAATGTACAAATTATCCCAAATGAAAGTATCAATATTTCTGTGGTATTGCTGCAACCAAAGTGCAATGATTCTCCATTCGAAAAATTTTTCTTTATAGCTTAATTCCTGAGATATGAGCATTGTAACATTTCTAAGAATCGAAATCATACAAAGGCATCGTGTACTAAAAACTTAAGCGTCACACCATTCACTGACTTAGGAAACGGCAGATCCGTGGAACCAATTGAATTATCTTTTTCTTTCATTATAAGTTATAGCGGCTTCTAAATTTCTGGCTTTCAAGCAGTCAGGATTTAGCAATTTTGAATCATTATTCCATCATTCGTCGTTTCCCAACTCAGCGAATGATATCAATCTCAAGCATGCAGCAGAAAATGCTTTTGAATGATTTGTATTTGAAAAAAAAGTTTAAATAGTCATATCTCCAAAAGTAAGCAATGAATAATTTTTGTTAAACGAGAAATTATTGCATTCTTGTTGCAGAATACACTGTTGGAAAAATCTGTCTCAAATTTCACAAGAATATTATGAAGCCTTTACATAATAATTTTATTAAATTTCATACGAAACTTTGTATGAAATATCATATTTCCATATTAAATTTAATAATTTATTATTAATTTAATAATCGATTATTAAATCTAATAATCAATTATTAAATTTAATATGGAAATATGATATTTCATACAGAATTTCATATGAAATTTAATGAAATTATTATGTAAAAAACTTCATAATATTCTTGTGAAATTTAAGACAGATTTTTCTAACAGTGTATGCAATTCAAATGTTGATACTGAAATCTGGGGGACACTCTGCATACTGTGAGCGAATACTTGTAATTATTCGAAATGGTATTACCCTACAATTAATTACTCCAACTTATAACATATTGATGAGTAATTAATTGGTTTTGCTCAACGAACGATGGTTGGATCCAAGTTGAATTTAGAAGTGCTCTAGTAATAATTCACGAGTTTGGTGACGGTTGTGCCGGCGAAATACTAGATACTTGCGAATGCCCCACTAGATATTTGTAGAAAACTCATAACACTTATAAATATGTCGTGAAGCACTTGCAAACATCAAGCATTTCACTAGCGCAAGCGTTACAATATTTCGTGAATGCCGAGACGTTTTCACTCCGGCGGTGACAATCCAACGACAGATTGATGTAATTTTGAGTCGAACGTAACCCGAATATTTAACATATCAAAAATGAACACTTGGCTGCCAATTGTGCGATTGGCCTACTTGGATATTTCAAAAAACAATTCTATCGGAAGTTATATCAATTTACCGCTAGTTCGCCGTCGCTATCAATCTCGGTGCTGGTTGTACTAAAAATGAACATGCTGGTTCGATGAGCAAATGATGTTTAATTATAATTCATAATAAAGGATTAATGTCACTGACGAAAATGTGATTACAATAACTATCAGACGCGATGTTTTATATGAAAGAAATCCATGAAGTCACTCTATTGTATGTCAACCTTGTATGATATTCAAATATTTGTTTTATTGACAGCAACTGACAAAGAACTTGAGCAAAAGAAAGATTGAAAGAGACGTGACCCAAAAAGGTTATCAACTTCTAATCCCGTTATCCCTTTGAAGGAAATTATAAATGTTGAGAGGAAAAAGGAGTGAAAGCTGCAAAGGTTTGTTATTTCATAGATTTAGTTCCACAAATAACAAAGTGTTTAGATTTTCACGTCTTAGAAATGATTGGTGGTACATACTCATTCGATATATATATATATATATATATATATATATATATATATATATATATATAAACAGGGTGGGGGATTTGAAGTGTCGCGGGCGTTTTTTCCAAAAATAAAATGAGATACGAGAAAATTCTTCGGACAAAAATTGTAGGGTATCGAGGGGGACATCCGATGGTGGCCTTGGCTTTGACCTCAAATCTCATCTTCAAGGGCATTCTGAGGTCAACTCTTGTTTTTTTAAATAGCATCTCATATTTTTTACTGCAGATTTGGATTCTAGGTCAAAAACCAAGAAACTTTTGTCTGAACCATTTTCCTGAAATCCGCAAAGATGGCGCTCTAATCGATATTGTTCCATACTGAATCTGACATTAGAATAACTCGAAAACGAAGGGTCTTGGAGGAGAATGTTTCGGACAAAAGTTGTCTGATTCCAAGGGGGACCCCTTGAACTGAAACGGAGGTGATGGGGTAAAACAGACAAAACACAACACATTTCAATCGTCTACATCACTTGGATAATTTTAATGCAGTAGAAGCTCAAAATGATGGCCTTCGACTTCAATACACATTTCAAAACGTTTTACAAAAGATTGCTGAACTCGTGCTAAAATATCTTCATTGATGCTCGCGCATGCATTGATGATTCGTTGACGCATATTCTCAGGTGTAGTCGGTGCTTGTTGATAAACTGTATCTTTTATGTATCCCCATAAAAAAAAATCTGGAGAAGTAAGATCCAGAGAACGGGCAGGCCAATGAACTGGTCCACGACGTCCTATCCATCGTCCAGGATAATCTCTGTCCAATATTTCTCGAGCTGTGACTGCATAATGGGATGGACAACCATCGTGTTGATACCACATATTCAATCGTTCCTGAATAGGTATGTCTTCAAGTAATGTTGGAAGTACTTGATCTAAGAAATGTCTGTACTTCTCTCCATTTAGCGTATCTGCAATGAAGTACGGTCCAATTACTCGAGATCGAAAAATACCACACCAGACATTCACAGCCCATTGTCTTTGATGCTCTACTTGACGTAACCATCTTGGATTTTCTGTCGCCCAGTAATGCATATTATGTCGACTCACTTGACCATGATTGGTGAACGTCGACTCATCAGAAAATAATATGTTGATGAAGTTGCTATTGTGCATTTGTGCTAGACCCCATCGACAAAACTGTACACGATTTCCGAAATCATCACCGTGAAGGTCTTGATGCAAACAAATGTGATACGGATGGAATTTGTGACGTTTCAGTATTCGAAGAACACTTCTTCGAGAAATTCCCGAATGGAGTTCAATTTCACGAGAGCTCACGTGTGGATTATTGGCTACTGCAGCTAGTACATTAACTTCCGCATTTTCTCCGCTAATAGTTCTCATTCGATGTCGTTTTCCCCTTGTAACACTTCCCGTTTCTGAGAATAATTTTGTAATGCGTTGAAAATACTCAATGGATGGCGTTGTTCTTTCAGGAAATCGTTCTGCATACAAGTCATATGCTTGTCTGGGGTTCTTATGCACTTCACCGTAAATGTAGATCATATCGATCTTTTCAGAAACCGTGTATCGGATATCTATGATTTTCAATTTGTCATAAACCAAGTAATAATCAAATGTAACTGACAAACTGACTTTCAAAATCGTGAATTTTCACTGAACCCCGTCGTTTGTTTACATCGCGTGAGCTCTGAATGGTGGTAATGTAGACGATTGAAATGTGTTGTGTATTGACAACTTTTGTACGAAACATTCTTTTGCAAGACCCTTCGTTTTCGAGTTATTCGAATGTCAGATTCAAAATGGAACAATATCGATTAGAGCGCCATTTTTGCGGATTTCAGGAAAATGGTTGGGACAAAAGTTTCTTGGTTTTTGACCTAGAATCCAAATCTGCAGTAAAAAATATGAGATGCTATTTAAAAAACAAGAGTTGATCTCAGAATGCCCTTGAAGATGAGATTCGAGGTCAGAGCCAAGGCCACCATCGCATGTCCCCCTCGGTACCCTACAACTTTTGTCCGAAAAATTTTCTCGTATCTCACTTTATTTTTGGAAAAAACGCCCGCGACACTTTAAATGCCCCACCCTGTATATATACAGGGCGTCCCATTTGGAACAGGACAGCTGAATAACTCTTCAGGGAATGGAGGGGGAGAAAATTGTTCAGATAAAAGTTGTAGGGTTCGAAAGGGGCCATAAGATGGTGACCTTGAATTTGACCTTGAGATCAATTTTGAGCATAATTGATGGTCAAAGGATGTTTTTTCAAATGGAAAACCCTACGTTCGACCTCAGAAATGGAAAGAGCGGAAAATTTTACGTCCGAATATGTTAACATATCAGGTCATTTGGAGGTCAAAAAACCATTTTCTATGGATTTTCACGGAAAAGCCTCAAACGAGTTGTTTCTCTGACCAAAGTTATTAAAGTCGAAGTGAAACCCCACGTTTCGACCTTGAATTCGACCTTAAGAACGATAATGAATGCCAAATTTGAAACAATAATTCAAAAATTATTTATTTTCCCAGTTCGTCGTTTGATAATTACAGATGGCACAAATCCGTTGACGGGTACGACACACTTATTGCAGGAGATGTTCGAATTGACCGCCATTTCCTTCAATACATAACTCCAGCCGGCGTCGAAAGTTTCCAAGAACAGACTGAAAAACTTCTGCACGAATATTCGCAATTGCGTATCTGATGCGTTGTTGTAGATCCACAGGTGTTGTTGGTCGGTTGGTATAAACGACATTTTTTATGTAACCCCACAAATAAAAATCTAGAGGGGTGAGATCAGGAGATCTTGCCGGCCACAGTACAAATCCAGCTCGACCAATCCAACGATCGGGGAAAAGGATATTTAGATAATCACTCCCACATCGAACAAAGTGTGGTGGTGCACCGTCTTGCTGATACCACATCCTCTGCCTAGTTGCTAATGCCACATCTTCCATGAGAACTGGTGATTCATTCTGTAAAAACTGTAGATAATTAGGACCGTTAACAGTTCCATCAAAAAAATACGGCCCAATAACTTGATTCTCTAGCATTCCACATCAAACATTTATACCCCACCGATGCTGATGATCAACTTGTTGAGTCCAGTGCGGGTTTTGCGCTGACCAATAGTGGCTATTGTGACGATTTAACAAGCCAGTACTTTGAAACGTTGATTCATCACTGAAAAGAACATATCGAAAGAGATCGGGCGCTTCGTTCAACCTCTGTAAAGCCCAATGGCAAAAGTTGTCCCGATTCTGCATATCTTGTTGAGATAATTCTTGGGTCAGTGTGATGTGGTACGGATGATATTGAGCAGCTTGTAGAATTCTGTGTGCCGTACTGCGTGGAATACCCAAATCGCGTTCAATATCACGTAAACTAACATGAGGATTCATGTGTATTATTGCTAAAACAGCAACGCATCGAGGGTTGTTAAAGTTGAAACCTTGATTGTTTCGGCGTTGACCAATCCTTCCTTGTCGACAATTTCTTTCAACTTGGCGAATGACTTCTGGAGAAGGATGATGCTGCCGATCTCCAAACCGCTCTCTGTACAATCGTGACGCTCTTTGATACACTCCGCGACACTCACCCAAGATCATTAAAATATCAACACATTCGTAAGGTGAATAAACCATTTTGAACCCGCACTTACACCGTAAACGATGAAAACTTCTTAATGATCATTTTCGTACTGATATGAAGGATCAACTCTGAAGGTTAGTTCTGTTTACTTTCAATTCGAGGTCGAAACGTGGGGTTTCACTTTAACTTTAATAACTTTGGTCAGAGAAACAACTCGTTTGAGGCTTTTCCGTGAAAATCCATAGAAAATGGTTTTTTGACCTCCAAATGACCTCTGAATGACCTGATATGTTAACATATTCGGACGTAAAATCTTCCGCTCTTTCCATTTCTGAGGTCGAACGTAAGGTTTTTCATTTGAAAAAACATACTTTGACCATCAATTATGCTCCAAATTGACCTCAAGGTCAAATTCAAGGTCACCATCTTATGGCCCTCTTCGAACCCTACAACTTTTACCTGAACAATTTTTTTCCCCCTCCATTCCCTAAAGAGTTATTCAGCTGTCCTGTTTCAAATGGGACGCCCTGTATATATATATAATATATATAGGGTGTACAGTCGGTGTAAAAAATCCGTTCACAAGTTTGAATGGATGAGTATTCAAACTGGTGAACGGATTTTTTACACCGACTGTGCAAGAAAACGCTGTGCTCTCCTTTTAAGGGGGTAGTCTGGTGAAAAACAGGGTTTTTTCAATGATTTTTTTTTTGGTGTAGGAAATATATTATAATCAAGAACTTTCGGTACATTAAAATATAAGTATTTAATTATACAGGAAAGTTTTTTTTTTAATTTTCTCATCACTTTTGTATCCAAAATGGCGGATCCAAAAAAATGTTTTCCCTCCCTGGCGTTGGTGATAACTCGGGAACGGGTAATCTAAAATGAACAAATCAAACAATTCCTCAATCTGCATCGTTATGGTTATGGTCCGTACTAGAATCAATGATTTTTTTTCAAAAATAATAAAACGGCGGCTGTTCGAATGATTTTACCACTTTTTTGCAACTTGAATTGTTTATAACATCGTCAAATAACAATGAAACTTCATGATTCTAGTACGGGCCATAGCGACACATTTGAGGAACATGCAGTTCAAATTTCAAGTCAATCGGACCAGTAGTTGTTGAGATATCATCAACGCCGCATGAAAAAATGCAGTTTTGAGATAAACGCGTTCAAAGTTTCATGGTCTTTCAGACGCCCCCTTCGTCTGCTTTTTATCATTCATTTTAGTTAGAACTTAACTTTCACAATTGTATATAATTTGTAACCAAACGTGTTTGTAATTTGTACTGGTCACCAAAACGCTTCAACACCAGAACGCTAGAACGCCAAAACGTCAGAACGTCGGAACGCGCGAAATGCGTTTCGAGCGCTTGGACCAGCATCTCGAAAATTTTGTGTACCTTGAAAACGGCTTGAGATTTTGCACTAAAATTTTCAGACATCATTCTTGAGATGTTGAGGAGTAAATTTAAGCAAAAAAAAACATTTGAAAAAAATTTTTTTTTTCACCAGACTACCCCCTTAAGAGCACATTCAATGTAAAAAATTTCTTTATAGATTCACAAAAAAAGTTTGGAAGTTTTTTACATAACTTTTTTTTTGTTGAATTCAAAAACAAAGTTTGGAAAACTTCGAAAATTTTTTGATTTTCTGTAAACTTTTTTCTGAAATCCAACGAAAAAAAGGTATGTAAAAAACTTCCCAACTTCCTTTGTAAATCTACAAAGACATTTTTTACCGTGTTTATAAGACAAAATGTAACACTTCTTTCATTCTATATTTTTTATCTGTAGCTTAGATTGATAATTAACTTCAAACAATTGAGTTAATACTGCCCAGTCAACAACATGCTATGGTCCACACGGAGAAAATGTGAAACAGACTGCCAATGTCCGTTCATTGATTATCAATGTGCAACAAACAACAAATTTTGTATCCTCGATATTAAGTGCGCCTCCATCGATAACCAATGGGTGAAAAGTGATCGATGTTATATTCACATTGATGATCAATGCGCTCACACTGAAAATCAAAGTCTGAATTATATTTTTGATCACCAACTTCTACTACCATCCGAGAATGGGTCATTCCTAACAAAGTTTGATTTTTCAAGTGAAACATGGGACTTTTTATAATAGATTCGGATTACCTGTGAAAAAACAAGGAACTTTTACTCAAACCATTTCCGCCGTAAATGCGACCATTTACAACTGAAACAATCAAATCGAAAACGGATCCATCAATCTGATCGATTCAATGTAGATGAAACATAACTTCGTGATGTGACAGCTGTGAAAAAGTTTCATCACAACGATATCGACGACGTTTTGATGAAAAGACGTAAGCGCCAAGAAATTCGAATTTTTGTCGTGTATATCAATCGGAACCTCTTGAAAAACGCTTTTGAATAATATATATAGCTCAATTTCAAATTTTTTGGCAATTACGCCCTGTTGTCAAAACGTGGTCGATATCGCTTCAATAAAACTGTTTGATGGGATGTCACATAACCACAATCCTGTTCCTGCCGCCTCTCTGTCTCCCTCCTATACATTCAAACGTGTGAGTTGGTGAAAGATTGAAGAAGGTGCGACCGCACTCTTTCCGAACTTTGACTAATTTGCACGTTTGAATCCATGGGAGAGAGACACAGACCCTGGTAGAAATTCTCGCTAGTAAACCATTAGGCACCAATCAGTTTATCCTTCTTACTGATAAGGCGCTAATCGGGAAAACTTATAAGTAACTGATGAGAGATGTAACGCTCTCACCAACGAGGGACTAATCAGGAAAACTAAGCAGGCACTGACGAGTAACTGATGAGGTACTCACCAGTACCTCATAATCGAGGTTAGATGCCGCAATGTATTAAATATTCCTCATAAACGAAAAAAGGTTACTAAAAAGAGTTTACATTATCAAGATATGAACTTGACTTCAGATTCTATTAGACTTTTATTGATCTATTCAAAGATGATAAAAAAAATAACATCAACCTCCGCTTCACTATGGTGTTTGGTAGACAGGCCATGACACATATGTATTCATTCTTGTCCGGAATAACTTTGTTGGCAGTGATGAAAAGTTTTTAACCTAACAGAGAACCGAACCTGCTTTAACCTATCTACTTAACCTATCAAAACCTACCCAGTGAACACAGTTACGTAAATATTACATAAGAACTACATAACGTCAAGTAGCTGGTTACGTAACTTGGGAGTCATATGTAAGTCACATGTGACTCACAATTTCCCACTCATTCACGTAACCATGTGAGGAACAATGTTACATTGCAGTTACTTACATAAAGAAGTAGGATCTTCACGTAACCAATATATAACTGCAATGTAATGCCGATGGCAGAACGCTGTATTGGGAAACAAAATTTGTCTTACATGAAAATTCAATTTCCCTATCCGCTCAGCAATAACGCTGAACGTAACATTGACGTAACTTTTACGTTCCCAAGTACTCTGTTGATTGTACACTCTTATTTTGGTAACTCAAATGCATAACTGATACATAACATCAACTTTCAAAATCATGTTTTCTTCAGGCCCCTTGCATATTATGAAGTAAATAAAACATAACATAGAAATAACAAATTGTGACTTAATATGAGCGTAAATTGTTATGTAATTATTACATCATATATACGTAACAGAGTTACGTAACTTGTGATTCCTGTGTTATGTAACATTTACATCACATATACGTAACAGAGTTATGTAACTTGTGATTTCTGTGTTATGTAACATTTACATATGGTGTTCACTGGGTAACACCTTGCCAACGTAGCTATTCCGCGCTTTAAAACTCAAAGCTTATTTGATGAAGACATTTGCTACACTGGGAAAAAAAGACGAGTGATGCGCTGTTGGTCAAAGAGTCCATCACTGTTACTAACCAATCGGGTGTTACCAAGAGTATATCGCTATTGGTAGGAACAATAGAACACTTTAGATCACCAATTGTGTGTTACCAACAGTATATCGCTATTGGTGGGCATAGTAAGACGCTGTTGGAAGCAAATAGAAACCTTAAAAGAGAGATGCCGAGTGTAATATTGGTGACAGTCTATAGTGCATTACTATTGTAACAAATAGTGAATCCGTAGTGTTTTTGATGTATTAGGAAAAATGTATTCTGACATTTTTATAATGAAAATACATCCGAGTTGTTTTTGCAGATGGTTTTATTATATATATAAGAAATCAGTAAATTGATATAAATGAACAACTATTCATTCAATACGATGTTGAATAAACTTGCTATGGAAAATATGAATACGCGATCGGAATTGAAGAGAAATCACATGAGAATATATTTCAAAAATTATGTAATTAGGTATTTATTAAGATAATGTTTCAAAATATTAGAAGTTCTATGAGGAATCATCGCAACATTTGTGAAGGAATAAAAATTAATAATGTCTAATCTATCTGATTCGGATCTTCCAATTGACAAATCACATCACTTGCACTTCATCTCGAAGATCCAGCACAAATGTTTTTATGATTCCTGATAGAACTTCCAATATTTTAAAACATTATTTGAATAAATACCTAATTACATAATTTTTTAAATATATTTTAATGTAATTTCTCTTTAACTCCGATCGCGTATTCATATTTCCCATAGTAAGTTCATTTAATGAAAATCACATCATATTTGATAAATAGTTCTTCATTTATATTAATTCACTGATTCCTTATATATATAATAAAACCATCTGCAAAAACAACACGGATGTATTTTCATTATTAAAATGTCAGAAGACATTTTTCCTGTTACATTGAAAACACTACAGATTCACTATTTGTTACAACAGTGATTCACTATTGACTGTCAACAATATTTCACTTAGCATTTCTCTTTTAAGGTTTCTATTTGCTTCCAACAGCGTCTTACTATGCCCACCAATAGCGATATACTCCAATATACTCTTGGTAACACACAATTGGTGATCTAAAGTGTTTTATTGTTCCTACCAATAGCGATATACTCTTGGTAACACCCGATTGGTTAGTAACAGTGATGGACTCTTTGACCAACAGCGCATCACTCGTCTTTTTTTCCCAGCAGTGTTGCGATATTCACCAAAGTGGGAAATCGCAGCTTGGTCACGTGACTACAAAAACGTCACAAACTACGACGTCACTCACCAATACATATGAGTGCGCTTGTCGGTGAGTTATCCCCACCGCCGTATAGTATCCGAGATATATATATGCGTTGTTCGGTTTCACTCGGTAAACATCGATCGCGGTCGACGATTCGAGAGAGAAGAATTATGTTTCCTTGTCTCTCCTCGTTCTAGCTATTCCCTACAAAATATCATTTTTCGCTGCTGAACTGCTGAAGACATATATATGCGTCGTCAAAGCAACGAGTTTATGCTTCTCTTTCTAACGTGAAAGACCCGCGAACATTCAAAATTCAATTGAATGATAGCTTATTAATTGACAAAATTTCTTGCTGAGAATTTTTGTTTGTACAATTTATTAATACCTTTTTTATTTTTATTCTACATTCTCTATTTTCTTACCAAAAATCTACATCTTCTACGCAAAACTTTTTTCATCATGGAATTCTCAAACGCAACATATCCTTCCTATTCATGCAAGCCCTGGTTGAAGTCCGATCGCGATCTATAAAAAGATTGGTCGATCATGAAAAAGTAGAAAAGTCATGTAGAAGTAGAAGGACTTGAGGAATGCGAACAATTTTCCGCGCATGTTGAAAGTTGCTTCCCTTGTTGATGAAAGTTTGTACATGATTTTTCATTTTTCTCACAATCTTATATTTTCCTACATAACTCACGATGGCAATGCTATAAGGATGATACGCACAATCCTTATAAACACCTTTTTCTCATCCCCAGACACGAAATCGGTCCATGGCTCAGTGACAAGTCGTTGGATCGGTAATCGGAAGAACTCGCGTTCAATTCCAGCTGCGGTTACGATTTTCTTTCAACCATAAAAATGCATTTTCATTATTAATTTTTTTTTTCATTTCAAATTATACATCGAATCATCACTTATTTCTCATGATTATTCATTTGTATGTTTGACTATGAACATTCTTGACACATTCACAGCACTTATGAATATCCTTTCGCAAAATTCTTTCAATTGGATTATCCTTCTACGTATCACCATGACACTTTATGCAAACAGGGAATATTACACTCAGGAAAATTTACAGCCATAGCACCTATAATGAATAGTTGTCCTCAAAACGGACTCTGTGTATACTTCATGCAACTACAAGAATATTTGGCATTACTATAAACAAGTTACCTTAACTGTTTATATATTTGTGAATACTGAATTTGAATAGTTGTCCCCAAAGAGTTGATGTGACTATTCAAATTTCTCTCAGTGTAGGGAAGAAATATTCACACATGTGAGGAAGAGAAATGTACAGCGACTGGGAAATGATCGAAATTGAATACTTAAAGATCTCAATTTAAAATTTTATAATTTTCAATCAAAGTTTTTTTTATCATCATCAGGGTACTATACTTACCAATTTTTATTTATCTTGTTTTCAACATAGTGAACACATTTCACCATTCGTAATGGGATTGAATAAAATATTTCTACCTGGAATATATTATGCAACTAAGAAAACACTTTTCAGGGATGTTGTGAGAATATTCGGCAATATATTCCTTATGTGACATGAAAATGTGTCCCACACTGTAAAAAATATTTAATGTACTGCTTGCAACTATCATGTAACCACCACCAAGAATGTTATGTTACAGTGGGGTTTCGACTCCTTCTCATGAGCGTAAAATTATACACAATCAAATCCATTGCATGCAACGAATAGGTGATACTGCGTGTCATTTCAAGTTACATTGTAGTTATGGGATTGTAACAAACTGTGCTCGGTGCGTACATCTATAGACCGTATGCTTCGTCGCTAAACCTCAGTCACCCCACTTGTATTCACGTATTCTCGTTGCCCTTTCATCGCGCGTTGCAGTGAAGTGAATGAAACTTCTTCAATCATCAAAAATATAACAAGGTTCCTCGATTTCATCTCCGTTTCTGTTTCAAATCGTAGCTCTTCACTCTTTTGAACAGAAGATTGTATTTCAAAACTCTATTGTTCCCTTTAGACCCACGTGGGGTAACTGAACCTGATAAAAATTTCCCATAGAAACCGATAGGGTGTTTCAAATTCCATATAGGATCCCCATAAGATTCTATATAATCCTATGAGGATCCTATGCGGAATTTGAAACATCCTTTCGGCTTCTGTGAGCAATTTTCAGCAAGAGAGGGTTGATATATTTCCATAGAAGTTTTTCTCTCACACGGAGAAAATAATCAACTATTTTTTCATGTGAAATACAAGATTTTTCACTGTGCTTCATATTAACGTCGAACCGAGATTTAGATCTTCATGAAAATTTATATTTCCACACAGTAAAAAGAATGATTACTAGTGTTGCCGCGATATTATCGTCGATAATTGAGGAATACTCGATTATCTCAATTCTTACACGTTCCTATGGAATATATAATTCACGAATCTTCGATTATGCTCATAATGAAACGGAATAATGAATAATACCGGACTTGTATACAAAATAAACCAAGATATGCTTCCATTTATCGTTACGATATATCGATAATTATCGTTACGATAGTGTAAGAATATTTTGATTTATTTTGTTTAAAAGACCAAGATGATCCATTATCCCGTTTCATTTTGCGCACAGTCGAAGATCTACGCGTTAAAAGTTCCATGAAAACCTGTCAAAATTAGGATAATCGATTATTTCTGAATTTCGACGATAATATCGCGGCAACACTAATGATTACCTTAAGAAATTATATAGACATGTTACAATGCCCACAGTAAAAATTCCCGTCACTGAAATTCAGACATTCATGGGTTTCCAGTGAAATTTATTATTTACTAAATGTTGTACAGGAAGTCATGATAAATCACTGTGGACTTCTTCAAAATTGGATGGAAATATTATAATTTCCCTTGTCAATTCCAATCTGGTCCGTAGATAGTGAGCTACCACAGTAATTTTAACTGTATTTTTCTCTCCGTGCACACACTCTCCTAATTACAGGAGTCTATTGAATGTCATTCATGACCAAGATCAAACACAATCCTTGCCACGGTAAACCACCACTCAAACCTATCGAAGCCTACTCGAGTGGGAAGTTTAAAGTTCTTGACAGCTAGTGATTATTTACTTGCTGTTTATAGTTGGTAACTAGCCAGTAACTGATTAGTAGCTAGTCAAATCCAGTTAAATCAGATAGATTTCTACCAGGGTATTGAAACCCGATTTTTTGATTGGCGGAATGAGTTTGAATGGTCATTCACCGCTGCAAAATCAGTTATTCATCAATACGATTCAATGGATGATGAATTTTACCGACGTTTGAATGAGTGATGCACTAAATAAACAACTTTCTGTGAAGTAATATTGATTTAATACTTTTCCTCGGTTTAAGTACTGTGAGTCATTATAAATCGCCATCGAAATGTACAAACTTCACATTCTTCCAACAAGTTTTCAATATACACCTTTAATCGACTAATATTTTCCTGTAACGATGATTCGTCATCACCAAAAATAACATCAACAACAATTAACAAACATAGAAGTCAGGAGTCACAACTATCATCACTCAATAATAATAATTATAAAATGAAATACAAATCGTTCAACAACAATCTACAACAACATATTACAATATTCCGTATCACGGTATCCGCTTTCTTGGATCGCTGGTCATAGTAAGCCATGTATACTCCATGTTATAAAACTTGCAACATTATATTTCTCAAAATTACATTTTTGATTTCCATTCAGGGTATAATAAATAAAATGTAGAACTAACCAACACATTCGATACTTTTATAAGAAAACAGGAAGGCAACCTGATTGAAAAAATTTTCCGCATTATATACAATCCATATATAATTTTCATATGAATAATATATTAGGAACGTACTATTGTACTAACCGTTTTGCTATTCGATTGTTCTAATGTCTTTTCCCATTTCTGCATTTGATGTATATTGTATGGATACGCTGAGAGAAATTTTTATTATATGTATAATGAAAATCAAGACAGCTATAATTTATGATAGAAGATATTATATATCTAATCGAACTTATTATGCGTTCAGTAAAATTCATTATATTATATAGCAGGGGTAAAATCTGCATAATAATTTTTATTATATATCTCTTAGATTTCATTATATAATTTTCGCTGTCCCTATTTTTATTGTACATTTCTCTCTGTGTACAGTAACTTATTCTAATGACTGCAGCATAAGCTACCATTCTTCATCTGTTCAACAATTCAAATTTATAATTACATGACATATGAACGGAAGATCTATAAAAAACAATTCCTCAGTATTCATCAAAGACTACCGCAGTAGTTGGTATCAGGAATACTGTACAAAGCGTTGTTAAGGCGTTTCACGTACATGTTACGGAATGCACCATTAGAGTTTGAATAATTTTCCGAGATAAGATGAAGCTGCAGTTCAAATCAAATTCAATGTGATAAAATCATTCGGAAGCATTCAGAGCTTTTGTGGATCACATATTTTTATATCACATTGATCAATCGTCTCAGTGGACAATTCAAACTCCAATGATATGAAATTATAATAAACTCTATAACAGTTATAACAATGCATATACAAATTATAGAGAATACATAGATCCGACCTAACCATCACAGTCTTTGTAACTAACACATCCAAGTTCAGGATGTAAGATATCGATAGCGGTTTGGTCACATGCGTGATTGATGGTTCCATTTTTAAAAGATCTATGTTTTACCTGAAGTCACAAACACAATTTAAAATTCATTCGTGGTTCTTTTCCAATTCGTATCAATCAGCTGGACGTAAAGTAAACAGTTGAACAGGACTGAATTAAGAAATTTCTCCTCTCTTGATGAACGATACACTGTTGAATGATGTGACGTGACATTTTTCATAGTTCTTGAGAACTTAATGAAACAGGAGTGAGTGACTCCAGTGCAGGCAGTGAAATTCCGTACGTTGACCTCACATCATGCAGGTTCCTTTCTCAAGGGGTTCAATTCTTCTCAGTACTGACCATTGAGTCTTCAATGGATACTTTCCAGTGTAACAAAATGTGCCCTCAGTGATAATCATGGGGCAATTCAGAGTTATCCGAGGAACGTCCAATACTGATAAAACAGATTTTCCAGTTACGTACATCCGGGCATCCAAATTATTGGTACGTTCATCAATTATGGCAGAACCACAATTTAACCCTTCTGCAAGGACTTGATACGATACCATCGAATACGAGCAATGTCACATCAATTACAGAAATTCCTCCTGATGAACGCTATTTGAGGTTATTGAACAGTAACCAAATGGCTATATTTATGCAGATGATAAAGTTTCTGGATACACCTTAGCTAGTATTTCAATTGTGACGATTGCGACGATGTGAGAATATACCAATGACATGGGCGTTTGAAGAGTAATTGTTTATTCGATGATCTCCAAAACATCCCACACTTATTGCTATACCAGGTGGTGATGATATCATTCATATCGATTTTTATCAATCGATGAATCGAATAATTTTGTCACGACTGGATTGCTTGTGTATTGTGAACTAAATTACAAACTGTGGACTGTACTTATGATGCCGTTATAATTCATATGAATGTTGAATTGACGAGCGAACTGAATTATCCACCACTCAACCGTACGAACAATATATCGTGATTTGTACAATTATTGATTGCGGACTGTAGTGATGTGGTTTGTCGAACTGTACATAATATGAAAATATTGTTGAGGCTATATTGAAAATACTGCCTAATTCATGATGAACGGTATGACGTTTACTGTCCGATCATTCATTTTCATTGTGATACAAAAATACTTAAACTGATTATATCATTTCGTTGAGAGGAAATATGTGAACAATGTAATATTAGTTAACAATCTGCAAAGCTCATCTGTAGTTGAGAAGAGTCGAAGATATATACGTATGTAAGGATAAAACGCGTACCAGGCAAGTCAAGCTTATATCAAATTCCAACTAAAAAAGAAAACAATTCTTCTACCGCCCTTTAGCCCCGCCAAAATTTTGAATTAAATATCTCTGCCGCGAATGCCAGGAACTGTTAGGATTCATCCGAATTTGCCTGACATTTTCAGCAGGGATGATCAAGTAACTTAGAAATAAGTGCTGAAAGTATGTTTTCGAAGTTAGAATCGTTTATAGAAACGAAACGGAGATATAATTTCACAAAGTCTGATTAATTAGTGTTCGACTCCTCGAAATAATTCCTTGGAACTGAAACATTGTTTAAGGGATATATATCAAGACTTTGTATCTCAAGCAGATGAGGATTTTGTTAATCGATCGCTGATTTGTTTTGATAAACGATTCACACCTCAGCAATATGTGCTAACAATGAAACCTAGCGGAAGCTACATTTATATACTACTATGTTCTTTTCCTCAACACAGAGTGAAAATTTGTTGTAATTAAATTAGTAATTCACATTATAATCGGACTGTGTAAAAATGCACCTGTTGAAAATATTCAGCAAGGAATGGGAGTACCACATGATTAAACTAGATCGAATTCAAAAACAGGCAGGGAATATTCCATACAATTTGAAGTAAGACTCGATAAATATTATTTTTCAATTGAGTGATATTTGCATTCAGTACATTGTCACTTTTGGCTCATCCAATTTTCATTCTCGGTCTCCTTTGGGCGCAATATTATATAATAGTGTCGTAAACGAACAGTATCGTCGAACAAAAAAATGTTCCCCGAATAATGTCACAGTTAGTTTTAAAAAAAGGAATATTCGATAACCTGCTTTGAAGATACCATCCCAACCTATCAACTGGTCAATCAGTTTGAATCAGATTTTTGCGGGACTTTCTATTTGATCTCATTGAAATCTCATCGGCCATGGCAGGGAATTTTCACTAAATGCGATTTCCCACATTGGGGAATATCGCAACACTGGACTGTGCGGTGATTCAGGAGATCGGGACCCCAAGGTTCGTCACTCCCTCGGTATTTTATGACTCCAAACCCTCTCCTAAATCAATGTTTGTGTATATGTGTGTACAAGTTCTCTAATTCAAATATCAATGTAGTGAGTATCTGTATTGTGTGGTAGTTCAGGAGATCGGGACCCCAAGGTGCGTCATTCCCTCGGTATTTTATGACTCCAAACCCTCTCCTTAACTGACGTGTGTTGTGTATGTGGTTGAGTTTCCCACAATTTACGGTCAATGTCCCACATTTTACAACACGCTGATGATCCTCGGAACAATGACATTATTCAGTTCCTTTTCTTTGGGTACAAAATTTTTGAAGCTATTCTTTCATAATGAGATTCTGTAACGGGCATTGTGCAACTCTTTCAACCATGAGCCCTCAATGCGCTCCTCATCATGCAGATTGCATTCAATAATTTTGCACCCATTTTGTTCCTCTTTTTAGTTTTGACATCCGTCACGACAGAAAATGCCCTTTCCGCTTCTGCGTTGGAGTGAGGAATGCTTCGAACTCGATCAATCAAAGCCTTCAAATTCGAGAAGAAGTCCGTGCCTTTCTTGGGATACTTGTAATTTAAAACCATTGACCACATTCGGTCAAAATCCATAGCAATTAAGATTCTCTTCCCGCCTTCTTTTGGAAGATGCATCAGCAGATTCCACTCTGCTTTGAGTTCAGGTGTCACGGTCACACCTAGACGTTCCGCAACGAAAGCCACGGGCTTGAAGGACTTTTCCCGATCTCTAAAAAGCGCCGATTCCGCTTTGAATACGGATAGGTGTCGGTAAAAGGAATTCGATATCAAATTCAGTCGGTCAGACAATTGAATAATTGCTGTACGGCAAAAATTGAGACAGTTGTTCCGAATATCAGCAACAACCTCGGGTTGAAGATAGTTCTTGTACCGTGCTTCAAGTGAAGGTAATTCATCTTGGTCTCCGTCTTCATTTACTTTCAAGGCAGAAATGGTATCAGCTAATATGTCACTTTTTTTCGGGGACTGAGAAATAAAATCTTCACATTCCCATCCAAGATCTATGGATTTACCACCGTTCTGCAAATTACCTTCATCGAATAAATCGAGGCGCGGAATTTGCTTAGGGATCCCTAGAAGAGGTTTTCGGACAAATCTCTCGGCCAATTTGCGTATCAGATCCAATGAAACATCATACACATCTTGTATTTTTGTGCTCTTCGTTTGGAATGATGCGTTGTACGTATTGAAATCCCTAAGAGCAACTTCCAGAAAAAGAAGGTAGGCTTTTAACTTATCATCGTTCATAGCAACAAGCAAGTTTGTGGCCGGTGTTTTTTTCGCACGACGTGTCATTGCGACAGTTTTAGTATTGCGCCGTTTTAATGTCAACGACACAGGCTTACTTGTCACTTTTTTTTCCTCTTTCGCACAACGAGATGAGGCTTCCTCAATCATTTCCCATTCTTTCAGGATCCTCTGAATGCAGTGCTGCAATTCAAGCCATCGCGTGACGGACAGGGATAAAATTTGTTTAGGCACGATGCCTAAATCATTGGCTACATCAATGGCAATGTCATTTCGCTTCGCACTTTTGCGGAAGAAAGTGGCTACGTCTTGAATAAAATTTGGGACGAAATTTGGGATAAATTTCCCTGAATGCATTGCCGCCAATGCACTTATATGACGCACGCAGCGAGAAATGAAAGCAACGCATTTATTTCTAAGTAAAGTGGCGACCGAATTATTCTCTCCCGTCATTACCGGTTCATTATCTGTGGATAATGAGCTGATATTCCTAAAAGGGATTCGATCAAATCGCAAGCACTTCTCAAGTGCAGCAAAAAGTTTTTGATGAGAACAATCAATTGCTTTCATTTGAATCATTTGCAACAATTGGCTGATTGGTGTACCCGAGTTCTCATCAATAAAACGAACGCAAACAGCCAAGTTTTTTTCATTCGCGATATCCACAGATCCGTCAACGTGGATGCCGAAAGGGGTTGTTCGAAGTTTGTCAAGTAATTTCTCCGTCTCAACAACCGCGACATCGTTGACGATGATTCCGGTGATTTTATCACGTTTTAACTGCAATCCTTGGGCAATCTGAGAATCTGGGAAACAGCTTTTACCATATCAACTAAAGCAGAGGCTGCATAAATAGATATATTGTGTTCTGCGATGAAAGTTATTATTGAACTTTCAGAGCGAGCAACTTCTTGATGAAGAATATCGTCTCTCATCATGTAAGAATCACATGAACCATCAGCATTCGACAAATTATACTTCATTGATGAAGAAGGTTCACTGACAGTTGATTTGTTCTGTGGAGGTGCCCATTGAATCACTGATTCTCGTCTAAATGAAGAAGAAGACCGATCTCTCTCGACCAGATTATTTGACATATACGAAATAGATGATTCGAATTGGTCAGGTGATTCAACTGTTTGCGAACCTACTGCATCATCAGTTTTGGTTCTACGAGGTGTGTTCAAAAAGTAGGGTGACTTTGTATTTTTAAGAAAAAATATTCATTTATTTATCAATATTTATGTCGCCCCCTTCAAAGTAATCCCCCCCCAGATAGAACACACTTATGGCAACGGTTTTTCCAATCCTCAAAGCACTTCTCATAAGCACTTTTCGGTATAGCCTTGAGCTCTTCCAGCGATGCAGTCTTTATCTCTTCAATCGTTGCAAATCTCCGTCCTTTCATAGGTCTCTTTAGTTTTGGGAACAAGGAAAAGTCACATGGAGCCAAATCCGGTGAATATGGTGGCTGAGGCACGATTGTGGTGTTGTTTTTGGCCAAAAAATCTCTCACAAGCAAAGATGAGTGAGCAGGGACATTATCGTGATGCAAAAGCCATGAATTATTTTTCCACAATTCTGGACGTTTTCTTCGTATTGCTCGCAAACGGCGCATAACTTCAAGATAATACTGTTTATTGACCGTACGACCATATGGGAAGAACTCCTGATGCACCACGCCATGGTAATCGAAGAGAACAGTGAGCAAAACTTTGACATTTGATCGAACTTGGCGTGCTTTTTTCGGTCTTGGCTCATCTGGGGTCTTCCATTGGGACGATTGGACTTTGGTTTCGACATCATAACCATATACCCATGATTCGTCACCAGTTATGACCCTTTTGAGTAAATCTGGGTCGTCGTTGACGTCATTCAACAGTTCTTGAGCGATGCTCATGCGACGGTTCTTTTGGTCAAAATTTAGCAATTTCGGAACAAACTTCGCTGACACACGTCTCATGCCCAAAACGTTGGAAAAAATTTCATGGCACGAGCCAAGCGATAAACCAACATCCTCAGCAACTTCTCTGATAGTGATTCGACGATTTTCCAAAACAATTTTCTTCACTGCTTGAACGTTTTCATCAGTTGTTGACGTGCTTGGGCGTCCAGAGCGAGGCTCGTCATTGGCATCTTCCCGGCCATCTTGGAAGAGTTTGTACCACTTGTAAACATTCTTTTACTCAGAACAGTTTCACCGTATGCTACTGTCAACATTTTAAGTGTTTCGGAGCACTTTATTTTATTTTTCACACAAAATTTGATGCAAATCCTTTGATCCATATTTTTCGATAGCAAGAAATCGCCGAGCACGCAAAACACTTATAACCTTTACGCCTCTCACAACCAAACAAAAAATGCTATACACTTGAAACTTGGTACAGATGTTCGGGAAGAGTGTGCCAACATAACAGAACAAAAAAATCGATAATCGAAAGTACGTTGCCCGCGAAATTTGAAAAGTCACCTTACTTTTTGAACACACCTCGTAGATTCCGTACACACAGTTCTCTTCTCACGAAATGATGGCAGTGATTCGGGTGGAGGAGAGGGACAAACAAATTCATACGGATCAACGTCAGTTTGGTAGCTTGATGTTGATGGTTCGTGACTGCAATTCACATTCATGTTTTCGGAATTGAACTTCTTGACGTTTTCTAAATGCTTTGAACGATTAAAATGCAGATTAACTTTGTACTTTCCACCCGAATACGTTCGAGAACATGGCACACAATAAAAATTGTGAGGTTTACCTTGAACTGCTTGCAAATATGGATGAAAGCGTTCATCCGTAACTAAAGTCCCAGGAAACTTTGTCAGGTGAACTTTTCGCTTTTTGCCTCAACGCTACAATCCGTCTCCAGAGAAGAATGCGCCTTCGACTTATGTTTTTCAGAAAAAAGGTGCTTTTCAGCTTCGGACTTGCCTCCTGAATAAATTTTTGAACACAAAGTACAACGAAAGCCATCTTCAACCTCGTCAATCGCAGTGATATACTTAACAAAATCAAGATTATCGGATTCCTTACGAGGATTGAATTTTTTCCAATGATCGTTTCGTTTATCATGATCCATGTTTTCGCGTGGATTCATGACGAACAAAGAGGAAACGAGGAAGAATGAATATACTGACGTATAATCAAATTTGAGAAGAAAAATATATGAACAGATATATAGCAAAAGTAAGTAAGTGAATAAGTCAGTAAAATAAGTAAATAAGTAAGTGAAAAACAGAGTACAATAATAAAACGAATAGTGAAACGATTGAATGAAAAAACACATGAAATAATAAATATGACAAGGGAGCGAGAAAAACTTACATAAGCTTTGATTAATCAAGAGGACGAGCCAAAGATGGTGTTCACATGACAAAAGACAGTAGAACAATACAGAGAAGTCGAAAGTCGATCAGATAGGATAGGGCGCGGGTGAATTGTTGCAAAGTTCAACTAATTGAAAATATTGTGATGGTAAAACAGCACAGTGGGTAAAAACAGGGGGGTCAACTGTTTTTACCCACTGCGTAGTATGTGTGTATTTTAAATTTCGTCCTTATGTTTTGACAACAAACCAATTTAGTTAACTACGGCTTGATGATTCATCTTTTTATAAAATTATTCATAGATAAAATGACGTTCCACATACTTATATCCATTGTTCAGTATATAAACTCTTACATGACTTTTGGGTTATTCCAAAAGATAGTTTGAAGGTATGTAAAATATATCTGATACAAACCTTTATCACAGGGACTTCAAAGAATACTGAAAGGTGCATTCGAAGCCTCCAAATAATCTCCAGAAGAAAATTTTCCCCTGTCCATTTCTATGAACTTGCAAAATTTCCATATTCTGCTACATGTTTTGAGAACAAAATGGGAAAAAGAATAAGGAAATTTTACATGGACGAGATGAACCTCTTAAGGAGTCAAAACAGAAACGCCTGCACTGTAAAAAATATTCAATGTACGTTACCCAATCAAAATTGGGAAAAATCACAGGTTTCTGTGGAAGTACTGTACTCAGTGTAGGGAAAATACATTTCCTATTGTAGATATATATATATATATATATATATTTATATATATATATACATATATATTGTAGGAATCCCACGCTCATAACATTGAGCGTGGGATTTCTACAATAGGAAATGTATTTTGCCTACACTGAGTACAGTACTTTCACAGAAAGCTGTGATTTTTCCCAATTTTGAGTGGGGAATGTACATTAAATATTTTTTACAGTGTGGGACACATTTTCATGTCACATAAGGAATATGTTGCCGAATATTCCCATAACATCCCTGAAAAGTGTTTTCTTAGTTGCATAATATATTCCAAGTAGAAATATTCTATTCAATCCCATTACGAATGATGAAATGTGTTCACTATGTTGGAAACGAGATAAATAAAAATTGGTAAGTATAGTACCCTGATGATGATAAAAAAAACTTTGATTGAAAATCACAAAATTTTAAATTGAGATCTTTAAGTATTCAATTTCGATAATTTCCCAGTCGCTGTACATTTCTCTTCCTCACATGTGTGAATATTTTTTCCCTACACTGAGAGAAATTTGAATAGTCACATCAGCTCTTTGGGGACAACTATTCAAATTCAGTATTCACAAATATATAAACAGTTAAGGTAACTTGTTTATAGTAATGCCAAATATTCTTGTAGTTGCATGAAGTATACACAGAGTCCGTTTTGAGGACAACTATTCATTATAGGTGCTATGGCTGTAAATTTTCCTGAGTGTAATATTCCCTGTTTGCATAAAGTGTCATGGTGATACGTAGAAGGATAATGCAATTGAAAGAATTTTGCGAAAGGATATTCATGAGTGCTGTGAATGTGTCAAGAATGTTCATAGTCAAACATACAAACGAATAATCATGAGAAATAAGTGATGATTCGATGTATAATTTGAAATGAAAAAAAAAAAATCAATAATGATAATGCATTTTTATGGTTGAAAGAAAATCGTAACCGCAGCTGGAATTGAACGCGAGTTCTCCCGATTACCGATCCAACGACTTGTCACTGAGCCATGGACCGATTTCGTGTCTGGGGATGGGAAAAAGGTGTTTATAAGGATTGTGCGTATCATCCTTATGACATTGCCATCGTGAGTTATGTAGGAAGATATATGATTGTGAGAAAAATGAAAAATCATGTACAAACTTTCATCAACAAGGGAAGCAACTTTCAACATGCGCGGAAAATTGTTCGCATTCCTCAAGTCCTTCTACTTCTACATGACTTTTCTACTTTTTCATGATCGACCAATCTTTTTATAGATCGCGATCGGACTTCAACCAGGGCTTGCATGAATAGAAAGGATATGTTGCGTTTGAGAATTCCATGATGAAAAAAGTTTTGCGTAGACGATGTAGATTTTTGGTAAGAAAATAGAGAATGTAGAATAAAAATAAAAAAGGTATTAATAAATTGTACAAACAAAAATTCTCAGCAAGAAATTTTGTCAATTAATAAGCTATCATTCAATTGAATTTTGAACGTTCACGGGTCTTTCACGTTAGAAAGATCAACTCGTTGCTATGACGACGCATATATATGTCTTCAGCAGTTCAGCAGCGAAAAATCATATAGTGCAAGCGCACTCATATGTATTGGTGAGTGACGTCGTAGTTTGTGACGTAGTTGTAGTCACGTGACCAAGCTGCGATTTCCCACTTTGGTGAATATCGCAACACTGTTTCCCAGTGTAGTAAACACTTCCACCAGTCCCCTGGCAGTTGTACCATGAAAGTTGACCCGGTACATTTAAACTACACATTCTTCGTACTTTACATATTGGAATCATCGCGCTGAAAAATTGTCAAAATTTATTCCCGTAAAATATAAGTGATAAAATTGACAGTGCTTAAAAAAGTGATTTCAATAAATGTAACATAAAGACATAACCCTACTTTCGGAAGTATCTAATAAAGCATGAAATTCTTCATAACAGTGATGAATTAATGTGATTTTTGTGATAAGATTATAATTTGGTTTGAATTCATTATTTTGTGCTTTCTACTGAAAACTTATTCAAATCATTTTACGTGCAAGACGTGAACTAGACAATATGACAAGTTATGAATGTATTATGATTCTTCAAGTGTCCCTGTTATTTAACAAACCCTGAAAGAGACTTTGTGAAATCATGCTCATGGTATGTAAGAGTCACATAGATCTATTTCATTTGGATTAATCAAAGAGAAGAGCAGTCACGGTTTTTATTAATGCTTTGAAGTGAAGTTCGTGTATGATTGGCACTCATCATCATTTGGCTCACTTATATATGTGAGCTCCTGATTAAGTTACCCTAATCACTTGAAGTGAAGTGGAGTGTTTTTCGATAAGTGACGCGGAATGACTCAACAATGACTCAAACAATGTGCATAATATAAAATGAACAGTAAGTTTGTTGGAATAAATTGTCCACGAATAAGTATGATTTGAATCGCTAAAGATCTCATTCTACACATATATTGGAAGCGCAGGGAGTTTTCTTACTCTGATCAGAATAAACTACTGGCACCATGGATACTTAACTGTGATTTGCTTCCAAAAAGTATTTCTACATCACTTCATTGAACAATACATATATGTGGTTATAAATGGAACCTGAGGGTTTCAGCAATGAAAAATCATCTGTCAAATTACAAGCACAGGGAATTCCTTTCATTACCATAAATGACATGCGACATGAGAAATATTCAATTGATCTTCATTCTTACAAATTGACTGAATAATTTGTTCATATCTAATTATTCATAAATACATGTATAGTTCAATTAAGTTATTTTGAAGTAATTTTTGACAATCAATATCTCTTATAAGTATTTATCGTGCCAATGGTTCATGGTAGTCAGAGTAAAGAAAACTCACTGCGCTCCCAATATACGAGGGTGGATTGATAAGTTTCCGGCCTGACCAAGAAAAACAACGTTTTTAAGAATTTTTTTTTTTTTATTTCTCAACATAATCTCCTCCAAGGCTGATACATTTCTCATAGCGGTGTTCTAGTCTAGTAATGCCATCTCTATAGACTGATTCGTTAAGCTCCTCAAAATACCCATTTACAGCTTCGATTACTTCTTCATTGTCCGCAAATCTCTTACCGCCAAGCCATTTTTTGAGGTTAGGAAACAGATAATAGTCACTCGGGGCTAGGTCTGGAGAGTAGGGAGGGTGCGGCATTAATTCAAACTTCAGATCGTTGATTTTAGCCATCGCAACGATTGACGTGTGCGCTGGTGCGTTATCGTGATGGAACAAGATTTTTTTCTTCGCCAGATGAGGTCGTTTAATTTCCACTTCGTGGCTCAAACGTTGCAATAAGTCTGCGTAGTATTGACCAGTGATAGTTTTACCCTTTTCAAGGTAATCAATGTATATAATACCTCTTGCATCCCAAAAAACAGTAGCCATAACCTTGTTCGCCGAAAAAATTGTTTTTGCCTTCTTTGGAGTTGGTTCCCCTGGTCCAATCCACTGTTTAGACTGTTCTTTGGTTTCAGGAGTGTAGTGGTGGACCCAAGTTCCGTCAACGGTTACGAATCGACGCAAAAATTCGCTTGGATTACGCTTATACAACGCCAAATTGGGGGTAGAAATGTTATTTCGAATCAATTTTTGGTCGACTGTTAGCAAACGCGGCACCCATCTTGCACAGAGCTTTTCCATATACAAATGTTGGTGCAAAATATTTTGTACACGTTCATATGACATCTTACAGGTCTCAGCTATCTCACGAACTTTTAATCTGCGATCTTTCAGCACTATTCGATTGATTTTTTCGATCATATCTGGAGTTGTGACCTCAATGGGGCGTCCTGAGCGAGGCTCATCAGAGGTGCTCACACGACCCTTTTTATACTCGGAAACCCACTGCTTAACGGTTGAATATGATGGGGAGGATGTCCCCAGTGTTGAGTCCATCTCTTCTTTAATTTCCTTCGGCGTTAACCCCTTCAAATAAAAGTATTTGATGACGGCACGGTTTTCCAGCTTTTCCATTTTTACGAAAAACACAGAGGCGTCTTGGTCAGCGTGCTCTCAAAACTAAACTAACATGGCGATCGGACTGAAACTATAGCTACAAGCTATCTAAGGATGGTACTATAGAACGCCACCTCAAGGTAGGCCTAGTGGCGCCATCTCTTGGTCAGGCCGGAAACTTATCAATCCACCCTCGTATATGTCAATTTCTTTATCGACTCAAGTTTTGTGGATACCTACTCCTTATTCGCAAAGAATTTATTGCAAACAAGTGGCTGGTCATTTCAACCCAGCCAGCAAAATCAAGGTAGCGCTCCTAGCAGCGACGCTACCATCCACTCATACATCTAAGAGCGACTTGGCAGTGTTCCACCCGCCGCACTCTTTGATAGCACTTCCTCGTAATACTGGTAGCGCTACGGTAGTGATACGTTATATACTGCAATATATATATGCTATGGTAATAAGCAGTGTCAAAAATATATGGGGTGCTACCACGTTGCTATTGTGGCACTGCTAGCAGCATAATGGAAAATTTTGGAGCGCTTTGCTGGCTGGGAATTCATACAGATTGTGGATTGAAGGAATGACGTCACTTGATTTCACTTGATCACCTGAAAAATCATCAGAGGTTTACAAAAGTGGTAGTGATAGTACATTCTTTCAGACAATTAGCATGATGGATACTTGACTGTGATTTGATTTCAAAAAATATTTGTACATAACTTCATTGAACGATACATGTAGTAATAAATGGAGTGTAAGATTCTTACCGTTAGAACAATCATCTCTCAAATTACAAGCACAGGGAATTTGGTTCACTGACATACTTCACATGCAACAATATAAATATTCAATTGATTCTGATTCTTGCAAATGGACCTAACAATTTGTTCATATATAGTTATTTATAACTACCTGCATATTTAAATGAAGTTAATTCTAAGTAATTTTTGACAATCTGTCCCTTATAAGTATCTATCGTGCCAATAATAGTTCATAGTAATATCAGAGTGCAGAAAACTTACTGCGCTCCCAATATATAAGTCAATTTCTCTATCGTCTCAAGTTTTGTGGATACCTACTTCTCATTTGCAAAGTATTGATTTCAACAAAGTGGCTGGTTATTCCACTTTGATTGGGGAAATACTATCATTCATAAAATACTATCATTGAAAAATCATCAGAGGTGTACGGAAGTGGGGCTGATAATACATTCTTTCATAAAATCCAATAACTTTGTACTTCTGTCATGCTGTGAAAAAAGAATAGAGCTGTTGAACATTGTTTTATTCATGTACTAATATTTTTGAATAATCATATATATGTATATAATTTTGTATATACAGGGTGATTCAAAATTCGCGCACTCTTTTTTGGGAGTAGATTCCTGATGAAATTCTAAAACGATTTGTCCTTTTGCACAATGCTCTTCGACGCATAATTTCCGAGATATAATCAATTAAAGTTGACTAATTATGGGGTGGATCCATCGGTCATTCAGTAGCGTCATAACAGAACAAGAGAGGAAGGTGCTTGCAGAGGGCGCTCATACGATCAGCTGATCGGTATAATCGATACGATTTACCAACATACAAATTGGTAAATCTTCTATGTAGAACGATTGAATTCGTCGACACTGTGGAAAAATTGATTATTGTCATGAATTCTTATCACGATATGCTGTAGGTGAAAGTTGTAATTTCAGTAATGATTTTTATTACGCAGACAAATGTAAAATAGTGTTATTTCGTAGGGATAGGGATTCAAGTGGGAGAAAAAAGTATAACTGCTCGTTTTCAATCAGAATTTTCATGTAAAGAAGAAAACATGAGAATTTTCATTCATCCGATACCCAATTTGAACGGTTTGATTAGTAAGTTCAACACAAGAGATTGGATTCCGAATCCTGTATTCTGATTGGTCGAGAATCAATGTATGTTAGATCAATCCTCGGCCGTTTCAAATGATTCTTCTGAAGAATGTGTTTTCGACTTATCCCAACCACAACATTGAACAATGATGAATTTATTCGAATTCACCCTTTTTACATCATTCGATGATTATAAAGGGTTTATCGAACGTCAATAACTTACTTCAACTTGTACGTAATTAACGTTCGATAAATCCTTTATAATCATCGAATGATGTAAAAAGGGTGAATTCGAATAAATTCATCATTGTTCAATGTTGTGGTTGGGATAAGTCGAAAACACATTCTTCAGAAGAATCATTTGAAACGGCCGAGGATTGATCTAACATACATTGATTCTCGACCAATCAGAATACAGGATTCGGAATCCAATCTCTTGTGTTAAACTTACTAATCAAACCGTTCAAACTGGGTATCGGATGAATGAAAATTCTCATGTTTTCTTCTTCACATGAAAATTCTAATTGAAAACCAGTAGTTATACTTTTTTCTCCCACTTGAATCCCTATCCCTACGAAATAACACTATTTTACATTTGTCTGCGTAATAAAAATCATTACTGAAATTACAACTTTCACCTACAGCATATCGTGATGAGAATTCATGACAATAATCAATTTTTCCACAGTGTCGACGAATTCAATCGTTCTACATAGAAAATTTACCAATTTGTATGTTGGTAAATCGTATCGATTATACCGATCAGCTGATCGTATGAGCGCCCTCTGCAAGCACCTTCCTCTCTTGTTCTGTTATGACGCTCCTGAATGACCGATGGATCCACCCCATAATTAGTCAACTTCAATTAATTATATCTCGGAAATAATGCGTCGAAGAGCATTGTGCAAAAGGACAAATCGTTTTAGAATTTCATCAGGAATCTACTCCCAAAAAAGAGTGCGCGAATTTTGAATCACCCTGTATACTATAATTAATCAGTTATAATAACTATGTGACTGGTATCCTTTACAGAACACGACGGTTGTGAGTTCTTGATTTCTTGTTTTGGTAACCGAATTTTCCTTACAGAAGTAGTTTTGTAAAATTGACTGGAATATTTTTTCCGTGTAGTGATGATTACCTTGCACAGTGATAATTAGTATTGATGAGGCACTGAATAGTCGCTTATGGGAATTTCATTACGTTGAGAGAAAAAATTTCCAAAAACAATAACAAATTTAATTGAATAGTCACAATAAAATACTTGATTGATTTTAATAAAATTTTGTTGAATCCACTACATACATATTAATTCAATCAAACAAAAATTTGAGATTCTATAAAACATTGTGTTGATGAAAATTTAGATGTTGATGAATTTGTTGATTAGAATAAATATATTATTCTAATAGGGTGAAACGAAAATTTTATTCTACTTGATTCATACTTTTTTCAGTGTTAATTCTTCTCGTTAAAGAATAGATGAAATGAAGAAAAAGACTTTTTGGATCTTCAAATGAATAAAACATTGTATGCATTTGTTGTTGCTGAACTCGTATTCATTTTCAAAGTCGATCTGACAACAAAACCTGCATATGACAAGTGTGAATAATCTTTTATTCGTTTTCAAATCGAAAAGTTCATCACTCATCTTCATTTCTTGTATACTTTGAGTTTTGATCAGTTCTGCCCAATCATTACTGATTAGTTTGAATTCTTATATATTGATGATTAACTCACTAGTTTTCCCTAACTAAAACTAATTGGATTCAGCTGATCAGTAACTGACTAGCGTTTCGCTAATTTTTCCTGATTAGTTTTGCCTTCTTACCGCCTCATCAGTCATAGGGAAGAATTTGTGACATTTCTACCAGGAGAAGGGCGGCAGCAACGGGCCTACGTAGTCATTCAGATCCGAAGAATGATAGGAAGGAATATAAACACGGGCAAATGCCATTGTTCACAATTTTGAAAATTCTTTCGTTTTTTAACCTTCTTTAAATTCTAAAGATGGCTTTTTGGTCATGTTTTAATTGTTTTCCATCATTCTTGGGATCTGAAAGGATATGTGGCATGTTTTTCAGTAACGTAAGAACTGATATGGGAGAGTATTCGACTCTCAGGTTCTGCGAAGTGAAGGTATGAACCGTCGTGATTCAAAACACATACACACACGGACATGGGACCAAACAAGTAACACATTTTTTTGGCCCTGGGTTATCCCAAGAGCAGTTTGCGTTCATTTTCACGTCCAGTGACAGCATTTTCTTGGGGGATGATTGAAGTAAAAGTTGCTTGTTTTTTCACATGTAATCAGAATGTCCAATAAAAAGTATTATATTGCGTTTGAAAAACCCAACATTGGGTCAAAATGACCGGTTTCCGTTGGTACCAAAAATCGGTAATGAAATCAATCCATAGAGCACAGTGATCTCAGAATGCGGAAGCTGGCGACCTTCAACTGCGAACCTCTAAAAGACTACTGCAGTAGACTAATCCAAAAAAAAAGAATAATTACATGGTGGTTTTTGAGTGTGCCGTTCTGCAGTACAATCTTTGTTATTTTACTTAAAAGTACAGTAAGCTCAAAATAGTCACAAGAGGTTGCATGGTGGGGGCCGCCAGCTCCTGCATTCTGAGATCCCTGATATAGCATACAGGATGTGGGTATAGAAACATATCAAGTTTCCATTCTCAGAGCCTCCAGTGAATTTATAAACGGCTCATAACAGCCTCGGGTGGTCTTTGCCACCGTGTATATATATTCTTTCAAATCGCTATTATATGAAAATTAATACCAATATAGCACTCTTGCTCCGAAAGAATTCGAAAAGGTTTCTCAAGAGCTGTTGAGGAATCTTATCGAATGTTTTTGGAGTCTTGGTGCTATCTGGGTAGAATTGAATATTGATGAGATTATACAATTCATATCATGTACAATTACAGAAGCATGATAAAACCGTTGCTAAAATCATTAAAAAGGAAAAATACAAAGACGCGTTGAAGGAAAACCAGTCCGTTTCAAACAATCAGGTACATATATATGCATATATATATAGGCATATTACATAGTCATTCATATATTGTGTGTATTAAGGGGGGAAATACATGTCAAAACTTCAAGAAATCAATTGCGTTTTTTCCCCATAATCAGAGAAAAAATCTGGGATTCCTGATTAATCGGTAAATAACTGAAATTGGTCGTTATACTGCATTAAAAATTGAAACGTGCTTATCCCGAAATTGTATCCTCAAAATCTGCTCGCGCTGTAACTGAGAAAATCGGTATGGAGAACCATACAGTACTTCCATGTTCTCAATGGAAATGCATGTTTTTTTGCACTTTTTCAAAAAAAAATTTTTTCCCACAGTTTTCAACCAATTTGGATGAGTTTGGGAGCACCATCAGATCATAACTAAATCGTGGTGCAAATTTCATGACAATCGGATAATAGGAAGCGAAGATATGAGCGGTCGCAGAATCACAATTTTCAACAGCGTATTCCGCAATATTTTCAAAACATGTTATCCGATCCTTGTAATATTTAATAGGCGTCGTGTCCTCGATGAGGCGAACAAATTGCAAAAACATTCATTTGAATCGGTGCATCCTATGAAGAGTTATCGTTAACCATACGAAAGTGCGCACGCACGCACGCACACACACATACACACACGCACAGACAGACACACAGACATTTTTGGGAATCGCATTTCCTCGACGTTTTAAGACGATTGGCAAAGGTCAAATACCCCCTTCTGCATCATCGATTTTTCACTCTAATACAACACTTCCATTTCCTATAAGGAACATGGAAATAAAAGGTGTTGACCGATTTGTCTGTAGTTTTGAGACTTTTATCTACATTATTACCGGAAGGATAAAGCTCAGTTCAGACTTCATTTTAGAAATTTCGCATTAATACGAGAAAGTACTTTTGGGCGGTCGAAAATGTTGAAAAGTTAGCCCAAAATTTTGACTTTTTTTCAGAGGCTTATTGTATATTGGATTTCATGCTTTTTTTCAGGGTTAGAGGTTTATGCTTCCTGTCAATATGTTATGAGAAGAAAACAATTTGGTTTCTTTGTTTCTGATCAATCGTCAATTTGTGAAAATACGAACCATTTTGGACCTCACACTAGAGACGTCTGACGGGAATTTATCGTGAGCCGCGATTGTTAAAGGGAAAAAAACTATGAATTTTTTTACAGGGTAAAGTGGGGTGAGATGAGACGGCGGGAGAGATTGTACACTACTACTATCTCCCAGGTTAATTCATAGATCACGATAAGGATCAGTGTGATGAAAGTTTATGGAAGTGTAAGTGAAAACGTTGGTACAAGGAATTGGATCCATCATAAGTTTCATGAGTTATTGGCGCTGTTTTCTCAAAACCGCGTTGAAAAAACCAGAAGTTTTCCTTACACTCAACAGTAGAGACGTTTTACGCTAGTTCATTATGGAATTTTGAATCCAAGTGCACAGGTTCGATTGGTTAGACCTTATAGAATGTACGAATACGATGAACGCTCTTTTTTATCTGCTCATTTGAGTTTTTCATCAGTGTTTCATCTCTCCCTACCGGTCGGGACCTATGGAACACTTCTAGTGGAGTGAGATTGAACAGCAAAGGAACCCTTTCATACTGTTACTCATGGCTCATTTCTAGCGGAATTCTTCGTTTAATCATTTTGCTTTCAATTTCACCGTTTGAGCATGAGCGAGTAATAAGAAGTAGCATGAAACGGCACTTTGAACTCGCGCGCGTCGTTGCGACAAATCAGCGATTGGGAGAAATCGGGTTCTGTCGTTGTTCTGAAGATTCCTTAGTAAAATTATATTTTCGCAGCATATATGAGCTCCTAATGTACGTTTTCCTGGCGAAAATTGCATTTTTCATCTCACCCCGCTTTGATACTTTTTTTTCCAAACGCATTTCTTGTCATCTAAGAAGGAACCCAATTTCAAATGTATCCCATGAAACTAACGTATAACCTTGAAACGAAAGTTACATGCTGCTTGATTTCATGGATATGCTGTGGGTCAGCTCCAGCGACTGATCGAAAAGTGGTGTTCCATATCACCCCACTTTACCCTACTTTAGAAAGATTGTTTAAAGTTATGTTCAAAGTTCAGAAAAATACAATTATTTGACATATGACCGATTTTGAAGAGTTCTCATGTATTTCCCCCCTTAACAAATTGAAGTTATTTGATATGTTCAGTTGTGAATATATTCTGTATGTGTTGTAGTCATTATTAATATCGGTGTCATTATGTACGTATTGGGCAAGTGCAGTTGATCAATCAACATTTAATTTTTAGAATATATCTAACAGTGGTACTAAGGCGATCAAAAGAACACAAGCTACTCACACCGAAAGTAGTCCAAAAATTTCAAAACTCAATGAAAAGGAGAAAGAGCAACATGTATCAAAACAAGTGAGTTTGATTATTGCAAAAACAAAATTTTTCAGTATTACAGACACACTTCGTGTTGCAAAAATGAAACTCCCTTATTTTCGTATCATTGAGAGTTTTTCTGGAATATAATAATAATCGAATCATACCATTACATCCAGGAATCAGTTGTCAAACTGAAAACCGTAATGCCAAGTAATGATTTAATTAGATTTGGTTTGTGCACAAAAGTGTGCAATGAAAAAAATTGGCACATGGCTTCCTCGTTTCTGTTAGAAAAAACAATGAAAATTGCTGAAGATCCTTTTCCCACATTCCGATCGGTCAATCAGCCGATTGGGATGAGATTTATATGGAGCCACTATGGCATCATAACTACAGGGTGGTATAAATTTGATCGCAATCGAATAAGAGGAGGCGAAGATATGCTCATTCGCAAAATCACAATTTTCGGAAAAATGTTTCCTTTCTCTCTCCCGTTTTCCTGGAAGAATCAAGTTGAAACTCATATGTGACTACGATCAGCACTGCCACAAGGTGTGTTGTGTATTTTGTAAACATCGGATGATAGCAACGTAAGATGTTCGCATGATGACGATATTCACGAAATTTCCATCTTTGTTTCGAAGCTCAACAGATTTTTTATCACGGAAAAGTGATTTTCACCCAGAGCTCAGAGCTGGTTTACACGATCCAGGGTTGGAAAAAAACCGGCTTTTATCACTTTTGTCCTAGTCACTGAATGAAAGTGGTTTAAACCGGTTAAAATGGTCAAAATTGGTCGAAATGGTCAAAATGCCGAATGTATGCGTTGGGCCTTTCATATTCATCAAGTTCATCCCTAATCAGCGAAAACGATAAAAACCGATGCAAATTTTCAAACGCCGCATTTAAACAAATATAAATATATAGATTTCGAATGAATTCATAACAGATGACACTATTTGAAATAAAAAATATATTGCCAGTAGTTATATATTATTTCGATATCATTCACCATTATTCTTGAAACTATTTGACAACCACTTTATTATATGAATGCGATATTATGTATTACATTATTTGACAAATGATTACAGTTTATGAGTGAAGGACAAAGAAAATTCTTATCACAATAAATGTAGAATGCTTATTGGATTCTGGGTATTGAGTGCTTACAATTAAAATCAGTAAATCAAATCTTTAGTAACTTTCATCAGTTTCTTGACTAACATTGTCATTCAACATTTTGTAAATTGAAACAAGTTCAGAAGCTTTTTCATTGCCTAAGCTATTTCTCAGTTTATTTTGAATATAACTAACAATAAGGTTAGAAAACAACCGTTATATGATCGATGGTACATAAGCAAGTCGAGTCATTGGGTGTTGGACTTGTTTCCATTTACGCCCATTTAAATTCTGGCTGTGAAATTTAAATAAAGTGATTGAAAGTTGGGTTATTGTAAACATTAATCAATATCCAACACATTTTTTACTCGATTGATCTGAGAATTGATTTGTCGCTTTGAGTTTGTCCAAATCGAAAATTCCCTCAATACTTCTTTCCATGGAAACTTAAAAGTGCGTCTTCTTAACAACATTTGTTCATTATTGAATATCCATTACATGATGAAATATTTCTACAAATTAAATTCACTAGTGGTTTTCGGGGATAAATGATGAAGTTGTGTACCAAATTCCAAGTGATTTCAATGACTTCTCGCTAAGTGATCGCAAAATATGATTTGAAACCAATTAATTTTAATAAGTAAATTAAAATGTTCACTTTTTTATTTTTATCTCACAAACCGCTGATGATGGGAAAAAATTTTTCACAAAAAACATGTGCATATTGATAACTTCTAAAAAGCTATATTTCTTATTTTCCATTTTGCCAAACTGTGTTTTCCTGTGTGTTCCGCTGATCGAACGGATCAGGACCGAAACCCGTTCGAGCGCTCAAGCTGTTATTGCATCCGTGGCCTCATTGTTATATCGATATTTGTCAATTAAATCAGTAGACGCTTAGTAGGTGGCAATCTTCAGACTTTTTTCCGTTGTTTTATTTTTTTAATTTTTTCAAACGCTTCGAAAGAAAATACGAACATTCGTTTCGCACTTTTTTTTCCATGATGTAGCCCCAAGAGAACATGAACGTCCATCAGACGTACTTGATGGTCTATTGGACGTTCGGAACGTTTATTGAACGTTCCTGGACCTTTGTGTTCTCTTGGGGAGACATGTGTTTTTCTAACCAACGTGGTTGGATTCTAACTCTTTCATCTTCTCAAAATTTTCGATCCATTAAGTAGTGTGAGATGATAATTATAATCATACATTTTAACCATTATTATTTCTGCTTAACACGAGAACTTCTAAAAGAGATCTCAAGACATCTTGCAAATCAGCATCTTCAAAAACATCTTTTAGTATTTGAGAAGGTGTCTTATGATAATGTTCCTATATAAGATTTCGCTGCATGGGTTGAAAAAGAAGATTAAGGTGAAATAACATTGTTTTCCATTTTTTTCTTGAGTGAAAATGAGGAAGCCATGGGCTAACCTATTAGCAGAGAATTCTCAGTTACATCTTCATTAAGATGATTATCGGAACTGTTAAATGTAGTGAATGATGTATCAGAGTATATTTGATCGGTTTGATATCGGAGTGTTCAAAAAGTAATTTTCTAACAGATGTAAATTTTTATGGCTTCATCATGAAAAAAATTTAGTCGCCTCCCTTCAGTATGGATATATTCGAATGAGAAAGGCCAATACCAATTTTTTCAACAGGATTTGAGAACAGTTTAGCCCTGAAATTTGGTATAAATCTTCTGCATATTTTATTCAAACGTAGTTGAGGTTATTTCTTCATTATATCTTTGTCACTGAATATTATTTCGTCAGGGCATTGATGAAATTGATAATCAAACAATTGTAAACAAATTGAGTATGTTTGATATAATCATTAGATACATTTGCAACATTTTGTACCGAAAAATATTTATAATTCATACCCAAGAACTTGATTTATCAATTTCATTAATGTCCTGACGAAATAACATCCATGTCACTGCCGTGACGAAAATATAGCCATTCACCTTAGTATTCCGGTACATATTGAACGATTATTATACAAAATTGTTGTTGAATAATCAACGAGTGGTTTTAATCAAATCATATTAAAAATTTGAGAAGATATTGATGCGAAAACCGCTTTGATTGAAGAGTAAAAAAAAAAGTGTATATATTCACCATTTTGACCATTTTGACTTGGTTGAAATGGTTGAAACCATGATAAAAACCAGGGGTAGATGAAACCAGGCTAACCCTGACACGATACAAAATATTGAAATGTACGGGAGGAATATCGGTCTTGAACGACAGAACTAATTAGTTCCATTTTTTCTCAAAATAGCACGGGAATCTCAATTGTTACAATTGACACCGGTCCCCCCTATACAGTTTCTTTTTATGTCCTGAAAGTTTCACTTTTGTGTGTTTTTGTATAGGGGGTTTTAGAAATGAAAAATTCACATATGCCTTCATTTACAACCTTGTACATATCAGGGAAAATTGAAAATGTGATTCCGTAGACAGTATTGTACATTGAATCCAAAGTTATAGAAATGTAATGGTTTTCAGAATGAAAATCAAGAAACTGCGGATGGTTGCCAACATTGTGTAAGTTTTTTCATAGAGGAAACGTTGAAATTATAACAATTTCATGAGTTTCATGCATAATCACATTTCATTATTCCGTTTGTTCTTTTAAAAATTGTATTTTTTTTCTATTAAATTTCAATAGGATAATTGTACGGAGTGTAAAGGGGTTCTTCACAATTTAACGGATCAACTATTGATGGCAACGCAGGAAACTGAGACCATCAGAATAGAATTGGATGATCTGAAAGTCCATTTGAAAGAAAAGGAATCCAAAATTACAGCAGATCCGATGCAAATTTTGTTGAGCAAAGTGGATGCTCTAAATGAAAAATTGGGACAAATTCCAGGTGATGTTACAACTACATATCCTTGATTCAATTGTCTTATGTCCTCAGAATGGTCCTCAATATCAATGTCCTCAATATTCAGTAATGGAAGTTGTATTGTACTAAAAATGAAGCATACCATTCGAATAAAAATCCATCTGAATCATCTAAAATAAAGAATACCACCCAAATAAAAATTCATTTGAATTATGTACGGTTCACATGCGAATAAAATATAATACATAGAATGTCCCCGGGAACTGTACACCCCTTGTGAAAGATGATTTCTGACGTGAGAAGAAGATATTTTTTATTTCAAAAAAAAGCCTTCTCAAAACCTTACTTCCGCCCTTGTAGGAAAATTCGACTTGTCGCAATATCATTCTGCCATCGTAAATGTCTTGGCGGAAATCAAAGCATAAATCGCGTCATTTCACCGATTAATTACGATTTACTACGATGACATGAAATTTTGGATCATTAGATAAAGGAGGGTGCGGTAATAGAAAACGTGGGGTGATCATAGGTGGGATAACACAATGAATAACCTTTATTACAAAGATTTTTGAATTTTCTTTCAATGAATGGGTAGTACAGTCAAAATTATGTGTTTTGAGTGTAATTCATGCGCACGTGAATGATATATCATGGATGAACATACACTGAGCAACTGTTCTGATGATTTGAATGATTATTCATATCCCAGACAGCACCGAAAGTTGCCAAAACGTTTTAGAAACCTTCCCTTGCTTTCGAGACCTCTGATTCCAACAACTACATTCTCAGAACATTTTGAAAACCTACATTCTCGAAACATTGATATGATTCATGAAAACTCCCCATTTCGTGGCTAACCTCCGCTAACCTACAAATGATCCATTTTCAAAGTTTGACACATGATTGATCCATCAAACGATGATAAAACCACATTGTTTATCACAAAATAAACTCATTCTTACCGTAGAACATTAAGAACCATGAAAATACACGTATTGTAGAGAGTACAACAAAGATATTAGAATGCGTTCTACAGTCGAATTATTTTCCAGCAAATTCAGCACTTCACAAGGTTTTACATGTAATTTATTACACAAAAGATTATTTTACTTAAATATAATTGATTTAGGATTTGTTTCACATAAAGATATCTGCAGAAATGTAATCAATTTGATGATTTTCGAAGACTAATTCAACATGTGCTCATAACATTTTGTGGGGATGTGAATCAAACCATCCAGGACATTTTCACGTTTTGAAAACATACATGCGACCTTTTCAAAACCTCACAAAACGTCCCGGAGACGTTTTGCGTGTAACGAAGTACGTTTTGAGAATGTTCCCAAAACGTCCCAGTGCTGTCTTGGATTACCCTGAAAGCACACACAGCATGAAATTTTTTCGCACAGAATTTGCAAAAAATTTCATGCTTGCTGCGTCCGCAGATTCGCATCGACAAATTGTCTAAGATTTGATCAAACTTCCGTGAAACTTTTATGAAAGTTTGAACAAATTTTGATTAAAAACGCGTGTCCTCATTGGTGTCTTCAGGGCACTTATGATTCCGTTCAAAAGTAATATGCAGGTGTTCCTAATTACCACATGCCTCATTTCCGAACCTCAAGATTTTTATTTTTCGAATAAACATCTATTTTAGATGAAAGAATCATAAATTTCCGACATGAAAATTACTGAAGGACTGTCCACACAACTCACGCAAAAATAAACGCAAGGATGCGCAGATTTCATAAACAGTTTTTACACGGAGAAAAGTGAAACTTGAAAATATAATAATTTTCATAAAAATGTGAGACTTTTTCTTGGTTTTTTACCCTGGTTAAAAGAGTGTATTGAATCTGATGATATAAATTCAACGAGATTTGGTCAAAAGTTTGTCCGAGTTCAATTGTAATTTAGTGAGATTCGGCCAGATTCAACGAGATTCACATGAAAGTTCTGATCAAATCCCATTGGAAAATCACCGGTGAGATTTGATCAGATCATTGTCCACGTTTGATCGTAATTCAATGAGAATTGGTCAGAATCAATGGGGTTTTTAACCAAGGAATGGACTAAAAACGATAAGGTTTAGAAAATGATTTTCTACATGAAAATGTGGAAGATTACTAATAGATTGCAGAAAGTAACAAGTACCATTAAAATCTTGAATGCTGCACGTAGAATTTTATAAAGTACTAAGATTGGGTTGTTCGGCATTTGACGTTTGAATGGTATTTGTTACTTTTTGTGACGTATTCGTAATCTGCCGTATTTTTATGTAAATATTCATTTTCTGGAGCTCATTATATCTAGTCTATTGAAAAACTAAGAAAAAGTCTCAGATTTTTATGAAAATCATTATATTATCGAGTTCCATTCTTTTCCGTGTGCGCGTTGGGTTCTTGCGTTTGCGTAAGTTGTGTACACAGACCCGAGGGGCTGTTCATTCGCGAGTCAATGAATTCCAATACGAGCAGTCAGTTACAAATGAAGCATTGAATCAAACTGATTCATCATTTAACGTGATACTAGCGCCGGGACATTAGCCAAATTTTTCGTGTAAGATTTCTCCAAAACACTTTCATATTTTCAAAATATCGCTCAATACAGCATTTCTTGAATGTTTACAGAAATGCTGTATTGAGCGATATTTTGAAAATATGAAAGTGTTTTGGAGAAATCTTACACGAAAAATTGAGCTAATGTCCCGGCGCTAATATCCCGTTAACGGCGGGAGTCACATTGAAATCACTTGCCAGTCAGTGCGAGTCAAATGCGAGTCAGTGCGAGTCACGTGCGAATCAGTGCAAGTCGCTTGAGACTCAGCGGGAGTCACTTGGCAATCACTCGACTCCTACTGACTCGCAGTGGACTCGCAAGAGATTCTTACTGCGAAATCATTAGGAGTCACGGTTTAATCCAGGGAATCATATCAAATGAAATGATATCACTTCAATGTATGTTGTATGACTCACAGTTAACAGCCCCTCGCACAGACCAATACTGATGAGGTGACCTAAAAAAATACGGGATGGATATATTTTTATTCGACTTCCTGCTTAGGTGTTCTCCATCACCTCACTCTCCCGTATGATGAATCGTAATTAGTCGTTGTTTATGGTGAATACTTTTCAAAACATTTTATAATTTTCCGTTATTGTTTAAGTGGACAAAGTGGATGCTTTTATTTTGATGTAAAAATCCAATTTTTTTTCATTACCGATTCCTTACAATTAACTTCACATGATATATTTTATTAATTTCCATGGGAAGCTGCTCATGGAAAGCTTCATTCTATTTGAATCTGTGATAAAGTGAAAGACCGTCTGAATTCCCATTATTTGGTCAGAGAAATCCTAATTTGACTTTGTTTTGCTATAGCAAGATTTCGAAATTTTTTCATCAAGAAAAAATACAATACAGGTTGGTTGAAAAGTTTCTGCGCTCGAAATGAAAGAATACTGTTTTTGCTACGAAATATATTTTTTTATTCAATATCACCTCCTAGAAGCTCAATACACTTGTTCCAATGATCTTCCAATAATTTTATCCCATCCTTATAATGGTTTTCCGGAAGCTCTGCAAAATAACCGTCTACGGCTGCTATGGCCTCTTCATTCGACGAAAAATGCTCCCCACGAAGGAATTGTTTGAGATTTCTGAAGAGATAGTAGTCGCTAGGAGCCAAATCTGGCGAATACGGTGGATGTTCAAGCAATTCGTACTTGAGTTCTTTGAATTTAGCCATCGTCAAAACACTTTTGTGAGCAAGTGCATTATCTTGATGAAAAATGATTTTTTTCTTCTTTAAACCAGGTCTTTTCTCACGAATTTTTTCATGCAGCTGATCCAAAAGGCTGCAGTAATATTCGGAGTTGATTGTTTTACCTTTCTGAAGATAATCAATGAACAAAATTCCTTTTGCATCCCAAAAAACTGATGCCATAACCTGCTTTGCTGATCGTTGTGACTTCACCTGCTTTGGAGCTGAACAACCAGCTTCAGTCCACTGTAAACGTTCTTGTTTCAATTTAGGATCATGGTGGTAGATCCAAGTCTCATCCATAGTTATAAAACGACGCAAGAAGTCGGTTTTATTCTGCTTAAAACGCTCCAAATTACGCTGAGAAATTTGTTTTCGATCCAGTTTTTGTTGAATTGTTAACGTGTGCGGCACTAACTTTCCAAACAGTCTTTTCATACGTAATTCTTCATGTAAAATATGGACTACTCGTTCGTCTGAGATGTCTATGGCATTAGCAATTTCACGCTTAGTCAAACTTGGATCTTCACTAACTATATTATGCACATGCTCAATGATTTCTGCTGTGGTTGCAGTTTTTGGTCGTCCTCCGCGTGGATCGTCTTCAAGGCTAGTACGACTACGTTTAAATTCACCAGCCCAAAATTCAACGATGCGTTTTGACGGTGAGGACTCCTTATACACTTCTAACAATTGTCCATAAATTTCCTTTGCTTTTAAACCCTTCAAAACAAAGAATCTAATGACTGCAGGATATCCAATTTTTCCCATATTAAGAAAAATCAATGACACGTCAACTTCAAATGGCTTGTGAACAAAGAATGAATTGACAGAATGATTTGTAACTTTGCATGTGTTCTCAGGACTGATATACCAACTTGAGAAAAAAAAGTTTTGAGCTAGCAGTGCTATCTCTTGGTGAGCGCAGGAACTTTTCAACCAACCTGTACCTAATATGAATTTTGATATCATTAATTGCCTTATCAGACAAGGCGAATAGTGAAACAAAACGATGGATCTTCGATGTTCTTACGATCCATGGGATAAGTATCGAGTGTAAAACCAAGATAGATGTCTCTCGACAAATCATTGTATAGCTGTGTTAGTTTTCTATCGAATAATTATCATGTATATCGTGATGATATTGGAAACCCATTGGTTCGTTTCATAATCAGATAAGTCCAGTTAAACAACAATATAAGGAGGTTCCCATTAATTACGTGAGGTGTTCAAGGGGGGAGGGGGTCAAGCTAAATCTTTCCACATCTCACTTAGGGGGAGGAGGGGTCTTAGCAAATATCACGTGATGTTTTTTTCTAGCAGAAAACGGTGCAAAATTGCGTGAAAGTGCAGTTCAACTCAGGGGTGGGCGATGTTTGAAAACATCGATGTTTTGTATGCAAAAAATATCCAGTTTTCATCGCATTATGTATTCAAAATGGATGAATGCTAGATATTTTTTGTATAAAAGACATCGAAGTTTGCAAACATTGCCCATCCCTAGTTCAGTTGAAACAAAAGATATTTCTGGAATAAAATATGGCAAAATCTAATATAATAATGTTTATTGTATTCGTCCGCATCCCGATCACGCATTTGATCACAATATTTCAAGAATATTTTGGGGGCGTTGAAGCTGTTATGGTTAATTTGATCACTGTGTTTTTAAATTACGGTAATATTCTCAAATAGTAGTATGTGCAATAAAACTGATAGGATGCATTGTGTTTTTCATTTTCTTACCGTAGTAGCAAGCGAACGTTGTATACGTTATATACTATGCACGTTCATAGTATATCTAAATATACTATGAATGTTCATAGCATATACAGTGTGTCCCAGAAAACATATCCCTCCTTTCACAGGTGTGTTCTGCAGCCAAAATGCAACAATTTTTCCATTCAGCAAAATTTGATTCGAGGCTTAGTTTTCGAGATATGAGCATTTTTAGATTTTTTTCAAATGCAAATTACTCCAAAGCAACGTATGCTACATACTTGAGCTTCACACCAGCCACTAAACTGGAGGACAGCGGATCTCAAGTGGTACAATTAAACAATTCTATCATTATTCGTCTCGGATCTATAACAATTTGATATTTTTTGGCTTCCAGCCAATCAGAATCGAGCAACTTCAAATCTTTATAGAATAGTTTGATAGTGTAATTTTATCACTCGAGATCCGCTGTTTTCCAACTTAGCGGCTGGTGTGAAGTTCAAGTACCCAGCATACGGTGCTTTTGAGTAATTTGCCCTTAAGAAAGTCTTCCCTATTTTTTCCATGGAAAATTTCGGTATGTTTTGCACGGTTTTCCCTGTTTTTTCCTTATTTTTCCCATGTGTTTCCCCTATTTTTCCACGCTTTTTCCCTATTCTCCTCTTTTTTTTCCATGCCTTTTCTCTGTTTGTAAAAATATGAAAAAACATGGAAAAATAGAGGAAAAGCGTAGAAAAATAGGGGAGGAACATGGAAAAAATAGGGAAGAAACAGGGAAAACCGTGCACAAGAATACCGAAATTTTCCATGGAAAAAAACAGGAAAAACTTTTCTACGGGTGGATTTGAAAAAAAATCTAAAAATGCTCATATCTCGAAAACTAAGCCTCAAATCAAATCTTGCTAAATGGAAAAGTTGTTGCATTTTGGCTGCTGAATACACCTGTGAAAGGAGGGATATGTTTTCCGGGACACCTTGTATCCAATGTTCGCTTGTTAGTTGGGTGAAAACCCAACGCATTTGCACCTAAAATACCACTTGGAAAATCTCATGTGGGATTGGAAGAGGGGGAAGAAAATTGCGAAAAATGTTGAGGGATCTCACCAGGGGGAGGGGGGTTTAGGAAATCCTCAAAAATGCCCCACGTAATCAATAGACACCCCATAATTAAGAATTTCATGATGAAGCTCCGACAAGGCGCATGTATCAGGTTTTCCAATAAGGGTAAAAGCCTCACTGAGAAGAAAGTTGATTAATAGTTAACAAATGTACATCTGATTATGAAGAAATCCATATTTATTCAACGCAAGTGTACAATAATGATCGTAAATAGGATCAATTCTCAGTAGATTTTTGATGACATGAAAAATTGTATCTTGAATGTTGAACTAATATTAGGGTTGTCAGGATCAACAAATAGGACTTGTATACAAATTTCAATCAAGCACTCAATAGATTGATTTGAAATGTGTTTCACTGTAGACGATTTGAAAGGAAACGACTTGGCAGAGAATTCCTTGAGATCTTCCTTGAGATACGTGGATGGGAATGATAAAATAGTGGATTTGGAAGAAGATTTCAAAGATTTTATTATTCCGCCAAACTCGGTAAAAATATTCCTTCAGTTTGTCTTTTGTATACTCAATGTTTTTATATAGTAATGCCTGTATTGTTTCTCACAGTTGTATGTAGGGTCCGGAAAAGTTATCAAAAAAGACATTTTAAAAGATGCTGAGGCCAAGGGCACTTTTGGCAGACGTGCAGCGGCAGTATGCCAGGGTATTTGGGGCTCTGATATTAAAGAATATTCAGTTAGTGGTACTGGAAAGGATAATATAAAACTAAAACGTATTTCTATCGAAAATATTCGAGCGATAACATGTGAGTTGAGAAAAAAATATTTAATTCCTTCAGCAGCATGTTTGATTGAATAATGTTATATCAACGGACACTGTATTTTCCTCCAATTTCGAATTCTTTGAGCAAAACAAAACATTTTCAACTCGATCTCAGCACAACTCAACTTTACTTGTTTCTTTTCTTTGATCAATAACATATCATTCATAAATGTTTCCATTACAGATATATTGAGGAATATGCCGTGGCCTATAGAAATGGGCGAATCTAAATCGTCCGAACCCGCGATAAATGTTGGGAGGATAACAAAGTTCCTGCATAAATACCCTTCAGAATGCAGACGGGCAGTTAGCGAGAAACGAAAGGGAAAAAAGAAACGTGAGTGTCTTCGCTTCCAGTGTGATGAAAAGACGTATACATACCTGTTCAATATATATAACAAAGATAAATATGAATTTACAGCCGATTCGAAGAAAAATCCACCCCGGAAGACAAATCTTCAAAACAATCATGAAACAGATGACATCCACGTTGAAGAAGCGCATTGTTCAACTCCTGGAAAACAGTCTGGCGAGCCTAATATTCAATGCAAAAATGATAATAGTACTGCAAAAACGGCAAAGGAACAAATTCCTAATGATGAAGAAACCGATGGTGTAACAGAAGTTCATAAAAACAGCAATCAAATTCATAATGATGAAAAAACCGATGGTGTAACAGAAGTTCATGGAAAAAGCAATCAACACGATGAAAATGAGAAGAATGATAATGCTGGTAAGTCAGATAAGGCTGAACATGCAGTTACTGCAGAAGAAGAGTCAATTGAACCCTGTGATTCAGATGATGATGCAAATTCGTCATCCGATGATGGGAATACGAGTGATTCAGACAGGGAAACCGATCAAGACGAGTAACCAGGTTTTTTTATATGAGTGAATTTACTAACTAAAAATAAGATTTCCAATGACTGTAACTCAAAAATCGAAGAATTGTCAAGATTTTATTCACCAATGCAGAACAATTTCTCTTCTATCCTTGTTTTTTCTCGTAAACTCAAGGCACTCAAGGACCAATTCTTTAGAATGATTTTTTTTATTTCTTATCATGAAGTAGGCTACGAATTCGGATGAAAAAAGGTATTCTCTTACAAGTCTGTGGGTAATTTCTTCGTCTCTCTTACGACCTCAAGATGGTATCGTTGACATTAGAATGTCAGCATCAATATAGTGAAATCGTGGCCGACATTTATACCTTTTTGGCTGTGAATGCCGTTTTTGAAAAGTTTAATCAGACACTCGTAAGAATTCTCATTTCAACTCTTGTTTAATGTTAAGAAAAGAATCATTGGAAGAATGAAACGTGAAAAGATGTTATCCAGTATTGAAAAAAGTGATTATTTTAATTTTTTTATTGAGTTTATTATACATTTTATTTACTTGATTGTGTTACGGGCATTACGCCTTTTGGAATTTTATGTATCTCGTCTAGTCTACATTTTGTATGCATTTTTTTCCGGTCTAAATTAAAAATCAGAATAATCTTGAACTGGTTTACATTTCCTATCACCTGCTTTCTTCAAATCAAGGAATTTTTCCAAACTGAGACCATAATAGATATCGTGAGTATTATGAGAGAACCTCGTATCTCGATTTTTCACGGTTTGGAGGATACATCGGGAAAACAATTAGTACGCGCTCCTATAACTTATGCCATATTTGAGACGGAAACGTTACCGCAAACTGACGCAATGACACGTACGTGTGAATATGTGATGCGTGCGTGACATTGCATTCGTATGAGTGACGGTTTCTTGTCGAATATGGCGTCACTGTTTACTATACATCTAACGGAAACTCTTATAAACAAATCTCACTCAATTCTGGTTACTTGAACATAATGAATAACATGTATACATGTAAGTTGATTATGTATATCATTTTTCCGATGAAAACTCGAAACCGTGGAAATCGAGATACGAGGTTCCGTCATATAGTAAAGTCGATATGCCCGTGAGTTGTCCACATGCATATCATCTGGTTGCTTTATGCAACCCAGTCAGAGAATTTGATTTTCATTGCTGATAACACGTACTAAACCAAAATTTTTGAGACGTTGAAATCCTTCTTTTCCAAATCACCAAACTTACTGGTCTAATCGAATTGCACGTTGAATATTATTGTAGAAGTGAAGTTCAAGACGGATCCGTGTGACAACTTATATAATCCCAAATTTCTATTCAGTTGATAGTTTTATTTTGTCTTCGATAGAATATTTTTGATTCCAGCAGCCGCTTTCTCTATCATTGCCATGCACTCTAGGAAGATTTGAACACCCTCTGATGTCATCCCGATACTGAAGCTATAATGTTGTTTAGAAGACCTTCCTGCTACATATCGAACGGGTCCCCAACAGGGTTGGAGTATCTCCCCGGCGATTCCGATACATGGGTGATTAGGTGAACAATCAGGCAATGTTATTCCGACATGTAGCCGGTAAATGGACTTGGGGATTCGCCCTTTGCGTTTGCCCCAACATATAAGTTGAACTTCACAGATCGTGTGGATATTCCACCAACCGTTTCAAAACCTTCCCGATCGTATTCGGGGGACATTGACAAGTCATTGACGTGATCCCGATATGGATGCGTTAATTCTGCCGAAGACCCTGCGACCTGGCCTCCATCCGTCATATCCCTGGTGAAAGGGAAGCGTGTATTAGGAAGTGTCAGAAACGTAGTTGGGAAGTATTTGGAACGTGGATTCAAGCGTATACTGAGCGTCAAGTGGGACATTAAGAGTAGTTCGAACGTATATTTGGAGTGTGTGAAGCGTATGGAAAGAAACACCAATTTCATAGAAACCGGGCTTTACACACGGGAGCGTAATTGGAGAGTGGATAGGAAGCATGGAGAAAGTATTAGAAAAGTCATCTGAAACAGTCTTACGCTTCCGTTACTCTTCATGACACGCTTCCCTTTCACCAGGGATCTGATGAATCACAAACACGGTTCGGTTCTTTCTCCGGGGGTCCTCAAACTTTTCCTATGCATTCGTAATTGGCCCAATGAATGTACAATGATGTCCCAAGATGTAGCCGATGAATGTACCTGGGGATCCGGACCAACGGATCGCTCCGACAATCCAGTAAAAATCCCACATTGTCCGGATGTTCTCCCCACAGTTCCAACATCTTCCTGATGCAATTTGGGAAATATTGAAAAACCATCGATTCGATCCCGATATAGAGCCGATAATTCTGCCGAGAACGCCGCATCTCGGCCTCCATCCAACACATCCGACGAATTCCCAACATTCCCCAGGTATTTCCCCGAAGGTCCTGTTGAATTTCCGATGCATTCATGATTGAGCTAACGAATGTACAACGTTTTCCCGACATGCAGCCGATCAGTGTAACTGGGGATCCGAACTTAGGGATCGCCCCGACGTATCCGATAACAATACCACATTGTTCGGATATTCTCCTGACAATTTCAACACTTTCCCGATGCAATTGGGATAATATTGACAAGTCATCGATGTGATACCGATATGGACCCGATATTTCTGCCGAGGATCCCGCATCTCGGCCTCCATCGAACACATCCGACGAATTCCCAACATTCCCCAGGTATTTCCCCGAAGGTCCTGTTGAATTTCCGATGCATTCATGATTGAGCTAACGAATGTACAACGTTTTCCCGACATGCAGCCGATCAGTGTAACTGGGGATCCGAACTTAGGGATCGCCCCGACGTATCCGATAACAATACCACATTGTTCGGATATTCTCCTGACAGTTTCAACACTTTCCCGATGCAATTGGGATAATATTGACAAGTCATCGATGTGATACCGATATGGACCCGATATTTCTGCCGAGGATCCCGCGTCCAGATTTCCATCCTACATATCCGACATATTTCCAACAATTTTTGGGTATCCCCCCGGCGGTTCTGGTATATTTCCGATACATTCATGATTGAGCCATCAAATGTACTACGATTTTCCGTCATGCGGCCGATCAGTGTACCTGGGGATCCGAACCTAGGAATTGCTCTGACGTATCGGATAACAATCCCACATTATTCGGATATTCTTCTGACAGGTTCAACACTTTCCCGATGCAATTAGGATATTATTGACGAGTCATCGATGTGATCCCGATATGGACCCGATAATTTTGCCGAGGATCCCACGTCCAGGTTCCCATCCTACATATCCGACGTACTTCCAACAATTTCCGGGTATTCCCCCGGTGGTTCTGGTATATATTCCCGATGCATTCATGATTTAGCCAATAAATGTACAACGTTTCCCCGACATGCTCCCGATCAGTGTACCTGAGGGTCCGAACCTGGGGATCGCTTCGACATTTCTGATAAGAACCCCACATCTTCCGGACATTTGCGGACGGTTTCAAAAGTTCCCCGATGCAATTCGGATGATACTGACAAGTCAAGGATGTGACCTCGATATAGACCCGATAATTTGCCGAACATCCTGTTCCTTGCGCTCACCCTACATATTCACGACGATTTCCCCACACGGCTCTGGCGGGTCCTGATATTTTTCCGATACTGTCAATTCCACCGAAATTCCCGACACCTATCCGATGTTCTTCCGCTGTCTTCCCCAACATCTAATCAACAGTGTCCGTCTATTTTCCCAACCACGAAGGAAGGGACCCAAAATCATTGGGCCCCAATCCACGACAATGTCGACTCATTACCGATCCCGTCCCGACAGCGTATCCCTGGAACCACTTCTGAACCCTACATCGCCCGCACCCCTTCCCGATCTCATCTGCGTGTTCTTCCGACAATTTCTTGACTCTCATCTAGTTGGGATTGTGTCCGATAAAGAAACATTTTGATACTCATCCGACATGATTAACGCTTTTCGGGATTCTGTTGGGTTTCCATCGATTTTTCCCATGAGGGAAGTTTTCTGATTGGTGAACTATCAGAGACTCCTTCAATTCTCGCTGCAAAAATATTTTTGAAAAGGGTTCCCAGATAAGTGAACGCTTGACCCGGGGGACAAACAAGTTGAAAACAACATGGGAAACTACGTTGAAAACAACGTTGTTTACCATGGTAGAATGGTTTCTCTTCGAAAAAAAAACAATGTTAAAAACAACGTGGTTTTCTACGTTGTTGCGACGTATCTAATAGAATTTTCTTAATAGACCCTACTTCCATAACCGTCCTTGAAAAATAGTGGGAAAACTACGTGGTAAACAACGTCGAAACTACGTTGTTTTCAACGTTGTTTTTTTTCCGAGGAGAAACCATTTTACCATGGTAAACAACATTGTTTGCAACGCAGTTTCTCATGTTGTTTTTAACGTTGTTTTCAACGTGGTTTTTTCCCCAGGGGACCTTCTTTGTCTAACGCTTTGACAAAGTTTTTGAACAGTCCGAATCTGATGTGTAATAGTGGAAGAACAATGTTTTCTCTCTTGACAAGAGGTACATATTTTACGTTGTTTTCACCCAGTGCGTGGCTCTTTCTTTTCGGCCATTGTTTTTTCTTATGTGTATGTTTGCGAGCACGACTGTCCCAGAGACATAGGGAACAACAATATTTTGTATATCCTCGCTGCATTCTACACGAAGAAAAATGAAGGTCGAAAATATAGTAATCTTCATTACAAATTTGAGAATATTCCTTAAAATTTGAGTTTTTCTTCAACGCATAATAAAGACAAAACGATCCACTTTTTCGTGGAATTGTATTCGAGAAACAATGAAAAATTATCAATACTTAATGAAGAATAGAGAAACATATGAACTTTCCAAAAGTCGCATACGAGATTCCACAAAGTGAATAGTAGGATATTGAAATTTTGTTACTATTCTTGTAAAATTTCACGCGCGACTTTTGGAAAGTCTATCCTTTATTAAGTATTGATAATTTTTCATTGTTTTTCGAATACAATTCCACAAAAAAGTGGACCGTTTTGTCTTTATTATGCATTTAAGAAAAACTCTCAGATTCAAAGAAATATTCTCAAATTTTGATTCAAGATCACTATATCCTCGACCTTTATTTTTCTCCGTGTACATAACATACCAACTACTCTTGAATCAGAACAAACTATCCAATCGTGTTCTTCATATTTGATGTATTCCAACAACTTTACCATTTTCTCATAGCATTTAGTGTTGACAGCATATGCAATGGGTATCGACAGTTTTTCATTTCCGTTATGCAGTGGAACTGCTTTGAAATTGGTCTCACTGCTATCAATAAATAACCGCTACTCTTTTGCATTGTGAGGCTGTTTAAATTCTCCAAATAAACCAGGGATGTCTTCACAAGAGCATATTTGATCTCTTACCGAATAATACTTTGAGTAAGCCCTATAATATGTTGTTGTAACACTCGCTGCCGAAAAGTTGTACTGTTTCATTCAAGATGCATGTAACTCTGCTGTCTCTTTTGAGAGCTCCAAATCCCTCACCCAATCATCTGGTTCAGCCTGGGCTAAAAGATGATGCTCCCCGAGTCGAAATTTCGCCCCTGCTTTGTCGATCTATTCACTGAAATTGCTCCTCCTTCCACGCTACAGGAACTACTTGGTCCTACTTTTCCGCTCCGAATATTTTTCGATTCTATTTCCCTACTCCACAATCTACTGCTCCTACATGAAACTTGATTCTTCTACACTGGGAGAAAAAATTCTTGGAAACATTAAAATCTTCACTTGAATACTCGTAATGGAATGATTAGTTAATTTGAATGGAATTTCGTTGAATCGATCAAGTATCCATTTTCATTGACAAAATATTTTGTACAATATTGAATATTTGTTCGATTGAATGAATCTGTTGATTCAATGAAACTTCATCCAAATTAACATTTTGTTGCGACTATTCGATTAGATATTTGATTGTTCCCGAAAATTTTCCCTCTCAGCGTATGTGTTGAATTTTTTGAATAATAATATTACATAAAGCGCATTTTCTATCGATTCGAAGATGTGATTGGGAAAAAAAATTCAATTGAATTCAAATTATGTCGGTCAAACCAATAAATTTTCCATTCGAATACGAATCTCATAATTTTACTTGATTGAAATGAAATATGCATTTCATTCGAATAAACACTCATTCGTTCCATGGAATGAAGTATTTTTGGAATCAAATGAAATTTTTTCACCCAAAAGAATATCTAGGAGGTTTCTTTTTTGAATGAATGATTTATCTGAGTGTATAAAAAATAGGGTACCCAACCAAGATTATAAGAGGAAATTCCCAACAAAATTATCAAATTACTCAAGTTCTTTTTTATTGACTGGTACTACACATGAGCTTGATTATCAGAATGCATATGAGTACAAGTGGTAAGAAGAGTTTCGACGAGAACAGTTTTAACATTAACAGAATCATGATATTCGTACAAACAATTGGCACCGCTATAAGCAGTCTGATTACTGGCTGCAATAAAGACACTGTCACATATTACTTCTTGCACTATTGCATAATGTTTGTTTCCACAATTACAGAGAGGTTGTTCACAATTGCGAGCTTTTAATTTTATGAAGCAGTATATCGAACCAAATTGTGTTTAATCAATAGACATCGGATTATATGCACTATCGAAATGCCAAAATATGCATGCAAATATGCACGAAAAAAGAACAAAACATGCACCAAATATGCACTTCTGAAAAAGTCACAATTTGATTTGAAATCAACATTTTATGGCTCAAATATTAAATCTAAGCTTTATAAATCAAATAAATCTCCGCAAATTGCACAATATACTTCGGAAAATAAAAATTCAACAATACAATTGTTTCCAGAGCATCAATCCCAAATTATGAATTATAATTCATATAAAAATATACTACTATGTGTCTTTCCAAATTGTCTATTTGGAATTTGTGACGCTTGTAGTTAAGTATCAATTTATAAACTGGAAATGAGCGTTCTACATCTACTGATGTCATCAAACAGAATTTAAAATATGGTTCCATAGGTGTTTTTTCAACACCTTTTTCAACGACATTTTACGCTGTCGAATCGATTGTCAGAAAATTTGCGGATAAATATTTTCAATGTAAAATTATCTGGAATTTGAGAATATGGAAGCAGATTTTCGAAAAAATGCGAACTGGGAATGTTATAATCGTTGAAATAGAAAAAAACACCAACTTTCGATTGCAAAAAATTATTATCCGTTTATTTTTTCTCGAATTAGGGAGGACATACATCTGGGGGATGAAATTCCATGGACCCTAAGCCTCAAAGTATGTGAGATGGTTTTTCGAAATTCAAGATGGCGACACTCAATATGGCGGCTAGAAACCAAAATATGTTCGCTTTTTCTCATTTCTCGTATTTGAGCAATATTCCTGAATGAATTCGATGTACACACACGTATTATTAGGTTTTTGGGGTCGCCGATCACGAATCCGGGGTCAGATTTGCCAAATTCAATATGGGGATCCAAAATGGTGGTCTAAAATTGTTGAAACTGTACGATTCCCATGAAAATCAGTACATGGGGGGTTTCGGGATCCCTGATGACTAATCGAAGGTCAGATTCTATGAATTCAAAATGGTAGTTCGAATATGGCAGCAAGAAGTCTCAACTTCGTTCCTCCAGTGTTTTGTCAATTTATCGATATTTTCCTCCTCACATAGATGGATCTGAGTATTCTTCAGATCGCTGGATACAAATTTAGTGTCAGATCTGCTAAATACAATATGGCAGAGCCAATATACAAGACATACATTTCATAAACAAGACGCCATGCGAGTTTGACGTGCATTTGCTGCTCCGTTAATTTTCTCATCCGTTGCTTTTAATAGTGTCTATTTAACTGCTATTCAGTTCGCTCGGTATAGTGTTTTTTACTGTGCATCTCGTGTAATATTTCACTTTCCGGTTTGTGCCTCATCTACCACGTTTTTACTGATTTGAAATCATCATTTGTCGAAAAGTTTCGTCTCACGGATACAGTAGCCTAACATACATACTGTCACTTACATTGCCGCTTCGTTGTGTGATACGAAAACAGTAAACAGACCATTACTCGCGTGTGTGTGTTGTGTGTTACTAACACCAGTGATTATCATCTGCTCTACGTTTTGATCTTCTCATATATTTAAAATGTCACAACATGATAAGAAAATCTGTAAAGGTTGTACTAAACCTGTCTCTCATCCTGTGAGCTGTCATACGTGTAATATTCATTCGCATCCAGGATGTGTGCACAGATGTAATCATCCGTGGAGTGTGAACAAACTCATCGATTGTTCAGATGCTTCTTCACATCAAATTGATTCATCTTTGCCAGAAGACTTGTCTCTACTGGTAAATATAAAGGAGCTCATCCATGAAGAATTCTCGAAATTTCGTGATGAAATGGCTCGGGTTTACGAGGACAAAATAGTTTCTCTTAGTCAAACTATTCTTTCCCTCACTGCGAGATTGACTGAAGTTGAGAACAAACTCGACGTTTCAAAACAAGACCATGATTCTCGTGATCTTGAAACGATTATTCATGAAGTCAACGAGCGACAGAAGCGATCTCGCAATATTATTATTGTTGGTATTGATGAGACGCCGGACAATCAACAACAAAATGATGCAGCGAAGGTGAAAACACTACTCCGAAATATTAATCCTTCCGTTCATGATGATATTAGGTTGCATAGAATCGGTAAAAAGGTTGCGAACAAACACAGACCTATTTGTGTTTCTTTTCCATCATCTCAGGATGTTATCAATATCTTGAAACGTAAATCTAATCACAATGGACCGTTTAAAATTTATCAAGATCGAACTGTTCAAGAGAGAAATTATTTAACCACGTTACGTGCGGAATTGAAGAACCTGATCGATGGTGGTGATACCAACAAAACAATCAAGTATATAAATGGATTGCCAACGATTGTTGACACGCGTACTGTGCCCCAGAAAAAAAACCTATAACTCACCCTTTGATATACTATCAGAATGTTCGTGGTCTTCGTACTAAACTTCAAGATTTGCAAATTTCACTTTCATCTCTTACTTCTACGTATGATGTCATTATCTTCTCTGAAACCTGGTTAACGGATAACATATCTGATGAAGAATTGTCCTTTAATGATTATGTCTTGTATCGGTTGGACAGGAGCAGGCGCACCAGTGTTTTTTCTCGAGGAGGTGGTGTGCTGATTGCGGTCAAAAAGTATTTGAATAGTGCATTGGTTGATTTGCCGCCTACTAGCGTGGAACATATTCTTGTCGAGGTTGCAGTTTAATTCGAAGTCTGTTTTTATTGGAGCAAGTTACTTCCCCCCTGCCTCATCATCATCTCTTTACCTTGAACATTGTGTTTCTCTGGCCGAGGTACTGTGTCAGGATTATGATTCTTCAATTTTCCTCTTCGGTGACTACAATCTTCCGCATGTGGTTTGGCGCAATGATGACTCTTCTCTAACGGCATCGTTTCGTCCTGGTGTGACACTGAATGAAAGGTCTGCGGTGGAGATTTTGACTCAATATTTCAACTATTTTGGTTTATATCAAAAAAACAATATTTACAATGATTTCAATGGTATGCTGGACTTGATTTTTACCACCGATGAGTATGTTGAAACTATTAGTCCGGTTGATTACCTCCTACATTGTGATGTTTATCATCCCCCTATTGAAATTAGATTGTATTCTCTTTCATTGAGATCTTTGTCTTGTACCGACACGTACCGGTACAATTATAAATTGGCTGATTTTTTTTCTATTCGGCAGCATTTGAATCAAATTGCTTGGGATTTGGAGTTAAAATGCATGGATATAAATACTGCTATTAGTTTTTTGTATGATCAACTTTCTGTGGCTATTGAGTTGTACGTTCCGAAAACATTGATCAAAAGATCTATTTATCCTCTTTGGTTTACTCCTGAGCTCAAAAAATTAATTAGAAGAAAGAAAGTTGCCCATATGATTTACAAATCGTCTTATAGTCGCGGCGATTATTTAGCGTTCTCTTTTTTGCGTGCTCAATGTAAATCACGAGCTCGGGCTTGTTATTCGAATTACATTCGCCAAGTTGAGACTAATATTCAAAAGGATGTTAAATCTTTTTGGAATTTTGTTAACAGTAAGCGTTCATTTAATGACTTACCTAGTACTATCATGTTAAATAATGTAGTTGCTGACTCTGCAGCTGGAATGGCTAACCTTTTTGCTGATCACTTTTCATCGGTTTTTGCTTCACATAACTCGGTTAATGTTAACCATTCTAGACATGATATGTCATTCAACATGCTTTCTGATTTGGATATTACCATAGGAGAGATCTACTCTGTTCTTGATTCGTTAGATACGAGCAAGGGCCCAGGATTTGATGGCCTTCCGCCGTTGCTGTTCAAGTCTTGCAAATTTATTCTTTCTCGACCGCTTTGGCTTATCTTTAATAAATCTCTTTCTTCCGGATGTTTCCCTGCTGAATTGAAAACGAGCCTGATCTCTCCTATTTTCAGGCATGGTAATAAACTGGATGCTAAGAATTATAGACCTATAAGTATTTTAAATGTTATGTCTAAGATTTTTGAGCGCGTGGTTGTTGACAAGATTACTCCTTTGTTGTCTCCTCTTATCATCCCGGAACAACATGGTTTCATGTCAATGAGGTCTACTACTACGAATTTGGCTGCTTTCTGTAATTACACCGCCATTGCGCTGGAGAATAACTCACAAGTTGATGTTATTTACACTGATTTCAGTAAAGCGTTTGATACTGTATCTCACAGCGTTCTTCTATCTAAGTTGAGTAGCTTTGGAATATCTGGTAATCTGAAACTTTGGTTCCAGAGTTACTTAACTGATCGGGTGCAGATGGTAAAAGTTCGGAACTGTTTTTCTGAACCGATTATACCTTCTTCGGGAGTGCCCCAGGGATCCCACCTTGGTCCACTTTTATTCTTGCTATTCATAAATGACATTGGGCAGGTTCTCAATGATTGTGATTTCCTGTTATTTGCTGATGATCTAAAAATCTTCAAGAACATAAAATGTCTTGCGGATGTTCATCACTTACAGTCAGTATTATCGAGATTAGATTCTTGGTGCACCCGTAATTCTCTGCATCTGAACTTAGAAAAATGCTGTGTAATGAGAATCTCGCGGTCAAGAAATCCTCTCATATTCTCCTACAAGATTGCGAATATTACATTGAATACTGTTAAATCTTATGTTGATCTTGGTGTAACTATAAATGATGAATTGGACTTTTCTGAGCATTCTGTGAAAGCTTGTGGTACTGCGATGAGAAATCTCGGCTTCGTCAAAAGATTTTCCAGTGATTTCAAAGACGTTAGGTCATTAAAAGTACTATATTCCTCTTTAATTAGACCCCATCTTGAATATGCGTCCCCTATCTGGTCTCCGTACTTGAAGAAGGATATTAGAATGATTGAAAGTGTGCAACACAAGTTTTTACGCTTTGCCGCTTTTAGAATAGGCTGCCCTATGAGATATTCTGACCATGATTACTCCAGAATTCTTCACAGAATGAATTTAACTACCCTCGAAGAGCGGAGACAAATGAATGATCTCCTATTTCTTTTTAAATTGATTAATGGTTTTCTTGATTGCGAGTCATTGCTGAGTAAAGTTAATTTTAACATCCCCGGTAGACCAGTTAGGAGAGCGCTTTTATTCAGACCTGTACAATTTAAATCAAGATTTGGAAATTATGATCCGATTTCTCGCATTTGTGAATTAGCAAATAATTTCGATCGGTCGATGGAATTGTTTGGTGTTTCCTTGAAGCGGTTTAAACTGTCGGTTAATGCATGACTATATTGTAATTGTATTTTATGCGTCTGCGGACGCTGTCTTGTATTGACTCTGTATTTACTGTTTATATCAAAGGGTGCTAACCCGTGTATTGAAATAAAAAAAAAAAAAAAAAATATATGGCTTCGGAAGAGTACTGAAATTTTCTGATTTTTTAAGTGTTTTCTGCCGTCGATGTGTTGATCGCCGTTGCCCAACTCTCATCACGTGGAGGTGAAAATTTACGAGAGTCTCTTTTTTTTGTTTCAATTTTTCCTTATTTCATTCATTCTTTTGTGTTTTTTTTGTATGTTCCATTTTTTCTTGAATGTTGTTCGTCCAATTTCTTTTCAAATTCCAGTACGCTTTCTCAGGACTCATCTCTAATTTGTGTCGATACAGTAGGAAAGAGCACCAAATTCGGTGGAACGATTACGCGTGTGATGTTTTGAAACATGCGGAGCACATGTAAGCATTACAGACTGCGCCCATTTTCTGCGTTCTCGTTGAGCATTCCGAAAAGTTGGTGCAGTTTCTTTTCTTCTCTGCAACTACAGTCTTATGTGCTGGGTCGGTGCCGAATCAACGAAAAAAAATTTACTAGCAGTATGAAGTTGTCACCTTGTTGCAGTATGAAATGAAATTAGTCATAGATCATTGATTAAATCAAACGAAAAGTAAAAAACATTGATTTGCTAACACAACCCCACGGTGAACTTAATTTCCCTTTGTTATGTTTATGATTATGGTATGGTTATGTTCATGATAACAACAAACCGATTTTCGTTCTCTACAGACGTTTGAAACAGTTTGATTGTACCGATCGATTAGGAAGATCATTAATAATTTTATTAGAATGATGAATTACGTGTCTACTGTGATAAACGGGTGCAGTGAATAGGTTAACATAAAGAATTTTCGTTTAATTTAATCAATGATCTATGACTAATTTCATTTCATACTGCAACAAAGTGACAACTTCATACTGCTAGTAAATTTTTTTTCGTTGATTTGGTTTTTCGTTGATTCGGCACCGACCCTATGTGCTACTGATCCTCGTGCTGGAGCTTTCACAAGATACTTCCGAGCGATAGCTAATGCCATGTCTTTCATTCCAATCTTACTCGTCTCATCACGTACCAAATTTTCCAGTACTGTTGCATTTGTGATGGAAGCTTGGATTATTCTCAAAAAAATAACCCAAGTCCATTTTTTGGATCTGATAGGAGGCATCAAGTTACTGCAATGAAAATCGTGCTGGTCAACTCCACCCATGTGCTTGTTGTGAGTAGCAAAAGCTCTCGAGAAAGGTAATTCCATCTTTCCAGCATGTCCTTTCGATCGGCGTTCCATCGAAGATAAGGGTGTTATAAGCCCCCTGCTGCTGTCGAAAGTAATGAGATTGGTTTCGAATCCATGATGGTGATATAATTCATACCACCATTTTTCTCATGCTTCACGATGAAAGAACCACGTGGAGCTTTTTTATCCATGTCATTGCTGACACCAATGACTCTATTCGCTCTCACCGTGCCTGTAGCTCGTAAACCAATATTCTTCAGGTGAACCAATAAATCGGGGTTGCATAAGAAGTTATCAAAGTATAAATGATAGCGAACTATCTTCTTCACTACATTTGTAGAGAGAAGTTCTTGGATCATTTTCAAGACTACCCCACTACCCAAAGCACATTTTCCTAGTGCTGTGTCTTCTTGCCCGGAATAAGGATTGGTCCCTTCGCCACAGTAAATGTCGCAGTCGAATAAATATCCTTCGGGATCACATATGGACCTCTTTTTTATGCCAAATTGCACTGGTTTATCCTTCATATATTGCTTCAAAGAGGTTCTTCTGTAAAACTGGATCATCAACTCATCAATTGATAGGGCAGTCGAGAAAAAACCGAATTGTTTCATATTTCTCCTGAAAATCTCGAATAGATCACGTACCCGCCATGCTCGGTCATCAAGGTTTTCATCACTGGGTCGTGAAAATTTTATTTTCGATTTGATCTTCATGAAAGTTTTACGACTCATGACGGTAACGATGGGATTGCAAGCTAATAGAGGATCGGTAGACCAATAGTCTTCTCGAGATTTTCTCGAGTCAAAAATCGACATTATTATAATTCCTACGAATATATTCAAATCACGAGGAGAGGGCTCGTAACCGTTATTGGTAGTACAATCAATAATGTGACTCTTCGAATCATCGGGAAAGAAATATTCAAGAACTTCCGTGAAAGATGCGTCCTGAATTTTCTTTCTCGTTGATTCAGACATGAGGAATTCATTCTCATTGATGCCAATCGATTTTTTCTCACCATCCATCCATTCATAAATGTGATTCGGTTCAAGTTTTGTTTGACTGTCTGTGTAACTATCACGGACTTTCTCATACGAGATTCTTGGGATTATGTCTGCCTCATGAATGAGAAAGTCATTATCATCATTTTCAAAATCAGATTCTCCCGATATTGATTCATCGAAATTTTCTGTTTCAGAATTCATACCTCCTTCAACATCATCATTGTCTCCATGAATTCCTGTACACCTTGAGCGTCTTGGATATTTTGCAGCCGAAGGACCTGGCATTTCGAATTTTTTTCTCACTAATACAGAAAGGATCCCTGATTGATCTTGTTTTCGATTTTATTCATAAGTCTACCGTCTAATGCGACTGATCTTCATGCGAAAATAGTGCAGAGGAGGGAAAAGAAAACTGAACTTCGATGTCGAAAACGAAAAATTGCGAATCTGAAACAATTGACGGCTTTGATTACATCCTAAGAAAGAACTTGGGTTCTCCTTCAGAGTGCTCAGAAGAACAGATCAAGATGAGAATCTGAGAGGAAAAAGATGAAACTTTGAAAAATTGGAGAAACAGAGAACGAGAGATGTGGTAACAGTTGAGCAACTGCAATGGATATATAGTGCAGAGGGAGGGAGACGAAACTGAACTTCGACATCAGAAATGAAAAATTGCGAATCTGAAACAATTGACGGCTTTGATTACATCCGAAAAATGGACTTGAGTTTCCTTTAGAGTGCTCAAGAATAACATATGAAGATAAGAATCTAAAAGGGAAAAGATGAAACTGTAAAAAATTGGAGAGACAACGAAATATGTGATGACAGTTGAGCAACTGCGGAGAAAACACATCGACGGCAGAAAACACTTGGGAAATGAGACAATTCCAGTACTCTTCCGAAGCCATATTGGCCCTGCCATATTGTATTTAGCAGATTTGACACTAAATTTGTATCCAGTGATCCGAAGAATTCCTCAGATCCATCTATGTGAGGAGGAAAATATCGATAAATTGACAAAAAACTGGAGGAACGAAAATTGAGACTTCTTGCTGCCATATTCGAACCACCATTTTGAATCCATAGAATCTGACCTCCGATTAGTCATCAGGGATCCCGAAAACCCCCATGTACTGATTTTCATGGGAATCGTACAGTTTCAACAATTTTAGGCCCCCATTTTGGATCCGCCATATTGAATTTGGCAAATCTGACCCCGGATTCGTGATCAGCGACCCCAAAAACCTGATAATACGTGTGTGTACATCGAATTCATTCAGGAATATTGCTCAAATACGAGAAATGAGAAAAAGCGAACATATTTTGGTTTCTAGCCGCCATATTGGGTGTCGCCATCTTGAATTTCGAAAAACCTTCCCACATACTTTGAAGCTCAGGGTCCATGGACGCAGAAATTTCATCCCCCAGATGTATGTCCCCCCTAATTCGAGACGAAAATAAACGGATAATAATTTTTTGCAATCGAAAATTCGTGTTTTTTTCTATTCAAACGATCATAAGATTTCCAGTTCGCATTTTTTCGAAAATCTGCTTCCATATTCTCAAATTCCAGATAATTTTACATTGAAAATAATCATCTGCAAATTTTTTGACAATCGATTCGACAGCGTAGAATGTCGTTGAAAAAGGTGTTGAAAAAACGGATGTTTGGTCCTCAACGGGTTGAAGACCCTGCTGTATTGAAACCTTGGGGTCTGACAGTGAAGTTTCCAGAATACAACTATGAAGAATCTCTCAGGAAAAGAATTTGATGATACCTTGAAGTTGAAAATTCCGTTTATTGTTCAAATCCACTATTCATTTTTCCAGTTTCGGAAACTCTTGACATTTTACACTAAAATATGCACTATCAACGAAAACATATCATTATATGCAAAATTGTATGAAAAAGTCAGTACATGCGTTTTGCGTATGCACATATGCAAATGCATATAATCCGATATCTACTGATCAGCATTCAAATATTGTACGATTGAATATTGAGTTCTTAATACCCGTCCACACATTTTAGATACATATAAATCATCATTTTGAAACAACCGAAAATACTGACGCAAAGAAGCGTCATTCAGTAATATACCACTATTAATAATAGCATTTTTGATGATATCTGGCACGTCTAGTAATATGCTGTAGGTACCAACACTGTAACTGTAATGTCTTTGCACCTGCTCATTGAAATTGCTCCAACTGAAAAGAGGATTATTAGCAGCAAAGTAGAGGCAATATTTCGACTCGGGTTTCCTGCAGCTTCGCAATCGCTATTATTATCTGCTTCTGAAACAGCTAGGGAATCCTTACATGTTTCAGGGCTCCGTATTGGGGCACATGGGAACGGAATGTGTCTGAGTGCGGCATGGGAAATGTGACAGATTGTACATTTGGATAAGCCCGTCATATATTTTTTTCCAAAACCCGTCTGTTCGCTCAAATGAAAATAGCAATCGGTAGAATGACAAAGTGGTTCTCTCCACATCATTGGTATACCGAATGTCCTGTACCGTCTAATTTGAAACTAAAACAACAATGTATGAGATAGTCGTGTAAGCTATGGATTTGATATTCATTATCACCCAAAACATATTCTGTTGGACCAGAAGCCCATCCTACGAGATTTACATGACACGAAAGGCATACAATACTTGGTGTTCATCGTTCATCGAGATTTTTAGATGTTATTCCCAAGTATTGAGGGGAAACGGTGTTTACGTTGATCCTCAGTCACTTCATAATTACTGCATATATAGCAGGAATTGTCTAGGTGGTTTGTGCACTCAAAACTTCGTTTTTTTTATTCATTATACGTGGAATGCATTGGAAGAAGGATCTTAATGTCACAAAGCGGAATATCGAATCTAATAATTTCATAGGACACAATACCAGACGTACTACTGTGTCCAAAAAATAAGGTGACATAGCATTTATTTACAAAAATCTTTATTTATTATTCCAAATCAACTTCATCGTTTTCAAAGTGATCCCCTCCCCAGGATACAATGCACTTATGCCAACGCATTTTCCAATCTTCGAAACAGTTATGATTGTCGGTTGCCGGGATGGTCTTTAGCTCTCCCTTCGATTCGACTTGGATCTTCTCTATCGATCCAAAACGGTGTCCCCGGATCGGTCTTTTGAGTTTGTTGGATAGCCAGAAGTCGCACGGTGCCAAATCAGGTGAATGCGGTGGTAGTAGAACGATATGGGTCAAGTTTTTTGCGAATTGGTCACGAAGAATCAATGCCGTGTGAGACGGTGCATTGTCGTGGTGCAAAAACCAAGAGTTCAAAATTGTAATGACTGATCCTTCTGAAATGCCAACATCATCAGCAAGATCTCTAATTGTCAATCAACGATTTACGAACACTAAATCTTCGATTTTTTGGACGTGAGCTTCGTCAGTTGAGGTTGATGGTCAACCGGAACGCTCTTCGTCTTCGACACGTTCTTGACCTGCTTGGAACTCTTTATACCACTCGTAAACATTTTTCTCAACATAGCCTCATCACCAAAGGCTTTTTGCACCTTACCTGAACACATCAGCAGCATAAGTTCCATTCCGTAAATAAAATTTAGTGTAAATTCTTTGCTCAACCAATGTAGGAATTATAAACATCGGAGAATTCAATCTTAGCAGCTCACAAAACGAGGCGTATGTCAAACATTAATGGATATTTTGATGTGACCTTTGGCGTGGATATCAAACACAGGCCTGTCAACCTAAAAATAAGAGCATTTCCCCAAATATATTTGCGCGCGGAGTTTGAATTCAATTGTCACCTTACTTTTTGGACACAGTAGGACAGGACTCGTCAACCGCTGCCCGACGGACTGGCGAGAGCTCCCAACGTCTTACCTCGCCTATGGTTGTGTATCCCGACCGTAGTCGCACGGAAGGGATACCGCCCGCGTCTCACTTCTCCTCTTCAACTCCAAGTTTTTACTCGTACGGCGTACGCACTGAATGCACATATTCGCTACTCCGCTCATGTTTCCAAAGACTTTCAAAATTTTTCAATCGTTCTGAATCATTTAATATTTCAACTTTATTATTCATTTTTCATCATTTGATCCCTCTATTTTCAATTATACAAACATACAGAATCATGCCACCCAAAAAAAAGATTCCAATCATCCCAAATGGGAAAATCAATTTTTTTTCATACCAATCCAAAATTCACAACTTCAATGCCTCGTGTGTCATAAAATTTCGTCTCAAGTCAAAACATATAACGGTAGTTTACAACGGCATTATGAGTCATTTCACGTCAAAACCTACGAATCTTGCGCTGAGAATGCTCGAGCAAATATAATTTCTGAACTCAAATCAAAATTGCCAACCCCTTCTGCCGAAATTGTCGACGTCTCCAAACAAAAACAAAGTCTCACCGCTTCCTATGCAGTTGGTTTATTAATTGCTGAAAATAAGGAGTGCTTTACTGATGGAAATTTCATTAGAACGAGCGCCATCGAAATAGCCAAAGCGTTTAATCTACAAGATGCTGTGAATTGTTTCGATACTGTCCCATTATCACCTTAAACAATGTCGCGTAGAGTTTTTGATATTGGCCAGCATTTAGAGAAAAAATTGATTGATCTATTATCCACTTGTAAATGTTATTCGATTTGGTTGGATGAGAGTACAGATCATTCAGATATAAGTCAGCTGGCAATATTTGTACGACTCGTTCAAAATGATTCTACCGTTCACGAAGAACTTCTATCTTTGGTTCCCATTTATGACACAACGAAGGGGGTTGATATATACAATGCATTGGAAATCCAAATTAAAAAATATATCGATGACGGTTTTGAAAAATGCCTTTCCATAGTGACTGATGGAGCGCCATCAATGAGGCGATAAAATTGGTCTAAGAGGCTGTTCGGAATATAAGAAAATAAATTATTCGATGTTCCATTGCATTATTCATCAAGAAGCCTTATGTGGGAAAATTGTCAAAGTATCTGAGAGGATGAAGACCGTCACAAAAATTACCAATATGATTCGTGGTGGTTGCAAATCTCTGTTTCCTCGGAAATTCAGGACTCGAACGTCTTGAACTCGAAACTTCAAAGACGTCAACAGCTAATTACAGAACTAGTAAGCCACGTGGATGGATTTAGAAATGAACTCAATCTGTTTATTCAGGAATTATCTGGACACGAGGTTTACAATTTTCCTTGCTGCAACGAAATTAGCAAAGGAGATGGAATGGCTCCTTTAAATGTAGATTCCTTCACTTCTACACTGACACGCGTGCTGGAACAATTCGAAGTGCGATTCGAAGATTTTAAAATGATTCGAGATGACCTCAATTTATTCAGTAATCTCATGAAAGTTTGTATTGTTGAACAGAAACCGGAATATCGATTAGAACTTTGTGATCTACAGGCAGATCGTTTTTTCATTCCAAGAATCGAGTTCGAATTGGATTTTTTCAAAATGCTTTCGCATGATTTTTATCCAAAACTAAGAGATTTCGGTATAAAAATTGTTTCTAAGTATGGTAGTACATATAATTGTGAGAGTTCTTTCTCGACAATGAAATATATTAAATCTTAGAATCGCACTTCATTGACGGATTCAGCTTTACAAAATTTGATGCGAATCGCGCTTCCGAAAATGGAAGTGGATATTCAATGTCTTGTTGAGAGCAAAACGAATCCACAACGCTCTCATTGATTCCAATGCGATAATTGGTTCGATTTAATTTATTCGAATTGGTTTTTTTTATTCAACTATAATTGGTTGCCATTTTGTGTTCCTTTTGAGTTGGTTTCGTGTTTTTATTTGATTCAAATTAGTTTCTATTCTTTATTCATTTTGAATGCATTCCGTTTTCTTATTTAGTTGAAATTGATTACTTTCTCTCATTCATTTCGAATCAATTCCGTTTTTGTATTTGATTTGAATTGATCACTATTTTTCATCCATCTCGAATTGGTTTCGTTCTTTCATCCAACTAGAACTGGTTAATGTTTTGTATCCACTTTGAATCAGTCTCGTTCGTTCATTTAATTTGTATTGGTTCCTATTTTTTATCTTTTATGAGTTGGTTCAGTTTTCTTGTTTAATTGGAATCGGTTACTATTTTCTGTTCGTTCTGAATTGGTTTCATTTTTGTATTTACTTTGTATTGGTCACTATCTTTCATTCATTTCTGATCGGTTTCGTTTTTACATTTCAACTAGAATTGTTTACTATTTTGTATTCATCTTGAATTCGTTTTTTTTTTCATTCAAATTGTATTGATTATATTTTCCATCCATAATTGATTTATCTAGTATTCAATTGAAATTTCGTTGAATTCAAATATCGTTCAATAGTTGAAAGTGAGGAAATATGAAATATAACGCTTAAAATTACAATGAAGTTCGTACACGTGCATTGTGTTACGCGCGCTCGACAATCAATCGATGCGAGTGGGAGATAGAGGAGCGACATAGGGACAACGCGTTGCCCGCATGACGTCAGAAGTTGGAGAGGCCTGCAGTAGGATATGAAATGTCAGAAGAACAAGAACTATAAAAAAGCAACGGGAGACGATCGAGAAGCTAAAATTGTTCCTAATACATCCTTGTTCTGGAAACAGAATATGTACAGTGCGCTCTCCGAATAGTGCCGAATGGTGTCTTCCTCACTCTATCGAGGGTAGGCATTTGGGCGAGAAAGAGGTCCGCGGCACTATTCAGAGAGCGCACTGTATTAAGTTTGCGCCTGTATAAGGTCCTCTTTCCGTGCTCGCCTACGAGTGAGTAGTGTTGTGTATGTGAACGTGCGAGTGTGCATCAGTTGCAAGAATTGGTGTGAAATCTTTGAATTCGTTTCATGTCAAAGACAGTCGTTGCAAAGCGTTCGTCCGAGCATCTTGAATTTCCTATTGTGCTTTTCCAGCAGTGAGAATTTTCCTTGTTTGCGATAGTGTGTGCGCGGAACTGCCTTCTGGCTATAAATTGCTTTCTTATTTTTTATCCTATGCTTTTATCAATCTATTACGAGTGCATAACCCGTGCTTCGCCTTTTCTTCTCTTGAGTGATAATTTGTGGGCGAGATTTGCGTGCGTTTCACTGTCTCGAATTGCTCGACGCGGAGCAACGGCTCATCACTATAATCATTATGCTTCTTGATAATCTTTTTGAACCAGTTATGTTTTAGTAATGTGTGTTCTGATTTCGCTTTAGAACAAAGAACTGACCCTGAAGTCGGCATTTTTATGATTTGGAATTGTTTAACATTAAAGCTATTTTTTGTTTATTGAAATTCCTACTTTCCTTCAATAACTCATTCTTTGTACATTTCATCATCTAATTCCATCTCAATCCTTCTGTAACAAAATATCGTGAAATAAATTAATCAAATCAATTGAACGCAGAAATCTCGTTTATGTTGTTACGAAGTGAAATGGCAAGTGTTGTTCATATCACCTCGCCACAAATTATTTATTGTTCGAAACGTCCCGAGCGGTTAGACCGGATCGAATGTGTGGGTCTGCTCACGTTCTAAGCTTGCCGAGGAACTCCGAATTCTGAGGCGACACCCGTAGCTATGTTTAAAGATTTCTTCTAATGATGAAGCGGAAGAGAAATTAACTAATAGATTGACCTTTGATTTTTAATGCGAGTGTTATTCGCATTTATATTTATTTCTCTTGAGAAGAGAGAGAAAACAAAGGGAGATATTACCATCAAACGAATCGAGTAGAATGAAAGGACAGATTCAATGACTCTTTAATTACAAGATTGTTAACGGTGACATCGAGATAATTCCTGATGTGAGAAAGTATGAGTGTGTGTATGTGTGTTCGAAATGTATATCGTGTTGTGTAGTTACTCACTATTATGCGGCTAATGCTGCACGAGCTGATTCCAGGTCAGCCCACAGGATGTTGTTGGTTCTCAGAAATGTTTGATTCAAGATGGGGGAAGGATGTTAGGAGGAATCCCTGGACCAAGAGCACCCACTGACTCTACAAATTCTAACTTGAAATAAGGATTTCGAGTGCTAAGAAATTATGAGATGAGAGCAACCAAACGAGACTTTGGTCGGAAGGGTAATCCGTCCAAATATACGGCACGTTGAACTCGTGCGTAATTCACACTCGGTACAGAACGTGAAAAATAATCGAAGTTCACATTAGTAAGCCGAGTTTTTGTGTAAAAGCTTGTGCGAGGCGTGAACTCCGCATTACTCCCGAAAGTATACCCTACTTTTTCATCGATTTTCTCCTTATTTAAGGAGCGATGATTTTTATTCCATGGAATTGGGGAATCACGCTATCGGTCTTTTGCTGATTTTGGCCAACGTGCCTTCGTTGCTATGCTCGTGCTGAATCTGATGGGTGTGAGAAGGATTGATAGACTGAGAAAAGGATAGAAGGAAGAGTGCACTGCATTTTGGACTCAGCTCGATGCAGTCTCAGCAATTTCGCAAATATTTGTTATGTTTCCGCGTTGTGAAATTCGTGTATGAATATTGAAGTATAAATTTGTCCGTATAGATTATGTTGATTTTCTTGATTCCTGGGAAATGAACTAAATAACTTCGTGTCAGGTGTCAAATGGAAAGATACGAAAGTGAAAAAGAATTTTGTCTTGAACTTCACCCCATGTATGCGTGCTTTCATCTTCGCTTCGTACATGTAGGGAAATAATTTTTGTATTCCTGAATGTAACGAGTTTACCTCAAACGCGCTCTCAAATTTAATTAACGTTAATTCAGCGAGAGAAAAGGCACAATTTGAGGGATTTGTAAACGCTACAAGTAATATAAATTTATTCAAATAATAGTGACATCATGAGACAAAATGCATAGGATATTTCCTGAATTTTTCGAACAAAAATATTGATAATTGACTCGATGGTGGCAAATCTTCAGAGGCGTATCGGTGAGGAGCCGGCGTGCAGTTCAAATCGGAATCTACTCGACCGATTCTTCTGGAATTTAGTATACCACTCCCTACGTAACCAGGTACCCCTGTGAGCTTTTTTCAATAATTATCAATTCGACAATGACAAATCGGCCTATTTTTCGGAGCAAAAATCGGTGTTTTCACTTTTAAGCGTCGCAAAAAATAAAAAAAAAAGGGAAAAAAGTTCCCAGGGTTACCTGGTCATTGATGTAAGGGAGTAATATGCTGGATTTCAAAAGAATTGGTCGCGTAGATCTCGATTGAAACTGCACACCAGCTTTTCACCAAGGCGCCTCTCAAGATTTGCTACCATCGAGTCGATTATCAATATTTTTGTGTGCAAAATTCAGAAAATATTCTCCATATATTGTATTATGATGTCACTATCAATTGGATAAATTTGTATTACCTGTAGCGTTCACACAAAATTTTTCGAATCGGCCCTTTTCCTCGCCGAATTAACGTTATCACTGCCCTTGAGCGTTCCCGTATGCGCTCCATTCAGGTCGACCACATACATCATGCATATGCGATGCAGTGTGTTGAGGTAGACCGCATACAGTATTCGTATACGTTGCAGTATGCGTTCTATCCCGGTAGATCACTCCTTTCCGGTAGACCGCATACGACAAGAAAGGCGATTTAATTCCATTTATCACAGATGGGCTCGCTACGCCTGTGAATTTCGGATTGAGTTGACTCGAATATTCTGTATGGTTGTCTGTATTACGCATTTTACATGAAGATACCTTTGAAGTTGAATTGATATGGGTGATGTTCATCATGCAGAATCTGGAAAAATAATTTGCGGGAAAATCCCTCTTGAATCCCATTATTGTATCCACCGCAAGATTATCACCAACTACTGCAGCTAATGGAAAATGAACGGTAATTGGAGGAGGTTGCGATGGCATCACTATCCCTTCGTTTTCGAGAAATTGTAATTTGAGGAGTTATTTTTGGGTTCCTCCCGTTTTATATCATGAAGAATCATCGTGTCTACTCTCTCTCTCTCTCTCGATATTAGCATGGGGTCACTTTTGTTCGCGATGAACAACGATACACCATTGACATATCGAGAGTTTCGTGTAAGTTGGAAACCAGAGGGCTCCGCCCCCTGACTGCTTCGCTTCGCTCAGCAGCCCGACCCCCTTCAAAATTCGCTTTGCTCATTTTAGATGGATCGTGGCCCACATATGCTCGCTCCGCTTGCATTTTGAACGATTCAGATATCCGGGGATATATGAAGAGGCACTTATCGGTTTTCACTCAATTGAGAAACTTTGTGAATGACTTTGTAATATTCAGAAAGCCTGAAACTTATAGCTTACCATCCTTTATATCATCTCCAAATGATTCAGAAACATGTACCTGGAGAACTGCAGAATTTCAACTTTCCCGGTAAGAATAAAGCCTGGAAGCGTGACGAAAGCGTAAGCTCAAAGTCATTTGAGCGTATTAAGCGTAAAAAATAGTTATTTAGACGTAATTTAGGAATGAATCGGGATATTTTCAGGCTTCATCTGTTTCAATAGCTAATTCCCTCACTTTCAGGTTCTCACTAGTGCGCAGCTGTCATAACGTCAACCAGCTCCTGAAGAGTCTTAGGACGCAGTGAAGCTCACACGGGAAGATTGGAATTATCATTTTCTTTCAACATGTGAGCCCAAATTTTGATTCAGCACCCTTGAAAATCCCTGGAAGCCGTGTTACATACAACAATATAATTTTGTTCATCAGAGCCTGAATGACTATATTCACGTGTGCCATATTGAATCCGCCATCTTGAACCCGTTTGTTGTCGTCAGATTTGGATTCCTCAACATCCAAAACCCCGAAGACCCATGTTTCATATAAATCTGTCCACAAATGCGGGAATGATGCAACTTACGTCCGTCATCTTAGATCCGCCATCATGAATTCGTCTTCCGACGTCAGATTCGAATTCCTCACCCTCCAAAATCCCTAGGACCCATGCTTCATATAAATCTGTCCACGAATGCGGGTCGGACTGAATTCACGTCCGCCATATTGGATCCGCTCTCATGAAATCGGGATTTGACCCCAGATTTGGATTCAGCACCCTCGACAACCCCTAGAACTCATGTTCCATACTAATCTGTCCATAATTGCGGAGATGATGCAACTTCCGCCATATTGGAAACAACATTTTGAATCAGCTTTCTGACTACAGATTCGGATTCAGAACCTTCAAAAACCTCTAGAAATCATGTTTCATATTAATCTATCCACAAATGTGAACATGACTGAAATCACGTCCGTTGTATTGGATCCGCCATCCTGAATTCGGGATTTGACTCCAGATTCGGATTCAGCACACTCAGAAACTCCAAGAACCCATGTTTCATAATTATTCATCGATTCAAGCTAAGATAACGGATATTAAGAGACAGCGGAGAAGATGACATATGAGGGTGGGGCATTCAAAGTGTCGCGGGCGTTTTTTCCAAAAATAAAGTGAGATACGAGAAAATTTTTCGGACAAAAGTTGTAGGGTACCGAGGGGGACATCCGATGGTGGCCTTGGCTTTGACCTCAAATCTCATCTTCAAGGGCATTCTGAGATCAACTCTTGTTTTTTAAATAGCATCTCATATTTTTTACTGCAGATTTGGATTCTAGGTCAAAAACCAAGGAACTTTTGTCTGAACCATTTTCCTGAAATCCGCAAAAATGGCGCTCTAATCGATATTGTTCCATTTTGAATCTGACATTCGAATAACTCGAAAACGAAGGGTCTTGCAAAAGAATGTTTCGTACAAAAGTTGTCAATACACAACACATTTCAATCGTCTACATTACCACCATTCAGAGCTCACGCGATGTCAACAAACGACGGGGTTCAGTGAAAATTGACGATTTTGAAAGTCAGTTTGTCAGTTACATTTGATTATTACTTGGTTTATGACAAATTGAAAATCATGGATATCCGATACACAGTTTCTGGAAAGATCGATATGATCTACATTTACGGTGAAGTGCATAAGAACCCCAGACAAGCATATGACTTGTATGCAGAACGATTTCCTGAAAGAACAACGCCCTCCATTAGGTATTTTCAACGCATTACAAAATTATTCTCAGAAACGGGAAGTGTTACAAGGGAAAAACGACATCGAATGAGAACTGTTAGCGGAGAAAATGCGGAAGTTAATGTACTAGCTGCAGTAGCCAATAATCCACACGTGAGCTCTCGTGAAATTGAACTCCATTCGGGAATTTCTCGAAGAAGTGTTCTTCGAATACTGAAACGTCACAAATTCCATCCGTATCACATTTTTTCGCATCAAGACCTTCACGGTGATGATTTCGAAAATCGTGTACAGTTTTGTCGATGGGGTCTAGTGCAAATGCACAATAACAACTTCATCAACATATTATTTTCTGATGAGTCGACGTTCACCAATCATGGTCAAGTAAATCGACATAATATGCATTACTGGGCGACAGAAAATTCAAGATGGTTACGTCAAGTAGAGCATCAAAGACAATGGGCTGTGAATGTTTGGTGTGGTATTTTTCGATCCCGAGTAATTGGACCGTACTTCATTGCAGATACGCTGAATGGAGAGAAGTACAGACATTTCTTAGATCAAGTACTTCCAACATTACTTGAAGACATACCTATTCAGGAACGATTGAATATGTGGTATCAACACGATGGTTGTCCATCCCATTATGCAGTCACAGCTCGAGAAATATTGGACAGAGATTATTCTGGACGATGGATAGGACGTCGTGGACCAGTTCATTGGCCTGCCCGTTCTCCGGATCTTACTTCTCCAGATTTTTTTTTATGGGGATACATAAAAGATACAGTTTATCAACAAGCACCGACTACACCTGAGAATATGCGTCAACGAATCATCAATGCATGCGCGAGCATCAATGAAGATATTTTAGCACGAGTTCAGCAATCTTTTGTAAAACGTTTTGAAATGTGTATTGAAGTCGAAGGCCATCATTTTGAGCATCTACTGCATTAAAATTATCCAAGTGATGTAGACGATTGAAATGTGTTGTGTTTTGTCTGTTATACCCCATCACCTCCGTTTCAGTTCAAGGGGTCCCCCTTGGAATCAGACAACTTTTGTCCGAAACATTCTCCTCCAAGACCCTTCGTTTTCGAGTTATTCTAATGTCAGATTCAGTATGGAACAATATCGATTAGAGCGCCATCTTTGCGGATTTCAGGAAAATGGTTCAGACAAAAGTTTCTTGGTTTTTGACCTAGAATCCAAATCTGCAGTAAAAAATATGAGATGCTATTTAAAAAACAAGAGTTGACCTCAGGATACCCTTGAAGATGAGATTTGAGGTCAAAGCCAAGGCCACCATCGGATGTCCCCCTCGATACCCTACAATTTTTGTCCGAAAAATTTTCTCGTATCTCATTTTATTTTTGGAAAAAACGCCCGCGACACTTTAAATGCCCCACCCTGTATATATATGTACAGGGCGTCCCATTTGAAACAGGACAGCTGAATAACTCTCCAGGGAATGGAGGGGGAGGAAAATTGTTCAGATGAAAGTTGTAGGGTTCGAAGGGGTCCATAAGATGGTGACCTTGAATTTAACCTTGTGGTCAATTTTGAGCATAAATGATGGTCAAAGTATGTTTTTTCAAATGGAAAACCCTACGTTCGACCTCAGAAATGGAAAGAGCGGGAAATTTGACGTCCGAATATGTTAACATATCAGGTCATTTAGAGGTCATTTGAAGGTCAAGAAACCATTCTCCATGGATTTTCACGGAAAAGCCTCAAACGAGTTGTTTCTCTGACCAAAGTTATTAAAGTTAAAGTGAAACCCCACGTTCCGACCTTGAATTGAAAGTAAACAGAACTAACCTTCAGAGTTTATTCTTCATATCAGTACGAAAATGATCATTAAGAAGTTTTCATCGTTTACGGTGTAAGTGCGGGTTCAAAATGGTTCATTCACTTAACGAATGTGTTGATATTTTAATGATCTTGGGTGAGTGTCGCGGAGTGTATCAGAGAGCGTCACGATTGTACAGAGAGCGGTTTGGAGATCGGCAGCATCATCCTTCTCCAGAAGTCATTCGCCAAGTTGAAAGAAATTGTCGACAAGGAAGGATCGGTCAACGCCGAAACAATCAAGGTTTCAACTTTAACGACCTTCGTTGCGTTGCTGTTGTAGCAATAATACACATGGATCCTCATGTTAGTTTACGTGATATTGAACGCGATTTGGGTATCCCACGCACGGCACACAGAATTCTACAAACTGCTCAATATCATCCGTACCACATCATACTGACCCAAGAATTATCTCAACAAGATATGCAGAATCGGGTTAACTTTCGCCATTGGACTCTACAGAGGTTGAACGGAGCGCCTGATTTCTTTCGGTATGTTCTTTTCAGTGATGAATCAACGTTTCAAAGTACTGGCTTGTTAAATCGTCACAATAGCCACTATTGGTCAGCGCAAAACCCGCACTGGACTCAACAAGTTGATCATCAGCATCGGTGGAGTATAAATGTTTGGTGTGGAATTCTAGACAATCAAGTTATTGGGCCGTATTTTTTTTATGGAACTGTTAACGGTCCTAATTATCTACAGTTTTTACAGAATGAATGACCAGTTCTCATAGAAGATGTGACATTAGCAACTAGGCAGAGGATGTGGTATCAGCAAGACGGTGCACCACCACACTCTGCTCGATGTGTGAGGGATTATCTAAATATCCTTTTCCCCAATCGTTGGATTGGTCGAGGTGGATTTGTACTGTGGCCGGCAAGATCTCCTGATCTCACCCCTCTAGATTTTTATTTGTGGGGTTACGTGAAGAATGTCGTTCATACCAACCGACCAGCAACACCTGCGGATCTACAACAACGCATCAGATACGCAATTGCGAATATTCGTGCAGAAGTTTTTCAGTCTGTTCTTGGAAACTTTCGACGCCGGCTGGAGTTATGTATTGAAGTAAATGGCGGTCAATTCGAACATCTCCTGCAATGAGTGTGTCTTCCCCGTCAACGGATTTGTGCCATCTGTGATTATAAAACGATGAACTGGAAAAATGAATGATTTTTTGATTATTGTTTCAAATTTGGCATTCATTATCGTTCTCAAGGTCGAATCCAAGGTCGAAACGTGGGGTTTCACTTTAACTTTGATAACTTTGGTCAGAGAAACAGCTCGTTTGAGGCTCTTCCGTGAAAATCCATAGAAAATGGTTTTTTGACCTTCAAATGACCTCTAAATGACCTGATATGTTAACATATTCGGACGTAAAATTTTCCGCTCTTTTAATTTCTGAGGTCGAACGTAGGGTTTTCCATTTGAAAAAACATACTTTGACCGTCAATTATGCTCAAAATTGACCTCAAGGTCAAATTCAAGGTCACCATCTTATGGCCCCCTTCGAACCCTACAACTTTCATCTGAACAATTTTTTCCCCCCTCCATTCCCTGAAGAGTTATTCAGCTGTCCTGTTTCAAATGGGACGCCCTGTATATGTATCTTCCGCTACTTTTTTCTTAATTCTATATGGTCCTTCATATATCGCGAAAAATTTTGCAATTTGTTTTCCATACGCATCTGAGATTTTGTTGGCTTTCAGTAATACTAGATCATTTTCCTTAAAAGCTGTCATTTTATGTTTTTCATCATGTTTTTCTTTCCTTAGCTTCCCTTTTCTTTCTATTCTATCTCTCACCAACATGATCTTCGTTTTATAATCTATATCTTTGTCATCTTTTTCATAGTTGAGCCATTTCTCCCACATTCTTTGTGGTTTTTCTCCTAGTTGTAACTCTCGTGGAGTATATTCTGTTGTTTTGTGATGTGTTTCATAGATGATATTTCCAATTATTCCTACGTAGTTGAGCCATGATGTGTGTTCCTTACCCACAAATGTGCGGAAAAAACGTCCCAACTCCCTATTGACTCTTTCTACAATATTTCCTTGCGGGTGTCTTATTGATGACATTACTAATTGTATTGCATTTTTGTCTAAGAATTCTTTCAATTTTTTTGCTGTGAACTGAGTCCATGGTCACATTGAATCTTTTTCGGTTTTCCATACGTTGGAATATAATGTTCCCTCATTTTCTTTATTACTATTGCTGTCGTTTGTGTTCTAACCGGATATAAGTTTACAAACTTTGAAAATGCATCTATTGTGATCAATATATATTCCATGCGCCTCTTTGCTGTCGGTAGTGGTCCAAAAAAATCTATTGAGACCAATTCATGTGGTTTCTTTGGTGTTATATTTTGCATGGGTGCATATGAATATCTACTGGGTACCTTGTTCCTTTGGCATGAATCACAATATGATAATATTTTTCTAACGTGATGATATAATTTCGGATATGAAAAATCTCCGTTTATCATTCTGAAGCATTTCTTAGCCCCAATGTGACCATAAACCTCATGACATTCCATCACTAATTTTTCTACTATCTTCTCTGGTAACATGATCTTGACTTCTTGTTTCTTATTCAGTTCAACTAATATATCATCAATTATTCTATACCTATTCTCCTTTCCTTTATTTTCCGCTATTTTTCTCAATTTTATGAGTCACTCATTTTCTTTTTGTAATTGAGCCCATTTTTTGAACGCTGCTCTTATTTCTTCTGATACTTCTTTCGCTGAGCATGAATTTAGATTGATTGTTTTGTTACGCTGATTGCTATTCTCATCTTCTCCCGGATTCCTTCTTAATACATCTGCTATGACGTTTTTCTTCCCTAGGCAATGTTCTGTCTCCTCGATGTCGTAGTCTTGCAAGTATAATCTCCAACGCGTCAATCTATCATTTATCAATTTCGAAGTCTTCAGAAGAGTTATCGCTTTGTGATCCGTCACAACTCTTATCTTTGATCCTATGAGGTATGATCTAAATTTTCGCATCGACCATACTGTCGCCAACAATTCTTTTTCCGTTGTAATATAATTCAACTCCGCTGCTTTCAGTGTTCCGCTTGCAAATGCTACTATTTTGATTCCTCGTTCTGTTTCTTGTGCTAACATGCTCCCTATCGCAAAATCACTCGCATCTGTTTGCAATATATATGGTTTATCCTTCTCGGGTATTTGTGAAATCATATTCTCGCAAAATAATTTCTTTATCCTCCTGAATGCTTCTTCCTCATTCTGCGTCCATTTCCATCGCGTTCCTTTCATTAATAGTTTCAGAAGTGGTACAGTCTCTTTTGCATGTTCTTTTGTAAATTTTGAGTAGGAGTTAATTAAACCCAAAAATCCCCTCAATTGTTTTACGTTCTTTGGAGCCGGGAATTTATGAATTGCTTCTACTTTCTCTGGATTGACTTTTATTCCTTGCGTCGTTAAAATGTGACCCAAAAATTCCACTTCCTTTCGAAAAAATTTTGATTTTTCAAAGTTAATCGTCATTCCACATCCTCTTATTCTTTTGAATAGTATCTTTAAATGTTCTATATGTTGTTTTTCATCTTTTGAGATTACCAGTTTGTTATCGACGAAGTTGATGACAAATTCCAATCCGTTTATTACTTTTTCAAGTCCCCTGATTAGCGCTGCACTGCTCGTTTTCGTTCCAAATGGGACCCTTAAAAATTCATAACATTTCCCTTCACACAAAAAAGCTGTATACTTCCTTGATTCTGGATGCAGTGGGACCTGCCAATAGCTGTTTGCTAAGTCTAACGTACTTATAATTCCAATTTTGTCACATTTCTGGAACACTTCGTCTACACTTACTGAGCATTCCCTATCATTCTCAATCGGCTGGTTCAACTGTCTCGCGTCGAGACATATTCTTATCTTCCCGTTGCTTTTTGTAACTACCACTACTGGATTTATCCACGGGCTATCCGACCCTTGTATTATTCCTTCTTTTAACATTTCATTTATCTCGTTTGCTACTTTTTCTTTCTTCGCCATTGGAATTGGATATGTTTTCGCAAAAAACGGTTTCGAATTTACCACATGATACTTGTGTTCATGTATTTTGAGTTTCCCTGTTCTCCTTTCGAAAATCTCGCTATTATCCATCACTGTTGATACGAAAAGTCTTTTTGTTTCGTCATTTATTTAATCATTTTCTATAACTTTATTTTGAATTTCCCTAATATCAATTTTTGATTCTTCTTTGTCATTTCCTTCGTTTTCAATTGCTTCTATTTGGACTTCCTTTAGTTCATGTATATTTCCCTTTCCTACCCCTTCACCTGTTTGCTTATTTTCCCTTTTTCTTTCCTCATACATTCGTTTTATTCCATGAGCATCGGGTTTCGTATACTCGTAAGTCCCGAGCTGTACTTTTTGTTCTCCCTTTTCGATTTTCATACCCTCTTCTGCTACATTCAATTTTGCTTTAAGCTTTTTTAATATATCTATTCCCATTATGCATTCTCTGTTTAATCCTGGTATTATTAAGAATAAATGTTGCACTTCCAGTGTTTCGATCTTTACACTAACTAGTACCTGTTGTTTTACCCTTTTCCTGGAACCTCCCACGGCTCCTTTTATTTCAAGGTTAGCAACCGGAAGAATTTGACAATCTTGAAATACGTTCTCATGTGTTCTATAAAATTGTTCTGATATCACTGTTATCTGACTTCCCGTATCAATCAATGCTCGCGTTTCTACTCCTTCTATTTTCATCGAAATTACCGGACATTTTCCCATTTCCGGTTCTTTTATTTTCTTTTCTTCTAACAAAAACTTTTCTGGATCCTCAAAGACGTGGTTTACACTCACATATGGACGGTTCAAAGTTGGTGTTGTGAAACTTGATGGTCGTTGGTTGTAACTTCTCCAGTCTTCTTCCGTCCTCTTCACAACACCTTCAAGTTTTCCAATTGCTTCTCCAGAGAACAGGCATTCTCCTCAATTTCCATCATATTTATCCGTGGTGGTGGCCGACCGCCATAATTCCTTTCCCTCGAAGTATTTCCGTTTTCTGGTTGACGGACATTATCCTTTCTTGGATATTCCCTTTCATACGACAAATTTCTATTCACTTGCGTTATTCCATTCCTGGTGTTTGTTTGGGAGTTTCTTCTCTGCTCGTTCACTGGGCCATTTGTATTTCTCCCTTGATAATTCGTTGTTGTCGTGGCTCGCGCTGTACTGTTTGCTGGATTCATCCTGTCATGACCTCTCAAGATGTTTAACATTTCCCGAAGGGTTAAAATTCCCCTCGTTACCATCGTATTTTTTATTACTTCTCCAAAATGCATCCGGGGATATCGAATAATTTCAGCTTCCGATGGTGATGGTTCTAAATCTTTTGCTTGGTTGTACAATTTTCTGGCATAATCTGTTCTGGAAACTCTTCTATCATTATCCCGGAACCCACTCCTTAATCTTGTCCACAGCCTATGTTGTGCTTCTTCATTCCAGTATTCTGCTGCGAATTCTCTTTTGAATTGTTCGAACGTAGTAAAACCCCTACGTATGCACTTCCACCATCCTTTCGCACTATTTTTGAAACACTTCGTTAGCACATATTTCAATTCGTGCTGTGGCACATCGAGAGCTTCCCGGTATTCCTCTACCTCACTTGAAAATTCCATGGCGTTTCCCCATGTGTGTCCTGAAAAAGTCGGTGGATCCTTCTGCATTTCACTGGCCCTTATCATTATTGACTGGTCTCCGCTTGTTACATGACTCTTTCTTCTTCCCTCCATCCTTCTTATTGTTTCTTCCATTCTTTATATCCGTTGATCATTTTCTTCATGCTGTTTCTTCTGCACGTCTACCAGGCTGTTTATTACATCCAGTCCTTGTTTGATTGCTTCTTTTAATGCGTTGTATTTTCTTTCTATTTCTCGGGTGCATGAAGTTTGCACTTCTGCAGCAGTCAAATCAATGGAATCATTCACTCCTCTTATCTCTGTTTCCAATGATTCCCTCCATCCTTCCTGCATTCCTCTGCTTCTTTCTCTGCAGTCCTCGTCATTTTCATCGACTCTCTGTGCTGTTGCTATTAGAGCCTGTCTCTGTTGTCTTGTTTGCTGTCTCACCTCCTTAATTTTTCCTCTTGTTTCTTCCGTCTCTTGTAAGAATTGTTGGTGATTAGCCTTCATCCTCTTCACCAATGTAGCAAAATCATCCCCTTCCTCTCCTTCTATTTCACCAGTTGGTCGTTGTTCGCCATCATCCTCTTCTTCTTCTTCTTCCTGAAAAGATTCTTCGATCTCTTTTTGTAAGCTTTTCCCCCTACCCATCGTAATATTCCTATCTAATAGTAATTGTCTATCTATGTGTGTATATTAGGGTGGAGTGAAAAACAGTAAAGTCTCTGAATCGAATCGTAATAGTGCGGAAAAGTTGCTCCTCTTCGAGACAAACTCAGGAAGAAAAAAAATTTTGAAATCGGATGAGATCTTCAACTCGCGCATTCCGTTTAAAGTTTTTGAATTTCATCGAAAATGCAAGCATATTCCAAAATATTCCAGGTTGCTTAATTATTGTCCGATCGAGCTAATTTTCGGTTTGTCGCATTATGTTGAGATTTTTGATGGAAGAAAAAACATATCCCCCTCCTCCCTTCACGGGGAGGGGGTAACACAGAAAGCCTGCACGGGGTCATAAAGCACGTTTTCCTCTCGAATCACCCTAAATAGGTGTCGACGCCTTACTGTTACATCGAAACAATTTCCGATGTATTATAGAATATCCTTATCGCTTCAATTATTATATGAACTGAAATTGCTTATGGGGCATAAACTCAATGGCTGGCATTCCTTACTTGTCTTTGCTAATTATCCAGTAGCACAGTAGAGTTGTATCGTCACAGCGTTATCACAGACTGAGTGTCTTATAAAAAATCCACACGCACTGGTGTGGATCGCATATATTTCCACATACACATTCTTGATTATCGGTTATCAATGTCCCTGACACGTGAAGACACGGCGTGTCCTTTCTTCGGGGCCCCAAGACCATTGCCGCTTTCCTTCCTCCCAACATCTGCGGATGTCGTGAGAGCTTTTCACCAGGAAAGATATAGACTGTGCTCCGGGAAGGAAGTAAACTTTTCTTTAGTGGCTAGCAGTGTAGCCTCACAATTGGAAGCATTGTATTGCAAAGCTTCCATTCCTGCCGTTTCTCATGCCGGAATAATACAAAAAATAAAAGTCCTGCATGACAAATATTATGTTCTCAGAAAATCTTACAACAGGGAAAAAACACATGAAAAGTACAAGAACTTTATCCAAGAGTCATGTGAAACTTTATTCGATATTTCTACATGTAAATGCCCTATGACATTTGAGTGCATTTGCAACAAATCTTTTAGTGCATGCATTTGCTCCAATCCTGTTGTCATTCAATGCAGGTGCCCTAAAGACAGAAAAATACCTGTAATAGAACTCAAGTTTCTGTATGCACAAAGGTATTTGAGGAAGGGGGAAATTGGAGCCAAAGATTTGACAGAAACCAAAAGATTGACAAAACAAACGCAGAAGAAAGAACGTAGTAATCCTCTGCAGCACTCCTCTATAGAAATTGCTGCAGGTCCGTCTCCTTTTAGCACTATTCCTGGAACAGAAAATAAACATTTTGAAGAAAGTGACAATGAACAGCACGATGCAACCTTTCAGTTCCCACGCTCAACGTCTTTTGTTTCTGAAAAAAAACAAATGCGTTTGTCATTGCCAGCAACTGGGGGGATATGTGATCGGTATGGGGTTTCTGACAGAGCAGCAGCAGCCATAGCTTTGAGCGTGCTGAAAGATGTGGGATTAGTCACTAATGAAAATTCATCTATGATTATTGATCGAAGCAAGATTAGACGTGAGAAAGAAAAATGCAGAGCTAGTTTAGTTGAAGCGCAGCTTATTGAGCGACAAGCAGAGGGTCCTAAGTGTTCGTACTTTGACGGCAGATCAAATAACACACTGTACTTAGAAGAAAGAGACGGTAAACGCTACCAAACAGAGAAAAAAGAAGAACATATTTCTGTTATTGAGGAACCTGGCTCAAAATATGTTTGCCATATAGTACCAGATTCAAAGACCGGAAAGGATACAGCCCTCAGCATTGTGAGGTACTTCGAAGACAATGCTATAGATACATCTGGTATTGCAGTTATCGGTTGCGATGGTACAGCAACAAATACTGGCTGTAAAAATGGAGCCATTAAACATATTGAGATGAAATTACAAAAACCCTTACAATGGGTTATCTGCCTCATGCACTTTAACGAATTGCCTTTGCGGCATCTCATCGAAGATCTTGATGGTGGAACAAGTGGTCTTCATTCATTCACAGGTGCTATCTGCAAACAACTTGCAGGATGTGAGTCATTGCCTGTGGTTGATTTTCAGCCGATCAGCTGCGTTCTGCCAGAGATTGATTTCAAAATCCTCAGTAAAGATCAAAGATATTTACACGAGATTGCTCTCAGCATTGATTCAGGATCCTGTTCAACAGATCTAGCCAACCGTGACCCGGGACCAATAGCACATGCTCGTTGGTTGACCACAGCTAACAGAATTCTTAGGCTATATATTTCCACTGCAAACCCGTCAGAAACCCTGCAGCTTATAGTGACATACATATTACACATATACCCACCACTGTGGTTCCAAATTAAGACAAAATCTTCTATTCTTGAAGGACCAAAACACATTTTTGATTGTATCAAAAGATGTCGAAAGTTACCTCCTGGAGTAAGGAATATTGTACATAAAGTCATTCAGACAAACGGCTTCTTCGCCCATCCAGAAAATGTTCTGCTGTCCATGGTAATGGATAACGATGAGCACATTAGAGAACTAGGTCTAAGGCGAGTCCTCGAAACAAAAGAAGAACCTGTGACAAAAAAAGCTTTTGTAAGGACTTTTAAAGTACCTGAATTTAATTTTGAAGCGCAAGAGTACTTTGACATCATCAATTGGTCTAAGGTTACACTTACCTGTCCCCCACTCTTGCCTTCTCTTCCCGCACAGCAAATTTCGATGCTAATTAAGGAGAAACAGAAACCAACACTAGAAATAGACCTGAAAAAAGTCCCTTGTCACACTCAGGCAGTAGAACGGTGTGTAAAACTGGTAACAAGAGCCAGTAAAGAAGTATATGGACACGACAGGAGAGATGGCTACATTCAAGCAACTCTTAACTCTCAAGCAGAAATGCCACAATTCGAAACAAAATCTGACTTCAAATAGAGTCCATGCCCACATTTGGTTGGTTGGTTGGGTAGGGCGTGGGTGGAACTTGCGGTGCAGCGACCTTCTCGTGGTGAGTTCTGAGTCGTGACAAGTGTGACGGGCGAAGAGCTGCATATATTGCATACTGTAATAAAACATGGATATAACCCCTCCCCCAGGCGCGAATTCAAAGGGAGGGCGGTAGGGGCAATTACCCCTCCCAAGCCAACCAAATATGTTCCGGCAATGGGGAGTTTTTGTATTCCTACGATCTTTATTTTTTTTAAAGTTCAAATAAGTACTTTTCCCCCTCCCCTCCCCCAAGACAGATCTCTGGATCCGCCCCTGCCCTCCCCTCCTTTCTACTCCCTTTGCCGTTATTTGGAAGGGGGATTCAATTGAAGTAATGATATTATTCTATACAGTGGGAATTATTGCGATATAACGGGACGGTGTCGACAGAGTTATTTAGGGCGATTCGAGGGAAAAATGGACTTTCTGATTCGCTTCAAGCTTCATCAAGGAGGGAAGGGAGTATATTTTTCTCCAATGAAAACCTCAATATAATACCACAAACCGAAAATCATCTTGATCGGACAATAATCGAGCGAACTCGAATATTTTGAAATATCCTTGAATTTTCGATGAAATTCAAAAACTTTAAACGAAATGCGCGAGTTGGAGATCTTATCCGATTTCAAAATTTTGTTTTTTCCTGAGTTCGTCTTGAAGAGTAGCAACTTTTCCGCACTATTACGATTCGATTCAGAGACTTTTTTGTTTTTCACTCCACCCTAGTGTATATGTCTCTATTTCTTTTCTCACTTCTGCTTCTTTATCTTTATTCGCTCTATTTGCATTCGTGTCAGTCTTTTTACCCCCTCTCAAATACATCTTTGAACTATCCCTGCTTTACGCAATTGTTTTACAATGCTTTATTTAATATCTTTCGTTTTTAATTTCTTTGATTACTACGCGATAGTTTCTCGAACTATTTGCTCACTTCAATCTTGATATGGAGAGGAAACTTTAATTTTTGTTCGGGCGCCAATTTGTAATGTTTCCTTTGATAATAATTAATTTACTGTGACGATCCTCATTGATCTTCAGAATGAACTTTCCGGTATCTCACCTCACGGGGCTATGTGCCGCTTCCTCCTCTATATTCTCCAAGATGGTTCCTTTCTATCACGAGAGAACTCCGTATGACGGATTACACCCCGAAGAAAATCTCAATGACTTATAATTTAATGATCGAGAGGGATATGGAACCTTTCTTAGGTCGATTGAAATGAACAAGCCTATGTAATATTGGAGGAAGAGTTTATTCAATATTCATAAAAGGCGAGTGTCGTATAACAATTCTCCTTCCTCCTTACGTATATCCCTTTGTCTTCGAATCTATAAGCAAAGGGAAATTCCCAAATCATTTATCTATCCTAATTGTTCGTACATAAATTGATATTGAACTCGAGAAAATCTCTGAACTACACACGTAAGAAAGCAGTATACGTAACTTGCATTAAGTACGGTAACTGTCCCTCAGGTATGCGTATATAAATTTGATTTATAATGAATCCACCCGTACGTTCCGCTCGCAATGAGAAGAAGTTGAGGGGGTTCAGCTGAAAAAGAATCTATGAGGTAAACCTCTCATTTGAATTCTCGTCCACGAGAATGTGTAGGTGCCTGGGTTTAATAATCGAGAAGATATTCTCAAGTTCAATTTTACATTGATTTTTACCTATATTTATATTGTGAAAAGTTTATTTTGAATCACATGCGGCTACTACATCTGTTGGTTTTGTTCATAAGCTTTGTTGTCGAGTTATCGAATAATTTGATAACGCGCGAGGTCTCTTATCATTGGTTATTTATGTATAATCTCATATATCGATTATGTATCGATTGTTTGTCAAATTTGAATGATCTTACATTCCGAGACTTTGCTATAGAGGTGCAAGAAATCTTTAATAATTGTTTTTATTTTGACGCGGTCTTTAATCCTTTCTTAGAATTTTGTCTGGTGCACTCGCATGTGATTCTCTATCTTCTTTCCACGTTTTTCGTCGATCGAACGCTATTATGTCATCGTTTATATGTTAGTTACCGGAATACATACATCGTTCGTGTGCTGACGATGTTGACATTTTTTCATAACGCGTTCGCTCGACGAATTTTCTTTCGCTATTCTACTCTCTATACTTTGCTTGTATACATTATTTTCATCGAAGGCATGTGAACACGTCTTCATCTCTTTATAATTTGATTATTCATCTTTCCTTTGGAAATTATTTTATGTTCTTTCGCTATCGCGCGGTGTTGTAACCGTATGGATGTCTATGACACATCTGTACCGTTACAACATACAAAGAGGAAATAGTCAGAAAAATAGTTAATGCAAAAAATATGAAAGATTTCTGGAAATTAATCAACCCATATACAAAAAAAGCAAACACAGAGAGTAATGTAATACAATTAGATGAATGGTATGATCATTTCAATAAATTTTATGCTCAAACACAAGTTTGTAACGAGATCTGCATAAAGGAAATATCTATTACAGAAATGGATGCAGATATATCCTTAGATGGGATAACATTGAGTTTAGAGAAAAGTAAATCATGTAAGGCACCAGGGGATCATGTGATTAGCAATGAATTCTCTGAAAAATCTGCCCAACAACTGGCTACTCTGTATGAATGTATTATTCAACAAAATTATTGAAACCGAAAAGGTCCCGTTGGATTGGTCCACCATTATCTTTGAAATGTTATTTAAAAATAAAGGTAATAAAACTCACACTGAAAGCTATAGACCAATTGCCTTAGTGATTAGCATTGTTAAAATATTCACACAAATATTATATACACGTATTGCGGGATGGTGTGAGAAAAATAATATAATACCTGAATGACAGAATGGATTTAGGGCAAACAGGGGCTGCTTGGACAACATATACACTCTGAATACACCAATGCAGATGCGCCTGAGTAAAGAAAGAGGCAAACTATACGGTTTATTCGGTGATTTCAATACAGCCTTTGACTCTATTGATCACGGTCGTTTGTTCAGAAAGCTGTTACACACTGGTATTAGCTCGGATATGATCAACATAATTCAAAACTTATATTGCAAAGCCACCTCAAAAGTAAAAGAGGGAAAGGAAAGTACAAAGTCGGTAAAAATAACGAAAGGAGTGTTACAAGGGGGAATTCTATCCCCCTTGTTGTTCTCTCTATTCATGTGCGACTTTGAAGAGTTTCTGAAAAGTAAGGGAATTAGTGGAGTCTCTGCGGACCATATGAATGAAATTCTCACACTGGCGTATGCGGATGATATCGTGCTGCTCGCAGATTCTTACATCATTATGAAGCGAATAATTGAATTTCTCCACGAATACTGTATGATGAATGAATTATTAATCAACTTAAGCGAAACGAAAATAGTAGTATTTCAAAAAGGCGGATATGGGCTTGAAAAAAAGTTGGCACCACTTGTATATGGTGGAAAGAAGGTGGAATTTGTGGAGGAATACGTCTACCTTGGGGTCACATTCACACAAACAGGCATATTTGATTCCCATACTAAGCAGGTTTTATCAAAAGCAAAAACCGCAGCCGCATCTACTATTTCTCTAATTTACTCTGTTAATCTGCAATCCTGTCAAACTTTTTCAAGACTATATAATGCACTGGTAAGCTCCATTGTTACGTATGCAGCACCAATTTACGCTATTAGATACCTAGCGGAGATTGAAAAAATACAGGTGTTCTTCTTCAAAAGACTATTCAACTTGCCGCAAAACACACCCGGCTATGTTATCAGGCTAGAACTTGGGATACCACACATGGCTGTTAAAATCTTCAAACAAGTGCTAAATTGGAACATAAAAATCTTGGAAATGTCAAATGTTCGTTATCCCAAGATATGCTTTCTGAAACAAAAGAACATGCATCTCCCCCACAACAGAATATTGGAATACAATTGGTCTCAACAAGTGAGAAAAATTTTCTTTGAACCTCTACACGAAGTTGACACATGAGATAGCCTAAATGCACTGCAATTAAAAAGAAAAAAACAATATTTGCGCGGAGCTTATGCAAAGCACTGGTATGAATTAGATATGGAAAACTCAACAAGAAGTACATCGTTACTTGTTTATCCTCATTTGAATAAAATACAAGGGTTGCAGAGTTATTTGAAAATAAACTTACCACTAGAGACTTATAAAATATTTATGCGAGTAAGAGCGATGAATAGAATCAACTGTAGAATCATATTGAACAATGGAAAATATGTGATGAATAATCATGTTTTTTGTGAACTCTGCAACACAACGAACGATTTACATCACATGCTAATCGAATGTCCTTACTATGAAATGAAAAGGAAAGAACTAATTGCCCCAACGCTCAATGATAACGGGGATATATCTGAAATTCTAGAAAAACCGAATTCTAAATCAATTCGAAAACTATCTAAACTAATTAGCTATGTACTCAGAGATTGTAAAAATAAGCATATGTAATGTAGGATTTAAGTATTTGTAGATTTTAAGCAATTGTAATTCACCGTAACTCTTATTGTACGATTCATGCAGAATGAAACAATAAACACTTATTACAGGAATTTGATGATAAAACCACATATATTTCTTCCAAATCATACACCGAAAAAAATACCCCATCTAAACTAAGGAATTGAAGTTAGTTGTGGAACTTAGTTCTGAGTAACAAAAGAATCGAAGCCAGTAATAAAAACTGTAGTAAAGGCAACTACAAAGTACTACTTAGTAACAGCAACTAAAGTCAGAAAAATTGAATTTGAATGTAGTTGAGTCAACGCCCAGTTTAGTTATCCAAATATTAACAACTGTATCTGGTAGCGTAACCAATTTGGAGTGAAATAATCATTTCTTCCGCTGTATAGAAAACGATGAAGTTCTATCGTAAATTCACGACTCGGGGAAAACAGTTTGAATTTATTCAGATCTGATCAGATCTGAGTAGATCTGAATTTTGGCCGACAAGATCAGGTTCAGATCTATCCAAATTTCAATAGATCTGGTTGGATCTGAATTCAAGATCACATAATATCTTGATGAGCAATTGATTTTTCAATTAGCAAACATTTTCTGATGTTTCCCCATGTATGAATTCAAATTTGAGCACTTATATTGACAAATATATGCTAAAATTGCAGTTTTTGGGATTTAAATGGATCTGTTCAGATCTGGCCAAAATTCAGACCTCGTTAGGTCTAAACTTTTTCACATCGGGAATTCGCGTTTCATAAACCACATCAAAACTGATGGGAAAAATGTTATCCTTTTCTATGGAAAGTTCTCAGCAGGGACGTTATGTACATATTCAACTACAAATATATCGAGCATTCCATTCAATTTTTCAAGTTTCAATCATCCCTGATAGTGGGAGAATGTTGCATATGGGTTATTTCATATGGTTTTTACACCTCAAAATTTTTCAATGGAGTGATTTCTTTCTTAGATGCTTAGTTGAAAAATATGTGATATGTTTTTTCGGTTTTTGTTTTTCAAGGCTCTTTTTCGGGAATACGATTTTCCGAAAATTCTGAAGATCTGGTATTATTGAAATATCTTATTTTCAAACATTTGTTCCTTAAGATCTTTCAACTCTATCGGAAAGTCTCAAGTGGATACGATTTTGCCATCAGAGCACGGTTTTGCTTGGTCAAATTACTCAAAACTGGATTCATGAAATAATCTGAAATTCATCTTGGTCGCCAAAAAGCTCGAATTTTGAATTTCGGAAATAATTTTTTTTTCCAAAACTTTTTTTTCGAAATTGAAAATTTGGGCTCTTCAGCGACCAAGATAAAGTATCGAAGAATGATCCCTAGAAATTTCAGATCATTTCATGAATCCAGTTTTGAGTAATTTGACCAAGAAAAACCATGCTCTGATGGTAAGCTCGTATCCACTTGAGAACATAAAAGTTACGATTTTTTCTCTGATTTCCAATTCTGTAGGTTTTCTTATCATATAATTAGCGTTCATTGAAAATTTTGCAATTCAACAATAAAAAGTGAAATTTTCCAATCATATATTATCTATACATGGTTTTAATCTTATTTCTTTTCTCACACAATGATCTGCATACGATAACGGAAATTTGGAAATTCCTTCTACATGGAGAGAATATTATATTTCAAATTACCATAAAAACATACCAACGAGGGACCAGACCACGGTGTAAGAAGAATGGGTGATTCAACTTGATCGAATTGGAGTGGTGAGGATATGATCATTTGATTCAGTTTACAGTCCTCGTTCTCAGATGTCGTTCCTTTGGCACGTAGGATTTTTGTAAACAATAATGACCCCATTCAGCACAAGAGTCCCCACAAAGGAGTCCCGTTATGCTAATCAATATGTATCCATTATGAATACTTTGAATTCAAAATGAACTCTTTATGAACAACTTGATGCTTAGAAAGAATTCATATCGGAATTCCGCAATGAATTCTTCGGGCATTCAATACGTTTTCATTTTGAATTCATTGAATTCATATTGAATTCATTATTAGTCGCATAACGGGGACTATTCAAGACATCTTACAGAAGTCTCCAAGAATTCAAATTGATCTTTTGTGCTGGCTGGGACGGCATGTTTATAGATGTTGATAACCTGACCCTTTTGAAATATTTTCTGTCCTTCATACGTAATAATAAAAAATATGTCAGCCCTTGTGAAAATATATTTACGCCCAATTATGCCGAAGAGTACAGCAAAACTATGCTCAAAACTACGCCTAAGCACGCGATTTCGAACACGTCTGTAGAAAGGCGTGAAAAACTACGATCATTCAATGTTGCTGAAGTTCGAATTGTTCATTGGAACGAATTTGTGCTCGAACAACCCAATATCCAGCTATTAGAGACTAAAAATCTTGCATCATATCTTTCCAAAAATGTCTCCAGTTGCAAGGATGTAATTTAATGTGAAAAATAACCATGCTTCATCAGATTATGTGAGCTTGAATTTTCGTTTCGTTTCTATAACCGATTCAAACTTCAAGAAGATATCATTCATGTTGAACTAAACTACGTATGTTCAAGCCACTGTAGTGGAAATGTTGGATAGATTCAAATATGTATGTATGTATGTATATGTTTATTATTTTCCAAAATAGGCGCTCTTCACATTTGTATTAGGCGCCTCCCCCTTTTTTACAATTTCCCCTGTTACATTTCTTCCTGAGCTTACAAAATAACTTATTACTACCTTATCATCTACGGATAGATTCAAATAAAAAGTTGCAAATGGATATAAAAACAGGATCGAAACGGATATGAATGCAATCCAATTTTATCCTATCTTTGTATCATTTCCACTACGGCAAATCACATATACCTACGCCAAATGAGGTCTGAAGTGCGGCAAAATCACTTCTATTGTTAAGTACACGGTCTCAAATATTTTTGTACAAAAAACTTGGAAATTCATGCCGATGGATCTGATATCCCGTCCGTTGAGCTGAAACTTTCGATATATTTCGCTTGTGTAATTAAACGTGAACAGTGTGGCGTGAGAAGAAGTAATGATATGTAGCATGAAAGCCTGATATTTGTACGCCAGAGTACGATTTATTCCGCTAAGTTGTCAAAAGCTACCTATGAACATTCATAGCATTCCATAGAACTTCATAGTATTCGACTTACTTCTACGGTAAAGTACGCCATTCCACGGTCAATGATACAACCCAGCCGCTTTCACTAAAAATGATGTAGCAAATACGTACTTTTATGAATAACTACGCTAAAATGGAATGTTGACATGTCACAATCCGTAGAAATTATTGAATTTTATACAATTCTCCGTGATAAGATAATTATTATTTTGGTTTTTACGTTGGACTACGTATTATTACTCCTTTGCTGTAATTTCGCGTAGTTTGGCATAAAACTACGTAATTTTATTTACGCCTGATTACGTAATTCTGTCCCGAATAGCGTGATCTAAATCGGCGTAATTTCTCGTACATTTTGGCATAGTGTAGCGTAGAAATATTTTCACAAGGGAGTATCCCAAAATTTTCATTTGAGTGACAAGACTTGGAGGTGGAGAAGTATCTTATAGAACTGGATCCATTATCCATAAATTGTCCAAAGACAATTCACGTGGTCTGTGTGCGGAAGCGTTTCATTCACTCTTGAGGTTCATCATCAAGACATTGAAACAAATAGGAACTCGATTAATCCAATTGATTTTTCATTGGATTCATCTTAAAAAATAAGAACGTATTTCTCACACTGCGGAAAATGGGAGAGTGAATATTTATGAATGAATCACTGCAGACATTATCACAAACCATAATTTCATTTTCTTTAATACATGCCCTGCCGCAAATGCCAGACAGATCCGGACGAATCCAGCAGTTTCCGGGACAAATACTGAAAGGGAAGTGGAAGTTATATATAAAAAAAAACTAAAGCGAATGAGTTTGAACCAAAAGTTTAATAATCTCAAACTCGTTAAATTTCCCTTCAACAAACAATAGCCGATTCCCGACTCGATTCCCAATTAGTTTATAACTAATCTGTTCAGTACCTTTATCTGAACAAGCTTCAATTCATAGATCACTACGATCACTTAAAAACTAAATTTTCGCAAACCAAACAAGCGACGAGCCGTTACTCCACGTTCGAAACACGAAGCAGTGAGTTGCACGGTAAAACCCACTCCAGCACTCTCGAACAAAGGCTTCACACAAGGAGATTTTCCAAGCCCCTATTATCGAGCACGATTAAAGACAATAGAATATTTCCGCACGCAAAATACAAGAAAACTAGGAAATTTCTCACTGCTTCGATCGAATAGAGAACAAGCACGAGGTACCGAACACTTCGTAACGACTAATTTGAATTCCAAGCGTACAAGCAGTTCGTATCGAAAATTCACACACACACAAACACACATAAGCCAGTGGTAAGCGTAGGAACGGCTGGCCGTTTACAGGCGCAACCAAGAAAGAGCCAGAATTCCACAACATTCCGCCCGCCTCGTTTCTTCGGAGAAGAAACGAAACTACTCAGATCCAGCCTCTAGGCTGACCGGCAACAGACATACCTTTGTAATGGGGCGTTTAAATAAACCAGAAGCCGTTTTAACGGTTACCACCCGCACCAAATTATCCGCACCCGGATGGCATCCAACTACGCGGCCGAGCTCCCATCTAGCGGGAGGCAAGTTGACATTTTTCAGCAGTACAAGATCTCCCGACTTAATATTCGACCTGCGCTAATACCAGTTAGAACGCTGTTGGAGCGAGTGCAAATAGTCACGATTCCATGATTTCCAAAATTGTTCTGTTAACCGCTGGACCGCTTGCCAGCGAGACAAGCGGTTCTCTTGCACATCCAGTACAGAGGGGGTCGGTCTTGCCTTGAGACTGGTACCGATCAAGAAGTGACCAGGCGTTAGCGCTTCCAACGACTCAACATCATCGAACAACGGCGCAATGGGACGAGAATTGAGACAAGCCTCGACGCTACACAGAACAGTTTGAAATTCGTCCCTCACTGGAGTGACGGAGCCCAATAAACGGCGTAAGTGAAATTTCACTCGTTTCACCCCCGCCTCCCAGATTCCACCAAAGTGGGGTGCCCCAGGAGGAATAAAATGCCATCTTATGCTATCGGTAACACATCTATCTCTCAATGTAGCGTCTCGCACGATACTTCTGAAACAAGCGGCAAGTTCTTTCGTGGCACCAACGAAATTTGTACCGTTATCCGAGTACATATCGGAGGGCATGCCACGTCGCGCCATAAACCGATCGAGAGCCGCGATAAAGTCCGAAGCGGAGCAACTGTCTACGAGTTCCAAATGGATGGCCTTGACAGAGAGACAAACAAACAAGCTAACGAAAACCTTCACCGTTCGATTCCCACGGCCTTTTGACAAGCGCACAAGAAATGGGCCGGCATAGTCCACCCCCACATGCGAAAATGGTCTTGTCGGAGTTACTCTGCAAGCGGGCAGAGCACCCATAAGTTGTTGTGGTGATGCCGCCCGATGTCGCGTGCAAACAACGCAGTTTGAAATACAGCGTTTCACCAACGTTCTGATCCCAAGAATCCAGTAATCTTGCCTTAAATGATGAAGCATCAAATGAACGCCACCGTGTAATGTTTGATCGTGAGCTCGTCTTACTAGCAATATGGAAAGCTCACAGCTAGGCAGAATTATAGGGAACTTCTGATTATATGGAAGAGAGCTTTTGGCAAGTCGACCTCCTACGCGCAAAACTACAGAATCATCCAGGAATGGATTCAACCTCAAAATGCTACTTCTCTTAGATAACGGCTTACACGCAGCTAAGCAATTCAACTCAGGAAGGAAGAACAGCTTTTGTAATTTCTTGCACCAGAACATTTCCGCCTCCTGAAACTCGTCGACAGCTATGCTTCGATCTTGGAAAACTGCAGATTTCAGACGCGCACGAGTAACAAAGCGAGAACAATAGCAAGTTATTCGAATTAGTCGCAACCAGGATGAAACCGGCCGGAAAGGACTCCCAATAACCTCAACGGTAACTGTCATCACAGTCTTCTCCACTTTCAATTCGGATAAAGCAACAGAAGAAGGCTCTACGACCACCGCAGGCCAATTATTCTGAGATTCCCTCAACCAGTGAGGCCCTCGCCACCACAGCTCACATTCTGGCAGCTTTTCTGCAGAAATGCCCCTAGACGCAATGTCTGCCGGGTTTTCCTTGCCAGCTACATGCTTCCAAACTGCATCCGGAACTTGAGATTGGATACCGGATACACGGTTCGCAACAAAAGTTGTCCACCGGCTAGGAGCGCTGCATATCCACGACAAAGCGACTGTAGAATCAGTCCAACAAAACACCGGAACTTCAGTTAATTCCATCGACGACTGCACAAAGCAAACTGGTTTGGAAAGCAAATGAGCAGCACACAGTTCTAACCTTGGAATGGAAATGGACTTGAGAGGTGCAACCTTAGTTTTAGCAGCAAGTAATGAAATCCTCGGGGCGAAGCGATTATTGCATACCCTAAGGTAAATTAAAGCAGCGTAAGCCACGTTCGAGGCATCCGCGAAACCATGTATAGAAATTTGATCGCCACAATAAAGCTGCCCAGTCCAGCGAGGGATAACCACATTTTGTAAATGCACAAGCTCATTATAATACCGTATGCATTGCGTGTTTAAATCAAGAGGGAGCGGATCATCCCAACCTAATTTTCTTATCCACATAACCTGCAGTAGAATCTTTGCCTGAACGGTTACAGCAGCGACCCATCCTAAAGGGTCAAAATTGCGTAGGATACACGATAAGAAGGTACGCTTGTTTAAAGAGCTAACTTCCTCAAGTTCAGCATGATAATAGAAGCAATCAGAACCTGGATTCCATAGAATCCCCAGCAAGCATAGCTTCTCATCCTGCATTAGAAGTTTATCGCACGCCAAGCCATGATCATGCGTATCGATATCCAGCAACAATTCCGACGCGTTGCTGGCCCATTTTCTCAGGCGGAAACCGCCCGCCATGAGCAGCTCGGATACTTCGTGCTTCAAGCATTGAGCAGAATCAAGGTCTTCGGCTCCAAACAATACATCATCGACATAAACGCGATGCTGAAGAATTTTAGCGGCATTCGGAAATTTCTCCGCTTCATCGAGAGCAAGCTGCTTGATCACACGATTCGCAAGGAATGGTGCGCAAGCGGTGCCGTATGTGACAGTCAACAACCGATACGAATCTAGAGTTGAGCCAGTATCAGCTCTCCAAAAAATTTTTTGAAAATCTACATCCCGGGGATCGATCCAGATTTGCCGAAACATTTTCTCAATGTCGGCACACAGAACATACTGAAAACTTCTCCAGCTGCAAATCAATGAAAACAGATCAGCCTGCAATTTGGGACCTACTAATAAGAAATCGTTCAAGGACTTCCGATTGGCGGTATGCATAGAAGCATTGAACACAACGCGTAACTTTGAGGTAGAGCTACTGTCCCTCCAAACTGGATGATGGGAGATGTAACACCCATTCTGCAACGAATGAATTTCTTTGACCAATTCCATTTGGCCCTTGGATAAATATTCGGCCATGAAATCCCTATAAGCCTGAAACTTATCCGAATCAGCTGAGAGTCGCTGCTCATTTTTTAGAAAAAACTGCCGAGCGATATCAGCTGAACGCGGCAAATCTATTCCATTTTCAGATTTGAACGGTAGTCTTACTACGTATTTGCCATCTGCAGAACGTGAATGGGTATTCACAAAAAGCTGCTCGCATTCCATTTCTTCTAGGGTGAGTTTAGAAGCGACAGGAATGTCTTCCAACTCCCAAAATCTAGAAAGCGACTGATCTAGTTCCTGACATAGGCAGATATGATTCACGGAAACGGTCGCACAACTTGCAGGATATGTTTCGTAAACCACCCAACCAAATATACTCTTCTGTGCAACAGGAGCGTTGCTCGGTCCCTTACGCATTTCTGGTAATAATATATCCCCTAAATAATCAGCGCCTATGATTAACTCGCTGGATCCTGGCCGTTGAGGGGCAGGATCCGCCAACGTAAGTTGTTCCAGATGAGTCCAACGCTCATTGACATTCATCAATTTAGTAGTATACGAGGTTAAGCGCGGCAGCACCAACGCCCTGACCTCAACAACAGGCCCACGACGGTGAACCGGTTCGATTGAAAAGCTAGCAGCAGCTCTAACTGTTATCGTCGAACTGTCTCCAACAGCGCTCACCCTAGCTTCTATACGCTCTTCCTTCACGTTCAAGAGCCGGGAGATATTCTCTGGAAGAAAGGTAACTTGAGAACCTAAATCAAGCAACGCTCTGGCCTCAACAAATCTACCATTTTTCGTGCGCAGTAATACAATAGCAGTAGGCAATAGAATAGCACAAGGCAAGCTTTTGTGCACAACTTGCGAACAAGTCGATGAGTGAACGTTACTTCTATCACTCTGAGATTCGTGAGGAATATCAGAATCAAGTTCGGCCGAATGACTCGAATTTGACGCACCAGCAGGGTTAGGTTGTACAGATTTATGCAATAATGAATGATGCCTTTGATTGCACTGAAAACATACGTTACTGCTTTTGCAATTTGACAGGAAATGCCCTTTGCTCAAACAATTGAGGCAACATTTGTTTTGCTTCACAAATTCCAAGCGCTGCGCTACTGACTTTTGTTTAAAACGGTCGCAATGAAACGAGCGATGATCATTTTTACATAAAATACATTTGTCAGAAAAAACATTAGTCTGGCATGAACGAAAAGTATTGTTGTTACTGCTATTATATTTGCTTGGTTTAGCATTTGCAGAAAGAGATGTTCCTACAGCAGAAGATTCTAACGCTTGAATTGTTGCGGACAAAAAACTTTCGATTTTAGCAAAAGTTGGACTTGTTGTCATGTCCTTTAAATCGAACTCCCATTCTGTTCGCGTTTGTAAATCTAATTTGCTAACAAGTAAGTAAACCAGAATAGGGTCCCATGTCTCGTTATATACCGAAAGATTAGCAAGAGCAGTAACAGCATTACTCGTAGAATCTAAAATATATCTTAAATCATGTACGTTTTGTGATTTTAAGCAAGGAATGCTAATAAAACTGTGCAAATACGCTTCAATAATCAGCCTTTGATTCTCTTATCTCTCCTGTAAAGCGGTCCAAGCAGCGTTATAGTTTGCCGCGGTAGTTGGCAGACTCTCAATGAGCAGCAAAGCCTCCCCAGACAAGCACGACTTTAAAAATTGAAGCTTCTGCACGTTCGAAGTTTGCGGATAAGCCTCAAAAATAGTCTGAAATTGGTCCTTGAAGGAATTCCACTTCAAATAAGACCCCGAGAACTTCGGTAACTCCAGTCGGGGTAGTTGAAAAGGTCTTACTTGCACCTGTGAAGTATCGAGTGAATTAGAGGTTGAAACAGCAGCAGGAGGATTCGAGGGCAAAAGAGCCAAAAATCCAGACAAAGCTTTCTCGTACGCTTCTTCAACTGAAGCAAATTTATCCGCTTTGAAATATTCAATTTGAAGTTTTTCCTGCTCAGTTAGAATCATACTTAGTTGCAAATGCTTTGTTTTAGCATCCTCCCAATAAGCATTTAATCGCTCTATACGTTTATTTATATTCACCGTATTGATATTTTGTGCACCTACTTTCTTGAAATTAGTTACACTCCTTTCGATAAAACCCTGAGTCTGAAGCAATGATGCTACGAGTTCATCAATTTCAGGCATGATTTTAAATTCGTTCTCTTAGAGTCCAACGAACGAATTTATAAGAATGACAGCTGATGTGTCACACAGACAGATACAAGAAGTCGAATGAATAGATGAAGTACTTATCTTTGTGTTGACGCTGCGTATACTCAACACATGTAGGTGATACCTGGTATAGACCTCCCCGTCCACACGTCCCGACGTCTCGTCTACAAGCAAGCGTGCGATGATATGACGACCACGCTCACAAAGAGAGGAACGAAGATAGTCGAAAACGGCCGATGACGTAGCAAGCGTTTGTCGGGAAGCGTAGCACACGTGTATATGGACGAATATCCGTGTCCCTTAGCGACAGTGGAATACGTTCAACGAGAATCAAACTCGATTATTTTCAGCGCACCGAATTTTGCACCAAGGTCAAAACAAGTAAACATCGACAAGAGTTCAATAGAAAAGCGGTTAAACGTATATATATCAAGAATCGAGCCGGCGAATCCGGCTCGAAGGACCATTAATGGAAGGGAATTGGAAGTTATATATAAAAAAGAACTAAAGCGAATGAGTTTGAACCAAAAGTTTAATAATCTCAAACTCGTTAAATTTCCCTTCAACAAACAATAGCCGATTCCCGACTCGATTCCCAATTAGTTTATAACTAATCTGTTCAGTACCTTTATCTGAACAAGCTTCAATTCATAGATCACTACGATCACTTAAAAACTGAATTTTCGCAGACCAAACAAGTGGCGAGCCGTTACTCCACGTTCGAAACACGAAGCAGTGAGTTGCACGGTAAAACCCACTCCAGCACTCTCGAACAAAGGCTTCACACAAGGAGATTTTCCAAGCCCCTATTATCGAGCACGATTAAAGACAATAGAATATTTCCGCACGCAAAATACAAGAAAACTAGGAAATTTCTCACTGCTTCGATCGAATAGAGAACAAGCACGAGGTACCGAACGCTTCGTAACGACTAATTTGAATTCCAAGCGTCCAAGCAGTTCGTATCGAAAATTCACACACACACAAACACACATAAGCGAGTGGTTAGCGTAGGAACGGCTGGCCGTTTACAGGCGCAACCAAGAAAGAGCCAGAATTCCACAACAAATACCGAACAGTTCCAGGCAGATTTGGACAGGGACTGCTCGGTATTTGTCCCGGGAACTGCCGGATCCGTCCGGATTTGTCTGGCATTTGCGGCAGGGTGGTGGTATGTTGGATGCTATCCAAGTACGAACAGTGCTTCAGAATGTGCTTCAAAAGAAATACGGAGGAGTACAAAATTAGTGAAAATGTATCGTAACTATGATGCTTATGAATGAAAGACTCGAATTATAAGCTATATAAGCAAAGTTTCAACATATGTGTGACAATATTTCTTGATTTTGTCGGAAATTAGTTTCAACAAACAATTCCACAACACATTGATACACTGAGAGAAGTGGAATCTTAGGATTACCATGTACAAATAGTAATTGGGGGACAACTTCGTGAATTTGGTTTCGGATACTATAGAGAATCGAAGCAATGTTCATGCACATGGGAATGGTTACCATTTACATGAAGATGGATACCAAATAACCTGATTCTGTCATTCAACTACTATTCTCGCATGGTGATGGTCGTAGTTCACTTTTCTCAGTGTAGAAATATTTTCACATGTTGTTCAGTAATATACACAAAATGAGAATATTTTGCAGATTTCTATAAATATAATTTCCATTGTGATTTAGATTTGAATGGATATGATTTCAAATGTATTATAAAATTAAGAATCTTAGGAAACAGTTCGGGTTATGTTTGTGTTATGGGACCAGCCATTTTTGTCCACTTTTATCTACCAGCGATGGTGGCGCTACGTTTAGCGTAATTATTAAACCGGATGAAATAATCACACCATTGAATTGAAGTTGGATCACCTATTCTTCTTACACCGTGGACCAGACTGACCACACGAGACAAAATCGTATGATCTTAGTTTGATTTACCATCAAAAATTTCGAAACAAACATCAATCTTAGCAGTAACGAACATGATCACGGTATTTTGTAGCTAATTTCACGTGCCTTCTCATTTTCATGCGATATGGTCCTTCGTTACAATTTTTTTATGGTAATTTGTAACACAATATTTTCTCCGTGTATCATTGTAAATATCATACTTTCTGAAATACACATTTTTTTGTGACCACATTATAGTTTTACGTTCCCTGATAAAAAAATCTGATACAAAACTATGAGAAATGATCCTTGTTCCGGAATGAGTGAATTACTGCTCCTGTAGTAATATAAGTTTTGTAACCGCTCATAAGCATGTCGGGAAGATAGTCCCAAGGGAGCTTCCATGAGATTTATATTATCTAGATGTAATGTATCGATCTAGATCTTCTACTAATTGCCGTTTCTCGGCTTAGTAACAGTCGTCGTCGAGGTGTTCGAGAGTACGGGTTACGTGTCAAAGATTATTCCCTGGGAATTTCAGACTGTTTCATGGATTCAGTTCGAAGAAATCTTGCAGACAGAATGTTTATTAGGATGGTACACTGGTATCTTCTTCCAATTGTTTTCTCAGTGTATCAAATGTTTACATGTGCACTGAAAAAACACATCGGATAAATATTCGTTTGTCTTCTATCCAGCAAATATTTAGTTGTTTGAGGGGAACATTTATTCCAATCAAATCATTCTATAGCAGAAAAATATGCAAATTTTGGATTAAATGATATATTTTTTTTATTCAAACAAATATTTATTGGGTAGGGGACAGGAAATTGGCTATATAAATCAGATCGAGACGTGTTTTTGTAAAAAAAATCGAATCGAAGGTTTTCCGCTGTGGATTTATTTCAGTGCAGTATTTCCGAGTTATTGGCCTTTTCGAAAGAATTTGAAATGCTAATACATATGTCAAAATCTAGGGGTCAGATCAAAACTGGCCACAGAAAGAATTGATTCAGGATCTTCTTAATTTTATGCCTGTCAAAGGTTGCCTAACCTTTTTGATTCACCCTGTATACGGAAAAAATGAAACACCACTGGTTACTGTGCTACACAAGAATAAGCGAAAAATATGTGAAGAAATTCAAAGCATATTACTGGTTCATGTCATAATAAAAAATGAGTAGTTTCCACACATAATTGAGTATCTTTTACCACAGTAACCATCGCTATGTTCCACATTACATTGAAATCATGAATGATTATCATGCTCACAGTTACCGTTCACTTTTAGAAAAATACGGATTCCCTCCAGCAGTAAAACCCTTGCTTTATAAAACAAGTACAAGTACTGTGTCTAGAAACAAATGGCTCACCTGATGAACTTTGGTCATTCTTGTCCAGCACAGTGACCATTCCTGTGCTTGATAAGAACTGCCACTGTAAGTCACACGACCACTGATCTACATATTATATACAGGGCGTCCCATTTGAAACAGGACAGCTGAATAACTCTCCAGGGAATGGAGGGGGAAAAAATTGTTCAGATAAAAGTTGTAGGGTCCGAAGGGGGCCATAAGATGGTGACCTTGAATTTGACCTTGAGGTCAATTTTGAGCATAATTGATGGTCAAAGTATGTTTTTTCAAATGGAAAACCCTACGTTCGACCTCAGAAATGGAAAGAGCAGAAGATTTTACGTCCGAATATGTTAACATATCAGGTCATTCAGAGGTCATTTGGAGGTCAAAAAACCATTTTGTTCGATCGCCTCTATAATCGCAACCCGAATGACATCCTCCCACCTTCTAATTATTCGCAAGAAGGAGATTTCGTCTATGGTCACTTGCTTGCTGATCCCCACCTTTCAATCAGTCGTGCTCTAATTACTCACGCCGAAGGGCTGTTCGCACGATCTCCGCAAGAACCACATGGTATTGTGCGTGAACTCAAATTTCTCTCTTCTCTGTCTGAAGTGCGGTGTTAAATATACGTGATTCGACCAGACATAAGACGTTCTTTCGTTCATTTAACATGCAGTTAAAGTTCGAGATTCCACCTCCGGATAACCACGGATCTTCTTTTCTCAGCCACGACATGATCAACGTGGATACATCTCCTATACAAAGCGTTGGTGGCCACCACTTAGTTGTAAGTCATTTCTTTCCTGGCCAGGAATAACTTTATTCAAATTCTAAGATTGATTTTGTTGATGATTATTGGTACGCAAGTCAATGAGTGATTCTATTATTTTGTTAATTCTACCAAGGACAATTTTGATTAATTATATGCATAGTTTATAATTCTGTCTTTTCTTACAGACCCCTCACTCTTTCCTCACATCCATTTCTCGACATCTTCGTGGTCCCTCATACAGTCCATTTGTTCGATCTATATATATATATATATAAATTCACTACATTCCTTTTCATGCAATTTAAAATCTTTTCGTCTCAAATTCGTGTCGACTCGGCGAAGGCCGCGTTATTGGTCCTTCGAGCCGGATCTTGCCGGCTCGTAGTTCCTTAAAATTTTCTTAGTTCCAAATAATATCGATGAAGGATGTGAGGAAGAAGAGGGTTTTGATAAGAGATCCTGAAAAGGCAAAGAAAACCCATACATTTCATTGAAGATCTCGAGCATTTCCTCAAACGAATTTGCGTTATTTTCGAATTTAGTTTCGTCCTCTTCATTGTAATTCAATACTCGAAATTCAGATCCAAGAAACAGAGAATTTCCCTAATAAATTATAAACGCAAACGTGCGAGAAAGTTCTCGATAATCTTTGTTCATGTCAACGAAAATTTCATGTTCTATAAGCTCTTGATTCTTCTATCCAAATTCTTTCATTTAACGAACGATAAAGGTCGAAGTGATAGTGGAACTATACATACCTCTCATCGAAGTTCGGTGTGTTGTGTACACCAACTGTGTTACAAACAGTGTCGGTTTTTCTGTAAATTCACATTCCATTTTAGGTTTCATATGCTCATACAACACGAAGACGTTTCAACGAAGACGTTGAGAAAAAAGAATCATCTCTTTGCAGAGACTGTATTTACCCAATATACATTATTAACTGAAATCGGTGATTCATCTCCAGGGTTTCGCGTCGTTAGATATTAATTTTACAGGTCAATTTGAACCTCGAAATTACTCATCATAATCGATTTCAGAAAAGTGTTTACCTTAGATGCGAAAATCATTTGTTGTGAAGAAATTCGTGGTGCGTCTCTGGAGAACTCTTTTGTTGAATCACGAATAACTAACGTTGTTAGTCGAATCAAGGTATTATCTTCTATGCGTGTTAATCCAGTGCAGACCCGAATTATTATCACCGAATTTCATGCTTTGATAAAGCATTAGTTCATGTTTCATCTTCGGAAGTAATTCACCTTGTACATATGTATATATAAATTGTTTTTCTTTTTTTTTGTGTATGTATATATGTATATATATATATTCATATATATACATCTTTATTCATTTCCAGCTTTAGCGGCAATTACATCTAAATTACGTTTCTTTCTCATTTTGTCGTTTACGACGACTTAGAAGAAAAGAATTAGAATCCAGTATTCAAAGGGGGAACATCGAGTTTCAATTCTCTCGATAGAATTTGCTCTTACCGCGGAAAGGGGAAAAAGAAGTTTATTTCCAGACTTTTACCCTGCCGAAACGCGCGACCAATTTACCTTTCTCTTTTATTTTTTTCACGTTTTCTCAAAATACATTGTAAATTTTAATTGGAACAATTTGGGGGTGCTTCTCGTTGAAAGGCTAATTGAACAAATTCGAGATTCATTGTCACTCAACGCAAGGTGTTATACAACTTCATATATTACTTCAATTCGATTCTCGGCTTTGGATACGGAGTGATTCTGATGTTTGCAATCATGCCTAGCGGTGCAAGTAAAATAACAAAAGACGAACTAGAAATTCAAACTTTAACCAAGGCGCGGGAAAGATTATACGGCCGGTTACAAATTACTTTCGATTTGATTGACCGTCTTCCTGACCAGCAGGATATTTTCCTAGTGAGAGCGGACAAGGCGACCTCAGATTTTAAAGAATTCGAGCGCATACAGTCGCAATTGTCCGAATCGAACGCGATTGTGCCCACAGAGGCGCAAGTAGAGGTGGCACAAAGCTCCACCGCTTACGACGATTTATTCTTTAGCATTCAGGCAAAGGAGGTTGCCATTCGCGCAGCTCAGAGGGCAGCACTTCCTCCACCGCCTGTCGTAGCGCAGCCACGGGGGAATCCAGGCGAAAATTTACGGCCGAAATTATCTCCCATTCAAATCCCGAAATTCAAAGGGGAGATAGATAAATTTCCCTCCTTCAAATCACTATTTGACACGTTAGTTCATAACTCAGATTTGCCTGCGATCCAAAAATTTTCGTTTTTGCGAACTTCGCTTGAACAGCCCGCCTTACATTTAGTAGAATCTTTCGACTTCACAGAGGAAAATTATGCAAGAGCTTATGATAAGCTAGTGAAGCGGTACACGGATAAACGTATCGTTGGAACTCATGTTTTGAACCGGTTACTGCAATTCAAGCCCCTACCCTCGGGATCTTTGTCGGATTTGAGGCAATTCACTGACGTATTCTGTGCACAATACGATTCATTGAAAGCACTAGACATTCAAAATCTAGCAGAATTTATTGTCTGCACTCTCGCTCTCCGAGTCCTAGACGCGGAAACTAAACGTCTCTTTGAAGATCGGTTTTCTAATAAAGAATTTCCGACTTTCGCGGATCTATCTACATTCGTACAACAACAATGCAAGGTAGCTTCGAAAGTACAACCATCGTCGAAGGGTTCAGTTCCGACCTCTCACCCTGCTTCGAGTAGTGCATCTTATCAACGAAAACCACGATCGACCAGTGGACAGCTTCCGAGTACAAAGTCATTTTTATCAAAGTCGCACGCTCTTTCTAAGACCGATACTTCAAACATTCGTACTGATAACCGTAAACCTCTGCCTCTCTGCTGTCCGGTTTGCTAAGCAGACCATAAAATCTACGTATGCTCAGAATTCCTAGCCAAGACGCCTTCGCAAAGGATTGAACAAATTCAAGCCTTAAAACTCTGTTTCGCATGTTTGGGGAACCATGCTCGTTCAAACTGCGCCAGCAAACTCAACTGTCGCAAATGCCATGGCAAAAATCATCATACTTCACTCCATATGGATGAGAATCCTATCCAGAACGTCCCAGAAGACGGTCGAAACCCCGCACAATCCGCTACTTCACACGACAATAAACTTGAACATAGCGTTAAGGTTTTGAACTGTCAAGTCAATCAAATTCAGCCCTCATCTGCTTCGTTTGTGGGTATCTTGGGTACCGCTCGAGGTAAAATCCGCTCTAGTTCGGGGGAATGGCTCCCTTGTCGCCTTGTGATCGATCCTGCGAGCGAGTCTTCGTTCATTACGGAAGACTTGGCTCAACGACTTCGATTACCACGAACACGTTTCCCGGTTGACATCGTAGGAGTCGGTGATTCCCGGTTCTCAAACCATAGGGGCATCGTCGAATGTCAAATAGCTTCATCCGTTTCCGAAGAGCCTCCTCTATCCGTCTCTGCTATTGTTCTCCATTCTATATCCAGTCAGATTCCAAAGATATCCTTGCCATCAGAAATACGCGACCGGTTCCGTCACCTGCAACTAGCCGATCCCCATTTTGACAAACCGGGACGTATCGATATCCTCATAGGAGTCCAGCATTATTCGGACATCCTCGGTAAGGACATCACTCACATTCAAGGGCATCCTGCGGCTATAAGTAGTATGTTCGGATTTCTGATTCTAGGCAAGGTCTCTCTCACCAACACTCCTACTACGGTCACCTCATTCTTGACACATACACCTTCGATCGACGACCTATTGCGTGAATTTTGGGAGGTTGAAGAACCCCTCCCCCCTTCGATAACCGATCCTCTTGACGAATACTGCGAGAATCATTTCTGCCAAACAATTCAACGACAGGAAAATGGTCAATACGTGGTATCGCTCCCATTCAAGCCGGGACTGTCCCCTGCTTCTCTCGGAGCTACACGAGAAATCGCTAGAAAACGATTATTAAACCTGGAACGAAGATTGGCTCGCAACTCTAATTTGCGAGACAGTTACAATCAGAATCTCCAGGATTACGTTGATCGGAATCACATGCAACTGGCCCAGATCCCTTCGGAATACCTCATGACACATCACGCCGTCATTCGCGACAGCGCTAGAACGAAAGTCCGAGTCGTTTTCAATGCGAGCGAAAAGAGTGACACCTCAAACTCTCTCAATGATCTCTTATGCACCGGTCCCAAGTTACAGTCCGATATCGCGGACATTCTATTGAAGTTCAGGTTACATAACGTGGCCTTTTCAGCCGACATAACACAAATGTTTCGGTGTATTCGGCTACACTCAGCAGACTCCAGATTCACGCATCTCCTATGGCGATCCGATTATACCTCTCCCATTCGGGAATGGGAAATTACTACCCTTCCTTTTGGGATCACCTGCAGTCCCTTCTTAGCCCAACGCGTAATTCAAAAGTTGGTGGAAGACGATGGACATTCTTTTCCTCTCGCTTCGGTTGCCTTAACCTCCTCCATTTATGTAGACGACATCGTCTCCTCGGTGCCTGATGAACAGACAGCCCAACTCTTATACTCGCAGCTCCAAGAGCTTCTCTCTCGCGGTGGTTTCACACTGCACAAAATTTCAAGCAATCACTCGCTCGTATTAGCTCGCATTCCTGACTCTCAGCGAGCAACCTCGGTCACCTTTGACCATTCTGAATATGTAAAATTACTCGGTCTGAAATGGGATCCCCTCAACGATGTATTCTGCTACGAGATCGGGACACAGTCTGCAACTGCTACAAAGAGGGGAATTCTCTCGCAAGTCGCTCGTATATTTGACGTAATGGGATATCTGGCCCCGATCACGTTCTGGATCAAACATCTGATCCAACATTTGTGGACGATGGGAGTCGGATGGGACGAAGAACTCCCACCGGATCTCACACATTCCTGGCACAGGTTCCATGCGCAACTAAAAGACCTATCTATCATTCAAATTCCACGCTCAGTGGATATATCACGAAAGGCCATATACACTCTCGTAGGGTTCTGCGACGCCAGCGAGAAAGGCTACGCCGCTTGCGTTTACCTACAAGTGCGTATGACGGAAGAAGCAACTTACACGTACCTCTTAAAAGCCAAAAGTGAAGTGGCTCCTCTAAAAACACTCACAATCCCCCGATTGGAGTAAGAAGGCACCCGACTTCTGGCGTCTCTGCTCAATTCGATGACCACTTTCCGATCATCCTTGCCTCCTCATGAGATTATTTGTTTCTCGGATAGTGAAGTAGTTCTCGCTTGGCTTCGCACTCCTCCCTACCGCCTCAAAACCTTCGTATCGAACCGAGTTGCTCGAGTCCTCGAAGTTATCCCACCAACATGTTGGAGACATGTTGCTGGAGTGAATAATCCAGTGGACCTAGCATCACGTGGGCTCCTTCCACATGCGATAATCGACAATAGATTATGGTGGGAGGGACCCGACTTTCTCAAAGATCCAGAAGATTCATGGCCAATTACGAAACCTTCTCTAGAGACGGAGATACCGGAGCTCAAAGCACTTACCACCACCTTCTTAACCTCGAGAGATACCTCAGCTTCGGAAGAACATATAGTCAATCAGTTATTAAATAAGTTTTCGTGCTTGTCTCGTATACAACGCGTACTAGGCTATGTCTATCGTTTTTGCCATAATCTTCGCACTAAACGACAAGACAGAATTTCCGGATCTATTACCCCCGCAGAAACCGATCAAGCACTCCTCACTCTCGTCCGACATACTCAAAGAGAGCACTACGCTGATGTAATTCGAGATCTGGAACGAGAGCGACCTATCAAAAGTTTTGTGCGTCACCTGACCCCCTTTATTTCTAACGACGGACTCCTGAGGGTGGGGGGTAGATTGACTCATGCACCTCTAGACGTTCATCAACGTCACCCTCTTCTGATTCCGCGACAAAGCAAGCTTGCAGAGCTGCTTTGCACATATTTCCATAAGATTACCTTGCACGGAGGCCCTCAGCTCCTCCAATCTCTGATTCAGCGGAAATTTTGGATCCCAGGCATCCGTTCTTTACTTCGCAGATTCATTTTCAAATGTCTCTCATGCTACCGTTTCGAAGCCACTCCCATCGAGCCGTTCATGGCAAGTCTCCCGAGTCTGCGTTTTCGGCAGGTGCGCGCGTTCATTCATACTGGGGTCGACTTAGCCGGTCCATACTTTGTTAAGGAAAATAAGCGAAAAAATGCGCGAACTTATAAGGCATGGATGGTATTGTTTATATGTATGAGCACGCGGGCCGTGCACTTAGATGTAGTCGAAGATATATCTACCTCCAGCTTCTTAGCGGCGTTCGACCGCTTCATCGCTCGGCACGGGATACCTAGTAAGATGTTCAGCGACATGGGAACGAATTTCATAGGCGCAGCTCGCGTTCTACGAGAGACAGTCACAACCCTGCGACAAGACAACGAACGGATCATTCGCTATTGCGACGAACGTCAAATCAGTTGGGACTTCAACCCACCAGCCGCACCTCATTTCGGCGGATCATGGGAATCTGCGATAAAGAGCGCGAAACACCACCTGCGAAGAGTAATGGGAGATCAAATGCTCACTCTTTCTGAACTGCTAACACTCCTAGCCAAAATCGGAGCGATACTGAATTCACGCCCATTATGTCCGCTTTCCTCTAACCCCTCAGATGGGTTCGACTATTTGACGCCCGGACACTTCCTGGTGGGAGCACCTCTTCTGTTGAGCAGACCAGAACTCGATTCGTCAACCCTACCCACAACCCTATCAACACGCTGGTCGCTGATAACAAGATGTGTACAGGATTTCTGGAGACGATGGTCGGATGAGTATGTACACACTCTGATGCAACGGCCCAAGTGGGACCGTCAATGCCCGAACCTTGAACCTGGGACTTTAGTGATTCTACGCGAGCCTTCAATCACTCCGAATTTATGGAGTCTCGGGCGGGTTTTGGAAGGGCTTCCCGGAAACGACGGGGTTGTTCGAGTCGTAAAAATTCGTACTCCAACAGGAATCTTAACTCGACCAGTAACAGATCTCAGTCGACTACCTTTCAAATCAAAGGACACTACTCCGGTCAAGGAAGATGCGACAGAAGAGAATTAGTTCAAAAATATTCATTTTGGTGGGGGGTGATGTTCGATCGCCTCTATAATCGCAACCCGAATGACATCCTCCCACCTTCTAATTATTCGCAAGAAGGAGATTTCGTCTATGGTCACTTGCTTGCTGATCCCCACCTTTCAATCAGTCGTGCTCTAATTACTCACGCCGAAGGGCTGTTCGCACGATCTCCGCAAGAACCACATGGTATTGTGCGTGAACTCAAATTTCTCTCTTCTCTGTCTGAAGTGCGGTGTTAAATATACGTGATTCGACCAGACATAAGACGTTCTTTCGTTCATTTAACATACAGTTAAAGTTCGAGATTCCACCTCCGGATAACCACGGATCTTCTTTTCTCAGCCACGACATGATCAACGTGGATACATCTCCTATACAAAGCGTTGGTGGCCACCACTTAGTTGTAAGTCATTTCTTTCCTGGCCAGGAATAACTTTATTCAAATTCTAAGATTGATTTTGTTGATGATTATTGGTACGCAAGTCAATGAGTGATTCTATTATTTTGTTAATTCTACCAAGGACAATTTTGATTAATTATATGCATAGTTTATAATTCTGTCTTTTCTTACAGACCCCTCACTCTTTCCTCACATCCATTTCTCGACATTTTCGTGGTCCCTCATACAGTCCATTTGTTCGATCTATATATATATATATATAAATTCACTACATTCCTTTTCATGCAATTTAAAATCTTTTCGTCTCAAATTCGTGTCGACTCGGCGAAGGCCGCGTTACATTTTCTATGGATTTTCACGGAAAAGCCTCAAACGAGTTGTTTCTCTGACCAAAGTTATCAAAGTTAAAGTGAAACCCCACGTTTCGACCTTGAATTCGACCTTGAGAACCATAATGAATGCCAAATTTGAAACAATAATTAAAAAATTATTTATTTTTCCAGTTCGTTGTTTTATAATTACAGATGGCACAAATCCGTTGACGGGTAAGACACACTTATTGCAGGAGATGTTCGAATTGACCGCCATTTCCTTCAATACATAACTCCAGCCGGCGTCGAAAGTTTCCAAGAACAGACTGAAAAACTTCTGGACGAATATTCGCAATTGCGTATCTGATGCGTTGTTGTAGATCCACAGGTGTTGTTGGTCGGTTGGTATAAACGACATTTTTCACGTAACCCCACAAATAAAAATCCAGAGGGGTGAGATCAGGAGATCTTGCCGGCCACAGTACAAATCCACCTCGACCAATCCAACGATTGGGGAAATGGATATTTAGATAATCCCTCACACATCAAGCAAAGTGTGGTGGTGCACCGTCTTGCTGATACCACATCCTCTGCCTAGTTGCTAATGTCACATCTTCCATGAGAACTGGTAATTCATTCTGTAAAAACTGTAGATAATTAGGACCGTTAACAGTTCCATCAAAAAAATACGGCCCAATAACTTGATTGTCTAGAATTCCACACCAAACATTTATACTTCACCGATGCTGATGATCAACTTGTTGAGTCCAGTGCGGGTTTTGCGCTGACCAATAGTGGCTATTGTGACGATTTAACAAGCCAGTACTTTGAAACGTTGATTCATCACTGGAAAGAACATATCGAAAGAAATCGGGCGCTTCGTTCAATCTCTGTAAAGCGCAATGGCAAAAGTTAACCCGATTCTGCATATCTTGTTGAGATAATTCTTGGGTCAGTGTGATGTGGTACGGATGATATCGAGCAGCTGGTAGAATTCTGTGTGCCGTACTGCGTGGAATACCCAAATCGCGTTCAATATCACGTCAACTAACATGAGGATTCATGTGTATTATTGCTAAAACAGCAACGCATCGAGGGTCATCAAAGTTGAAACCTTGATTGTTTCGGCGTTGACCAATCCTTCCTTGTCGACAATTTCTTTCAACTTGGCGAATGACTTCTGGAGAAGGATGATGCTGCCGATCTCCAAACAGCTCTCTGTACAATCGTGACGCTCTTTGATACGCTCCGCGACACTCACCCAAGATCATTAAAATACCAACACATTCGTTAGGTGAATAAACCATTTTGAACCCGCACTTACACCGTAAACGATGAAAACTTCCTAATGATCATTTTCGTACTGATATGGAGAATAAACTCTGAAGGTTAGTTCTGTTCACTTTCAATTCAAGGTCGAAACGTGGGGTTTCACTTTAACTTTAATAACTTTGGTCAGAGAACCAACTCGTTTGAGGCTTTTCCGTGAAAATCCATAGAAAATGGTTTTTTGACCTTCAAATGACCTATAAATGACCTGATATGTTGACATAGTCGGACGTAAAATTTTCCGCTCTTTCCATTTCTGAGGTCGAACTTAGGGTTTCTCATTTGAAAAAACATGCTTTGACCATCAATTATGCTCAAAATTGACCTCAAGGTCAAATTCAAGGTCATCATCTCATGGCCCCTTTTAAACCCTACAACTTTCATCTAAACAATTTTTTTCCCCCTCCATTCCCTGAAGAGTTATTCAGCTGTCCTGTTTCAAATGGGACGCCCTGTATAATGGATGCAAGATCACCCTGAATTCCATATTCATCTCGTATACCTAGATCAGTGGTCGTGTGACGTGAAGTGGCAGTTCTTATCTAGCACAGGAATGGTTACTGTGTTGGACTAGAATGACGAAAATTTATCAGGTGAGTCATTTGTTTCTAGACACAGTACTTGTACTTGCTTTATAAAGCGAGGGTTCTACTGCTGCAGGGAATCTGTATTATCGTAAAAGTTAACGGCAACCGTGAATATGATAATCATTCATGTTTTCAGTGTACTGTGGAACAGAGTAATGGTTACTGTGGTGAGAGATTTCCGGTCGACCCTGGTGGAAGGGCAGCGTGTCATAAAGAGTAATAGAAGGGTAAGAATGTCTCAGATTACTTTTCTATTACTTCTTATATGCTTCCTATCCACTCTCCAACTACGCTTCCGGGCGTAAAGTCCGGTCTCCATAAAATTGTTGTTTCTTCCGATACGCTTCACACACTTCAAAGATACGTTCGAACCACTCCTAATGTTCCACCTTGTAACGTTTCAAACCATTACTCGCGTTGATGAATGTCAGTTATCGCTAACTTGACGAGTTAGCCCCCAAATGATACCTCTGGCTCGTCAGAATCCAGGGTTCGATTAGGATGGGTTGGGGAACGCGTGTCACAGATCATTGAAAGACAGACAAATTGAAGCTATTTCGAGTTTTCGAACAAATTTCTATTATAAACAGAATAAAATAGAACTAATTACAATTCGGGTTAGTCACCCGTAACAAGTCACTGATTGGAGGAGAGCCTTAAAGTAAACTCAAAGGAATAAGAAATGTTAGGAGCTCGCGCAGAAGCTATTGACTAATTGCGACAGTAGGATCTAGCGGAAGATGAACTTATCAGTCCGGACTATATAACCCTACTTCGTGTGCACACGGAAAGTCTATGTCAGTCAGTCGTATAACCCGATTATATCGTTATTTTGGATGGATCCAACGGAAAGTGACGCGTTATTGGTCGGTTCCGAGTGAAAGGGACCCCCGTTGATCCGTTCGTGACGTGAAAATTAATAATCCTTAGGATTATTCTACATGCGCGGAGTCGCGAGTTGTGATTGGTCGAGATTACCTCGGCCTAAGAGTAGGCTCTAATAAAAGTTCCCGATTGGTTGGACTGAAACGGGTGTTATTTCCTATGTCCCATGGGGCCGTGAGAGGATGACCCAATGGGAGGAGCCGTCAGAATGTGGCTCTATCTAACCCTTGGTGGCCGTGAGAGAGTGGCCCTACGGCCCGAAGAGGACTATTACCGTCTCCGTCCAGGATGTGCCCTAACCCTTCTTGACTCTTCAGCAGCGGTTTATTCCCGGCTACTGCCTCCTCTTCCCTAGGAAAACCTAGCTAAGATTAATCGAGTGCTGCGCACTACGATCAGACCTTCTTCCCCTATAGGTAAGGCGCAAGCTTCCACCTTTTCCAAAACAGTGTCTGGTGTAAGCAGACAAGTCGGGAGAGAAGATGATTATGCCTCCGTTTGAGCCTCCTATAAAACCCAGAAGCTCACTTTCACTCATGGATAACGCGGTAGTGCGACAAGCCATCTGGTGGTTCGAAACTCAACCGCCGAGCATGGCTGTGTCTTCGTCTTTTGATATAGCTTGCCCGTGTTATTTTCGCGCTTGCGCGTTGCGCGTAAAATTTCCAACATGGTTGACGGGTTTGTTTACAAACTGTCATATTTCGCGTTCGCGAGTTTTCAGGGTTATGTTCGGCTCGAGAAAACCCTTTCGCGACTGTTAAGTTACGCGTGTGATGAGTGTCGCGTTAATTCTTTTATTTATTCTCTACCACGTTTTGCGCGAGTGTCGTGTACGTCGAGTCTAGTGAGAGATATTTCTACGCGGTGACTCTTTGGAGTCGGCGAGGTGAGGTTTGATAATCTATACTCAATTCTATTTATTAATATTATTATAAACAATACGACCAACGCCCTTTTTCCCTCTTTATTACAGGTTTGTATGGGGAATACGTTCGGATAAAACAACCATCGTATCGTTCCTTTCTTTGATGCTACTTCCCCATATATTTATTAATATATTTTTCGCAGGTACCTTGCAACAAAATGGATTGTTGCCGTGAATCGACAACTCAGGCGAGTCGTTCACGTCTTGGGCTCTTCGTTAGCTGTTTTCCAAAGGTACGCTTCCTCGAGTCGATGGGACGGGGGGCTATTTCCCAAGGTGGAGGGTTCCGACTCACATGAGGTACTGCGTAAGCAGTACTACTCAGGTAAGAGAGATCGTTCCTCTTATTTTGACTGAATCAAATTTCTAATTATATTCCTTTGCAGGTTTTTAATACCAAGGCTGAAGGACGTCGCAACCTGACGTTCGGTATACGCTTAAATCCACGTTCCAAATACTTTTCAACTACGTTTCTGACACTTTTTATTACATGCTTCCCTTTTACCAGGGGTATGTGAAAACTACTCGTTCTTATTATAACATGAACTAGTAATATGCTGAGAATTTTCTAACATCCTGTTTGCTTATTCTTTTGTGGCCCAGTGACCAGTTGTGTTGCGTTTTTTCCGTGTACAAGGGAAGAAAAGAATTCGCTGGAACATCGAGAATTTCGCTTGTTATTATATGAGCAGCAAGCAAGTTCGCTAAAATGAACGTCAATACTTTCTTAGCGAATCACGCGTCGCAAAATTATCGGAGGACTGATAATTGTAACGAATCAGTTCGTAAACATAGCGAATTGTCATCGTTGCGTTCTCCGATATACTAAAAAAAAAACAAATTCGTTAGAAGTTCGAAATCTTTTTTCTCCGTGTATAGATTGTATGTGTACAATCTGTATACTATTTTTTACCATATGTATATTAGACCGGAGCGAAAAACAAAAAAGTTTTCAAATGGAATCATAATAGTGCGGGAAAGTTGCTACTCGTTAACACAAACACAGGGAAAAGAAAATTTTCGAAATCGGACAATATCTTCGGTTCGCGCATCGCGTTCAAAATTTTTCCGAATTTGAACAAATTTGAACAGATATACGAAAAACTGTAGGAGGTGTGAATCCTGTCCGGTCAAGCTCATTTTTTATACATAACATTGTTTTGAAGTGTAGAATAGGGGGAGAATGCCGCATACCTCTCTTCTACCCCCCCCCTCCACCCCCAAGCCCCTCGAAGGGGTGAAGATGAACAAGTTTCGTTAAAAGCAGTTCGTATTGCAGAAGATGCAAATACTGAACTATTGACTTGATTTTTCGTACATAAGGCAACTTTAAGGCTAAAAGTAAAGAAAGTATTCCCCTTCCTTCGTTATTTCCCCTAAGGGGCCGAAGATGTGCAGCTCTTGGCCCGTCCTTCCTTGAACGACTCAGAACTCACCACGGGAAGGTGGCTGCACGGCAAGTTCCACCCACACCCTGCCCAACCAACCAACCAAACGTGGGCGTGGAGAATTATGCACATTCAGGGACTGCGAATTCCGATTTGGTCTCAAATTTTGACATGGTAGCACGAGAGGCGAGTGTAGTTCTTATGAAACCATCACGTCTCTCATGACCATAAACTGCTGAAGAGGCCTGTGTTACTAGCTTCACACTGCGCTCTACGGCTTGAGTATGACAGGGTATGTCTGCTAGATTCAGAGGAAGAGTTGGTCTTTCTCCTTGAGAAATCAAGTCTGCAATATCAGCTGATGAAAGGGTTGCCAAAAGAGGTGGACATGTGATTTTGGTTGCAGACCAATTTATGATATCAAAATAATCATGAGCATCAAAATTTATGGCCGGAACTAAGAAATTTCTGATAGATTTACCCTTTGTGGTAGTTTCTTTGGATTTCAATACTCGCCGAAGGCCCAGCTCCCGAACATCCTGCCTATCATCCATAACCATCGAAAGAAGAAGGTTTTCGGGATGGGCGAAGAAGGCATTCCTTTGAATAACTTTCTTCGCCACTTCTTGGACTTCTGCAGGTAAGCCTCTACATCCCTTGATGCATTCAAAAATATGCTTAGGTCCTTCAACTATTGAAGATCTTGTCTTAATTTCAAACCACATGGGTACGTATACAGTCATGATGTATGTAACAATGTTGATGAGATTTTCAGGTGGGTTTTCAAATGAAATATATAGTCTCAAGAACCGGTTCGCTATCGTCAACCACCGAGCATGAGATATTGGTCCCGGATCTCGATTCGCTAGGTCCGAGGAACAAGACCCAGCAGCAATGGAAACGGCAATGTCATGTAGGTATCTCTGGTCTTTACTCAGAATTTGTGGGTCAATTTGTGGAATGACACATTCAATTTTATTAAATGCAACTACAGGCAAAGACTCGCAACCAACCAGCCGTTCGCCGAGAGGGCCACTCAAAGACTTCAGTCCTGCGGTTGTACCATCAAATGTTTCTACAAGATGCCTCAAAAGTAACTCATTGAAATGTAAAAGACAGATCACCCACTGTATTGGCCCCTTCAAACGCATTCCTATATACTTAATTGCTCCCCGTTTCCAGCCAGTGTTTGTTGCTGTCCCATCAGTCCCAACTACTTCAATTTTAGAAGTATCTATTTCATTTTCTTCGAAATAGTCTATGATGCAGAAAGCAGTGTCCTTTCCACTTTTGGAAGTAGGTACTAGATGGCAAAGATACTTTGAACCCGGTTCCTCAATTACTGTAATATGATCCTCTTTTTTTACAGATTGGTATCGTTTTACCCCTTTTTCAACCAACACTAAAGTGTTATCTGCCCTACCATCGAAGTATACACACATTGGGCCGTTCATTTGATGTTCCCGTCGCTCTAAATTAGTACGTTTTACTCTGCACTTTTCTTTTTCTCTTCTAATTTTGCTCCTATCAACGATCAGAGATGTATCACTATCAGTAACAAGACCTAGGTCTTTCAGCACGGTAGATGTGATAGCAGCTGTTGCTCTGTCAGACAGGCCAAAACGAGTACTTGTCAAAGCAGTTGTTGGAAGCGACAGGCGCATCTGTGAGGACTTTGAGCTTCTTGACAGGGCAGACGAAAAACGTGTGGGCTGAAAGTCCGAATCATCATCAACATCAAAATTTGTCTCTTCTGTTTCCGGATCGGTACTGCCAACGGAGGGACCAGGCAAGTCTTGTATTTGCACGCTGAGCAGATTAAGCTGACGAGCTTTTCTTTGTAACTTTGATGTAAGTTTCTGTGTTTCCTCCTTATCTACCGTCAATCCAATTTTACCTATTCTGAGGTGTCTTTGTGCGTAGAGAAACTTGAGTTCCAATGTAGGTATTTCCCTATCCTCACGGCAATTGCAGCTGACAACTACAGGATTTGGACAAATACATTTCTCAAAGGTTTTTCTGCAATTGCATTGTAGTGTCATCTTGCACTTGCAAGATGATATGTCAAATAATGTGTTATAAGATTTATGAATGAAGTCATTGTACTTATTCTTTTTTCCAGCCCAGGTTTTGTCCCTTTGATATGATTTACGAAGTGCATAATAGCAATCATGCAGTTGCTTGATCTTTTGAACGACTCTTGTGTAACACACGACAGGAATCGAAGCTGTGGAATATATTGACTCAATCTGTTGAGCTACAATGTTTGCCACGTCTGAGAAGCTCAAGTTCCTTCCAGGTTTACAGTCACTAGACTTTACTGCCATGTCATACTTGACTTCATTCCAACATTTTACGATATCGGCATTGGTGGGAAGAACCGCCGGTGGTAGTGGTTTTGGTGCACCAAAAAATGGGCAGGGACCATGAGCATGAGCACTACGAGTGAGTGCCATAATCAAGATCAAGAGAGGTGATTGGTCACACCTGATATTGTAAGATTCGTATTATTGTTCAAAAATTCTTGAAGTTTCAATAAATTCTCGAAATTATATTCGTCACTCAAAGACAATCCAATATTGTTAAATTGGTTCGTTCTAATATGAATATTTCCACGTCAACCTGATGCACTAAACATCCTAGATCATCATCATCATGGAGTACTCAGTCTTACGACTGGTTTGATGAAACCCTCCACCCCTGTCTATTATCCGCCAAACGTTTAATTTCTACATATCTACTACATCCCTTGTCTTGTACGATTTGCTTCATATAACTTGCTCTAGGTCTACCTTTACCAGTTTTACCATTCATTTTCCCTTCCAATATTGTTTTCAATAAACTCTCATGCCGTAATGTGTGTCCTATAAGATTGCTTCTCCTTTTCACGATGTGTTTCAAAAGATTTCTTTCTTCATTTATCTGCTCGAGTACTTCTTCATTTTTGACTTTGTCTATCCATTTTATTCTGAGCATCCTCCTATAACACCACATTTCAAAAGCTTCAAGTCTTCGTTGATCAGTTTTCCCCATTGTCCAAGTTTCGCAACCATATAATGCTGTGCTCCAAACGTAACTTTTCAAGAATTTCTTCCTTACTTCCAAGCTTATATTTTTGAGCATAATAACTGTCTCTTTTGATAAAAAGCCTGTTTCCCTTGTGCTATTCTTGCTCTTATATCTCTTTCGCTTTTGCCGTTCTCTGTAATTATGCTTCCTAGATATTTGAATTCTTTCACCTGTTCAATTGCCTCGGTATCTATTTTGATTCTCGTTCTTCTAGATGTTTTCGCTGCTGTACACATCATGAATTTTGTTTTGTCTTTATTTATATTCATACAATAGTTTTCCAATAATATTGTTCTCATGGTGTTGAGAATATTTTCTAACTCAGTACTACTCGTGGCCAATATAGCTATGTCATCCGCGAATCTCAACATACTTATATTTTCTCCCTGAATCTGTAATTTCGATTGAATTTCCTCCTTCACTTTGTTCATTGCTTCTTCTATATATAAATTGAACATCAGTGGCGATAATGAGCATCCTTGTCTCACCCCTCTTCTTATTTGTGCTTCCCCTTCCTGACCCTCTATGTCTATTATTGCACTTTGATTCTTATATAATTCGTATATTATTCTTCTATCTTTATAATTTATTCCCACCTTCTTCAGGATCGCAAACATCTTCTCCCAGTCCACATTATCGAAAGCCTTTTGTATATCTACAAAACCTATGTACACAGATTTCTTCAGCGCTATCCTTTTCTCTATTACTGCCCTGAGTGCTAAGATTGCTTCTCGCGTTCCCCTATTTTTTCTAAAACCAAACTGATCCTCTGCCAATCTACTCTCTCTTTTATTTTCCATCCTCCTGTATATAATTTTGGTCAGTATTTTCGAAGCATGTGAAGTTAAACTGATCGTTCTGTAGTTCTCGCATTTGTCTGCCCCTTGTTTTTTCGGGATAGCGACAATTTTATTCTTTTGGAAATCTTCCGGTACTTCTCCTTTTTCGTACATATCTCTAATCAATTGAAACAGTGCGTCGCGAGTTCCTTCACTGGAGGCTTTTATAAGGTCCGCACTTATGCCATCTATGCCTGGCGCTTTATTATTTTTCAATTCTTTCAAAGCCTTGTCGAATTCTGATCTCAATATCGAATCTCCCAATTCTTCCTCATCTACATCCTCCTCCTTCTCTAATAGTGCTATATCATCGTTTCCTCTATACAAGTCTTCCAAATGATTGATCCACTGTTCTATTTTCTCTTCCGTTTTTATCAATTGTCGTCCTAGAGAGTTTCTAATCTTATTGCTTCTAGATTTCATTTGTCCGAAAAATCTTTTAATAATTCTATATGCTTCATCTATTTTTCCTAAATGCAATCTTATTTCTATTTCCTGACATTTCTCTTCTAACCACTGTTCTTTTGCTTTCCTTGATTCTCTTATTATTTTATTCCTCAATGATTTGTATCGTTGCTGGCCTTCTTGGCTATCATTATTCTTGTATTTTCTTCTTTCATTTATCAATTCTAAAATTTCTCCCGTTATCCATGGGTTTTTAGCTTCTACTCCATCATTCTTCAAAATCTTATCCGCACATTCTCTTATATTCCCTTCATCTTTGTCCATCTCCTCTCTATTCCCAAGTCTTTCTCTTTTGATCTCCCAATTTTTCATCCAACATTTTCTCGAATGCCTCATGTGTTTGTTTTGCTTGAGGTTCTTCAAATTCCATCTTTTCTGCATTTTCCTTTTCTTCTTCAGAGATTTGAATTTCAGAGAACATTTCATCATCAACATATTATGATCACTATCTATATCTGCACCGGGATAAGTTTTACAGTTTTTCACTTGGTTTCTAAATCTTTGTTTCACTAATATGTAATCAATTTGGTATCTTGCTGTATCTCCTGGCATTTTCCAAGTGTAGATTCTTCTTGGATGATTTTCGAATAAAGTGTTTGTGATAACCATCTTATGATTTTCACAAAATTCGACTAAACGTTGTCCTCTATCGTTCCTCCTCCCTAACGCGAAATCTCCTATAATGTTGTCCTCTTTTCCTTGTCCTACTACCGCATTCCAATCCCCCATCACTATCAAATTCTCTTCTCCCTTCACATATTCTATCACTTCTTCTATTTCTTCGTACGTTTTTTCAATATCTTCCTCCGAATATGCAGATGTGGGCATGTATACTTGGACTATGACTGTGTCTACCGGTTTTGTTCTGATTCTAACCATCATCACACGTTCATTATGTTGCAAATAATTTTCTATTCTATTTCCTACTCTTTTATGCATTACAATTCCTACACCTGCTTGACCGTTCTTTGATCCTGTATGAATTATTCTATAATCCCCACTCCAGAAATCGCCCTCTTGTGGCCATCTCATTTCGCTAATCCCCATTACGTCTATATTCAACCTATTCATTTCTAATTTCAAATTTTCTAATTTTCCCGCTTGCCTCAGTGATCTAAAATTCCCCACCATACACCGTGATTATATAGATGTAGTGAAATACCGATATGAATCACATAATTTTTGATGAGGCAATGAATATATCACTTGAACTTTTTGATAGCTGGAAAATATACTGCGTCTGGGTAAGCGTGTGGGAGTTTCATCAATTCACTTTCCATCATTTTATGACTATTTGAATAAATCATTTCCACTTCTTGTTGTTTCACCTGCACAAGAAGTTCTCAGCCCAAAATTAACGATTGATCTGCGGAAGAAAATCGAACGTCTAGTAAGCGTATTGTCCGACCCGTGATCAAGTGGATGTGGTGGGGGGAGCGTTCGAGCTTGTCAGGCGGAGAAGTGAAAGGAAATCGAGCGGAAGGAAATCGGATGGGTACTGTACTGAAAAGTGGGGCCACTCTATTCTCCTCGCACGAACTTTCGGTACGGAATTCGGTTCGAGACACGATTCAAACTTAATGTACATAAATATTTTTTACAGTGCACATTGTAATCAATTTTCAAATGACGTGGTGTTCAACGTTAGTTCTTCCTCTTCAAACATATGACTCCTTCACTACGTTGAACAACGTTGTGTTGTGTCCTTGGGAACAGTACATTCTCTCATATGAGAAGAACATAGTGAGGGAATATTGTCCCACCAAACGATTAAACAGTGTTCATCCGTACTGATATTTTAAATGTCATATATCACGAAAGTGATGAAATATTGTCGAAATGCTACTTGGTCATTTTCATTTGATGCAGCAAAAGACATTCCATTACATGTTCATAGAACGTTCATTTTCGTGAACATACTATGGAGATACATTGAATGTATTTAGCTGATGCGAATGCATGTCATGAAAATATTCTAACAATCTTTCGGACACATGGTTGGAACCCTTGTGATGTACGATGTATCCATATGAGGTATCAGTGAAAAACGCCCAGCGAACAAAATCAAGGCAGCGCTTCTGGCAGCAATGCAACTATTCACTTATACATTTAACAATTTCTTGTACATCCCTAGTGGAAACGCACCATATATGACCCACATATGACCCATATATGCCCCATATATAAACCATATATAGATCATATATGTTATGAGTAATCCAAACATATATGATCCATATATGACCCATATACATAGGGGTATAAAAAAAGTCTCTCCTACGAGAATTGAACGCGGTTCGTTGGGACCGGACTCCATCCCCCTTCCACTGGAGCCACCGCCGGTCGCTTGAAAGAAGCGACTTCTTTCACGTATATGAATCCCCGCTCATTCTTGAAAACCATATATGGCTCATATATGAACTCCGAATTGGTAGATCAACAATTGTGGATCACATATAAAACATATATGAGTTATTGCGAGTCAGATTCACAATGAATTCCTCAATATTTTTAAAATAATTGGTTTTGAATTCTTCGTTGAAAAATATGAGATATTTGTCAAATTTGTTTGTTTGCTCTTTTTTATTTTATTGTGTTCACCGGTTTACAATGTGTCAGAGCTTTTAGTTTTGACAAATCCAGTTCTTTTTGAATGCGTGTATCTCGAAAAGGTCTCAACACACAGAATTACTGATAAGGCATAAAAGTTGGGATTTTTTCTGAACTTTTCAAAAATTCGAGTGAAATTTTTTTTTCCAATTTGTGTCTAGTGGAATTCCTACGGTGGAAGTAAAAATGGTAGTTTATTCGAATTTGGACATTTTCGGCCCTTTAAGATCACCAGGAATCCAAGAGGCTCTACGGGGAGTGTGTGGTTCCGTACCGTGACGAAAATTCTTGTCATCATTTCTCATAATTTCTCATTGCCCCAATTCATGGAGAAAATATGAGGAATTCTATTGTTCTTTCTCATAATTTCTCATAATTTCTCATTGTCCCAATTCATGGAGAAAATATGAGGGATTCTATTGTTCTTTCTCATATTTTCTCCATGAATTGGGACAATGAGAAATTATGAGAAAGTATGACAAAAATTTTCGTCAGGGTAGCTTACAGTGCTTGTCGGGAGTTTCAATTTGTGCTGCCTTCTGTTATTGTCAAAGACACCGAGATGTAGATTTTACCGAGAAATCTCCAACAATATTTGAAAGACTGCGTGAATGGCATCTGTTGCTTTGGTTTGGGGTCTGAAAGACCCTGTGTAACCAATTACGTAAGTACTTTGAAGTGTGACCTCAACGGGTTAATTTTTTTATCGAACAAACACGATCGATCTATGGTGCATAGCAATACTTTTGGTTCAGTTCTGAAAATGGTAATTTTCTATGACATTCAAGGAAAACAAATAAAATAAGACAGAAAAGATAACTCAATAACTTGAAATTACACATCAATCCGTCCATGAAATGTCTCGTATCTATGCTGCATTACAAATCTTGAATAATCGAGCACGCGGAGTTCTCAGGCCGCCCTTGTTTTGTCCAGATCTCTCGAATGCAGTGGAGTGACATTTTCGAAAACGAAACGAAAATCATCGTTATGTTCCAGAAAGTAGTTTTGCTTGTGGAATTTGAAAATCAAACGTATTCGAATTTGAATAAAATACTCTTTTCACTTCCATCGTCGAATTACGGCAGAATACGTCCTTGGAAAGAAATTTTCTCTCGACTTTGTGAAAAGTTGACGCAAAATCCTAAGTTCCATGCCTTGGTAATAATTTTTTGTATTGAAAGCTTTCCAAGATACAGGCATTTGAAAAAAAGTGGGTCTTAGAAACCAAGAACTTCGACATATGTTGTAAACCTGGAATCATAATGGAATAAGAAAAAAAGAAACAAATGATGCGTTTCTCACATTTTTCAACAGAGAATTCGGGATAACCATTTCAAGAATATTTATGAACTCTTGGAGAATCCGATATAAAATGATCCATACATAGCAAATAATTATACCAAATATGGATCATATATGTTTTTGACAGTTTCCTGCAAACATATATGTTGCGCGCGGTACCATATATGCTCCATATGTATCACTGATGAGACTTCGGCCACATATATGGCGCATATATGGGTCAAATATGTGTCATATATGGGGCATATATGGCCATATATGTTTTGTGGGAATCATATATGGATCCTATATGGGTCATATATGGGTCATATATGGGTCATATATGATTTATTTCCACTAGGGATATTAGGTACGTATCTATGATTTTCATCCGGAGTGTGCGCACCATTGCTGTAAAACATCTCGAGTGAACAAATTTTCGAAACTATTTATATGTTATATATAATTCAATACCGCTTATTTACAGGGTGGTCCATTTGAAGTGATACAGTCAAATATCTCAAAAATTAGTGGAGATGGAAAAAAATGTTCCAGATAAAAAGCTTAGGGTTCCAAGGGGGAAGTATGATGCTGACCTTGAAAAATCCTCCAGAGGTCATTTTGAAGGTCATTTAGTGGTCAGCATGGTTTTTTTTTATGGAACTCCCATTTTTTTCATCATGTCATAGTCAAGCTGGTTTCAAACTCTTTACGGAACACTGGTCATGGGCGGGAAGGGGTCCATTACCAGTGTTACGTGAAGGGTTTGAAACCAGCTTTCCCATGCCATGATGCGAAAGAACCATCTTGACCTCTAAATGACCTTCAAAATGACCTCTGAGGGATTTTTCAAGGTCAGCATCATACTTCCCCCTTGGAACTCTAAACTTTTTATCTGGAACATTTTTTCCTATCTTTGATAGTTTCCGAAATATTTGACTATATCACTTCTAATGGACCACCCTGTATATGATATGTATAATTATATATAAATTATATATTTTAGATGTATTTTTTATTGAAAATCTTTCTACAAGGGATGTAAAAGCAAGTCACGTTCGTACGAGTAGTTCAATGAACAAATGCTCATTTCCACTGTGAAAAAAACTCCAATAAAAGTTTGGGAGTTTTTTACCTAACATTTTTCAGTAAATTTACAAACAATTTCCGTGAAATCTCAAACAGGTTTGGTCAGTTGAAAAACATTTTTTGGGAAGTCACCAAAGTTGATTGGAAATTTACTAAAAATTTGTGGATTCCCAAATAATCTGAAAATTTACAAATCCATAAGTTTTTCACCGTACTTTTCTTCTTAGAAATTCACAAATATTTTTCACAGTGTATGCTTGCCGCGTTTTATTTCCATCCATAAGTTCACGACTCGAATTAGGATAATTTGTCATAATTAATTTATAATATGAATGATACATCATCATCGCGATGGCTGGAGTAGGGATGGGCGATACTTGACAGCATCGATACTTTTTATAGAAAATTTGTCTTGTGTATATTGAATTTGATAAAATATCGACAAAAATTGTATGAAAGTTGTATGAAAATTATCGATACTGCACGGAAAAAAATGAACTTGTAATTTCACCAGAGCTCTGGTTACTATATGGACAGCAAGGAATATCCGTCACCTTTACCGGAATTCTTGTTAGAATACCCAAGTTGCCGGTAAATTTAACCAGAATTCCGCACAGAGAAAAGTTTATATTAAAGATTATTACACGCAGTATCGTACCTGTGGGATATACTCGGTTACACGGAGAAAACTGGAATAGTGACGTTCACCATTATCGTTTAGTGAAACCTTGTTTCGCTGAAAACATTAAGCAATCATTTTATTCTACTAAATATAATTTAGTAAAGATTGGTGATTTCAACAAAATGGTACAGTAGTCCATGTATGATCAATATTACGGATGGTATAGTTAGTTTGACTGACTCAATTGCCTCGACTACGCTGTTCAGTAGTAATAACTATTTTATCCGTTTCAATTAACGCGTTCGAGCGGAGTGAACCGAAACCAGTCGAACGTAACCGAATATACGAACTCTCCTCGCTTACCGACACTGTTTTGTTTATAAACGATTTCTTTCCCTCATAAATGTGTTAATGGCAGGGAAGGAGTCGATGACAACTCGTATATGGAATATGCCTATCATAATTCTCGTCTTAATAATCAACACTTCACAAAATCAATTTATTTAGATAATCCAAAATTGTTTCAACAGTTTCCTCTGATCATAAGTTCTCCAAACACTTATAACAGATACGCAAAGCCAGTATTATTATATGTTCAGTTTAGCTCAAGTGGTATACGCGTTAGGTGTAGGTAGGTAGCTAGTTAGGTAGGCAGGATGTTGAGGTTCGATTCCCGATTTCAGCTTCCTGAATGTTATATGCAATCGATGTTCGATGCTACAACCTGACGCTCAACTAAATAGTAATGAGTGTCAAGCAATCAAAATTTTTGCTGCTCTGGGAAATTGTTCCTACAGACAACATTAACAACCTCCATAATATAACAAAATTTTTTTATTATTGAATCGAATTCATATTATTGTTTAGTAAAAATTATCATGTTCATTCCGCGGAATAGATGATTTGTGTGGTGGAATCAATCATGCGACCATTCACTGTTTGGTACGAATAACAATGCTTGGGTAATCGAATGAAATACAAGTTTAGTAAAATTAATTTGACTTGTTATGGTGACATGGATTGTATGTGCATCCGGTTTCTAATACTAAACATTTGGTCTGTCCATATTTCACTAAATTGTTCAGTACGAGTTACCATTGGTTTGATTGATATCACTATTCAGTTTTCTCCGTGTATGACGATAGGAACTATAACTTTGTATCTTCCTTTTACCCCGCATGTTGAATTCAAGAAGAGTTGTGGTAATCTGTCGCATACTCATGGTTCTTCCTGCCACAATAAAGTATATCCCACGGCTGCGATATAAATATATTAATTTTTACTATAAATTTTCTCCGTGCGGTAAAGATGACAGATATTCCTTGCTGTCCATATAGTAACCGGAGCTCCGGTAAAATTAAAGGTTCATTTTTTTCCGTGTGTCTAGCATCGCCCATCCCTAGGTTGTAGGAGTGGTTTGCGCTTCTTTCTAACAGCCATAATATCGAATGCCCTTTCTGGATCTACGTGGATATCAGAATGAATATATATCATAGCGATCGAATAGCTATCGGACCAATAAAAAAAGTTTTACTTGTAGAAAGATTGCGTTTTTTTGTCTGAAGTAATCTTATTTTCATTGCATTAATTACTGAATGTCAGGTATATTCAAGAATATCATCCGACCAGTTATAAATGGCAGGGTGTCTAGCATCCGAGCAATTCGGAAATTATACGGGAATTTTTTTCACTCGGGAAAAATCCCGGAAATTTACGAGGATTTTTTGAGAAAACGGGAATTTATAGGATGAAACAAAGAATATCTTCAATTTTTGTAATATGTCTGTTCAAATATATCTTCGGTCATATCTTTTATGATATTCATTAGGAATCTTCAAAATGAAGCTGGCAGACGTGAACCAGCAGACAGCGTATATTGAACCGAGCCAATGTGCATTTGAATTTTTCTAAAGTACACATTCTCAGAGATTAGGATCCACAAATTTCATTGATACAGGTTTCATCATTCTACGAAAATTTTGCAATTAGCTAGAGTCTACGTCATCTGCTAGTTTCAGTTTCATATCTTCAAATACTTCCTAGAACAGTATCATGAGTTGAAAACTTACCCAATTTTTTAATATAAATCATTGAAAAATTGTCAAAACCGCGTTTGAAAATATAAAATCTCCATTGGAAATCGCTTCTAAAACCAAGAAGGCGCGGCAACTGAAATGAATGATAATTTCGTACATGAAAAAATCGAGATTATCAATATTCACAAAAATGATTGTCAATTCGGGACAAAAGATCATCGCTGTAGAATATCCGTAGTAAGTTCACCAAAAGTTCGCAGTGGAAATACTGAAATTTGATAGTTTTATTGTTCTTGCAGTAAAACTATAAACATTCAGAGGAAAGGAAGCGTAAAAATCACAATCTTCATTAACAAATTGAAGACATCGCAGACAATAGAAGATAATTGCTCAACATCAGTTCAATAAATTACTATTTGAATAGTAATTTTCGTCATTGGAATACAAATTCATTGAATATCGAAAAATTATCTTCTATTGTCCGCGATGTCTTCATTCTTTTTTCCTCTCAGTGTATGTTGAGGGGAGTGACATATAAGTTTCAGAAACAAAAAAGCATATTTTTTTGAATTTTTTTTCCAATAGTGTAAAAGAATTTCTCATCCAAAGTTTTAGGCATCTAGAAGAGTTAGGGATGCATACGATATATCGGTCGAAAGTGAGGAATAACCCTAGTCACACAACATTCGGAAAGCATGCCGAGAATATTCACAGCACATGCATAGGACATTCAATGTACTAAAAAGGTTCGCAGAACATGCTATGGACATTCGTGTGTTACTTGGGAATCGATTATCTTGATTCTTACATGTTCCCATGAAATATTTAACGCATGGATTTTTGACTTTGTGCATAATGAAACGGAATAAAGGATCATCTTGGTCTTATGCACAAAATAAACCAAAATATGCTTCCGATGTCATTTTGATATATAGATTTCGCAAAATCGGTATATTGAAACGATATCGGAAGCATATTTTGGTTTATTTTGTTCATAAGACCAAGATGGAAAATCCATTATTTCGTTTCATTATGTACAAAGTCGGAAATCCATACGTTAAATGTTTCATTGGAACATATAAGATTTGAGATAATCAACTATTCCTCAATTTCGACCGATATATAGAACAGTAACCTTTGAACAATATTTTCCGAAATTTTGAACTGAGAATTTTGAAAACTTAGCCGATGGGGGTTGATTTTCGGATACTTCTCGAAAAAAAGTGCCCTCGCAGTGAATACGATAACTTCCCTCTCTTAGACTTTTACTCCGATTGACTTTCAGAACTTCGGGGAAATATTCTTGAAATTTCGAATCACCAGATCAAAAAATAAAAAAACAATCAATTTTTTGAAATTTCGAAGCCGATTTCACCCCTTGAAGTGATACCAACGACCCCTGCGGATTCGACCAGAACCATTGGTTCGAAAAAGACACGACCAAAACTATTCTCACAAAATATTCGAAAATGGAGCAATACAATCAAAATATCGCTCTATATACACTTTTTTCAAACAATAAAGATGGTTTTTATACAGCGATATTTCGATTTCACTGCTTCATTTTCGAATATCCTGTCAGAAAAGATTTGGCTCGGGTTGTATCGTCAGGGATCGCTGGTATCCCCTTGAGTCCATCGAAAACATCCTCCACACTGAGAGACAAAAAAAGAGAGGAATTCATATGAAAGTGCACAAGTTTTACATTTTCTAAGGGAATTCTCGGCGTGGTGCGAAAAAAATTGTAAATTTTATATTCCGAAGAAAATTCAAAGACCACACCGTAAACATTACATCTTCGAGAGACAACGCAGGAAATTGAATGCAGCCACAATAAATATTACATTCTCAGTATGCAACATAGAAAATTCAACGTAGATCCAAGAAAGTTTACATTTTTCGCAGACATTACTTTGTTCAATGCGAGTAGCAGGGAAAATGTACTCTTTGCTTCGTCAGAATGTAAACTTTACATTTTTCTGTAAGGGACAATGCATCGAGAATTTGGCAATCAATGTTTCGATGAATGATATAAATTAAAACTATCTTCTGAATACATTCTGCTAAAAATTCCCAATACAGCAAGATTCAAAACGATAAACTTTCTCTATAGTTTTCAATGAGGCTTTTGAATACGGAATTTACAATTTTTTATCGTTCTTGAACGATAGAACTCTATTTTCCCTCATCGTATTCTATAGAATTGATCATGAAACGTAAGTGGTGTTATCGTAAAAGTTTCACAGAAAAAGTACTACTTATTTTAGGATAAATGAGTATTATTTTTCAAATAAGTGGTACTTTTTTTGTACGTATTTGCTCATAAAACCACATACATCCTGTTAAATTTTATACGACACGATAAGGAACGATTGAAGTTCTATCGTTTAAGAAGATTACAACATAGTAAATCCCGTATTCAAAAACCTTATTGAAAACTATAGAGAAAATTTATCGTTTTGAATGGTTCTTTATTGAGAATTTTTAGCAGGTTAGGGTGATTGAAAATCCGCGAAAGGTACTGCACGAATATATACTGAAGAAAATGAAAAGCTTCTTCCTTTGATTACCTTGTGGAATGCTTAATTTGGTGCTGACTTCAGTTACCCTTACAGCAAAAATTCTGCTTTGTCTAAAAGATTCGTACTGCAATATACAATATACTATGCAGCAGTTTTGACTGTCTTTAATAAGATGTCTCAATTTCAGAAGTCTGGAAGCTGGCTTCAGATTTCTTTCAGATCCCTCCTCCAGATTCCTGGAACGAAGACGTATGCAGTGAAGACTGTCGCATAAGACATTTTCTACACATTCGGTAGAAATCTCTCAGACGAAGCAAAATTTTTGCTGCATGGGTGACAACTACATATTTTTCTTCGAAAAGTCATATATAAAATTCTAGTTAAAATTGGTCTCTCAAAAGCATAATAATCATAATCTATTCTATATCAATTTAAACATTCTCGTTCTAATCAAACTTATAATAATATGAATCTAAATTCTATTCTGCAATAAATCATCATACACAATTGAAATATTACATTACCAGAAATCCTTGGCCAAGCGATTCACACATTGGGAGCATTCCTCGCACACAAACACTCATACCAAATTGTTGTCCTGAAGGAAAAATCATACTCGATTAATAATTAATGATTCTAAACTCGAAAACACTTGATTCGATACAAATCACAAGATCTTTCTCGCGTGCACGCTATTTCAATAATTGAGACGATACATAGATTCGTTACATTGATACGCTACTTAGATTCAATACTTGGATTCGTTACAAATGATATGATTACTTGAATAATATACGGTCGTGTTCACACTGACCGATACGAAACATGTACAGAGAGACGAAAACTCTAGCGGAGGGAGGGAACTCGTAACTTCCCTGCTTCAAGCCACTTGCAAGAGGAATAGATCTTCCTCAGGCTCCAACATTCCCCCCACCCAAAATAGCATTTTGTGATGAGGCACCAGGATGATTTCCTCCATCCAGGTAAGCAATCTGCATCTTATGACTTCATGAATCGAAAGGCAGGCTGCATAATTTATTGACTGGTCTAGTTAACTCCCCTGTCGGGGTTCGGAGACGAACGACACGGATGACTCCATCACGTCCAGGGAAGACCTGCAGCACTCTTGCCAAAGTCCAGTCGGTAGGCAAAGACGTCTCATCAGGGATTAGAACCAGTTGCCCAGGCTTCAAGACAGATGATTTGGAGCACCATTTCGAGCGTTGCATAAGCGTATGCAAATATTCTTGAGTCCATCGTTTCCAGATGTCCTGGACACCACGAGAAATAAGGTCCCAACGGGCGTTGAAGTTGACAGCTTCTTCCAGAAGATCATGTTCTGGGTGACTTATTACTAACAGAGCTAGTGATCGGCGATATTTCACGATATCGATATTTTATATAAAATTTGTATAAAGTTTTTATCGATATTTGATCAAATTCAATATAAACTTGACAAAAATTCTATAAAAAATATCGATATCTCCAAATATCGCCGATCACTAAAGGGAGCCCCAACCAAAAGTGACCTGGCGTCAAGTAATCAAAGCCGTCCTCGAGGCTCGAAGATAGCGGGCATAGAGGCCGAGAATTCAGAATAGCCTCGACTCTTACAAGCAACGTGCTGTACTCTTCGTACGTCAATGGATGATCGGCTATTACACGACGTAGATGGTGTTTCATCAGTTTGATTGCCGCCTCCCAGCAGTCTCCTAAATTTGGCGAAGTAGGTGGATTGAAATTCCATTCTATTCTTCGTGAAATATAATAAGCTCGAATATCATCGTCATTCCTTTGTAAAACAGCAAAGACTTCCTTGAGATGCCGAGCAGCCCCAACAAAGTTTGTTCCCAAGTCGCTGTAGATACGTGAAGGAACTCCTCTCCGTCCAATGAACCGATCGAGAGCAGCGAGGAAAGTAGGTGTTGAAACGTCGGAAACTATATCTAAATGGACCGCTCTAGTAGTAAGGCATGTGAATGGAACTAACCAGCCTTTCTGGCAGCGAGCATTGCGACGTCGACTCTCCTTGATCAAATAGGGACCGGCCGAATCAACACCGGTTTCCACGAAAGCTCGTGGACGTTGAAATCTAGAGCTAGGTAACTGAGACATAAATGGCTCCAACGGTTTGGCCCTGAACTTGTAACAATTGACGCAACGAAAAATGACACTGTGCAATAAAGAACGGATCCCGATTATCCAATACTCCCGCTGAATCAAGGACTGCACCAGCATAGGACCTCCATGAAGAGTAATTCTATGGAAATGAGCACAAAGGAGCAAGGCGAGTGGACTCTTACGTGGTATCAGCAAAGGATGCTTAGATTTATCAGACAGAGGAGATAATGAGAGCCTACCCCTCACCCTGAGCAACCCATCTGAGGTGAGAAATGGAGTTACATGCTTAACGAAGCCGGTGTTCGCCCGACCATGACATAGATTCTCGAGGACATCAGGGAAATATTTCTCCTGCGTCCACTCAACAATTTGAGAAAGCGAATGGGCAGATTCTTGAACCGTGAGAACCCCAAATTGACGATCAGACTCGGAACATCGTAGATTTTTACAAAAACGAATCACATACCCAACGATATTCGTCAGCCTGGTTAAAGAAGATACTTTAGCGAACAGAGTCTCGACAAAATGTTCTGTGTCATAAGAGGCCCTACTAACTGACACCGTTGTATCAGTCCTAAGCTCTGGAACCGGATCCTTCACAGGAGGCCTTAGCAAGACCCATTCAATAATAGGATTACGAAGATAACTTGGCCCCCCCCCCCACCATAACTCGTTGTCGCATAGCTCCGATGGGTACGAACCTCTCGAGGCAATGTCAGCAGCATTGTCCACGCCAGATACATGCCACCACAACTCTGGAGCTACTATTTCTGTAATTTGCCTCACACAATTGGTTACATAAATCTTTAGCAGGGGGATAGGAGTCTGAATCCATGATAATACCACCATACTGTCCGTGAAACTGAATAATTGGTGACTAGGGAGGTTAGATCGAAACTCCGTCATAGAGTCAATAAGCTGTGACAATAATAAGGCACCATCCAATTCTAAACGTGGTATTGTTAACGTTTTGAGCGGCGCAACTAGACTCTCAGCTTTCAACAAATAAGTATGGACAGTCTGATCCTGCAGTTGCACTCGCATATAAACGCATGCAGCAAAACCCCGCTCACTAGCATCACAAAACCCTACGAGCGTACAATCAAGAGAGATATCGATAAGAACATGACGCGGAATGCGAATGCGTTGAAGTTCCGGAAGTTCCGCATGAAACTTAACCCATTTCTGCTGCAGGTGAGAGGGAATTTCTTCATCCCAGCCAACGCGAGACACCCAGAGACCCTGGATGAAGGCTTTAATCCAGAACGTAACTGGACACAGGTATCCCTGTATATCATAAATCCTTGCGACTTGAGACAGGATACCCCGTTTAGCACACCTCAACTGATCTAACGAAAACTGATAACCGAACGTGTCGGACACCGGATCCCAAATGAGACCCAAAAGCTCCATACCTCCAGAATGATCGAATGAAACAGCAGAAACTTGCAATCCACTAGGCACATCAGCCAACACTCTGGGACTATTGCTCGCGAACTTCCTCAATTCAAAACCCCCTCGAGCAAACAAAGAATTCAGCTGCTGATAAAGAACTTTAGCCACCTCATCATCACGAACCGAGCATACGAAATCGTCAACATAGATACGATAGCTGACCAACTGTGCGGCAAGCGGAAAACCATGACCCTCATCCTGAACGAGTTGCTGGACGACTCGCTGTGCGATGAAAGGGCTACACGTTAGCCCGAAAGGGTGTGTAGTTAATTCCCATTCAGTGATGGGACTCAATGTATCCGCACGCCACAACAGATGAGTGAATCGTCGATCGTGCTCGTTTAACCGTATGCACCTAAACATTTGTCGAATATCCGCTGTAAGCGCAACCGAGGTTAACCTAAACTTCAACAAAATATCCGAAATATCCGACTGCAGTTCAGGTCCTGCGAGCAGAAGGTCATTTAAGCTATGAGACGTAGTACTCCTCTCACTTCCGTTGAATACTACACTCACTTGAGCGGTAGAACTATCCCTTACAACAACATGATGAGTGAGCACGTATTCGACCGTGGTTCCCGCCACCCTCATATGGTCCTGATTAACATAATCCTGAAGATTTTCCACATATTGATCATATAATGAGGATCGGCGGAGCAATCCCCGTTCTAGACCAAGTAATCTTTTGTGTGCAATGTCGCGAGTAGAACCTTAAATATTGACAGATTCAGGATCCCGAAACGGAATGGAAACCTGATATCTTCCCTTGTGATCTCGAGTCGTGGTTTCCTTGAAATATCGCTCACATTGAGAATCTGACTCTTGATCGATGATAGGCTGAGTTTGTACCTCCTCAGTCTCCCAGAACTTTTGCAAAAGATCGTCTAAAGAAAGCGATTGACTACAATAAGCGTGGCTCACATGCGCTACATCAATGTCGGGAATCTTTCCGAATGATACGAACCCGAATATCGTTTTGAGTGCGGGAGGCTCTCCCCTCACAAGCACAATGTCATCAGGCAATATGTCTGCATAATGCTGAACTCCAAGGAGTAAGTCAACCGGCCCTGGAATATCAAAACCCGAGTCGGCCAGTTCTAAGCTTTCAAACTTGCTACGAATTTCAGGAGAAATGGGAACCCTCGGAGTATTAGGTGATGTCGAACTCAAAACAATAGCATTGGAACTAACGATGGGAAAAGGTTGATGTATGGGCCTTATTTTACACTCTACTTTGCCTCGGTTATTCGGGAAAGAAGATGAACCAATTCCGACAATCTGCACCGGGAACTTAGTCCGACGCAATTTTAAAGTTTGAGCCAAAGATTCGCTTATGAATGATGATTCACTAGCAGGATCAATCAATATCCGACACTCCATACAATCACCGCTAGCTGACATCACATGAGCCCGGGCGATGCCAATCGAACTGCGTTGCAGAACAGGATTGTAAATCAAGTCGGCCGTTTGACTATTGAGAGCACTCGTAGTTGGACCGTTACGATTATCGGCCAACCCAGAGTTCTCCTCAGGAGCCGTGTTAGATGCCCCAAAGTTGGAAGAGGCCACAGCGTCACCACGATGTAAGAACGTATGGTGATTTTTCAGATTGCACGTACGACATGATAGTTTGCTAACACATTGTGACCGAGCATGATGACCTAGACAACAATAACATAATTTCAGCGATTTCGCAACCTCAAAGCGCCTATCAGGGCTCATGGCTAGAAAATCCGCACAACTATGAATCTTGTGATCCTTTTACAGACCGGACAGGGAAGAAAACGTGGTTGATTGGTATCTGAGTAACGAACGTTGGGACCAGAAGACTTAGGATCTTGAGCTCTGCTCACAAACGACTTAGTTGCAGTAGAAGTGGCCCTATCCGATTTGTTTGATGTATAAGAATGGTTACTAGGCCGATTAGAATGGCCAGAATTGACATCTTTGACATGTGGTGCTTGATTCAGAGCGTTTTCCTTGTGCTGATCTCTCATGAACGATACCAAATCATTGAATGATGGAAATTCTTTGTCTGAAAATTTTGCCTCAAACAAACGCTTGATGTATGTATCAATTGACCCGCAACGCTATCTGTACTATAATGAACTCGGCGAGGTCCTCAATTTCCAAGGATTTTAAGGAATCATAATACCCACAAAATTCATCCAGAAACTGACGAACATGCTGGGCAGATCCGCTTGCACTAGTCTTAAATTGAAGAATTTTGCTCAGAAAATGATTACCAACCAAGCGTATGTCGGTGTAACGTTCCACTAAATTATCGTAAGCCAACTTATAATTCTTACCGGTCAACTTAAGGTGGTCAACGACCCCCAAAGCGGGCTGCTCCAAATAAGACAACAGAAACGAAAATTTCTGTATGTCAGGCAGATCTGTTTCGTGAACTAGGGTGTCGAACAATCCCTTAAACGTTGGAAACTCTTCAAAATCTCCTCTAAACTTAGGAATATTGATGGGAGGAAGTTGAGGTCGAACAGTCCTTGTCTCGTGAATAACTCGCGTCTCAACTGGCGCCGCGCTCTGAGCTTTCAATAATTCACAAGCTCTCCCGCGAATACGATAATGTAATTCTCCATATGACTTAGACACAGCCTCGCCCGTGACCCTAGATCTAGGAGGTACTATTACGTTTAACGGGGCGATATGATCTTGTAATTGCTCAAAGGTATCATAATGCTCATCGGGCTTTCCAGCTCTTGCCAGAAAGACTTCTCGATCGACTGGAAGATTAGCTATGAAATCGTTTGTAACTTGAAGTCTACGAAACATGCGCTCCCTACGACTAACATAAGTTTGGAGCTCAATTTCTTCTTTAGTATAAGGCGGATCTGGATCAGTATCCATCTTATTCTCTGTTCCAATTCAACTATTTGTATACTGCAAAGTCACAAACGAGAATTTTCTAAATTTTCAAAAAAAGGAAAAATAATGGCACAAGTATCGTAGTCATTCAAATAAATGATAATGATAATACATGACCGTGGAGAATAATAATATGACATGAAAAATATCACAATGTAAGAATCCTAATAAATGGAGAAGAATAGATCTTGATAATCACACAAGTTGAGACAATGCTTCAACTCGGAACGCACATAAATTTACGCAGTCAAAACCTGGATAAAACGTTACATTTTAAATAGATGACAGATTGAATAAGTTCATATAAAAATTCCAAGTTTCAAATGAAGTTTGCTTATAATCAACGAATGATCACTTCAATTCAATATCTAACATTGGTCAATATAATAAGAACAACAGACTTTGCTTCTTATTCAACGTCGAAGACAGGATGAATCACGTTGAATCACAATTCTTGATAAGAATTCGCAAAAAATATATACACAAAAGAATTTGATAAATTCGTTCCCTGATGCGAATGTAACTTATAAATTCTAAATTGTGAATACAAATATACATGATTTATACACATTCGATTCATCAAAATTCAGCCATCCTCGACTGAGATCAAATATTTCATGCAACTTCCAATCGATCAAATCGACAATAAAAAAAAATAATCAAGCAATCGGACACATAGAAAATTACACGCATGTTATATCATTTTCAAATTATCAAATCGATATTCTAAACTCTATAGATTTTATTTGAATTCAATACATGATGTAAATAGTCAAGAAACGTGAACTTCATCTATCTCGAATCAGACAATCAAAACAAAGACAACGATGATACCGTTTAACACGGATCTAACTTTGAATTCTTAAGTTAACAGTGATGAAAAAGAAAATTACCTCGAGCCGGCAGATCCGGCTCGAAGGACCAATACATCAGCCTTCGCCGAGAAGAACATGGAAAGGAAAAAAAAACAATGATAATTCGATATATTCAAAGCAATAAATGGACTGTATGAAATAAACGAGAGACTTGAGTAATTCAACATTAGAAACTATATTTTTCTTTGAAAAGTCATATATAAAATTCTAGTTAAAATTAGTCTCTTAAAAGCATAATAATCCTAATCTATCCTATATCAATTTAAACATCCTCGTTCTAATCAAACTTATAATAATATGAATCTCAATTCTATTCTGCAATAAATCATCATACACAATTGAAATATTACATTACCAGAAATCCTTGGCCAAGCGATGTACATATCGGGAGCATTCCTCGCACACAAACACTCATACCAAATTGTTGTCCTGAAGGGAAAATCATACTCGATTAATAATTAATGATTCTAAACTCGAAAACACTTGATTCGATACAAATCAAAAGATCTTTCTCGCGTGCACGCTATTTCAATAATTGAGACGATACATAGATTCGTTACATCGATACGCTACTCAGATTCAATACTTGGATTCGTTACAAATGATATGATTATTTGAATAGTATACGGTCGTGTTCACACTGACCGATACGAAACATGTACAAAGAGACGAAAACTCTAGCGGAGGGAGGGAACTCGTAACTTCCCCGCCTCAAGCCACTCGCAAGAGGAATAGATCTTCCTCAGGCTCCAACAGTTTCCATCACCCTGTATAATAGTGCCCAGTGAACATTTTTCCTCCAACATTTGAAACATTCATCATGTTTTCCGAAGATGGGAAAATTCTCTCATTAGTAATCTAAGTAAATTATTCCCATTGTGAATTTCAATGATTATCAATTAATAAATTAATAATCAGATAACACCTTAAAAAGCACTTGCGATTCAATTTTCGTGTGTTGACATATACCCGTTCGTTGTTCATTGGTCACTCTATTCTATGTGTAAGCGTTTATATTTTCCAACAGCCGTTAACGACTAGGAAATGTAATTTTGACAACGTCGCAATGGAATCGGTCGGTAACAACCAAACACCGTAAGATTTACCCACGAAGCTGAATACATTACAAAAGGAAAATGTAATGTTCAAAGAGTCTTCAGCATCGATAGAAAAAATGTAAACTTTACAGTAAGAACATACGCTATTCATATTCTCGTGTTCGTAACGCAATATTTACATCTTTTTGATTGCTATTATTATCGTGGTCACTCTGAATCTTTCAATATAAAACTGACTATTGGAAGTAGAGAATTTGTTCGGTGACATTTCCTGAAAGAAAATATAATTTTTCAAAATAAATACTTCACTTCTATTATTACATCTCATGATATGAAACATTACAGATTTCCCTGCTGTATTTGCAAGGAATTTGGTATAGAGCCAAAAATTACAGAAAAAACTGTATGTATGTATTAGTTTTATTTCTTTTTCGTCGGCGCCCACTTAGAATTCCTGTGAGCGCCGCCCTCCCTTACAATTTCCCCACTTATTCTACTTACACCTATCTTAACCTATTACTCTTATCCTACTTCTACCTCACATTCAAACATACATGCCCGAGAGAGAGAGAGAGAGAGAGAGAGAGAGAGAGAGAGATCGCCATTCATCAATCCAATCCAGCATCCATTCCCTCCGTCCCATCCTCCTTTTCCCAACCCCCTTCTCTCCCTGCCCTCCTCCTTTTCCCCTCCAATTCCCCCATCCACCGCTCCCCCGTCCCATCCTCACCCAATATTTCCCTCATCCTCCCACCTAACCCCACCTGACCACCCCCCGTGCACCTCTCCAGCACATGTTCTCACTCCTCTACCTCTCCTCCACATACCCTACACATCCGCCTATCCTCTTCCTCCCAATATCTCCCCCCTCTCATTTCATTCCCTAACCTGAATCTCGCAATCCTCCTGGCCCACTTCACCCCTTTACTCTCCCTCAGGTACTTCGGGATGTCCTCTACCCCTACTTCCCCGTACCACGGGTTGTACCTCGATTCTCTTGTCCTCAATCTCCTCTCCTCTATTTGAATTCCCCTATCTTTCTCTATCATCTCCGCCTATCCCACTCTTTCTCGTATCTCCCATTCCGCCCCTTGCTCCCCCAACACCTCATGCCATTCCCTCCTTTCTTCTACCCAGATCCACCCGACTCTACCCTCCTTTATTTCCCTCCAGCACCCCATTGCCACTTCCCCCGCCTCTCCTTTCTCCGGTTTCTCCTCGTATCTACAAGTCCTCCTCCTGAAACCTATTCTCAACTGATCCCTCTTACATCCCTCCCTCACCATATACCAAGGCGTCCTCCAATCTGAACCCGGTGTCCATCTCAAATATTTTTGCTGTAACCCCTCCATTTCCTTTCTTTCCTTCCATCCCCAAATCTCCGCCCCATACTCTACTACCGTCCCTACCAATCTATCCCATATCCACAATCTCCTCCTCCAGTCCGTTCCTGACCTCCTCTCTCCTATCCCCCATACTGTCCTCATTACCACCATACCCTTCCTTATCCTTTTCCTCACCATTGCTTCCTGTTTTCCATTGCTCTGTATAACATACCCCAGATACTTCCATTCTTTAACCTCCTCTAGCTCTCCCTTCCCTCACTTCCACATTACCTCTTTTACAGAAAAAACAGTAATTCCTCCGCATGGCACGAACTTGTCCCTAATGAACTTCCATTATGTCAGTTCCGGAAGAATTGATAAAGAATACTGATAATTCTTCAGGAATTCATTTTGATTACCAGGGACCCATGAAGAACTCGTCCTGAACTATTATGATGAGGACTCTTAAAGAATCCTACGATGGATTCATGAAGAACTTTTTATGAATTTATCGGGACGAGCGTGCTGTATGAGTTGATAGTCACTTTTCAATCATTAATAGTTTTACAGTGTGTCTAGTCCGGGGATTTTTGTTTGTTTAATTGGTCATTTCGTTCAACCTGGGATTTTCATTGACCGATTCCGATGGAATTCCCTGTCTTCCCGTGCATCGTGAATTTCCAATTGAATACATTATATCTGATTTCACAGTAATCGTGAAATCACATTCGATTTGAATTTGAATGGATCACATATAATTGCAAACACGGGAATGGAGTTTCTTTCCCAATATTTTCACAAATATGATGGGGTTTCTCCGTATGGAAATATTCCGCTGGATTATTCTGAATGAATGATCTTCGAAAAAAATACCATTTTCTCTTTAAAAATCTGAAAAACTCTGACAAACTCCGAGAATCCATGAAATTTTAATGGAAAATCTAATAAATTTGAGATATTTTGTACATTTTTCCAAAGTTGATGAGAGTCCTCAATAGTTAATTCATTTTTTCAGACAAATAGGAACGAACTTACGCTCAGAAGGAATTCAAACAAAACTTCATAATTTTTCAATATTTTTCTGACTATTGAAAAAAAATTTTTCAATTTTCAGACAATTTTTCACGTGTGTGATTTGAATAAGAGTTATGAATGTCCTTTAACATTACAAAATTTTTCAATAATTAGAAAAGTGTCGAATATTTATCACAGTTTTGTCAGAATTCTTCCAGAGCGCAATTTCGCTCCTACCCTGCACGGAAAAAATAAGTCACCGAAATTTTCGTGGACTAGGACAACAAAACTTTCGAACGGAGTACAAATTCGAGAAGAAATCTCCCCTGAATTTTGCTGATCCACTACTTTGTTCATCATTTCAATAATGAACAATTTTATCAAAGAAAAAAAACAATATTCTAAAATTTGAAATTATACTCGATTTGGACACGATGGACGGAATGAATCAAGGCTTGACACTTTTGGATGGAAGCTCTTGCACTTGAAAATACAAAAATGGAAAATCTTCGGAAAATTATGAAGATATACTCGATTTGATCCCATGGAAATGTCCCTAAATGAAATGTCCAAATTTTATCCCATATAAATCCGGGAAATTTGAATTCTATCCATGGAATATCCGGGAATTTTAACGTTGGTGATTACTAGACACCCTGAAATGGTCATATAACTATGGTTCATCAAACTTTAACAACAAACATTTCGATTGCTAAAATTTCAGGCACCACCCTCAGCACTCCCCTGAACACATGCCTGGTGCATATGTGTGGGAACGGAAGCGACTTGGTAGAATTTTATTGGAAGCACTACTTGGTAGCGCTTCCTGATAATACTGGTAGCGTTGAGGTGGTGCTATCTTATAAATTGAGACATATACATTAGGGTGGAGTGAAAAATAAAAAAGTCTCTGAATCGAATCGTAATAGTGCGGAAAAGTTGCTACTCTTCAAGACGAACTCAGGAAAAAACAAAATTTTGAAATCGGATAAGATCTTCAACTCGCGCATTTCGTTTAAAGTTTTTGAATTTCATCGAAAATTCAAGGATATTTCAAGATATTCGAGTTCGCTCGATTATTGTCCGATCAAGATGATTTTTGGTTTGTGGTATTATATTGAGGTTTTCATTGGAGAAAAATATACCCCCTCCCCTCCTTGATGAAGCTTGAAGCGAATCAGAAAGTCCATTTTTCCCTCAAATCGCCCTAAATAACTCTGTCGACACCGTCCCGTTATATCGCAATAATTCCCACTGTATAGAATAATATCATTACTTCAATTGAATCCCCCTTCCAAATAACGGCAAAGGGAGTAGAAAGGAGGGGAGGGCAGGCGCGGATCCAGAGATCTGTCTTGGGGGAGGGGAGGGGGAAAAGTACTTATTTGAACTTTAAAAAAAATAAAGATCGTAGGAATACAAAAACTCCCCATTGCCGGAACATATTTGGTTGGCTTGGGAGGGGTAATTGCCCCTACCGCCCCCCCTTTGAATTCGCGCCTGGGGGAGGGGTTAAATCCATGTTTTATTACAGTATGCAATATATGCAGCTCTTCGCCCGTCACACTTGTCACGACTCAGAACTCACCACGAGAAGGTCGCTGCACCGCAAGTTCCACCCACGCCCTACCCAACCAACCAACCAAATGTGGGCATGGACTCTATTTGAAGTCAGATTTTGTTTCGAATTGTGGCATTTCTGCTTGAGAGTTAAGAGTTGCTTGAATGTAGCCATCTCTCCTGTCGTGTCCATATACTTCTTTACTGGCTCTTGTTACCAGTTTTACACACCGTTCTACTGCCTGAGTGTGACAAGGGACTTTTTTCAGGTCTATTTCTAGTGTTGGTTTCTGTTTCTCCTTAATTAGCATCGAAATTTGCTGTGCGGGAAGAGAAGACAAGAGTGGGGGACAGGTAAGTGTAACCTTAGACCAATTGATGATGTCAAAGTACTCTTGCGCTTCAAAATTAAATTCAGGTACTTTAAAAGTCCTTACAAAAGCTTTTTTTGTCACAGGTTTTTCTTTTGTTTCGAGGACTCGCCTTAGACCTAGTTCTCTAATGCGCTCATCGTTATCCATTACCATGGACAGCAGAACATTTTCTGGATGGGCGAAGAAGCCGTTTGTCTGAATGACTTTATGTACAATATTCCTTACTTCAGGAGGTAACTTCCGACATCTTTTGATACAATCAAAAATGTGTTTTGGTCCTTCAAGAATAGAAGATTTTGTCTTAATTTGGAACCACAGTGGTGCGTATATGTGTAATATGTATGTCACTATAAGCTGCAGGGTTTCTGACGGGTTTGCAGTGGAAATATATAGCCTAAGAATTCTGTTAGCTGTGGTCAACCAACGAGCATGTGCTATTGGTCCCGGGTTACGGTTGGCTAGATCTGTTGAACAGGATCCTGAATCAATGCTGAGAGCAATCTCGTGTAAATATCTTTGATCTTTACTGAGGATTTTGAAATCAATCTCTGGCAGAACGCAGCTGATCGGCTGAGAATCAACCACAGGCAATGACTCACATTCTGCAAGTTGTTTGCAGATAGCACCTGTGAATGAATGAAGACCACTTGTTCCCCCATCAAGATCTTCGATGAGATGCCGCAAAGGCAATTCGTTAAAGTGCATGAGGCAGATAACCCATTGTAAGGGTTTTTGTAATTTCATCTCAATATGTTTAGTGGCTCCATTTTCACAGCCAGTATTTGTTGCTGTACCATCGCAACCGATAACTGCAATACCAGATGTATCTATAGCATTGTCTTCGAAGTACCTCACAATGCTGAGGGCTGTATTCTTCCCGGTCTTCGAATCTGGTACTATATGGCAAACATATTTTGAGCCAGGTTCCTCAATAACAGAAATATGTTCTTCTTTTTTCTCTGTTTGGTAGCGTTTACCGTCTCTTTCTTCTAAGTACAGTGTGTTATTTGATCTGCCGTCAAAGTACGAACACTTAGGACCCTCTGCTTGTCGCTCAATAAGCTGCGCTTCAACTAAACTAGCTCTGCATTTTCTTTCTCACGTCTAATCTTGCTTCGATCAATAATCATAGATAAATTTTCATTAGTGACTAATCCCACATCTTTCAGCACGCTCAAAGCTATGGCTGCTGCTGCTCTGTCAGGAACCCCATACCGATCACATATCCCCCCAGTTGCTGGCAATGACAAACGCATTTGTTTTTTCTCAGAAACAAAAGACGTTGAGCGTGGGAACTGAAAGGTTGCATCGTGCTGTTCATTGTCACTTTCTTCAAAATGTTTATTTTCTGTTCCAGGAATAGTGCTCAAAGAAGACGGACCTGCAGCAATTTCTATAGAGGAGTGCTGCAGAGGATTACTACGTTCTTTCCTCTGCGTTTGTTTTGTCAATCTTTTGGTTCCTGTCAAATCTTTGGCTCCAATTTTCCCCTTCCTCGAATACCTTTGTGCATACAGAAACTTGAGTTCTATTACAGGTATTTTTCTGTCTTTAGGGCACCTGCATTGAATGACAACAGGATTGGAGCAAATGCATGCACTAAAAGATTTGGTGCAAATGCACTCAAATGTCATAGGGCATTTACATGTAGAAATATCGAATAAAGTTTCACATGACTCTTGGATAAAGTTCTTGTACTTTTCATGTGTTCTTTCCCTGTCGTAAGATTTTCTGAGAACATAATATTTGTCATGCAGGACTTTTATTTTTTGTATTATTCCGGCATGAGAAACGGCAAGAATGGAAGCTTTGCAATACAATGCTTCCAATTGTGAGGCTACACTGCTAGCCACTAAAGAAAAGTTGACTTTCTTCCCGGAGCACAGTCTATATCTTCCCTGGTGAAAAGCTCTCACGACATCCGCAGATGTTGGGAGGAAGGAAAGCGGCAATGGTCTTGGGGCCCCGAAGAAAGGACACGCCGTGTCTTTACGTGTCAGGGACATTGATAACCGATAATCAAGAATGTGTATGTGGAAATATATGCGATGCACACCAGTGCGTGTGGATTTTTTATAAGACACTCAGTCTGTAATAACGCTGTGACGATACAACAGATAATCAAGAATGTGTAGGTGGAAATATATGCGATGCACACAAGTGCGTGTGGATTTTCTATAAGACACTCAGTCTGCAATAACGCTGCGACGATACAACCGATAATCAAGAATGTGTATGTAGAAATACATGCAATGCACACAAGTGCGTGTGGATGTTCTATAAGACACTCAGTCTGCAATAACGCTGCGACGATACAACTCTACTGTGCTACTGGATAATTAGCAAAGACAAGTAAGGAATGCCAGCCATTGAGTTTATGCCCCATAAGCAATTTCAGTTCATATAATAATTGAAGCGATAAGGATATTCTATAATACATCGGAAATTGTTTCGATGTAACTGTAAGGCGTCGACACCTATTTAGGGTGATTTGAGAGGAAAACGTGCTTTATGACCCCGTGCAGGCTTCCTGTGTTACCCCCTCCCCGTGAAGGGAGGAGGGGGATATGTTTTTCCTTCCATTGAAAATCTCAACATAATGCGACAAACCAAAAATTAGCTCGATCGGACAATAATCAAGCAATTTGGAATATTTTGAAATATCCTTGAATATTCGATGAAATTCAAAAACCTTAAACGAAATGCGCGAGTTGAAGATCTCATCCGATTTCAAAATTTTTTTTTTTCCTGAGTTTGTCTCGAAGAGTAGCAACTTTTACGCACTGTTACGATTCGATTCAGAGACTTTTTTGTTTTTCTCTCCACCCTAATATACATACAGGGTGGGGCATTCAAAGTGTCACGGGCGTTTTTTTCGAAAATGAAGTGAGATACGAGAAAATTTTTCGGACAAAAGTTGTAGGGTACCGAGGGGGACATCCGATGGTGGCCTTGGCTTTGACCCCAAATCTCATCTTCAAGGGCATTCTGAGATCAACTCTTGTTTTTTAAATAGCATCTCATATTTTTTACTGCAGATTTGGATTCTAGGTCAAAACCAAGAAACTTTTGTCTGAACCATTTTCCTGAAATCCGCAAAAATGGTGCTCTAATCGATATTGTTCCATACTGAATCTGACATTAGAATAACTCGAAAACGAAGGGTCTTGGAGGAGAATGTTTCGTACAAAAGTTGTCAATACACAACACATTTCAATCGTCTACATTACCACCATTCAGAGCTCACGCGATGTAAACAAACGACGGGGTTCAGTGAATATTCACGATTTTGAAAGTCAGTTTGTCAGTGACATTTGATTATTACTTGGTTTATGACAACTTGAAGATCATGGATATCCGATACACGGTCTCTGGAAAGATCGATATGATCTACATTCACGGTGAAGTGCATAAGAACCCCAGACAAGCATATGACTTGTATGCAGAACGATTTCCTGAAAGAACAACGCCATCCATTAGGTATTTTCAACGCATTACAAAATTATTCTCAGGAACGGGAAGTGTTGCAAGGGAAAAACGACATCGAATGAGAACTTCTAGCGGAGAAAATGCGGAAGTTAATGTACTAGCTGCAGTAGCCAATAATCCACACGTGAGCTCTCGTGAAATTGAACTCCATTCAGGAATTTCTCGAAGAAGTGTTCTTCGAATACTGAACCGTCACAAATTCCATCCGTATCACATTTGTTTGCATCAAGACCTTCACGGTGATGATTTCGAAAATCGTGTACAGTTTTGTCGATGGGGTCTAGCGCAAATGCACAATAACAACTCCATCAACATATTATCTCCTGATGAGTCGACGTTTACCAATCATGGTCAAGTAAATCGACATAATATGCATTACTGGGCGACAGAAAATCCAAGATGGTTATGTCAAGTAGAGCATCAAAGACAATGGGCTGTGAATGTTTGGTGTGGTATTTTTCGATCTCGAGTGATTGGACCGTACTTCATTGCAGATACGCTGAATGGAGAGAAGTACAGACATTTCTTAGATCAAGTACTTCCAACATTACTTGAAGACATACCTATTCAGGAACGATTGAATATGTGGTATCAACACGATGGTTGTCCATCCCATTATGCAGTCACAGCTCGAGAAATATTGGACAGAGATTATCCTGGACGATGGATAGGACGTCGTGGACCAGTTCATTGGCCTGCCCGTTCTCCGGATCTTACTTCTCCAGATTTTTTTTTATGGGGATACATAAAAGATACAGTTTATCAACAAGCACCGACTACACCTGAGAATATGCGTCCACGAATCATCAATGCATGCGCGAGCATCAATGAAGATATTTTAGCACGAGTTCAGCAATCTTTTGTAAAACGTTTCGAAATGTGTATTGAAGTCGAAGGCCATCATTTTGAGCATCTACTGCATTCAAATTATCCAAGTGATGTAGACGATTGAAATGTGTTGTGTTCTGTCTGTTATACCCCATCACCTCCGTTTCAGTTCAAGGGGTCCCCCTTGGAATCAGACAACTTTTGTCCGAAACATTCTCCTCCAAGACCCTTCGTTTTCGAGTTATTCTAATGTCAGATTCAGTATGGAACAATATCGATTAGAGCGCCATCTTTGCGGATTTCGGGAAAATGGTTCAGACAAAAGTTTCTTGGTTTTTGACCTAGAATCTAAATCTGCAGTAAAACATATGGGATGCTATTTAAAAAACAAGAGTTGACCTCAAAATGCCCTTGAAGATGAGATTTGAGGTCAAAGCCAAGGCCACCATCGGATGTCCCCCTCGATACCCTACAATTTTTGTCCGAAAAATTTTCTCGTATCTCATTTTATTTTTGGAAAAAACGCCCGCGACACTTTAAATGCCCCACCCTGTATATGCTGTGGTAGAATGCAGTCTCAAGGTACTGGGAAAGCTACCGCATTGCTATCGTTAGCATTGCTGGTAGCGAAAACGCAAATTTGGAAGCGCTTTGCTGGCTCGGCGTAACGTTGTACGATAATCCACTTTACCATTGGAATAAGTTGATGAAAAATTATTCGCCTAGATCGAAGATCTGTATCATTTACACGGAGAGAAATTTATAGTTAAATTCACTATGTGATTATTGCGGCCGAAGAACAGACTCACTTTCCAATAGAATTCACTATGAAACATAGTAAATTTGATCAGGCTCCTATTGTCTCATCATAGTGAATTTCATCGTAAGTTCAGTATGTTCCTCGGTTACAAAGTACCCCAGTAAATGTAACTCTAAATTTCTCTCCGTGTACTGCGTTTGAAATGTTATCAACAAAAATCATAACATGCAGGTCTCCTCATTCCCGCTAAAAATTTCTCATAAGAAATGATAGATCCCTAACAGCACTCGGAGGTTTTTTGAAACGTTCTAAGAACGTCAGAATGTGTGAAAAACGCTTTCAGAACGTTGAAAAACTGTACAAGGAACTTCGTGCTTTTAGGGATGTTTTCTAATCGTTTTGGAAGTGGTTTATGAATCATGTATTCTAGTCTTTCTATCATAATTAAATTATAAAACTTCATGCTCTCAAATTTTGAATCATTTATAAAAACGAAACGCAACGAAACGAAAATTCAAACTCATGAAACCTCATAAATCATGGTTTTTTTATCTTCTCGAATCAACTCTTTGGAACTGGACACATCGTTCAAAGAATATACTGTAAGATTTTTGGTTTTTAAGAGCGGAATATTGTGTTATTTGATTCGTAATTCGTATCAATGAACGGTTAAAACTTCGGCCCTACAAAACTTCTATCACTTTTCTACAGTATTTTATCAGGTGTATCGTGTTCTATAGGATCTATCACAAGCTGTATGAAATTTTGTCGTAAATATCCTGTAGGAAGCGCTACAATTATTCTGAGAGAAATATGCATTCCTTTTCAATCATCCGCAACCTTTATATAGGAAATTCACGATAAAATCCCGTACATCTTATGATAAACCCCAAAGAACACGATATGCCTGATGAAATACCATAAGGAAACGATTGTTGTTAATTACGATAGGAAGGCGGAAATTCACGATTCAGAAACTCCATTCCAAACGATAGAAAGAAATGTATCGTTGCTATGTGAAGTGTTTAGCAGAGATTTCCTTTATAGAAAACGGAATCAGTGTATTTTGCTAAAGAAAATCAATGCCGAATTGGCATCAATTCCGAATGAAAATTTTCTGCATTCAATTATAAATTCATCCAATCACATCTAGAAAAATCTACTTTAAACTTCATAAGAATATTATGAAGTTTCTTACATAAACAATTTATTAAATTTCATGATGGAATATTGAATTCAATAATATAATTCTCAATGTGAAGAATTTTTTTCGTAATGTTCAGAATTTTCTTATTAATTTTAATAACAGATTTGTGACATTCAATGAATGATTGTAACATGTCAGTCAGAAATTTTGAAATTTCATCACTCATATTAAATTTAAAAACTATTATTGAATTTAATATGGAGATATGATATTTAATAAAGAATTCCTTATTGAATTGAAGAATTTGTCTGACAGTGATGATATAAAGAATGAACGAATTCAACAAACGATCAAAATTCGATGAATGCAGCACATATTTCTTTATTGAATCTGGTTGAACCTGAGTATTCTTATGGACATCAATGTTGGTACATATATTCGGTAGATCGATCCTTTCGATCCATCCACCAAACAGGATCATAAAACTATAAGAATATTCTCATCGAAGCGCAATGTTTACATTCGTTTGATTCGTCGCATTCAAGAATAAGATTGCCAGGAAAGGGAGTTGTAATATTCTATGTCGTTTTCATACCTTCTGTATTCCTTGTATACGTAGGAGCTAAATTATTTCGTTGTGATATTCAAACATTAAAAACTTTATTATTTTATGGGGATGTGACATTTCTTTTTTTTTTCAAACTGTTTAATTTTTCACATAACTATAATGTAATTCGAATAAGTGATCACTCCAAATATTATTAACCCTCTAACCGTAACCCCGGTCTCACAGACCGCTATCAAAATTGTATTTGCTCGTAATTCGAACTTTTTTGGTTAAATTGTTCGACATTTCATTCCTACTCTGCACAGAATTGCTTACTAAGTTCTGTATATAAGCCCACTATCCTACCTCGTAGACATTTCTAATAATCTAAAAAATGTTTTCTTCACTTCTAACAACTTTCAATATCTAGAAGAAGGTGATAGCGGTCTGTTAGACCGGGGGTTACGGTTGACGTGATTTTCAGCAGGGTTACGGTTTAAGGGTTAACAGTGTATGTACTTGGGTATGGAAGAGGGGGGAGGGAGTGAGTGTATTTTTGGTGAACAATGAAACATTAACAATGAAAATAATAATAATCAGTGAAAACTGATATTCAAGATTTGGCTAATGATTCAGCAAATATTGCCGATAGTATAGGTGAAGTAAGCTTCGACGGAAGATCCGCTACGTCATTTTCACACAAGGGTTGTGAAAAAACATTCATTCACAAATTACAGTATTGCACATGAAATTTTAATATTGTTATGACTCTTTCAGCACTTCGTGCCACCCATAAGAGAAATTCAGAAAAAAGCCTGTGAGACATTGAATTAAGTTGAATTGACGTTATGTACATACTAAAACACAAATATATTAAAAATTGTATTTAATTTTCCAACTTTCAATCATTCTTAATAGTGCGAGATTGTTGCATATGGATTATTCCATGTGGTTTTTACACTCAAATTTTGGAATTGAATTGACTGATTTTTTGCGATGCTTGGTCAAAAAATATGCGACACGTTCGTTTTTGTTTTTAACGCTTTTTTTCGAAAATATGATTTTTTTAATCTGATATTTCTGAAATCTCCTGATTTTCGATCGCTTGTCACTTGAAATCTTCCAAACATATCAAAAACTCTCACGGACATGAAAGTTAGGACTGTTTTAACTACTTTATAATTCTATAAGTTTCATAATCAAGCGTTTATTAAGGATTGTCAAATTCAACAATGAAGAGTGACATTTTTTAACAATAGGTGCTTTCGATTTTGTTTGTTTTTCACATAATGATTTTCAAACGATAACGAAAATTCAGCAATTTTTTGTATAATGGTACATATCACTCTCCAGAATACAATTTTGTGTAGCCACCTTCGAGGTGTACGTCTCCTCGTAAAAACACCCGATAGAAAATTATAAGAAGTGATCAACTTTGTGTGTTATTTTGTCGTATTCTCATCGTGTAAAGCATTTGAATATTTTGAATCGGATCGGAATTATATCATTTTGATTCAGAATCTATATGAAGCTGAAACCACCGAACAAGACCTAGCAGACGTACGGCTAAACGCATGGGAGGGACTTTACCTTCAAGTTTTCACATATTGCGATCGAAATACTGAATGAACGGAGGCTACTTTTGCAATAGAAGTTATGAATTTTGGTAGATTTCATGCGCTGAATCGAATGGAATAGATCTTAGAACGCACTGATGCAATTTGAACGAGATATTTGAGTTTTCATTGCGGGGAAGACTGAAAATAAGCCGAGGAACACAAGTTTTTCCATGCCTCCTCCCACTCAGAATAAAAATTGCCCGTGCAGTGCCGGTTTTTCTTGAAGCTTTTTTGACGCTGAATCGGATGATATGCCTCGATGTGTTATGCGGCCGTTTACCATACACAAAACGGTATTGAAGCCCGAAAACCTATGGAATGAGAGGAATCAGAGAGAACCACCAGGTTTTCCATGTTTTCTCACATACAGAAAAACAATTCCCCTTTCGGTGCAGGTTTTTTTCAAAGCTTCTTCGATGCTGAATCGGATGATACGTCTCAATGTGTTACGCGGTCGTTTACTATTGATAAATGGGGATCGAATGCCGGAAAACTTCAAAATGAGAGCAGAAAGTCGTGAATCAGACTCATCTTTCCATGCCTTTCCTTATTCAGAAAAATAATTCCTAATTTAGTGATGGTTTCTCTTACACCTTTTCGAATGCTGAATCGAATAGCATAGATTTCAACATGTTATGCGGCCGTTTACTAAAGATATATGGGGGTTGAATGCAGAAACCTATCCAATGAGAGAGTTTTTCTGTATTCAACTACTATACGAGGTGTGTTAAAAAAATAACGAGAATTTTCGTTTTATGAAAGAAAATATTCATTTATTCATCAATATCTATTTTGTCCCCTTTCAAATAACCCCCCTCGGATATAATACACTTGTGCTAACGCTTTTTCCAATCCTCGAAACACTTTTGAAACTCGATCTTTGTAATAGCTTTTAGCTCTTTCAGCGATTCGCTTTTAATGTCATCTATGCTTGTAAAACGACGGCCTTTTAATGTTCTCTTTATTTTTGGAAATAGAAAAAAGTCACATGGAGCCATATCTGGCGAATATGGAGGCTGAGGCATCGTTACAGTTTGGTTTTTCGCCAAAAATTCACGAACAAGCAATGAAGTGTGAGCAGGTGCATTATCGTGGTGCAAAAGCCATGAATTGTTTTGCCACAAATCCGGGCGTTTTTTTTCGGATTGCTTTTCGACTGATATGCCAACATCATCAGCGACTTCTCTGATTGTGATTCGGCGATCGTTCATAACCATTTCTTTCAATTTTTTCACGTTTTCATCGGTTGTTGATGTGCTTGGGTGTCCGGGTCATTCGTCATCTTCAACGTTTTCGCGGCCATCTTGGAAACGCTCATACCACTCGTAAATCCTTACTTTACTCATAGAAGACTCACCATATGCCTTTGTTGACATTTTACAAACTTCACTACACTTTATTTCATTTTTTACGCGAAATTGAATGCAAATTCTTTGATCCATTTTTTTACACAAACGAAAATCGCTGAGCTCGAAAAAACACGTCTAACGTTAGCGGCTGACTTCAAAAGTGAGCAATGAATATTGCTGAAAATCTTATCGTACTTCAGGGGCATGTGTACCAACATAATAAAGAAAAATTTTATACAGGCGGACTCTCCAAACCCGCGAAATTTAAAAATTCTCGTTACTTTTTGAACACACCTCTTATATCACTGACAAACGGCCGCGTAACATATTCAAACGTATATCACCCAATTCAGGATTGAAGAAGCTATAAGAAGAACCCGCTCCAAACAGGGAATTATTTTTCTGAATAGGAGAAGACATGGAAAAACTGATGATCCTCCCTGATTTGTCTCATTCCATAAGTTTTCAAGCTCACATACCGATTCACGTACACTAAACGGCCACGTTATACATCGAGACTTATACCATTCAATCCCGTCCTTGAAAAAGCTATGAGAAAAACCGTCTGCAGGGTGTCTAGCGAAATATGATTTTGGGATTCCTGACTAATTCCGACTTTTCCCGGAAATTTTCATGGAATTCCGGGAACCAAAACAGGAGGCAATATCCAAATCAATAATCATTCAAAACGATGATACATTGAACAAATACATTACCATAATTTCAGCAATGACTTTGAATTTGTCAATGATATATCCATAATATATTCATCATTATAGACACATTTTGTTTGATTATTGCCGGAACAAAATGACAGACTTGGATGTATTCAATTCGAATAAATCGACTCATGAATTGATGGTGTTTAGCTGCCATTTAAGGAATATTGTCGGTAGAAGAGTATTTTAATCGTACGTTTTGCATTAATTCCCAAACTTATACTATTAGAAATAAACGGCATGTCGAATAATGTATACATTTTAGAAACATCTTTATTCATACAAATAACGTTTTCAGTATCATTGTATCAAAATAAAGTTGGAGAGTTATACTATTCTACTGCTTATCACAAAAACCATATTTCATAGTACGTAATATTAAAAATCGCATGAAACCTTTGCTTAAATTATATATGAACACAACATAAACTCGTTAAACATTTTTTTATATACCTTAATTAAATTTATAAAATTATAAGTCACTCAACATTATGAAAGGAATGTTTTTTTTCGATCTTATAAATAATAGAATAAGTAACGAATCACAATATTACAAGAATATTTATTTAATATCACAATATCAAAGTCGTATGGTATTCCTTATATTGAATTATATATTATTTGTCACTGAGACTGATGACTTATTCATACATATGAGATGGCATAAAAGAATCTTCATATATCACATATCATGTAAAAACATAAAAACCTTGTTTTTCGTATTCTTGGAAGCTCTTAACGTCGAAAGAATCGTATTTTGTTATCTTATTTGTATGAATATGATAAAAACAATTCCAAAATTGTAATGGGTTAGTTATATGTCAATCAACATATATATTTTGTGATTGCTCATGACTGCTTATAACATAAATTCCTAATTCATAAATTCTTTATACGTAATATAAAAACTCAACATTGAATACTATAAAATACTTTTAAATACTTTTTTGGTATTCTGCAGGTACTTGAGTGAGATCCATCAAGTCTTAATATCCACAAGAAAAAATAATTTATTCCACACGATATTATTGCAGAGTTTTTAACTTTTTTATCTCCTCCTCAATTACGGCCACTTCTCCACACTTTTGTTCAATTAGTTTCTTTTTCTTCGTTTCAAGTTCTTCCACTTGATGTTGTATTTGTCTCTTATTGGCTGCTATTCGGTCTTTTTCCATCATTGTTTTTTTCCGATGATCTTGAGCTTCTTTAAATCTCGAGTACGCGTTTCTCATCACAAAAATCATTTTTCCGGTACAGGAAAGGACGCATTTAAGCCACCAGCATAATTGACTGCATCGTAAATGACACGCTGGGCTATGAGAGATTCTTCCTCCAAATTCTCAACAAGACTTTCCTTGTTGATTGAAAATCCTCTTTCCAAGGTGGCATTTCCATGGGAGAGAATTAGGGAAATTTTAACAACTCTAGAGAGGTTGGAATATTCTTCATATGACGAAAGAATGTTCATCCAGAAATCATCAACTCGACTCTCATGACGACTGTATGAAGTCATTTTTCCAGCACGTTGTTTTGCAAAATTAAGGCTCGGTATTCTCGATCGACATCTTGTGCGACTGATGCTGAAATGATGTTTGCATCAACAATTATCCCAAGACTATCCTTCAATCGACTCAATGCCTTTTTTTGTGTTGAAGGTATCGTGGAAGGATCGAGGAATGCTAATGCTTCTGTTAGCGGATATTTAAGTGGACACTTTTGCATGAGTTTCAGAACCAGATGCTTACAGCAAGTCCTGACGTTTTGCCAGGAAAACATGATTTCTTTTTCTGTAGCACCCTTACATTTTTTAAGTGCAACCCTTGTGGCATATCCTAGATCAACATCTCTGAGATTTTTTAGATTAACATACATACCATTTTCCTCATCTGAAACGTCAATGTGTTTCAATTTGTATTTTTCCATTACCTCTTCCTCAACGAAACGTGACATATTTTTGAGCGTAGCAGTAAGAGTAGTGTATAGAGAAGGCCCCAAAGGAGCATCTGATTGAAATTCAGCTAGGAATGGCTCCAAATCTTCAGCAAGTGATTGGAAAAATGCTAACTTTGCAAGTAGCAATTTGTCATCCACAGATTCAGCTACTACTTTGAAGCTATTGCAAATAGGAGCAGAGTTTGTACGCTTTACAACATCAACATATTTCTTGAGAAAAGGTATAATTTCTTGACTCCTCTCTGCTACTTTAGCATTTTCTATCCAACGAATTTGGCAATATGGTAGAGGAAACAAAAACGATCCTGTGATTTCTGTATATTGTCCGCGACGAGCTGGCACGTTTTGAATAAATTGGCAGAAGCTTGAAGGAATGGAATTAATGTCCATTCAGTCTTTGTGATGCCAGTTTCAAAAGCTCCATGAACAACATGGATGCCACATGATCCTTATTCAAGCAATTTAGATGTGTCTGGTCCACGAAGGTCCATACGATCTTTCTGTAAAAGTTTAATGAACGCTCAATTGACATGAGGACCATCCATCGAAATCTGTGAAAGCTTTAGTGGATCAACATCATCGGTTCCTCGCTTGAAACCCCCTCAAAGATCGGTGGCTTTTGTGTGACTCATGAAAACTGATGTTAAATAACGAGCTGAAACTAAATGCAGTGGAATGATAGTGGAAGTCTCACCCAAATTTAGTAGCAGCAAAAATCCCTCATGTGAGGGAAATTCATATCCTCATATATTGGGGGAATCTTTCTCCGTTTGGAGAAAAATTCCTTCGGAAGAAGGATTTTCTTCTAAATGGAGGAGAACTCCTCTGAAATATAGAAAGTATATAGACGAGTTTCCCGCGTGAGGAATTTTTTGCTGTCGGGAGAAAATTCTACTTACGTTTCATCGTGCACAGTAAAGAGTAAGTGGAGTTGTTCTTCAACTTTATGGGCAGCAAAAATTCCTTACGTGGGGGAATTCATCTCCTCTACATTTTGGAAGAATTCTCCTCCATTTGGGAGCAAACTGTTTTGAAGGAATTTCTCTCCAAAGGGAAGAAAATTTCCCAAAATATGGGAAACAAATTTACCCCACGTAGGGGATTTTTGCTGCCTGAGTCAAAAATTTGGATGGTTTTATCCTCCTATTTGATTTTTAGACTGATTCTGTTTTGAATGTTGAATAATGCGGACCAAAACAAAACTTTTCCGAGATCTTATTTTGAATTCCTTCTCCAACCACTTTCATTTGTTGGAGGACAAATTCAGACTAAAATCTCGAAAAGTCCTGTTTCACTCTGCATTATTCAACAATGTGACAAAGTCAGTTTAAAAATCCAATATGAGAACAAAAACCGTCCAAATTTTTCAACTCAGGTGCCACCAAATCTGGGTGAAATTCCACAATTATTTTTCATAATGTACATTATAAATAATCTTTCCCAAGCCTAGGCTGATTTATGTACGGGAATCATATCAGAAAAATTATCAACTAGCTGTTCATAACCTTGCCTCGATTTTGTATCCCACTTCGTTTATAAAAGAAATAGAAATTAAAAGATCCAAAGCGAACACTCATTAAAATGATTTGAGTTCCCAATAGCCCATGAGAATGCACAGGAGAAAAGCTGTTCTCGCAATCACAGCATAAACGATCTAGAGAACAAATTTGATATTTCAATCAAATAAACAGCAGATCAATACAAAGTTTGCAGATTAGTCACGCGAAAAAAGTTTACGCTCAGACAGATATTTCACAGAATTATGATTTTCAATCATCGTCCATTTAGCAAAGGTGCCTTGAGAACGAATGATTCCAAGGAGCGGAAGCTTATAGACTCATGTAATATTTTCTTAACTGCTTCTAATGCACTTCCTGCTGAAAATGGGAGCGAGAAGAAAGAGTAAACGGAGCATATGCTCAAGGATAACAGAGACGTTAGTGGAAAGTGTACGAAGCTTGAATGAACAGGATACAAAGAGTATGAGAAGCAGGCATTGAAACAAAGGAAGCGGAAAAAATCCAAGAAATCCAGACAAAAAACTGGACCCTTTAGTGAGAATTGAATCGATAACTTTCACTATGGCAGGGTTTTATCCACTAAGCCATGGATCTTTGTTGATATTGATTGCTGAAAGATGTCATTCGAAGTCAGAATAGACATGGTTAATAATCTCGATCCCTGTTGAATGTTGTTTCTCTCAACAATAATTAGAGTGCATTAGAAAAAATTAACAAAAGTATTTAGTAGGAAATTTCTACGCTGAAACGTAAATGCCGAGATCCCCGTGGTATAGTTGTTAAATAAACAATGATAAACAACTGCAACCTCTCATTTCATAGCAATCATGTTTTTTTTTGAAGATTCAACGCATGCTTATCACGTTCACTGTTGGGAATGTCTTCGAATTTCATATACTTTCCAAGTACACTTTTAAATGGACTTTCCAATTCTCCATAATTGAACTGAGAATTCATTCACACGTAACTGAAATTCAAAGTTTTATTATATCATACCACACACTGATATATTATATCAGTATATTTTCGTAACTGAAATTTCATTGAGAAATAATTGAAATTTCATTGAATTCTCTAGTGACGTGAATAACTTTCAATTTTATTACATGTAATTGGAAATTCAATCAGCAATTTCTAACAGTGTACTATGTCACAAAATTGTTGAGCTGCATATAGAGATCAATTATGGTCCAATATATCATACATGTCATGAAAAAAGTCGACTTTAATGAGCCCAAAGTATTCACAATCATACATGGAAAAGAATCCAATGTGAATTCCGCATTGATATTTTTTATATTGACATCACTGCTCACGTGAAAGCAATTGCAGTAATATTTACATTGAGACCAATGTTATGTATATATTTTTACTGGAATGAATGGCAGCCGCGTTGCCATGGTTATCATGATAACAATGTAAATCCAACAGGGCCATGGCTCTGTAGTTGATTTTGTACGAGCCTGATCGTAACCTCACTTTTCACGTAATTTTTACGAGGTCAATTTTTCCCGCGTATGTAAAAATAAACGCAAAGTAATGCTATAAATTTGACAGCAATTCAATCTATAACTCAATATTACAGAAATTTTTTATAAGTATTGTATGTAGAGTAATTCAGTTGGTTATGGATGATAGGCAGGATGTTCGGGAGCTGGGCCTTCGGCGAGTATTGAAATCCAAAGAAACTACCACAAAGGGTAAATCTATCAGAAGTTTCTTAGTTCCGGCCATAAATTTTGATGCTCATGATTATTTTGATATCATAAATTGGTCTGCAACCGAAATCACATGTCCACCTCTTTTGGCAACCCTTTCATCAGCTGATATTGCAGACTTGATTTCTCAAGGAAAAAAACCAACTCTTTCTCTGAATCTAGCAGACATATCCTGTCATACTCAAGCCGTAGAGCGCAGTGTTAAGCTAGTAACACAGGCCTCTTCAGCAGTTTATGGTCATGAGAGACGTGATGGTTTCCTAAGAACTACACTCGCCTCTCGTGCTACCATGTCAAAATTTGAGACCAAATCGGAATTCGCAGTCCCTGAATGTGCATAATTCTCCACGCCCACGTTTGGTTGGTTGGTTGGGCAGGGTGTGGGTGGAACTTGCAGTGCAGCCACCTTCCCGTGGTGAGTTCTGAGTCGTTCAAGGAAGGACGGGCCAGAGCTGCACATCTTCGGCCCCTCAGGGAAATAACGAAGGAAGGGAATACTTTTTTTACTTTCAGCCCAAAGTTGCCTTATGTACGAAAAATCAAGTCAATAGTTCAGTATTTGCATCTTCTGCAATACGAACTGCTTTTAACGAAACTTATTCATCTTCACCCCTTCGAGGGGCTTGGGGGTGGGGGGGTAGAAGAGAGGTATGCGGCATTCTTCCCCTATTCTACACTTCAAAACAATGTTATGTATAAAAAATGAGCTTGACCGGACAGGATTCACACCTCCTACAGTTTTTCGTATATCTGTTCAAATTTGTTCAAATTCAGAAAAATTTTGAACGCGATGCGCAAACGGAAGATATTGTCCGATTTCAAAAATTTTTTTTCCCCTGTGTTTGTGTTAACGAGTAGCAACTTTTCCGCACTATTACGATTCCATTTGAAAACTTTTTTGTTTTTCGCTCCGGTCTATTATACATCCATCATAAATGTTTCGCATAGATCAATCGCTTCTGACTCATTTCGCATCCAAAGTTTCATACGGTCGGGCGACAATATGTTGTCTTATGGCTTTTTTGAATATGGATGTCTGGGAATATCCCCAACTACATAACGATTCTTATCTCAGACCTCCTTAACTACATACGGCCCTCTAAACTTGGGTTGTAGTTTTTGATTCACCCCTGGAGGGTGGACATGACTTCGTATCATAACAAGGTCATCTTTTTTATATTTTCTTGGCTCCTTATGCCTCTGATCATAAATTTGCTTATTATAAGACTGTAGTCTTTGATCCGAATCGATCGCCTGTTCTTTCTGTGAATTACGATCCGCTATAAAATCACGATCAGAGTCTTCTAAAGAACGAAAATATTTACATAAATCAGTATCGGAAACATTTCTTTGTTTATAACCCAATAATAATTCGCTCAGGTGGAGTTAATTAATAGCTTTATAAAACAGTCATTTATCACATATTGTACTTGATTTAAAATTCCGTACCAACCATTTGGCTTATCAACAGTTTTGGCTAATGTGGACTTGAGAAACCGATTAACGCGCTCTACTATCCCATTAGCCCATGGAGGCGCGACAGCTACTTTAACATGCTTTATATCTCGTTCAGCCAAAAATTTTTGAAAATCTCCGACGTGAAGGCCGATCCTCTATCGGTGATAATTTTATTTGGTAAACCGTACAGATGGAACAATTGTTTTGAATGCTCAATAACTCCTTTAGCGTTAGTTGTCTTAGTGGCGAATAACCAAGTGTATCGTGTGAACGCATCTACCGCCACTAATATGTGCTCGGTGCCGAAAGTAGATTTCTCAAGTGGTCCAAAATGATCTAAGTGCACGGTGTTAAACGGCACATATTCTCCCTGAACAATTTGCATTCGACCCTCAGATTTACCTGATTGGGCAGGAAAGGACAAGCACTTTAGACAACTTTCAATATATTCCTGAACTTTATCCTTCATACATGGAAACCAGTATCTTACTGAAATAGCACGCATAGTTTCCTCAGGTCCAACATGCCCCAAATCATCATGTTTAGCTCGAATAATATTATTAATCATATTTTGCGGCACTACATACAACAAACGATCATTAACCTTACGAAAAATCAAATTATCCTTTTTAACAAAATGTTTGTGATCCTTACTATCTAAAATTTTATTTACATTTCGTATGAACGGATCATAAGATTGCCTGATGGCCAATTCTTTCTCTATGCTAAGATTATGCAACGTATGAATCTGCCTGCTCAACGCATCTACATGCTGCATTCGCGATCCTGCACGATGTTCGGTTACGTATTTGTAGTTTTGTAAAATCAAACTCCATCTAGCAATTCTTGGATTGAGTTTAATCTTCTTCATAGAAAGAGCTAACGCGTTGCAGTCGGTGATTATCTTGAATTCTAATCCATATAAATGAACGTGAAATCGTTCAACTGCATATACTATCGCTGAAAGTTCGAGTTCGTAACTATGCAAGTTTTTCCAGAGGTACTCGTCGTTTTGCTATAAAATGCAATAGGATGTCACTTGGTGCCGTCCGGTTGTCATTGCATCAATGCCGCACCAAAACCTAGAGAACTCGCATCGCAGTGCAGTTCCGTTTGATGATTATGGTTATAAATTCGTAACGTAGGGTGTGATGTTAACTCTCTTTTAAGAATTTCAAACGCTTCAATGCACTGCTCGTCGAAACTGAATGGAACATCCTCACGCAAAAGCGCGTATAAAGGTCTCGCCTTATGTGCATATGACTCAATAAATTTTCGAGAATAATTCGTCATGCCTGATAATGATTGAAGTTGTTTCAAATTCGACGGCCTCAGTAAAATTGTAATCGCGCTCATATGTCTGTCACTGATTGATACCGAATTTTTCGATATGACGTACCCTAAATACATGACTCGAGTTTTCAAAAATTCACACTTAGCATAGTTAATTTCCAATTGATATCGTTTCAAAATAATCAATACCTCTTCTAGAGTAGCAATGTTTCCTCATACGAAAGCGAAGGAATTATAATGTCGTCAATATAAATCATTACTTTACCCTTCCTCATCAAAGAATCCAAAATCTGCAAAATTATCCTCTGAAACTCTGCAGGAGCTTCACAATAGCCGAAAGGCAATTTCACAAATTCATATTGACTGTTGTGAGTCGAAAAAGCAAAGTATTCTGTGTCTTCAGGATGGACTGCAATTTGATGGAATCCATCTTTTGAATCTAAAGTAGTGAAGTACGTATTCCCTTGTAATTCAATAATCAAATCCTCTATAATGAGAAATGGATAATTTTGTTTAGCTACTCTTTTATTTGAGAATCTAAGATCTAGACACATCCTAGCACGACCATCCCTCTTTCGAACAAGTATAACCGGCGAGCAATATTCCGATGTGTTACGTTTAATGATCCCGCGTGATTCCAAATTATCCACAATACTTTGTAAGTCTTGTTGCTGTTTGAACGACATCCGTCTGGTTTGATAGGCAAACCTTGAATGATCTGCTAAATGAACCCGTACCTTATAACCATCGTTTATTACATCAACTGGTAAATTATCGACTTCGCGAATACAATCAATTCATTTGTTCTTTGTTTCAAAGGCACGTCTTCATCTAAGTTCTTTTCAATGATACCAGAATTTTTTTCCCGGGTTTTTTAAAAAAACCGCGGGTTTGAAAAATTGGAATAAAAATTTTCTGGAAAAAAATGCAATTTTCCAAAAACCTTTTG